>CAOKZL010000499.1:0-600000 GCA_948472985.1 Iguana delicatissima
CAGTTCCCAGATAAGCCCATGATAGGTTCATCATAAGGTCGTCATAAGCTAGAAATGACTTGAAGACATGAAACAACAACAACAGAGTCATAGTCCAACACTCACACCACTACCCCCACGCTGGCTACAACTAAAAATCATGTACCTGTACTTAGTAAATTTAGCCCAAAAAGCATTAATAAAAAGCCAAGTCTTAATTTTGCACTAGAAAGAAATCAATGATTGCACCAACAGGAATTTCAAGGAGCCATTATCCCACAACTGGGATGCTAATGTTGTCCTCCCTGGAGGGAGACTGAGGAGGTCTCCTCCTGCAGATAACAGTCCTCCAGCAAGTACATTGTCACAATTTACTTGGAGGAGAGAAGCCAACGGGGCCATTGCCAGTCCAGAGACCAAGAAGCCAAAGAATCAATCTGCAGCAAGGGGAACCAAAACAGATACAGGCATAACCCACTTATTGGACAGCTTGGGGGACCAGAGCACTGTTGAAAAGTGGAAATCGTTGGAGAAAGTGGAACCCAGTCTTTTTAGCTTTTACCATCCTTCCAAGCAGATTAAAGAGCTTACCGTACTCAAAACTGAAACAGAGGTAATACTGTTTCTCATTCAATATTTGCAGCCACACACTGCTTTTTCTCTCAGTCGACTCGGTGCCATCTTTTTGTTCAGCTTGTGTACAGTTCAGTCAGACAGCACCAAGTTGATTGAGAGAAAAAGCAGCATGCGGCCGTTTTTGACAACCCACTGTTTTGATCCTTTTCAATCCGTGCATGTGGTCGAAAGAACAGGCCACGTGTCAAATATATGGGTTCTGCTTGTAATTGAAAAAGGTCGAAAGAGTGGATCTTCAAAAAGCGGACAGTCGAAAAGTGAGGGACTCCTGTGGAAGGATGCAGAGAAGAGGACTCAAGACCAAGTTCCAGAAAACAAGACAGAGTCTCCAAGCTGGCTTGGGGCATTTCCCATGGAGTGAGCACTGAACGTTGCTCCCAGCCGCTGAAGAGCATTGTTTTCTGCCTGCTTTGGTAGAGGGACTGGTTGTTCAGTAAAAATGGCCGGGACAGCTCCAGCTGAGCTGCAGATGTAAGGCCCTCCTCGAACACTCTTGCTCTGCTGACATCTCAGAGAAAGGCAGAATAGAAATATAGGGAGAGAAATATAGGTGCTTGTTAACTTGATTTCTGGGTCCCTGGAGGGACACCCTAATATGCTTATATCAATGGGGAGTTAAATTTAGCCAGAGCACCAGCTGCAGCACTACAAGAGGTAGGGTAACCTAGCGAGATCTTTTTACCCAATGTTTACGGGGTCAGGCCAAGCCAAAAACCAAGCAGAATGGTCTAATAAATGATTTTATTGAGGGGAATTCACTCATGCATGAACACAAGATACACACATTTACACGAGAGCTAGCTGAAAGAGAAAGGGAGGAAAAATTATAGAGAGGCTGAGGGATTTGGGGGGATTTATCATTACCAGTGCAGAAGTGAAGAGCAGAAATGTATTTTGACTTAGGTAGGATCTAAGGGCAGTTCTCATTCAGGAGCCAGATGGACAGAGTGACGGGTAGACCTTCAAGAGACTGCCCTGGGCCTTCTCAAATCAGGGCTCTTTGTACCCTGAAAATGGCTTGTGGCTGTGAAGGTTCCAGAAGCAAGACAAAGGGAACCTGTTGTGGACAATGAGTCTTTCGCCGGTTGATGGGCTTATTGCTTTGATTGACAATGACATGATGGGTGTTGTAATAGCTGTCTATTGTGGGTACTGTGAGGACAGAGGAAAGAATCCAGGTCAATCAGTGTCCTGGTAGGCTCCTCACAGTTGGATTCCCTGGAAAATTCCAGCTTCTGTTTAAGCCTGTTATCCACAGGAATGATGACAGATGACTCAGTCTTGCCTGGAGGAATTTTGGAGTTGACCTGTCCTTCTCACATTTACAGTCAAATTCTTTCCCTCGCTCAGTTTGACCTCTTTGTCACCTCTCAAGCTTGGATTTGATATCAGAGTCAATAAAATGTGTTGCCAGTTACACATGATGCCAATTAGGTATGGTGCCCATCCAAACCATATTGATATTGGGGACCCCCAAAGCGGGGCCTTACATGCTTCCTTTTGCAAAAGGCCCTTGACCACATTGTGGAAGCTTCAGCGCATGCAGAATTCACTGGCTTTCCTACCTGACTGGACATGCCATAAAGGATATGTTGCCCCCACCGTAGCTCACCAATATTGGCTTCCCACTGGCCTCTGGCCTTCATCCAAGATTGTTGTTGTTGTTGACTGTCATCAAGCTGATCTCAATTTAGGGTGACTCTGTGTATGAGAGGTCTCCAGGTCATCTGCTACCTACTCAGGCCTTACAAACGCTGGGCAGCTGTAGCTTCCTTGATGGAATCTATCCATCCGTAGTGTGGTCTTCCTCCTTTCCTACTGTGTCCTACTTTCTCAAGCATCATTGTCTTTTCTAGTGAGTCATGTCTTCTCATGATATGGCCAAAGTACAACAGCCTCAGTTTAGTCATCTTGGCTTCTAGGGACAGTTCAGGCTTGATTCATTCTAGGACCCATTCATTTGTCTTCTTGGCAGTCTATGGTATCCACAAAAGTCTCCTCCAGCACCACATTTCAAATGAATTAATTTTCTTCCTAACAGTTTTCTTCACTTTCCAGCTTTCACTTATCCGAGGTCATTAGTTTTGTTTCTTAAGGTTCAGCTGTAAACCTGCCTTTGACTTTCTTCCTTGATTTTCTTCAATAGTCATTCCAAGGCCATTTCCGCACTAGGCTGTTACAGCACTATTATTTCACTTGCAACATCCTATGGAATCCTGGGGTTTGCAGTTTCGGGAGGGGCCAGCCGGCAAACCCCAGGATTCCATAGGATGTTGCAAGTGAAATAATAGCACTGTAACAGTCTAGTGCGAAAATGGCCCAGGTCTTTGCTATTTTCTGCTAATGGTATAATATCATCTACGTATTTTAAATTGCTAGTGCTCTTTCCTCCAGTTGTCGCATCTCCTTCTTCCAAGTCTAATCCTGCCTTACTGTTGATATTTTGAATGTACAAATTAAACAAACATGGTAATGAAATGCAGCCTTGACTGACCCCAGCCACGTAGGAGAGCGATGGGTGTGGTGCGTGCCCGGCGGCAATTTTTTGGGGGTGCCGCCACTCCTTGCCTGCCTTCCCCCATGCAATGCAGCCCCTCCCATGTGTGACATAGCCCACCCCTGCGTGATGTAGCCCTGCCCCCACGTGATGTAGCCCCTCCCCTGCACAATGTAGCCCTGCTCCACCCCTCCGCCCACCCCCGACCCTGACCCCCATTTGTGCACTCCAAGCTACACCACTGCCTGATCCTCTTGGCAATTAAACACTATTCCATTTCTCTGTATACTGTCCTGATGGTGGCCTCTTGTCCTGAATACAGGTTACGCATCAGGACAATAAAGTGTTGTGGCACACCCATTTCTTTAAGAGCAATCTGTAGTTTTTCATGATCTACACAATCAAAGGCTTTGCTATAATTCCATAAAGCACAGGATTGTTTTCTTCTGAAATTCTTTGGTCTGCTCCATGATCCAATGTATATTTACAATTCCTAGTACCTCTTCCTTTTCTGAACCTATCTTGGACATCTGGCATTTTTCACTTTGTATATGGTAAAAGTTTTCTTTGTAAAATTTTGAACATCACTTTGCTTGTGTGGGAGATGAATGTAATGCTCCTTTGGTTACTTCAGTCCCTGATGTCCGCTTTCTTGAGCATTGGGGATTGGAATGTATATTGCATCTCATCTGTCTTTAACAGATTGGAGAGTTTCATCTGTCATTCAGTGAGGCTTTTCTTTCTCTTTGTTTGAAAATAGTGTCATTTTGCATTCTTCCATGACAATATCCCTGGGTTTTGGTTCAGGACTGAGAATTCTCCTGGCTTCTAGTCAATTAGGCCTGTCATTAAAGCCCCCGATGCTTCTATGGTAGACGATTACTTTCTGCCATTTATTACTGGCTGATAATCCTGCATCAGGGTTAGGTAGTGCAGATCTCCACATTAATCTCTATTCATTCATTGTGCTATTCATTCATTCGTTTAATGCAATTTTATTTCTTTATGCTATATGTAATCCTTGTGTCGAATGTGGCAATATTGCAAAAGTGAACCAAGACACCAAATATGCAACTGAATGCACAGCCCAATGTGCACGGACATCCAAGCACAATGTGCATTTATCTGAAAGTCAATGTTCAAGTGAAACCTGAATTATATTTGCGGGGATTGGTTGATGGTCAACTGGAGAAGAAGTATGGAAAAATATTGCAATATGTGACCACTGCAGCAAGGTTGAAGTACAGCTTCCTCAACAAGTGAGGAGTGGCCACTGAAATTGACGGACTTAGCTGAAACAGACAAATTAACAACATTGATTAGAGAAGAATCGTTGGCTGCTTTTTCTAAACATTAGGAACCTTTAATTGGCTTTTTGCAAGGAAAAGAGAACAGCATGTTAACTGTAGGCTTTGATCATTAGTGTATCTGGAAGAATAAGCAGGCGAAGTATATGGCTGGTGTTTACAACTGGGGAAGTTACTCTATATATAGTCATGTATAATCTTCATTAGGAACGCTGGAAGTCAAATGTATACCCTTTTTTCACTATTCCTTATTAATTTTGCCTTTTTTTAATTACTTTTCTCCTTTCTTCTTTCCTTGTTTGTTGTTTCTTCCTTCTCTGTTTGTATTTAGCTTGTCTTTTTTATTGTACTGGAAAATGTTCAGTGAAATTTATCAGGCACAATGTGTATCCATGCACAGTGTCACCACATGTACAATACTGGTTCCACAGCCCTGAAATGAGCATGAACATCTTGCATCAAACCCAAACATCCAGCTGCTTCATGGAATCATAGAGTTGGAAGAGACCCCAAGGGCCCTCCAGTCCAACTCCATTCTGCCATGAAGGAAGATGTCATCAAAGCATTCCTGACAGATGGCTATCCAGTGTCTGTTTAAATGCCTGCAAAGAAAGAGACTCCTTCCATAAGGGAATTTAGGAACTTCTACATAAGGCATCAAGAGAATTTCAGCCACCTTGCTAAGATCCATCCTTGCTCAGATCCATTCAGTCCCAGAATACAACCTGTATTCCATCATTGGCCTGATTGTCTGGCATTCCATGGCCAAGAAAATCTGCCAGAAAGAAAACTAACTCTCTCTCTCTCTCTCGTTCTAACTACCTCCATTTGGCAGAAATTTCAAAAAGCCTTCCTGGTGACTGACTGTCCACTGTTTTATATTATTACATCATGTTGCAGTTATTTTGAGGAAATTCTTTTGTATTCCATTATTAGATTGCCTTTTTTAATGTATATTTTATTCTGTTTACATTGTCCTGAATGTGCTTTTAATACAGAAAAGCTATTTATCCAGGGAGAAGCCACCACAACAGTGAAAACTGGTGGGGATTCATTTCTTGAAAATAGACTGTCAGCTAGCAAATCCAGACCCAGCCTGCTGATTTGCTCTTCCGCATGAGGCTCGCAAGAAGAGAGCAAGTCACTTGCAGTTTGCCACCTTTCTGTGCCACCTGCACAGCTGACCAGAGAGCGGTACTGCAAGCACTGCGCAACAGAACAGAGGCGAGGCAACACCCTTGGCCTAGGAGCACCACTGTGGATCTATAAAGATGGGCACTCGGATCCCATATTGGGGGTGCTTAGCATAAAGCCCATCAGCAGAATTTGCGCTCTGCAGCCTTTGCGCTGAATGGTGACATTGCACTACTGAACCGGGACACCCAATGCACAACTGACAGCACAATGTAATGTCCATGTGCACTAATGTGCATGCACACCCATGTGCAATGTATATTGTGTTTTGTACTTTGTGCATGTACGTTGAGTCATATAGTCAGTGGCACACTTTGCATTTCTGGGTTGTATGGAGCCAACTGTAACTGAAAATTGCAAACACAACTGTACTTTAAATGTCTCTCTCTCTTTCTCTCTCTCTCTCTGTATATATAAAGAAAGAGAGGGAGAAAAAGATACACACATACATTTGCATATATATTTAAACACCATACAACAAATTATATATTAAATTTGACACATATGCACTATCCCCAAAGTTCCTCGCATCCAATAAGGTGCCAGTGCAGGACTCGAATCCAGGACTCTTCTTCCTGTACTACTCAGGACTCTTCTTCCTGTACTGCTCAATATTATTGCAAGATTTGGGTGCAGCTTTAAATCTCTACATTTGAAAAATACAGAATAGAAGCAAATGCAATCTAGAAATTCCACAACAAAGAATCTACCCTTTCATTCCCTCCTAAATACACCACTAAAAATTTCATTCTTTTATTTAAAGTGAAAAGTGTCTGATCCTTAGCCCTGGCAATCACAGCTCTTGTCTTCCTAGAACCATAGAGCTGGAAGAGACACCAACGGTCATCCAGTTTGACCCCTTTCTGCCACAGGGGAATGCACAACCAAAGCATTCCCAACAGATGGCCATCCAGCCCCTGTTTATAAACTTCCAAAGAAGGAGACTCCAACACACTCCCAAGCAGCAGCGTATTCCACTGTCGAACGGCTCTTACCATCAGAAAGTTCTTCCTCATGTTTGGGTGGAGCCTCTTCTCCTGGTGTTTGAATCCACTGCTCTGCGTCCTAGTCTCTGGAGCTGCAGAGAACAAGCTCTCCACATCTTCCACGTGAGAGCTCTTCAAACATTTAAACATGGCTATTATGTCACCTCTTAACTTTCTCGTAACCTCCAGCTCTCCCTCTCTTTCTGAACTCAGTCAGCGAGTACAGCTCCTTCCTTTGGGTGTCCCCATCCACTGGGCCAAACCAATAATTCATAGGGGTTACAACCACGCAATTCTGTGACCATAAAGTTATGCCCCAATGCTTTGATGTAGGATCTCACCCAATAACTCTGGTCCAAAACTCCTTTTGAGAGAGGAGTCGTACTCTTAGAATCCTCATCCTACCTGTATCCCTACAGGCTGGTGGATTCTGAGAAGTGCGGTACAAAAATTAAACATTTTCAAGCTCTGTTCTTTCCTGGAATCTAAGAAGTTAACAAAAGTGTCTTGTTGTGGCCCATCAGCATAGGCATTGAAGGCAGAAACCCTCACCCTTCACTTTCTGTTAAGCCCAAGGAACTGTTCCCCAATGGCAAGCTTGCCCCACCAGCATACCACAGCATTGCAACACGGGAAGGAACTATAGGGCAGGAGGTCCCAGTTCCCAAGGTCTGCTCCTAGGACAGAGCTGGATGAAGTTTCCAGTGGCTATGGCGGTTGAAGGATTCTGTGAACTACAGTCCAGAAAAAGAATATCCCCAATCTCTGGTCGGAGGGTATAATTTCACCCCCAGGCAAATAGACAACACAGAAATGCAGAAGGAATCCTCCTGACCTTGGAGCCTACCTGTCATATTGGCTTTACACTCCCTGCCATGCATTTAATGCCAGGGAATGACAAGTAGTGCTTTGATGCCCGATGCGGTATACTGCCATGTAATGTCATGTAGCACTTTGAACAAAGGGCTAGAAGGGGGCAATGGAACTGAATGAGAAAATAATGTGTTGGAAAGGAATGAAAGTGTTTTAATGAACTTCAATAAGAGAGAACAAATGCAGCTTCAAGGTCATGCTATTGGCAGGCGAGATGTACGTCTGGGGAAAAAAGTTCTTTTAATTAGGAGTCGAATGGAATGATTGCATGGGCAAATTTGTAATCTTATAGCTAATAAGTTCTATAGTCTTGGCAATTGCCAAGGAGTGCAGCAGTTTCTTTTATGTCCCTGAATAAAGCTTTTGAAACCTGCTAAGCCTGTTCTCTCAACATGAAGCTAAGCTGTACATCACGTCAAAAGAAGCCCAAGAGCGAAACTGCGGGTTGAGCTTTTCAGCAACCTAAGAACACAGCAGGATCAGACCTCCTCTCAGGTCCTATGTCCAGATCTGGGCACACTTTTTAAGACAGGTATCCCAAAAGAGCGACACATCCAGAGGAAGGCAGCCTAATTGACAATGTTGGGAGTAAACATTTTCCAAACATTTAGTGTTTTGTTTTTGATTTCCCACATAATTCTAAGCAAGCCATTCTGTCTTCTTGCAAGAACTGTGTCAAAAGTTGGTTAAGATAGCTCACTGAGTTCATGCATTTGTTTACAGAAAAGCATTAGAATGATCTGGCCTCTGTTCCTCTTGTTTGTGATAAGCGACTCTTATGTATTTTCTTTCCCTGATGTTTCTCAATCCTGATGTTTCAATAAAGCCTTGTCCATCTGACAGACTGCTATTGCAGATAAACTGACCTCGGGGCTGAGAAGAGGTTCCCTCTTGGCCAAGAGTAATTGTGTGTGTCTGTAGGCCTTTCCACCCTATATTGTTATAATGCTATTATTCTACTTTCAACAGTCTGTGGTATTCTGGGGTTTGTACTGAGGCCAAAGAGCTCTCTGGCTGAGAATTCTAAAGGCCCCTCCCTAAACTGCAAACCCCAGGATTCCATGGGATGTCAAAAGTGGAATAATAGCACTGTAATAGTGAGGGTGTTCCTGCATGGCAGGGGGTTGGACTGGATGGCCCGTGTGGTCTCTTCCAACTGTACACTTCTATGATTCTATGATTCTAGTGCGGAAATGGCCAAAGTCCCAGGAGTCTGGCATCATCAGAGTCTGGCTAATACAGCATCACACATTGCCTTAAGTGGTTGCATTAACTCAGCTTCAAATTTTTTGTAATATACTGCAGATAATCCATCTGGCCCTGGAGATTTTCCCACTTAAGACTTTTTCATTGCCTCAACAAGTTCCATAGTAGTCACAGGACCTTTGAGATTTTCTCCTGTTCCATACACAGTTTGTCTAATTGAAGTCTATCCAAATATTCTGCCATATCGGTAACTTTTTCTTTGCCTTTCCCACATAAGCTTCTGTAAAATTCTTCAAAAGCATACAATGTTTTCCCATTGTCCATCACATATTGGTCTCCCTTTTTGGGCTCAGGTACCCTTGCTGAGGAAGGGAACATTCAGGTATCAGGTCTGGACAATGTTGACAGGGTCCATTTGCCAGCAAATCTGCTTTGTTTAAACCAAGCAGTGGAACATGGGGCTTCAGCCATGTAGAAATCAATGGGATCCAAACCCACTTTGAACCGTGCATTGAACTGAGCCCTTGCTTGCGATGGATTGCCTTCTTGTGTTTTTGTTTTTCTTTTGCTTTGATTTTTGCTTTGCATTTCTTCTTGTAATAACAAATCCCTGGCCAGATTCAATGTTACTTGTGGTTGGATGAAGAGGACAGGAAAAATCTGGTATCTGGTTTTAATCGTGCATGGCTTTTCTGGTAAAGTGGGAGGGGAGAGTGTGCGTTGTGACAGTTTTCAGAGACAGAAAGGAAGAAAAGAAGGTTTCTTCTGAGAACAAGAACACACACACTTCATCTGCACATGAGGAGGAGACCATATTGTCTACACATGTTCCCACAGCCTGACCTGTTAAAACACCAGCATCTCATGATAAAACAACCATCCATGCAGCTCAAAAAGCTGGCATGAAAAAGCCTCCCTGGATGGTAATACGGACATCATGAGAATATTTGCTCCAGCTACTGCTTTTGGATTCTCTTCACTGAGCTGGCCAGTCATTTTATGGGCAGCTTTTAAAAAAAGAAGAAAAAAACCCCTTGACCCTATTATTCAGGAGGCTAGGATAATTTTATTATTCCTTCCAAAAAATTACCTCGGGGCATCGTAACCTCTTGCCTGCTGAAAAGAGACCTTTGCAAATGAACGGCCTACTTTTTCCTTCCAAATAGGCTCTTGGGTTACCAATTCATGCTCCCAAATCAAAGCACTGAAATGGCCCATTCCTAGCCATGCTATCTTTCATTTTGACTGCTTCCTCCTACAAATCCCCATGTAATGCTTTTCCTCCTCATAACCTTCCCCAGACTTTCGGCTTGTAATGTTCTCATCAAACTCTAGCAGCATGTGCTCCTTCTCCTGGAATTTCTTGGTCCTCATAGAATCCTAGAGTGGGAGGAGACCCCAAGGGCCATCCAGTCCAACCCCCTTCTGCCATGCAAGAAGACACAATCACAGCACTCCCTTTGACTAATGGCCATCCATCCTCTGTTCAAGAACCTCCAAAGAAGGACACTCCACCACAGTCCTAGGCAGACCATTCCATTATCGAACACTAACCATCAGGAAGTCCCTCCTAATGTATAGGTGGAATGTCTTTTCCTATAGCTTGAAGCCAGTGTGTTACCTCCTCGCACACCCTGCAAATTCAATACAGTGTAATTGGCAAACTATGATTTAATTGGCAAAATATATTAATTGACATGGATATAAAATGGACTCTGATGTGACTGTAAGGTCAAGCTGGGCAGAGGAAGAACATTGGCTGAACACATCCATTGCAAAGTAGTTCAGAGATCTCCTCTAGGTGTAGCCAGGTCATGGTCAGGAAGTCACTGGGTAACTCCAGAGATAACAGGCTTAAACTAAGCTGTAATTTCTCTACTGACAGACAACAGTGATGGGACATTCCAAGCAAACCACTGATTGTTTCAACCCTTCTTCCCATTGACCTGTGCATTTTTCCCATTGCCTGCACACCTCTCCACCATTGCAGAGCTATCATGACAGCCATTAAATCTTTGTCACCTAACACAAAGATCATTAACACAGTCCGGACTTCCTAGTCTGTTCTGCAGCCTCCATTGTTTACTCAGTCAGAAGGCCAGTCATATCATGCCCTCCAGGTAGAAATTGGGTATAAAACCACCAGTTTTGGGCAGCCAGATGCAGTGTCTCACTTCCTGAATGCCATGCTGTCACTTTGATTTCCAAAGAAGTAGTGTGCTTAGGCACTAGTCTAAGCCACATTGCTGCTGTCTTCGCTGCACTCCAGATCAATAATTATCACCCAGAACCCTGAAACATTGCTATCAACTTTTCCTTTCTTTCCTTTGATTAGCCTTGTGTGAGTATGAGAGTGCTTGGACTTTGTGCATGTCTGCTTGAATTCTCTTTAATAAACACATTTTAGTTTACTTTTGGAATCTCTAACTGTTTCTTTCCTGTGGAGACCCAGTAAACATTGGTGGAAGGTCCTCTACTTTACCCCATCTTCAAGAAGGGAAAAAAAGCAGACCCAAATAATTATCTCCCAGTCAGCCTGACATCAGTACCTGGAAAGATCCTGAAGCAGATCATTAAGCAGTCAGTTTCTAATCACTTAGAAAGCAACGCAGTAATCCGAGAAGTCAACATGGATTTCTCAGAAATAAGTCATGCCAGACTAATCTTATCTCTTTTTATGATAGCGTTACTAGCTTGATAGATGAAGGGAATGCTGTGGATGTAGCATATCTCGATTTCAGTAAGGCCTTTGACAAAGTTCCCCATGACATTTTTGCAAAGAAGCTAGTAAAATGTGGGCTGGACAGGGCTACTGTTAGTTGGATTTGTAACTGGTTAACTGACCGAACCCAAAGAGTGATCACGAATGGCTGCTTTTCATCCTGGAGAGAAGTGACTAGCGGGGTGCCACAGGGTTCTGTCCTGGGCCCAGTGCTGTTCAACATCTTCATCAATGACTTGGATGAAGGAATAGAGGGCATGCTCATCCAATTTGCAGATGACACCAAATTGGGGGGGGGGGTTGCTAATACGCCAGAGGACAGGATCAAAATTAAAAATGACCTGGACAGATTGGAGAGCTGGGCCAAGCCTAACAAAATGAAATTCAACAGAGAGAAATGTAAGGTCCTACACTTAAGTAGAAAAAATGGAATACAGAAATATAGGATGGGGGAGACATGGCTGGATACCAGTACCTGTGAAAGGGATCTAGGAGTCTTCATAGACCACAAGCTGAACATGAGTTAGCAGTGTGATGCGGCAGCCAAGAAAGCCAATGCAATTCTCGGCTGCATCAATAGGAGTATGGTGTCTAGATCGAGGGAGGTACTGGTACCACGCTACTCTGCTTTGGTTAGACCTCATCTTGAATACTGTGTCCAGTTCTGAGCACTCCAATTCAAGAAGGACCTGGTCAAGCTGGAGCAGTTCCAGAGGAGGGCGACCAAAATGATGAGAGGGCTGGAAGCCATGCCCTATGAGGATAGACTTAGAGAGCTGGGTATGTTTAGTCTGCAGAAGAGAAGGTTAAGAGGGGACATGATAGCTATGTTTAAATATCTGAAGGGATGCCATGTAGAGGAAGGAGAGGGCTTGTTTTCTGCTGCTCCAGAGACCAGGATACGGAGCAATGGGTTCAAGCTGCAGGAAAGAAGATTCTACCTGAACCTCAGGAAGAACTTCCTGACAGTCAGGGCTGTCTGGCAGTGGAATCTGCTGCCTCGGAGTGTAGTGGAGTCTCCTTCCTTGGAGGTTTTTAAGCAGAGGCTGGATGGCCATCTCTCGAGAGTGCTTTGAGGGTGTTCCTGCATGGCAGAGGGTTGGACTGGATGGCCCCTGGGAGCTCTTCCAACTCTACATTTCTATGATTCTATGATTCTATAAGATCTCGTTAAGTTACCTCCCTTGTTCAAGCCTCCTAACTAAATAATTCCCCACTATCAGGAGAAAGTACTGGCATTGCAAGTGGACCCCTGAGTCACCCATGTTTTGGGGTAACAATTGTTCCGTGTCCTAATCTCCGAATCATAAGAAAACAAGCTTGCCCCATCCTCCATATAACGTCCCTTCAAATATAAACATAGCTATCATGTCCCCTTCTCTTAACCTCCTCTTCTCCCAGCTAAACGTTCCCAGCTCCCTCAGCCACACCTCAAAGGGCTTCATCGTTTCCAGGCTTCCTACCATTTTGGTTGCCCTCCGCTGGACATGTTCCAGCTTGTCAGTATCCTGCTTGAATTGTGGTGCCCAGAACTAGACTCAGGATTCAGGACTAATGGTCAATGGGACAATGGCTAAGGAGTTCTGATGCACATCAGTAGATCCCGATGTGCATCAGAACTCTCTTGCTGGTGTCCCATGACACATGTTCCCTATCAGAGTTCCTTAGCACCTCAGCTATGTGGCTAAGTAGGCATAAAATTACACAACATAAACTGCAATGGAGAATTCGAGACTAAGATGAAAACGACTGAGATTTTCTTTTTGGCAAAAGGTGTGCTGATGGGGAGAAAACCCATGATATCAGAGTGCTGACACTGGCTGACATCAATCAGGGTTCTGTCCAGATTTTAAAGGAAATATCCAAGGTTCTGGAATTCTAGCCTCAAAACTGGTTCAGCGCCTTGATGACTTCCTTTAAATGCTATGTTAAAACCCCAAATGGATCCATTACCCCACTGACATGGAAGGTACCAGGCATCGCTGCATCATAGCTTTGAGAAATTAGTTTTGTGGGGATGTAAAACCAAAAAAATGTTATGGGCAGACTGGCTGGAGGATTCTGTTAATTGCAGTGTCCCCACCCCCCCAAAAAATAGTAATAATAATAATAATAGGTTCAAGCTCCAAGAAATCATAACGGAAGGTTCTTTTAAATCAAGTGGAGCAGAAGCAAGTGAGCATTCTCACATGGTCTGGAGGATCAAATGCTCACGGGGCATTGATGAAACCCTAAAGCAGTTTGTATAAATCAAATAGAGACAAAAGCGTACTTCCAGACTGGCAATTGCGATATTGTTTGATTGCATGGTGGAAGAACAGTTGTCTGGGGAAAGGAAGGAAATCATGGATTGATGTTGCCCATTGCCAGCTGTAGATTTACTCATAAAAACCTTTACGAGGCATTTTCACAACCTGCCTCTGGTATATATGGCTAAAGAGACAGGCTGTAACAGCACACGGCATGTAGCAAGGTTCGTCTGAGTGGTCAGTCCTAAATTCTTATTTAGCTATTGTCATAAGCTTCTCTGAGGGCTGCTCTGGTCAGAAAGCAGCCTTTAAATCAGGGAAGCACAAGGCCCTCCAGATGATGTTGGACTGCAACCATCAGCATTCCTCACCATCAGCCATGTGCACTAGGACTGATGGGATTTGTTGTTGCTGCTGTTGTTCTGTTTATTGATCTCTTGTCTTTTTTACCAGTCTGGGACTCAGGGCAGCTTACATCAGTTAAAAGAGACAGGCTAAAAATACATACCAAATAAAAAAAGTTTAAAATACCATTAAAATATCCATAAAATTAAAAACAGTTTAAAAACAGCTATAAAGGGCAACCAAAAAAAAAACCTCTGACACACAGCTAGGCAATACAGGCATCCCCTGCTTTTCAGCAACTAATTTTTCAACTTTCTACTTTTTAGACTGTTGTTAATTATAGGCATGTTATCTTAAGATGTGGGGGACATTGGGGTCCACCTGCAATCATAGAATCATAGAAATGTAGAGTTGGAAGAGATCCCAGGGGCCATCCAGTCCAACCCCCTGCCATGCAGGAACACCCTCAAAGCACTCCCGACAGATGGCCATCTAGCCTCTGCTTAAAAACCTCCAAGGAAGGAGACTCCACCACACTCCCAGGCAGCGTATTCCACTGCCGGACAGCCCTGACCATCAGGAAGTTCTTCCTGAGGTTCAGGTGGAATCTCCTTTCCTGCAGCTTGAATCCATTGCTCCTTGTCCTGGTCTCTGGAGCAGCAGAAAACAAGCCCTCTCCTTCCTCTACATGGCATCCCTTCAAATATTTAAACATGGCTATCATGTCCCCTCTTAACCTTCTCTTCTGCAGACTAAACATCCCCAGCTCTCTAAGTCTATCCTCATAGGGCATGGCTTCCAGGCCTCTCACCATTTTGGTCGCCCTCCTCTGAACTTGCTCTAGCTTGACCATGTCCTTCTTGAATTGGGGTGCCCAGAACTGGACACGGTATTCAAGATGAGGTCTAACCAAAGCAGAGTAGCAGTAGCAGTAGCAGTACCTCCCTCGATCTAGACACCATACTCCTGTTGATGCAGCCGAGAATTGCATTGGCTTTCTTGGCTGCCTCATCACACTGCCGACTCATGTTCAGCTTGTGGTCTATGAAGACTCCTAGATCCCTTTCGCACGTACTGCTATCCAGCCACGTGTCCCCCATCCTATATTTCTGTATTCCATTTTTTCTACCTAAGTGTAGGACTTACACTTCTCTCTGTTGAATTTCATTTTGTTAGGCTTGGCCCAGCTCTCCAGTCTCTCCTGGTCATTTTGAATTTTGATCCTGTCCTCTGATGTATTAGCAACCCCTCCCAATTTGGTGTCATCTGCAAATCTGATGAGCTATGCCAGTGTCTGCTTAGAATTTGGACAATTATAGCTCAAAGGAGGCCCGTGAGAAGATGGTAGCAGCAGGATCTTTCCACTTGTTTATACCAGTACTAACTATAGAGAGGACTCCGGTTAAAGTTAAACAGAGTATTTTATCTGGAATGAACAAACACACAAGAAATCAAAGACTCTTATGAACCACACATAGTTGTCGGAAAGTGACCACACATAGTTGTCAGAAAGTGAAGCAAGAAAGATTGGATAGAGAGAGATCAGAGGTGGAAAAGGTGATAGTTACTAATCTTGAAGAAGAAGTTTGAAGAGGAGGGGCTCAGAAAGCATGTAAAGGTAGCACAAAGGAATTGAAGCCTCAGGCACCATGTGCAGTGTAATACACCCAATGTACCAAAGTTTGCTGGAGTTGAAGCTAGGGTTTGTACAGCCTATTATTTACCCTGAAGGGGAATGTGTAGACAGAGCTGTAATGGCTTTCTCACAGGAATGACGAAGGAATCCAGAATAGGTTGATTGCCTTAACTCTGAGTGACAAAACATTGATGGAAGTCATGACAATCTCTTAATGTCATGGTTGGGCAGAGGGTGTAGGGAAGATTTAGGGCAAGGGCAAGGGATGGTCCTTGACTGCTTCACCTGGGCAGTTCCTCCTTCCATTGCATTTGGGTGTGCGTGGAGCCTTAAGTGTTGAAAGGATTAGCATAATTGTTCTTAGAATGTAGGGAATTACAGATCAAAGGAGGCCTGCAAGAAGAAGGTAACTGTAGGATCTTTTCATTAGTGTTTACCAGTACTAACTGTAGAGAAGTTGATCAAAGTATTTTATTTGAATTGACAAACATATGAGAAATCAGATGCTCCTAAGAACCATTCATGGCTATTGGAAAATGAAAGAATAAAGGTTGGCTGGAGGGAGATTAGAGATGGAAAGGGTGATAGTTACCCTTCTTGAAGGAGGAGGTTGCAGTGGAGGGACTCAGACAGCATCTGAGGGTAACATGGAGGAGCAGCCGTCTGGACTACATTCTATATACTACAATTGGAGGGAGCCAAAGCTAGGATTTTTATACTCAATTTCATACCCTGAAAGGGTGCATTAACAAAGCTGTAACGGCTTTCCCATTGGACTGACAAAGGGATCCAGAATGGACTCATTGCTTTAGTTCCAGAATGACAAAAACATTGATAGGATTTATGACAGTCTCTTAATATTCAGTCAGGTAGGGTGTATAAAAAAGATCTCTATAAGGGAAGATGGAGGGATGGTCTCTGATTTCTTTATCTGCGCAGTTCATCTTTCATTGTATGTGAAAATGCAAAGAGCCTGAAGCAATGATGGGATTAGGACAAATCCATCAGTGTCGAAGTTTTCTATATAATCCTATCTGGACTTTTCCAACCATTATGACCCCAAACATGTCTTCAGGCAGTGTGACCCCAGTCACATTCTCCAGTCATTAGTACATCCAATTTGTGAAAATCACATATCTCTTAAGCGGGGTAGTAGGGTGTGGTAACAGACATATACCATTCATTTGACATGGGGTACGCTCTATTGTCAGGTCTTCTCTTGCCTTCTTCTTCTAGGGAACATGAGGGAATTACAGGGGTTTCACCAAGTGATCTTCCATAATTCCCTCATGTTCCCTACAGGAAGAAGGCAAGAGAGGAAGACTGACAAAATACTGGGCTCCGTTTCCCAACCAATTCCACCTTCTAGTAATGCTCTGGTTCCTAACCCATCAGATAAGCAGTGGATGCCTGTATAGTATAATTTGGCAAGGCTCAGTCTTAACCTACCTGAGGGAAAATAGCAAGGATGGTGCCACTCTGACCTTCCTGGGAAGGGAGCTCCAAAGACTTGGAGCAACCACCAAGAAAGCTCTCTCCATGCTCTCACCAGAAGTACCTGTGGGGGTGGTGAGACAGAGAACAGACACTCCATAGAGGATCTCAAAGCACGGGCTGGCTCACATGGATGAATATGATCCTTCTGATTACCTGGACCTGGACTTTATTTCCGCACTACACTCTTATAGTGCGATTATTCCACTTTCAACATCCTATGGAATCCTCCGTTTGATTCCATAGGATGTTGAAAGTGGAATAATCGCACTATAAGAGTGTAGTGCGGAAATGGCCATAATCAGCACCTTGAAAGATATCGAGAGATGCACTCAAATGACATCTGGAGGGTTGTGTGATCGCCTTTGAACACGTATAAATGAGTACATGCAGACATCTGGTGCATGAAAACTCCCTTTTAGAGGTCACTCTTGAACACTGAAATGTACTCTGAAAAACTGCAAGACTCTTCCACCTCACAAAGCGTTCAGCAACTGAAAGCGAGCGGGGATCTGTTTGTTCACTGTTTAGAGGCATAAAATGGCTCTTTCCTGCCTTTGTTTCCTGTGGCCACAGCTCATTTCAACGACATTAAGGATGCCAGTTATATTTTAAACTGACATCCTTTGCCTTTTGAAAGCCTCAGGGATGGCATAAGCTCTAAAAGCTCAGAGAAATAAATAAATCAAGAAATAAATAACACACCATATTATTGTGATAAACATGGGGGAGATTTTTTAAAAAAAAATCCAGACCACTGACTCACAGAATTCTCCTCCTCCTCCTCCTCCTCCTCCATGAATAAGAGCCTTCAATTTAGGAAAGGAAGTAGAAAGTAGAGAAGGATGGTGACCTTGCGCAAGTTAACCTCTGTCAATCTGATCTACCTCACGAGATTGTTTTATACGGTTGAGAATCTCATATGTATGTTTGGAATCCTTAAAAGAGAGGCAACAAGGTGGCTTGGAGAGTCTGGGAGCCATAATTAAAATAAAGGCACTTTCTTCAAGCTCCATGCAGGGTGCATATGGAATAAACATAGGGCAGAGTCTATTCAGTGCCTTACCTACATATAAGTCCCCACAGGAAAGAGGCTGGATATTTGTGACTGAAATAGAATGGCTTCATTCATTTCCAGGCAGTAGAAACAGAGTGAGTAATGTGTTGCCATTACAACTGTTTGAGCATTTTTCACATGGGTGTTTTGCATCTGTATGCATTGCACATTGCACACGAAACACTTGGTTGCACAATGGTGCAATTCACTAAGAAGGTGGTGTGGCAAGACCGCCCTGCCATTCCGTGAGAATTAAATTCTGCTTTCTCTCCTTAATGTAGGATCTTGACTATTAAAAATGTACTTTCCAACTGTTCCAGTTTTTCAGAGATAGTACCAGTTAATCCTCTACCCTCCCATTTTTTTTAATCTGCTCTTAAAGTGCCCTGCTTTCTCTCTCCTTTTTCCACTTTTCCCCTTTGTCTTTAGTTAAGGGCCTTTCTTCCCAACACTGGGGTTTGTAGTTTCCTGAGGCCCAAGAGCTCTCTGGAAGAGAATCCTAAAGGCCCCTCCATAAACTGCAAACTCCAGGATTGCACAGGATGTTGAAAGTGGAACAATAGCACTATAACAGTGTAGTGCAGAAAGTCCCTCACTTCACTTGCTGCAAACTGAGTTCAAAATGCAAAAGTAGTGCATGCTCAGTTAAGTCGGTTAAGCATGGGGAGGAGAGGAGGGGTAGGAATCTTGCCCTTCCCAGTGGCTCAGGCAAAAGGAAACTCCTGCAACTTCTCCTAGCTCACCTGTTCTTCCTCATCGATAACTTTTGCCATCTGGACCAGACTCTGAAGGTGCCTAGCCACACACATATTGGTTTTCACCTGTGAAATATTAAAGGGCATGTGATAAGACAACAACCCCATCAGGGCTATTGCCAGGCAGCCCAAAAATCTGGGAAGGCCCTGGGAAACAGGCAGGCAAGACAGCTTCATGGCTCACTCAAATGGAATCTGCAACCCAGCTGTCAGCAGGGCATCCATCTCTGGCTCCATGAATGATACATGAGCCCCATTTGAGCTGCACAGGTAGCTTCTAACCCACATCCTCCCAAGCAGCTGAGTGTGAAATGTATTACATCCATCAAATGAAGCCTTGCCTCTCTGCTGGGTCCATAATAGCAGCAGGGATGAGAAAAATGTTTTGCATCCAAGTCAAAAGTCGTCCGATCTATCCGACGCAGCAGGGCCTGGGCTCCTTTGATCCTTCGGCACCTTGCTCCCTGCAGTTCGACAGATCTTGACCAAACACAGAAAGGTTAACTCTCCCCCATCAGCTGCCAGCCTGCTCTGTGTCCTTCTTGCTCTGGAAAAACCACAAAGCACCAGGCAAGGAAAGGTGATGGAAGGCAAGGCCTTGACACTCAGCTCACCTGATCTCTCTCGCAACCTCCATGCATATTTCATGCAGCCTTCTCCTGCTAATGGGCACCTCTTGGTCCAACTTCCTTCTGTGGCTGTTTGCACTTGGTTGTCTGCACTGCTTGCACTCAGCAGTTCCATCTCTGTAACCCTCTTTCTTCAGCTTGGGCTGTGTTTCTGCCCGTCGTGGCCTCAACTTAGCTTACACATGTTGCCACATTCAGTTGATCTCAGCCCAGAATTAAAATCACAGAGATACTGATGGTTTAAAAATGTATGCCAGTACTCAATATCAAAGAAACAGAGTGCAACTTTACACTTTACATGGATCAACCAGTGTTTGCACAATGCCACCTCATTAGAGAACTGCAACATTGTACAACTGAACGCATCACTCTGGAACCCATATGGGAGAAAAACAGGATGCAAATTAAACAAACACATAATAAATGTGCAACCCGCTGTGAATGCATAATGCACACTGTGCATCGTGCATCTATCTGCACTGTAGGAAGTGCCTCATGCACAGCTGAATCAACAATGCAGAATAGACCCAGACTCGCAACTTCACTTACACAACTGTGAAACTGCATACAGGTATTCTGTGTCAGACAAAAATGAATGACCAGTTTTGGGGGGAGTGTTACCCTGATTTCTGGGGGTCCCGTGAGGGACACCTAAGTGCACTCCAAATATTACAAAGTTGGGAATTAGCAAAGAGCACAAGCTAGCACTACGAGAGGCAGGGCAATGTAGCGAGATCTTTTACCCAACGTCTACGGGGTCAGGCCGAGTCAAGGAGCAAACAGATGTAACTAACAATAATTGTTTTTACTGATGTACAATCAAACACATGTATGCAACACACTCACACAGAGAACTGTGGAAATAAAGGTAGGAGTGGGATAGAGGGATTTTAAGAGGAGGTTTTGTATGGGAAATACTACACTTGTCCTGAAGCCCAGGTAGTCTGAAGAAGAAGTTTGTGGAAGTGAGGATTCTCAGCCCGAGGAGCTGAGGGGAAGGCTCGCCGGACGAAGCGACAGCAAGGCGGGATGGAAGCCAAGAGCGATCCGAGGAAGCGCTCAGAGTCAGGGGGTCTTATAGGGGAAAATGTGGCCGCAGGCTAGTCCGTTCTCGGGGATAGCAATGAGTTTCGGGCTGGAGACAAAGCCTCCGAAAGGTCAGTATTTACATGATTGGGTTATGACAGAGTTGTCAATAGAGCAGCCAGTATGCAAATGCGGAGTGCTTGACGATTGAGTGTTCGGCTCGTCAAGCTGCCTGCTCGGGGCAAGGAGTCCTTTGTAGGTAGCTTGCATACATAATGTCATACTTGCCTTGAGGCCTCCTGAAGCGGCAGTCCGGCTATTTCTGGCCTGCCTGTATTTGTTGGGAATGTTTCAGCGATTGTCGGCCATGCCTGTATGCGTGCTTGTCCGGGGGCCTCGCAAGCACGTGGAGAGGAATGGGTAAAGAAAGCCAAATTATTGATATCAAATGATATCTAATATCCCACAAGTCCGGGCTAGAAAACTGTGATAACAGGAGATTGCTTTAGTGTATGAACATGGCAGCAAGACTGTTATACACACAAAGATGGAAGAATTCAACACTACCCACAAAGGAGGAACAGTTGCTGAAATTGACACATTTAGCAGAAATGGACAAATTGACACATTTGATTAGAGAAAGGTCATTAGTGGCATTTCTTAAGGACTGGAAACCCCGATAGACTTTTTAGAAGGAAGGAAGGAAGGAAGGAAGGAAGGAAGGAAGGAAGGAAGGAAGGAAGGAAGGAAGGAAGGAAGGAAGGAAGGAAGGAAGGAAGGAAAAAAGACAGGCAGACAATGACTTGATAACTTTTGGTTCTGATAATCAGAAAGAATAGTCTATCAAAACAAAGGGATATGTTGTAATTTTGGGAAAAAAAGTACGAATAACTACATGCGTACATATCTGCCGAAAGGAAGATCAGAAGTCACTTTTTTTCCTCTTCTTCTTCTTTCCTTCTCTTTTTCTTTCTTTATTTTTGTTCTGTACCTTTTAATTTTTATTTTGTTGTATTCCAGCTTTCTATCTTCACTTTTTTTCAATCCCTGTAATTCTTAATCTTTTTTTTTCAAAATTTCTTAATAAAAATTATTTCTTTAAAAAAAAAAGGTCTGTTCACTTCTGCAGTGAAACCTACACATACCAAAAGGGTTCTTGTTCTTTAGGTATGTTTAGGTATTAGTGTTAATGTTATATGTTTAGTATAGGTAATTCTTGTATGTGTGTTTTTTAAAATATGTATTTCTTTATTTCTAGGTGTTTTCTTATCATTCTAGGGTTCTGTATCACCCCATAACTTCTTGGCCGGCTTTAACACACACACACCCAGCTGTTGCTCATGAAGGAGAGCACAACTGAACGTAAGCAAGCCAGGAAACCCTTTTCAGTCATAGAATCATAGAGTTGGAAGAGACCCCAGGGGCCATCCAGTCCAACCCGCTGCCATGCAGGATCCCACATCAAAGCACTCCTGACAGATGGCCATCCAGCCTCTGTTTTAAAACCTCCAAAGAAGGAGACTCCATCACACTCCGAGGCAGCATATTCCACTGCTGGACAGCTCTGACCATCAGGAGGTTCTTCCTGAGGTTCAAGTGGAATCTCTTTTCCTGCAGCTTGAATCCATTGCTCCTTGTCCTAGTCTGTAAAACAGTGAAAAACAAGCCCACTCCCTCCTCGACATGACATCCCTTCAAATATTTAAACATGGCTATCATGTCCTCTCTTAACCTTCTCTTCTGCAGATTAAACATCCCCAGCCCCCTCAGCCGCTCCTCATAGGGCTTCATGGCTTCCAGACCCTTCACCATTAAGGTCGCCCTCCGCTGGACACATTCCAGTTTATTGATATCCTTCTTGAAATGAGGTGCCCACAACTAGACATAGTATTCGAGATGAGATCTGACCAAAGCAGAATAGAGGGGTACTATTACTTTCCTCGGTCTAGACACCTTACTCCTATTGATGCAACCAAGAATTGTTTTGGGTTCATGTCCTCAAGATGTCCAGCCTGATCTTCCATGCCCCCATGTCTTAATTTACTCTCCAGAAAACTAGTGACATTTATATAGATAGAGATGCAAACCCAAATGATTCTCAGAAAGCTCAGCTGTATGTGTCTCCCCCGTGGGAGAGCAGCTGCCTGATATTCTTGCACCAGGTAATTAACAGTTGCCAAATTGCTCTCCAAAGCCAACAGTAGGCCCTGCCTGAGTGTGGAGAGGGGTTATTTCACAGTGCGGTGTCCCCACCTTCTTCTGACTTCTTGTGCCAAGCATGGAGCACCCCTGGAATCAACCAAGAAAGTGTGCTTTCCCCCTCCCACCTGTTCTACATGCAGCAGCTAAAAACACCAATGCGAGTCTAGACTGCATCAACAGGAGTATCATTTATAGGTCAAGGGCAGTAGTAATCTTACTCTATTCTGCTTTGATCAGACCTCTCCTAGAATCCTGTGTCCAGTTCTGGACATCACAATTCAAGAAGGACATTGATAAGGTGGACCGTGTCCAAGGGAGGGTGACCAAAATGGTAGAAGGCCTGGAAACCATGAAGCCTGATGAGGAGTGGCTGTGGGAGCTGGGAATGTTTAGCCTGGAGAAGAAAAGATTGAGGGTGACATGATAGCCATTTTTAAATATTTGAAGGGATGTCATATGGAGGATGGAGCAAAACTAATTTTCTGCTGCTCCAGAGACTAGGACATGGAGCAACAACTCTAGACTACAGGAAAGAGATCGCACTTAAATATTAGGAAGAGCAGTTCAACAGCAGAATCCGCCACTGCCTGGGAGTGTGTTGGAGTCTCCTTCTTTGTAGGTTTTTAAATAGAGGCTGGATGGCCATCTGTCTAAGGGGGTGTTTTGACTGTGTCTTCCTGCATGGCAGAAGGGGTTTCAACTCTTCCAGCTCTAGGATTCTGTTATTCCATGATGCTTCCCTCTGGTGATATCTGGCTGCTTCCTTAAACGCTGCTTTGATATTTTCAGAGGGCTAATTGTACCAATTACAGCACATCCCCACACTGCCTTTGTGAAAGGAGGCTTGTTGCCCATCTCTGCCATGTAATTTGTATATCAGCAAGACAGGTAGCATTTATCTGGGACGGTGCTGCCTGATGGACAGATTGACAGCCCCCACATAGGAGAGGCGTCAGCTGGGCCAGCTCACCATGGCAACCAGGGAAGCTTTCTGTACTTGGCTCAGACACTCCACAGGAGGATCTGGGTGGGCACTGGATTGGCCAACTTACCTGTCTGCACCCAGGCCTCTGCCCAAAAAGAAGGGCAAGGGAGGAGACTGGGGGGGGGTCACTTTTTCCACCCTGTCGGGGCAGTTTCCACATGGAGTGGAGCAGTCCTCTCCATATTTTAGCACAGACTTTAACAGAGGTATCCAAGGTGCTGAACACTACCCCTGAGAACAGCTTCAGCACATAGGACAGCTACAGTGTCCAGAAGAGGGAGACCGAAATGGTAAAAGGACTGGAAACCATGAAGCCCTGTGAGAAGCAGTTTAGGTAGCTGGACATGTTTAGCCTGGAGGATGAAGCAAGGGGGGTGGAGCAAGCCTGCTTCCTGCTGCACCAGAGATTGAGACAAGGAGCAATGGTTTCAAACAACAAGAAAAGAGATCCCATCTAAACCTTAGGAAGAACTTCCTGAGGGAAAGAGCAGTTTGACAGTGGAATGCACCGCTGCCTGGGAGTGTGGTCGAGACTCCTCTTTCTTTGGAGGTATTTGAACAAAGGCTCGGTGGCCATCTGGCAATGGGAGTGCTTTGATTGTGTCTTCCCGCATGCCATAATGGGGATGAACTGGATGGCCCCTGGGATCTCATGGCTGAGAGGCTTGACTGGCACCTTATCTGCAATGCTTTTGTAGGCAGGCGAAGACATCTTTTGGCAGGCTCTTGTAGACTCAGTGCTTGGTTGGAAAGGGCCTTTTGCAGTTTGCTGTATTCTCAGCTCTTGTTCTTTTGTACTGGGGCATGCTTTTAAATTGTTTTTCAACCCATTGAAACCTGATGTTGTTGTTCTGGTTATATGCCCTCAAGTTGGTTCCCGTTTATGGAAACACTGCGTTAAGATTTTCTCAACCACATTTATTCAGATAAAGTTTGCCAACATTGCCTTCTTCTGAGCCTGAGAGAGTGTGACTTGTCCAAGGCCAGCCAATGGGTTTCCATGGCTCAGTGGGGACTCACACCCTGGTGACCAGAGTCATACTCCAATGCTTGAACCACTAGACTATACTGTCTCTTTAAAAAGGGAGGGGTTCTTGGCAAGGTTCATTCAGAGGTTTGCCCTAGTCTTCCTCTGAGACTGCGAGAGTGTGACTTGCCCGTGGCCATCCAGTGGGTTTTGATGCCAGAGAGAAGATTCACACCCTGGACTCCTGGAGTCCTAGCCATCGTTTTAACAGCTAGATCACATTGGCAATAAAAGACAGCATTATCTTGGCAAGATTTGTTCAGAGAACAAATCCCTACCCTACGAAAAACTATTTTGTAACTATTACATCAGTTGACAACAGAGGCAACTAAAAGTACACATCACACAAAAATTAAAATATAGTTTAAAATGTCAGTAGAGCTGATTGTACATTCATTTAATACTTGAATTATATTTTAATTTTGGGGAGGATGTGTACTTTTGGCTCTGTCTGTGTTAACTTTTGCCAGCTGACTTGAGTCCCAGGGCTAGGGAAAAAGGAGAGGGAGAAATAAAATAAAATGGTGGTGATGATGATGATGATGATGATGATGATGATGATGATGATGATGATTTTCTTGGGAGCCACATGTGCCCTCAGGGCTGCAAGTTAACCCAGCCGGTTGTAGATGTTTATTATCATTTTTTGATTCCTTTGGAGGTCTTTGCACTGTGTCCTTCTCCAAGGCTTTGCTCAACTATTTTGAGCAATAATAACTTAAGCATTTATTATGATGTTAATACATTATAATATACCTTAAGGGCAGTTCTATGCCTGTTACTTTAACTTTGCGTATTCTTCAAACGCTCTTACAGCTTGTACACCCCCAATCTCCCTCTGCTATTTGAATTCTGTAAGAGAGTAATCCTTTTACAAAGTCATCAGCTTGTCTCTTCTTGTGTTGGAATCATAGAGTCTCTCTATTTCTGTGCCTTAAGTAATGTCCCTGTGCACAAAGTAATCACTCTTCGTATAGGGTAATCACTCTTCATATAGGGGGCTAGATCAGAGGCAGGAAGACTTGAGTTCAAATCCCTGTGCTGATATGCAAAGATATTTCTCTACGCAAGAAGTGGGAAGAATATAGCTTGCAGGCCATGTTGCCTCCAAGGGACATTTTTGGGGTGTTCCAAACTTTTCCAAGCCCTACAGAAGTGCTTGGGCTCTTCCAAAGACTTTTTTTTTAAAGGGGCCTATTCCACTCCAAAATGCACACACACACCTCCTAGAGGCATCCCACATTTTAATTTTAGACAAGAAGAAAAACATAGCCCCATTCCAAAGGAGAAAAATTACCCAAATCCTACATCCCCACTAGTGAAGGAAGCAGCAGCTGAAGTCATTCCCAGTTGTGATTTCCATACCCTCCAATGTGGAGCAGGTTGGACCAAAGGCCAGATGTAAATGTTTTAATCCCAGACTTCACAAGAAAGGAGATTCCAGATAAACGTTAGAAAGAGCTTTCTGGTGATAAGAGCTGATTGACAGTGGAAGGGATTCCTTCACAAGATGGTAGACTCTCCTTCATTGGAGACTTTAAATCAGAAATCAAATGACCCTCCATTAAGGTTACTCAGGCCATTTCGGACCTGCACTGTTATAGTGCTATTATTCCACTTCCGACATCCTCTGGAATTCTGGGGTTTGCAGTTTACTGATGCCAAAGAGCTCTCTGGTTGAGAATTCTAAATGTCCCTCCCTAAACTGCAAATCCCAGCATTCCACAGGATGTTAAAAGTGGAACAATAGCACTATAAGAGTGTATTAGGGAAATGACCTGTTGATTTCATGCCCCAGCAGCGGTTAGACCAGATGGCCACTGGGGTCCCTCCCAACTTTATGCTCCTATAATTCTGCTCCCCTATTCTGTGTCAGCAAACTCTCTATGTTAATTTTCGCGTTGTGCGGAGGGCTTTCTTTTCTACTGTCCTGAAAGTAAAGCCAAATGGCGGGTCCCAGAAGACCAAGAATTCTGTGCAAGATGCTGTCATGACTCTGGAGGCAACAAAGAACGTTCAGCGTTGATAGAGCGTTCCTTGCCCTCCCAGAAGCACCAAAAAAGAAATGCGACAGGTGCCAAGCTGTTTAGGATCAGTGGCGGTGGCGGCGGCAGGAGCAGCTACGCCGCACCGGTGGAAAGACGCCGGCCCTCGCTGATTGTTTTGACAGCTGGTTGGCATGAATTATTTATGGCCTCTGCACCGCTTGGAGTCCCCGAGGTGAAAAAGGATGATCAAAAAGAGCAGGGTGAATATTGATGTGAGGTTAAAATCAAAACCCGTTTTCTCCGCCAGGTGTTGCAAAGACCAGAGGAACAGGGAGAAGCGGTAGCCCCTCAGCGTCATCTCTGTGACCTTGGCAAAACCATCATTAGACCTACAGATGGATTGCAGTGGAACAGTCCATAAAGAAAACAAAAGAGGTTATAATCTGAGTTCTGGAAAAGTCTGGCTCCTACTCCATGAAAAGTTCCAAGTAGCCATCCCAATGTTTTCCTCGTTCCCACCTATTCTCCAGCATGTTTTCCCTGGAAGAAAGTAGGAAATCATTGTTGCATTAACACTTACCAGAAGCTTAACGTAACCTTTCCATAACTACCTTCTTGCAGTATTTCAAAGCATCTTCTGGAGCCTTGTCAAACGCCTTCGTGATATCATCTTTCATGCCAAAGGAAATTTATTGTTCAAATGGCTCCATTGGGAACACCAAACGATCCATCCTGACACAATAACAAGTGGGCAAGAAATGCACATGCAAAATAACTAACCTGATCAATTCTGAAGGAAATGAGAAAGCTGCAAGCTGAGGGAAGGGATTTGCTGGTTCTGGTTTGTGGATTGCTTGAAGGAATGAGATTCAGGATAGCTATGTGGTGTTTTGAGCACTGGACTAGGGCACTAAGGGACTAGGTTTGAAATCCAACTCAGTCCTGGAAACCCACTGTGGTAGATCCCATTGCCAGGCTGTTCGAACCCTGGGTCCCCATCACTCATCTTCCCCTTGTCCCCTGCAAATTTAATCTCTTCCTGGATTGGGTACATGGGTATTCTGGACCAGTGGCTGTGTGGCTTTGGTGGGTTTGATGTGGTAAGCGTGACGACGCCCTCTACGAAATTTAATATGAACAGGCAGAAACAGTGGTAAAAAACAAATAAATGGAAGTTTATTAAGACATGAAAACTATCACCTTAATCCTTGAATTTCTCCATCATTCATAGCTCCCCAAAACCACAGTCGGTCCTTTCCTCTGTCTGACTCTCTTGTCTTCTAGTCCATCTGTTCTTCTCTCTCTGCAATCCATTCCCTATCTCTGGGCCAGCTTCTCCCTCTCTGCCTTCTGAAAGAGACAAGCCTCAGGTTTTGTCACATTTCCTCCACACAGCCCCCTCCCCTTCACAGCATTCCCTGAGCTGTGATTGGCTGCCTCCAGCCAAGCTTGCCCAGGTCCTCCTTTCACTCCACCTTGCTCACATCACCTTTCTTCTCCTCCTCAGAGGGAGGAAATGGCTAACCTAATAGAATCATAGAATCATAGATTTGGAAGAGACCACAGGGACCATCCAGGCCAACACCCTGCCATGCAGGAACACACATCAAAGCACTTCCAACAGATGGCCATCCAGCCTCTGCTTAAAAACCTCCGAAGAAGGAGACTCCACCACACTCCGAGGCAGCATATCCCACTGCCAGACAGCTCTGACTGTCAAGAAGTTCTTCCTGAGGTTCAGGTGGAATCTCCTTTCTTGCAGCTTAAATCCATTGCTCCTTGGCCTGGTCCCTGGAGCAGCAGAAAACAAGTCTGCTCCCTCCTTGACGTGACATCCCTTTAAATATTTAAACATGGCTATCATGTCTTCTCTTAACCTTCTCTTCTGCAGACTAAACATCTCCAGCTCCCCAAGCCGCTCCTCGTAAGGAATGGCTCCCAGATCCTTCACCATTTTGGTCGCCCTCCTCTGGACACGCTCCAGCTTGTCAATATCCTTCTTGAAATGAGGTGCCCAGAACTGGATACAGTATTCCAAATGAGGTCTAACTAAAGCAGAATAGGGTGGTGCCATTACCCTCCTTGATCTAAACACTATACTCCTATTGATGCAACCAAGAATCACATTGGCTTTCTTGGCTGCCACTTGCCAAGAAAAATTTGCCACGTGATAGGGTCACCATAAGACAAAGATTACTTTAAGGCACTTAACAATTACAGAGAGCCAGGCCCTTTTCTCACCTTACCTCGTTCCGGTGTCGTCATGAGGGGATCATGCGAGAAGCCTCTTGAGAGAGGCACTCGCATCCCCTCCGCTTCCCCTCTGCACCAGCTCCATGCTGGCCGGAAAGACGTGTAAGCGCACCGCCCCTTCCTTCCACAGCGCAGCCGGGTATTTTCCCAGGCCGCGCTGGGGGAGGAAGCGCGAAGGCTGTGCGTCCGGAGGCTCCGCACACAAGGTAAGTGTGGATGGGGCACAGGAGGGATGTGCGATCGCGCATCATTTTCTGCAACAAGCTGAAAATGATATACTGTGCAATCGCCACGGAATGGCCTCAGGAGTGTTGCGCGATTACGAGGACATCATGTGGAACAGTCCTCGCACTCCCAAGGCCACTTTGCAACAGGACTGGCATGCAAAAAGGGCCCCAGTGTAGTCCAGTGTAGTGGTTTGAATGCTGGACCAGGACTCTGGGAGACCAGGGTTCAGATCCCTGCTCGGTCACAGAAACCCCTTCAGTTGCCTTGGGTTTGTCACACTCTCTCAGCCACAGAGGAAGACAAGGTCAGAGCTCCTCTATTCATTGGGAAGAAAACCCTGGTTTTGGAACCACTTTGGTGTAGTGGTTTGAGCATTGGACTACAAGTTTGAAGACCTGGATTTGATTCCCTGCTCATCCATGGGAACGTCATGAGTGACCTTTTCAAGTCACACTCTCTCAGCCTCTGTGGAAGGCAAGAGCAAATCTCTGCATAAATGTTGCATAGAAAACTCTATTTTAAAATTGAAGTACAATGAGAACAGAGAATACAGCACATTGTGACAGGTCCTTTCACCCTAAGCAATCCGTCTACAAGGGCCTGCCAAAACAAAAGCTGTCTTCACCTGCCTACAAAACAATCGCAAGAAAGATACCAGTCAAACCTCTTTGGGAAAGGGGTTCTAGAGGCTGGGGGCAGCCACTGAGAATGCCCTGTCTCCTATGTTCTTACCAGAACACAACCCCAATGCCAAATGTCAACCTAAATATTTCACTCTTCAAGGCAGGGGCAGGCAAATTGGGGGGCAGAAGCCAATTCTCCCCCAAATCCACAAGAGAGAGTTGAAATACCTCTTTTCTCTTATGTGTGCGCATGTGTCTTCAAGTCATCTGTCAACGTATGGTAAACCTATTGATTTCATAGGGTTTTCTTGTGTAAGGAGTCCTTAGAGGTGCTTTTGCTAGTTCCTTCCTTGCAAATAGAGCCTACAGTATATGGTATCTCTTATAGACCTTCTCAAAATGGCTACTGGAAGCAATGCCATGTCACTTCCTGTCACCATTTTGAGAAAGAATACAGAAGAAAACAGGTAGGGGGAGAAATGGGAGTTACGTGGGTGGGGTGAGATGAGGTGTTTTTGCACATTTTCATACCTTTGGCAGATTTTCCATTTAGGTTTCAAAAAATTGCCTGAGAATCATGCTCAAAATGTAGTTTAAAAAAATGGGGGGGGCTTCAAGGAACTGGTGAGGGTCTTCAGGGGCCACAGAAGTCTGAACTCTGTCCACTGCCACTTCATACCCTCCCACATTGCACGGATGAAAATTGGGGCATGTGAGGCCAAGCAACATCAGAGTGTGGTCAAGATGGCAGAAGTTCTTAATAAGGGAGAACAGACGAGCTGGGAGAGGATGCTTTTGCTTGAACCTACTGGGAAGATTCTGCCTTTCCTCTCCTCTTCCCTCTGCTGAGTGAATTGTGTGCAAACTACTTCTGCACTTTGAACTCAGTTTGCAGCAGTTGAAGTAAGCTGTGGTCAAGAGGGGGAAAGTGGGAGGAGGAGAGAGAAACTGGGACACTTTAAAAGCAGCTGAAGAAGTGGGATGGCAGAGGATTAATCGGGACTGTTCCTAACAACATGAAACAGTTGAGGGATACACAACTATAAGGCAACCCAAGATTCTTTGCTGTTTTCCCTGCCATGAGCTGGCATAGCTACCCATACCCACTCTGGTGGAAACATACAAAATTAGCAATAAAGACACTTGAAAATATTTCTCTCTACCTAAATTGCACCAGCTCCAAATTGCTTGCTTGCTTGTGAATATCCAGATTTAGAGTACAAATTGCGTCGTGCATATGCAGATCCTAACTCAAGAAGAGGTCCTGAGAGGAAGCTTCGAGGGTAGGAAGAAAATTGTCTTCCTTCCAAGGCAGCTAGTGCTCTGCAAAGAGCCAACTCTGGAAAATCTGGTAGCTCAGCATTTTTCCGGTCTACAAAAGTTCCACTAAATCAAAGGCAAAAGAAGGCAAATGGCACCATAAACTTCTCCCTGGGAGCGATACTAAAATGGCAGCTTGGTCAGGGCCATGTTGATTTCTTTCTCCTTTGTTAAAGAACTCCAGATACAAGTCAATGGTCTTTCTTCCGTATTTATTGGCCCCTTTTGTATCTGCAGGTTCTAAGATTGGCAAAACTGGTTACAGATCCTTTCTGCTCCCTTCCCTGCATCATACTTTCTTTAAACTGGAACAGACGATGAGATCTAGCTGCATCTTTAGCACTAATTTCTCTTATTAAATCAAACATGAGCGTTTGTGCATTTCAGTTATTTTTTCAGGCATTTTCATTCGTCTCCGTCATCACTAATGTTATACCTTCCAACTGACCTGATTTGGCAAGGACTGTGCCAATGAACCCTCTGTCACCACACATTTTCAGTTGCTTTTAAAGTGTCCCAGCTTCTTTTTCCTACTCCCACATTCCTCCTTACTTCCATTGCTGCAAACTGAGTTCAAAGCGCAAGAGCAATTTGCACTCAACTCTGGGGAGACAAAGGAACTGAATCTTGCCTTTCCCAGTAGGTTCAGGCAAAAGCACACCGCTGCAGCCTCTCCTAACTTGTGTGTTTTTTCTCATGCCCAATGTTTGACATCTTGACCTTGCTCTGATGTGGCTTGGCTACACACGTCACAGTTTTCATCTGCCAAATGCTGGGGGTATGCAATGTACTCCGCCAATACACCTAAAGAAGTAGATTAAAATCCATGGAAGCTCATGCTAAAATAAATCATGCTGCACAGTTGTTAAGTTCTCAAAGAGGTTCTGGTTCTAACATGAAAACACAGACTAACACAATACAAAACAGCAAGACAAATGGTTCTCCACCAAATATAGGTTTCAGTTTTGTTTGACACACTGCAGAAATGAGCAAGATAGGAAGACACCAATATGTATTGGAGGATGGCGACCAAACTGGTCAAAGGCCTGGAAACCATGAAGCCCTATGGGGAGTGGCTTAGGGAGGTGGGGATGTTTATCCTGGAGAAGAGAAGGTTAAGGGGTAACATGATAGCCATGTTTAAATATTTGAAGGGATGTCACATGGAGGATAGAGCAAACTTATTTTCTGCTGTGCCAGAGACTAGGACATGGAGCAATGACTTCAAACTTCCTGAAAAGAAATCCCAACTAAATCTTAGAAGGAACTTCCATATGGTAAAAGCAATTCAGCTGTGGAGCAGGCTGCCTGGGAGTGTGGTGGAATCTTCTTCTTTTGGAGGATTTTAACAGAGGCTGGCTGGCCATCTGTCAGGAGTGCTTTGGTTATGCCTTTTTGCATGGCAGAATGAGGTTGGGCTGGGTGGCCTTTGGGGGTCTCTTCCAGCTCTATGATTCTATGCAAGCGCAATGTTCTCAAATCCCCCCAAAAAGGTAGTGATTTAATTTGTCAGCTACCCTATTTAAAAAGTTGGCTTTTCAAGACTTGCCCAGCTGCAGAATTATTCAGCCTTGGGTACACAGAAATCTTTATGTTGTCAGAAATCCTGTAGAGTTTCTTAGAAATTTGAGGACTGAAGAGATATTTCATTTGAGGGGCAGAATTCTTATTTGAGAGAGCAATGCTCTGATTTTTTTCCTCTGCAGATGCACCCCTGATAGCCATAAATCAGAGACAACCTGAAGGCTCATAAGAACTCAGTGGCACCCACAGTAGGGTGGTACAACCTGCCCAAGTCTTGGAAGAGCTACATGAAGTCCTCTGAATCCGAAGCATGTAAGGGATGCTCCTGCTGCAAGGGATGGGCCTCTTTTCCATCTGCCACTGCCATAAAAAAAAAACAGCTCGTTTCCCTGCCCTAGCCTTCTTTCATCTGTAGCCACTGCTGTGGCTTTGGAGGGAGTGAAGAGCAGCAGACACATGACTCAGGCCCTTTTCGCACACTGTTCCTTTTGCGAGAGGGCCCCTTGAGCGGCGGTCCGTACAACGCACTCCCATTTACACGACGCTCGCGAGCCTAACGTGAACCGCGCACGCATTTTTTTATTTTAGGCTTCAAGCTGAAAATGCTGTGCGGTCTTGCAAGGCTCCCAGGGCCCTCGCGCACTTACCTGCCCTGCAGTGCGTCGGACGAGCGGGCTGGTCACGCTTCCTCCCCCAGCGCAGGCTACAGCTCCCAGGCTGCACTGCAGAAGGAAGGGGCGGGGTGCTTGCACAACGGTCGCACGACCAGGAAGAGAGCTGTGGGACGAAGGAGCAGCGAAGAGAGTGCCTCGCGCAAGAACCTGCTTGCGCGAATGGCACCCCCACACACACCTCTGCGATAAGGTAACGTGCGGAAAATGTCTCAGGCTGGGCAGCCCACCAAGCCACCTCAGCTACCTAATGAGCTGGATAACTGCAGCTCCATAAAATAGCCTCGAGGCTGAAGTAAATTCTCGGGGGGGGGGGGACACAATAGTCCAGAAAGAGAATAGTCCAAAGCCATACCAATAATCTGAGCGAAGTGTCGAAGTCCAAGGTTCAAAGCACACAGGTAGAGCAAGCAAGAATACCCACGGCTGCAACCACCAATAGTGTCACTAGGTTCCAGCAACCTTCTGTTGTTGAGGCCTCTGATTATATAGCCTCAGCATCCTGGCCAGCTGTGTCCTAATTAATGAACCCTCCCCATATAAGCACTGCTGGAGGCCTGGACTTTTCAATGGGAAGTCCTGCACTGGCTGCCGTAAGTACTGCCTTTTCACGTTTATGGGATGTGGCTGCTGGGAAGGGACCTGTCTGGGACCTGGGAGTCTAGGTCTTGGGGCAAGGGCGTGACAGCACAGGTCTCTTGAGCCGTAGCCCCAGCAGTGGGTCAAAGACCCCCCTCTCTCCATTCCAGCTGACACTGCTGTGGCTTTGGAGGAAGTGAAGAGCAGCCAGCCACAGCTTCCTTCTGCCTTAGACCCAGCAGCAGATGAAAGGCCCCCCACTCTACCCAACTGCCCTTTCTATGGCCTCGAAGCAAAAGAATATAGGCAGCATCTTCTTCCCCCTCCCTGGCATTCCCTTTTCCTTGTGTCTTACTTAGATTGTAAGTCAGAGGGCAGGGGACTGTCAAATTTGTAAGCCACTCTGGGAGATTTTTTTGGCTGAAGATCAGGGTATAAATACTATAAATAAAATAGTAATAATATACTGTAGCCACTGCACTGCATTGCCATTTCCTCTTCACAGGCACACACTTTGCAACGCAAATTTAATAAGCAGCACCGCATGCCACTCCCAGCTACCGCAATCTACTGGAAGCCACTAAAAACCACTCGTAAACCATCGCCCAACCTCCCTGTTCCAACGAACCCTCCATTAAGAGGAACAGAGAGGGGGAAGCTGAGCCCTTTTTATTTATTTATTTTTTATTTAACTTCATTTTTTATGGCCCCTCTTTGATTTCGAAATCTACAATGAAACGGATATAAGACACAGCGATGAGTCTTCGCTAGATGTTTTAAACAGAACTGGCATAAACTTTAAAGCCTCCCACGTTTTATTTCCTTCTCTCTTCCTTCTCCATCTCTCCTTTAAAAAGTTACGGCTTCTGTTCCTCCTTCTCTCCCCCATCCACTCACCCGCAAGAAAAAAAGAGAGAGAGAGAAAGAGAAAGAGAGAGAGAGAGAGAAGACTGGCCCCTGCCTCAGAGAGTTCCCTCTATAAATCCAGCAGAACAAAGAGATTTTAAAGCAGCAGGTCTCTGGACAGAGAACAAAGGCCAGTTCTGACAAGAGCGTGCCCACATTTATCACCCGGGGAAATTATTAGCAAGAGGGGGGAAATGACATCACCTGTTTCCAGATGTGAATTTCTATTTGGATCACAAATTCATTCAGGGGAGGGAGGGAGGGAGTCCGTCTCCCACAACCTGAAGTGTGGGCAAAGGGCAGTCTTCCAGATTAGGGTTATCAGATCTCAGATTTTTGTAAGTCATCTCCAATGGGGAGGCAAATTCTCCAGTTTTGGGGGGCTCAGCTCAACTCAAGAAGAAAGGGCTGTGCACAGATCTCCAGCTCACCTTGCTGTTCTGGCTCGTTTCGTTAAGATTTCTCTCTTAGTTCTCAGACTCAACGGTTTTGGGGGCTCATTCCAACTCTATTGTTCTGTGGTTCTATGGCCCTTTCTGCGGGATGTTCTTGTGGGGACGAGAGAAGGACAGGACCACAACAACAGCTATCCATGACGTTATTGCGGTCCCATCCTCCTCCCATCACCACGCAGCTCAATCACTGAGTAAACCTTTGATGAGTTTTCCCCATCAATGATCCACAATCGCACCACCGTAATGGACTTATCCGGTGTGTGGAGGGTCCAGAAGCACAATGGCTGCACTTCCTGCTGTAGCACAGCCTAGGAAAGTACCCAGGCATGCTGTGGAAGGGAGAGGCAGGGCCATCACGCTTCCCGGATTGTAGAGGCAGCCGGTGCAGAGGAGAGCACTCCCACTGTGCTCCCCTCCTGGCAGAGCCGCTGCCGGGATCCCCACAGAACACTGGCAGGATTAGGTATGGTGTGGAAAGTTTGTGCAGAGATTCCCATAGGATGTTCTGCACTGATGCTCACTAATGTATTTTGTGCATTGCATAGGCAGGCAGGCATGTGCATTTGGCACTGCAGTTCACTACGAAGGTGGCATGGCATGAGCAAAAGTGATCCTCTCTTTTCTCAATGCAGCATCTTAAGATGCTAGAATCACAGAATCTCAAAGCTGGATGAGAACCCAAGAGCCATCCAGTTCAACTTCATCCTGCCATGCAGGAAGCCACAATCAAAGCACTCTCTTTGAGAGATGGCCACCCAGCCTCTGTTGAAAAACCTCCAAAGAAGGAGACTCCACCACACTCCCAGGCAGCAGATCACTGTCAAACTGCTCTTATCATCAGGCATTTCTTCCTAATGTTTAGGTGGAATCTCTTGTTACCCTGATTTCTGGGGTCCCTTGGGGGACATCTCAATGTGCTCCACGTGATGGGGAATGGAAACTAGCCAGGGCACGAGTAATAGCAATGCGAGAGGTAGGGTAGCCTAGCGGGGTCTTTTTACCCAGTTTTTATGGGGTCAGGCCAAGCCAAAAACCAAATGAAAATGTCCAATAAATGATTTTATTGAATGAAAGTCTCACGTATCAATGCAACCACGCACACACTCATTCAAGACCTATTGAGAAGCAAAAGAGAGGAAACTGGATAGGGGAATATTGAAGGGGTGTAGCTGGGGTGATACTACACCTTTTCCTGAAGTCCTTGGTCCGGAGAAAACATCGGAGAAGTGGGGCTCAGCACGGAGAGGGCTGAGGGGATTACTCAACGGACAGAAAAACGGTCAGCTGGGATGACCGGGAGTGATCCAAAGAACCGCTCAAAAACTGGGACTATTTGTAGGGGGAAAAGTACCTGGAGGGCTAATCATTTCCCGGGGAGAACAATGGGTGTTGCAACGAGAAAGAAGCTCCACAAAGGTAACTTCCTTTGCATGATGAGATTACAAGGTGTTGCCAAAGTCTCAGGATCTTCGGCTGCATTGGGCTGTGGTGTGACTTCATGTAAATGGTCCTTGCTTGATAGGATATTTGTTTAGCTTGGGGCAAACACGCTCATCCCCTCAAGTCAGCTTCTCAGGGCCTGAGGACCCTTTGTCTTCTGTAGGTTTGCACAGCTTGAGGTCTCCTGGGGCTACATGATGGGGGATTTTACTGGCCTGACCTGGTTTTCGATCATTTGACCATTGCTGCCAACATTCCCATTGAGGCAACCTCTCAGGCACATTGAATCATATTTTAATATTGAAGTTGTAAACCCGGGGACAGGAGTTTGAAGCCATTGCCCCGTGCCCATGTGTCTGAAGAAGCAGAAAACAGGCTTGCTCCATCTTCAATATGACATCCCTCCAAATATTTAAACATGGCTAATATGTCACTTCTTAACCTTCTCCTCTCCAGGCTAGACATACCCAGCTACATCACAGGGCTTCATGGTTTCCAGGCTTTTGACCATTTTGGCTGCCCACCTCTGGACACATTCTTGCTTATCAACATCCTTCCTAAACTATGGTGCCCAGAACTAGACTCAATATTCCGGATGGGGCCTGACCAAAGCAGAATAGAGTGGGACTATCACTCCCTTCAACTTAGACACAATGCTAGTATTGATGCAGCCCAGAATTGCATTAGCCTTTTTAGCTGCCACCTCACACTGTTGTCTCATGTTGAGCTTATGGTCTACTAAGACCCCTTTTGCACATTCTGTGGTCATCCTCTATCTGTGCATTTCATTTTTGTCCAATATCATTTTTGTTCATCTTTTTTTCTGATATCAAATCTCAGTTGCTTCCCCTTGAGGTAGTAACACACAGAACTATACTGCGCTGGAACTTCCTTTGCAGAACAAAAAGAGAGAGAAAAAAAATGAAGATGTGACTACATTGTTGAAGCCTGCCCACCTTCTTTCTTTCCCCACCACACACACACACACACACACACACCATGCAAAATACCTTTTTGCTGCCTTCCCCTCCTGGTGCATTAATAGCTTTCTGTTACCACGCAGAGGGAGTGCGTGTTTGCTGACCTAGCAATGCAATCTAACTGGTGCCCGCCCCCCAGCCCTCCTCAAGGATGGTTATTAGCATACCATGGCAAAAGCAAACATGTTGATGGGATTTTAATGTGCTCCTAATGGGTCAACGCCACAACAGACAGCCGCCATGCGCAATCATTCCACTCAGGCCCAGTAGAGCGGCCCCCTCCCCAGCTTCCTCCTCCTCCTTTCCATTTCTTCTTTCCAGGGGGAGAGTTCATTGCACTCACTTTGCATAAACAAGAGGCTGGGTAAAAGGCCAGGCTTCTTAAGTGTCGGAACACATCACCGCCCCCCCCCCCGCTGGGGCGGAACAATTTCCATGGAGGTTTGTAAGACAGGAAGGTTACTGTTCCCTCCTATTTCCACAGACCCAGCTTCTGCAACCGCAGCAGCTTTGGATTCACACCCAGGAACAGTGCAACCTGTTGGGATTCTCTGTGTAAGTAGCATGACTTCAAAAGCGAGGCTGTGAAACTCTAGTGCATTTGGGGCACAATTTGTATCCCTCGGACCATCTCAAATCACTGAATCATAGAATCATAGAATCATAGAAATGTAGAGTTGGAAGAGACCACAAGGGCCATCCAGTCCAACCCTCTGCCATGCAGGAAAACCCTCAAAGCACTCCCGACAAGTGGCCATCCAGCCTCCGCTTAAAAACCTCCAACGAAGGAGACTCCACCACACTCTGTGGCAGCACATTCCACTGTCGGACAGCCCTGACTGTCAGGAAATTCCTCCTGAGGTTCAGGCAGAATCTCCCCTCCTGCAGCTTGCATCCATTGCTCCTTGTCCTGGTCTCAAGAGCAGGAGAAAACAAGCCCACTCCCTCCTCGACATGACATCCCTTCAAATATTTAAACATGGCTATCATGTCCCCTCTCAACCTTCTCTTCTGCAGACTAAACATACCCAGCTCTCTAAGTCTGTCCTCATAGGGCATGGCTTCCAGGCCCCTCACCATTTTGGTCGCCCTCCTCTGGACCTGCTCCAGCTTATCCATATCCTTCTTGAATTGGGGTGCCCAGAACTGGACACAGTATTCAAGATGAGGTCTAACCAATGCAGAATAAAGTGGTACCAATACCTCCCTCGATCTAGACACCATACTCCTATTGATGCAACCAAGAATTGCGTTGGCCTTCTTGGCTGCCGCATCACACTGCTGACTCATGTTCAGCTTGTGGTCTATGAAGACTCCTAGATCCCTTTCACACGTACTGTTAGCCAGCCACGTGTCCCCCATCCTATATTTCTGCATACCATTTTTTCTGCCTAAGTGTAGGACCTTACATTTCTCTCTGTTGAAATTCATTTTGTTAGGCTTGGCCCAGCTCTCCAATCTGTCCAGGTCCTTTTGAATTTTGATCCTGTCATCAGGCGTATTAGCAACCCCTCCCAATTTGGTGTCATCTGCAGATTTGATCAGCGTGCCCTCTATTCCTTCATCCAAGTCATTAATGAAGATATTGAACAGCACCGGGCCCAGGACAGAACCCTGTGGCACCCCGCTAGTCACTTCTCTCCAGGATGAGAATCTGCCATTGGAGACCACCCTTTGGGTACGGTCAGTCAACCAGTTACAAATCCACCTGACAGTAGCCCTGTCCAGTCCACATCTTACTAGCTTCTTTGCAAGAATGTCATGGGGAACTTTGTCAAAGGCCTTACTGAAATCAAGATATACTACGTCCACAGCATTCCCTTCATCTATCAAGCAAGTAACTCTATCATAAAAAGAGATAAGATTAGTCTGGCATGACCTATTTTTGAGAAATCCATGTTGACTTTTTGTAATTACAGCATTGTTTTCTAAGTAATTAGAAACTGACTGTTTGATGATCCGCTCCAGGATCTTTCCAGGTACTGACGTCAGGCTGACTGGGCGATAATTATTTGGGTCCTCTTTTTTTCCCTTCTTGAAGATGGGGACAACATTTGCCCTCCTCCAGTCTGCCGGAACTTCTCCGGTCCGCCAAGAGTTTTCAAAGATTATAGCAAGAGGTTCCGCAATGACCTCTGCTAGTTCTTTTAAAATCCTAGGATGCAATTCATCTGGCCCTTCTATCATGCAGAAAGACACCATCAAAGCACTCCTTTTGACAGATGGCCATCCAGCAGTGATGTATTTAAGTCATTTACTCCAAGTCTCTAGTAGAGTCTCAAGTCTTTGCAATATACTTCTAAGTCAAGTCTCAAGTCTGGGAGCCAACATTATACCCCAACCTGTATTCCAGAATTTCTGGACAGAGTCAAATAAAGGCAGTATTAACAATTAAGTAGAGTCAGCCCTGTACTTCTGTGATTTTGCCATCTGTACTTCGGAAGTGGGGAATAGATCCTTCTTAGTTCCCATTTGCAAAGCTGAAGACTTTTTCAGAACAGGGGAATAGGGTCCTTCTTATTCCCCATTACTGAAGCTTCACAAGCTTTAGAAGGAAGGATCCTTCCTCCTCAAGCCCATTGCTTAACACATTCTCTGTTCCCCTTTGAGATACACACCCTGCACTCTGGGCATGAGTCTTGCCTTCCTCTCTTAGGACAAGTTTTAGAAAGCCCCTCTTATATGTAGTGGGGACAGGCTGCTGAGCAGACCTCAACCCCACCTCAGACCCATTTGCTGTTCCGTCTGACAAATGTGTCCACACTTTGGGCTTCAGACAGATCGTCATGTGACCAGTAAGTTGTAAGGTTTCTGGATGAATGTGTTATGTTGCTGAACCAAGAGCAGCAAGTCAGTCACTGAAAATATGCAAGTCTCGAATCGAGTCAGTGTGTAATTTTGTCCAAGTCAAGTTAAGTCTGACTTGAGTCTGAGTCTATCGACTCAAGTCTACATCACTGCCATCCAGCCTCTCTTTAAAAACCTCCAAAGAAGGAGACTCCACCACATTCCTAGGCAGCAGCATACTCCACTGTCCAACTGCTCTTACCATCAGGAAGTTCTTCCTAAGCTTTAGGTGGACTCTTCCTAAATTTAAGCTAGACATGGCTATCATGTCTTTTTTCAACTTTCTCATCTCCAGGCTAAACATACCCAGATCCCTAAGCCACTCCTCATAGGGCTTCATTGTTTCTAGACCTTCAACCATTTTGGTCACCCTCCTCTGGACGTGTTCCAGCTTGTCAATATCCTTTTTGAATGGTGGTACCCAGCACTGGACACAGGATTCCAGGTGAAGTCTAACCAAAGCTGCCCAGATGGCTAAAAAGAGAAGAAGAAAAAAGCAAAAGCAAAAAAAAAAGTGAGGGAGGTATGTCAAACTATGCTGGAGAGCTTGAAATTTAAAGGTGAATTGTTGCTCCCTGAGGCTTCCATCATACTCACCAAAACAGTACAAATATTTAAAAACAGATCAAAACCTATACAGTTAAAGCAACCAGAAAAGCCAGCCAGGTGTTAAGGACCAAAGTATACACGAAATTATCATACTAAACAGTTACAGCACTTTTATCCAGCTTTAACTGCCATGGCTCCATTTTGTGGAATCCAAGGATGCATTTACTTTTGAGGTATGTTTAGAATTCTCTGCCAGGGAGTTCCAAAGCCTCTGCAAACTACAAATCCCAGGCATGGCATGACAGTTGCTTGAGTATTTGAATGCAATTTTTAAATGCCTTGTGTGACTGACAGATACAGGTATGGATTAGTGTAGTATATGGTGAATTTCATTCTTTGGAGGTTTTTAAAGAGAGGTTGGATGGCCATATGTTTGGAGTTTATTAATTGTGTCTTCCTGCATGACAGAAAGGGGTTGGACTGGATGGCCCTTGGAGTCTCTTCCAACTCTAGGATTCTAAGCTAATTTTTATAGCAAGCTATAAATCATCCCAGCTGACCTAGTTAGTTCAGCATTTTCCTTTTAAAATGGGTCAGGATGTTTCCTGTCCCTTTGCCTCTGGCATTTTAATTTACCATGTTCGAAAGAGTGAAGTATCTTTCTTCCTCCTCCAGCTCTGCATGAGCGGGATGGGATGGAAGAGGCTCTATTTCTGGCAGCCTGCTCTGGCCCCAATTGGAGCCTGTTGTCTTGGCCCTTCTCTCCACCTCCCTCATCTGAGGAGGCCTCATCCAGGTAAGACATGACAGCCCTCCTTTGCTTGCTAAAGGAAAGTCAGGGCAGGGAAGAAGCTCGGACAGTGGATGCCTGGGCAATATACCACCATGACTGCCAGGGCGAGCAATGGGCAGGAGAGGCCAGAGATGGCTCTCGGCAGAGTGCCAGTTCTTGTCCTACCCTCACCCACCCCCTAACCTCCAGTCCTTCAACCTGGTGATGAGCCGATTCAGCATTTCCTATAAATTGCTTTCCCAATTGCGCTGAGCTATACCTGCTGCAATATTAAAAGGTTATGGAGGTTTTATGGAGGCCTCGCCGACAGCTCCGATGAATTTTCAGCGCATTTGCATTTCAGCCACGAATATTGCTCGTCTCTCACGTCTGCTCACTCCTGACATTTCTCTAATTGTCCCATGAATCCCCACGGAAGCAACACCTGGCCCAGAGAAAAGCAGCCACAAACTGAAGATTCAGAAGTGCTTTGCTGGGGAGCTAATGGCCCACTTAGTCCAATGTCAACCCAGGAATTAGGACGCTCCTGTACAGTTATCCTTCCACAGTGACAGGGATTTGGGGCACAGGGCCCCCATGGAAGTAGAACACCACAAATAACTCTAGGTCCTGTAAGGCCATATTTAACACACAATCCTTGGATTCAACCTACTGTGGATTCAAACATACAGCGCACAACACATCTAGATCTGTGATGGGGGCATGCCAGCCACCCAGATCTGCCTTCACGGCAAAGGGACTCCTTCACAAGGCAGAATTAGGCAGCTGGTGGGGCTTGTGGCTGCCTTTGCTGCTGCCCTATGCCATTTCAAATAGGGACTTGAAAGCCTTGCCTCACCTTCTCAGTCTCTTGCAGTCTCTCTCAGTCTCGCAAGGCTCATAGAGAGACTGCAAACATAAGGCAAGGCTTTTAGGTCCCTATTAGAAACGGGGCAGAGCAGCAGCAGAGGCGGCAGAAAACAATCCATAAGTAATCAAATTCAAAAAAGTGTTAAAGTGTGAATGTGGAGGGACAACTCTGTGTGTGTGTATACACACACATACACACACACACACCCTATCCAGAGTATTTGTCTGTTCTGAGATAGAGGTCTCGGAAATTAAGATTGAACAACAAATCAAGAGACAGGAACAAAGAACTCTTAAGAAGACCAAAATCTGGAAAACTTAGCTTGTTGAGACTACAGCTCCCAGAATGATCCAGCCAGCATGGGAACTAGAACTACATTTAATTACTTTCTATAAGTAATTTTCCAAAGTGTGGCCCAGCATAGATGTCAGTCCAGAGTATGGATGTCAGCTTTTGCTTATTTCATCATCACATGCAAGGACAAATAATTTTTTTCAAACATTTTTCTCCTTCCTAGGCAAGATTCAAAGTTTTCATGCACATTTTTCAAAGATTTTTCACACTTGAAGCCTTTTTTTGTGAGTGTGAAAAATTCAGTTGTGTAAACAAAAATGATCCCTTGGTTTTGGGGTAACATTTGTCTGCATAAAGCACTGTGTGCTGCACAAAATATGCTTTTTTTCTGTACAATCTGTAGTTTTGTTTGGTTTTTCACACAGAACCAAATATTTCTGCACTAATGAATTTTTCACACACAAAAAAAAATCTTGAAATGTGAAAAATTTCATAGCAGAAGACCATTTTCTTTACAAGGGGCCACTGCGTGCCATGACACCTTTTCTCACTGAAGGCAAGAAAATCTTCAGGAATACTTTATACCCCAGTCCAGAGCTAGAAGCTGTTATTACCGTTTACTAGCCTTACTTTGGAAGATATTAGATATTGTTTTGATATCACAATTCGGCCCCATTTTGCCACCCTCGGCCAAGTGTTTGTGAGGCCCCTGAACAAGCACAGAGCTAGGCACGGCCATTAACTGCTGAACATTCCTTTCTCCACCTAGGCAAGCCAGACTCAGCCAGATCTTGCTTTAGGAGACCTCCCTAGACAAACACCTCATTAAGGGTGCACACTAACACAAAGAGCCCCCTGCCCCAAGCAGGGAACTTGGCAAGCTACTTTTCATTGGCAAAGCACGCTGCATCTGCATACTGGCCATTCCATTGTCGATTCGGACTCAGTTCAATCATGCCAAATTCTGACCTTTCGGAGACATTGTCTCGTGCCCAAACCTCATTGTTCTTCCCAAAGTACAGACTAGCCTACGGTCATATTTTCCCTATAAAAACCCCTGACTTCTAAACCTTCCTTGGATCGCTCCCGAGTTCCAGATCACCTTGCTGCCATTTGCCCAGCGAGCTCCCCTCTGCGAACCACGCTGAGTTCCTTCCCTCCATCTTCAACTTCCTCAGGACTACGAGAAAGGTGTCGTATCACCCATTTCCCCCGAAAAACCCTTACTTCTTATTTCTTAGTTAGTTGTGTGGTTGTGTTGTCTTAAGTGTTTGTCTGTCATTAACAGAACATCATTTTTGCTATTTTAAAACTGTCTGACTGCTTGACTGAGCTGACCCCGTATACATAGGGTTAAAAGATCCTCGCAAAGTTACCCTGCCTCTTGTTAGCTTAGGCAGGCCGGACTCAGCCAGATCTTCACTTTAGGAGACCTCCCTAGACAAATAGCTCATTAAGGATGCACGCTAATACAAAGAACTCCCTGCCCCGAGCAGGCAACTTGATGAGCTAGACGCTTAACTGTCAAGCGCACTGCATCTGCATACTGGCCATTCCACTGTCGATTCGGACTTAATTCAATCATGCTAAATTCTGACCTTTCGGAGACATTGTCTCGCGCCCAAACCTCGTTGTTCTTCCCAAAGTACAGACTAGCCTACGGTCATATTTTCCCTATAAAAAAACCCAGTTCCTAGAGCTTCCTTAGATCGCTCTGAATTTCCATCCTGCCTTGCTGCTGCTTCGTCCGCCAAGCTTTCCCCTTGGTCTCCGTCTGAGTCTGTGCATCTACGGACCTCCTCATTGATCTACCCCGGGCTTCAGACAGGTGTAGTATCACCCAATTCAACAATCCCTCTCAAAATCCCTCTATACCACTACTACCTTTTTTTCCCTATAGGTACTTGTGTGAGTGTGTTGCATACACGGTTTGCCTGTATTTAATAAAATTCAAAGTTATAATTTCACATTTGATGTGCTTCTTGGCTTGGCCTGACCCCGTAGACATTGGGTTAAAGATTCCTCTGCGTTGCCCTGCCTCTCGTTTTGCTAACTTGTGCTCTGAGCTAATTTTCCCCACCAGTATTTGAGCACATTTGGAGTCCCTCGCGGGACCCCCAGTAAAGAGGGTAACGAAGCAACTTGCCAAGAAGTTGCCCCTTGTAGTTCAGTGATTCACCACATGGGGGAGCTGTACACAGGCCCAGCAGCACACCATGTAGGGAGAGTCTTTTCCAGCAACCAGAAATCCTTTCAGCTGGAGATGGTGGGAAGGGGCATCTTTTGTGTGCATAGGCCCCCTGCCTGCTACCAAACAAAGCTGAAAGTGGGCAGGAAAATGGGTAGCAGATGTGACTGATCCCATGTATTCATTGGGCTCCAGACGCCTTGTCTTTCTTGGTAGATGCACGCACAGCAGAAGAGCCCATTCTGCTGACATAGGTACTGGCGCACCCTTGCTGAGCTCCTGTCAAGAAATTCATATTTTGACAAGGGTTTCCTCGGTTGGATTTGTCAAGGATCCTTCCTGCCAAAAGTTTCAGGAGAAAGAGGACGCCAGGAAAAATAGTGGGGTACAAACTCACTCAGTAAAACTTTGTTTCTCTTGCTGATTTTGCACTTTGGGCAGAGTGAAAGCATTTCTTAAACGGTGACCAGACTGGAGACAGCAACTTTAAGGACTGGAAAGTGGGCTTGGTGATGCTACTGTTGGATTCAGAGCTGACTGATCTCATATATACAAGTCAAAGTTTGTTTATCTGTGTCAGGTGAAGACCTCATATGATTGGCTGCCTAAGAAGATTCTATGGAGTCCTGGGGTTTGCAGTTTAAGGAGAGACCTTTAGAATTCTTAGCCAAAGAGCTCTTGGGCCTCAGTCAACTGTGTCTGTCTTGAATAGGCCAGTTGCTATGGAGACGAGGCCTAGCAGCAAGGAGGCGGGCAGAGTATTCCCTCAGGAACCAAAGCTCTGCATGTTTATAACTCTGAATACAGATTGGTTTGGGGAATATGGGGAAAAGTTACAGGTACTGGACAAGACAGTTTAGGGAATTAAAGACACAGGATCTCAAATCTTTCTAACAAGTATTACCTGTGAGAAAATAAAATCCCAGGCAATGTTGGTTAGATACGCTAGTGGCCTCTAAAGAGACACCAACAATGATCGCTCACCATCTTAGAGAGAAGCAAGAAGTAGAGTGCCGGAAGTTTGCGGCCGGTGATGGTCAGTGGCCTACAGTGGAGCAGTGAATCCGCTTAACTTTATTCTGAAGATTGAAAGAGTTCTCCAAGGTATTTAACCCTGTTCCCAAAATAGGTTCAACACACTGAGTATCTACTTTCAAGTCTGGAATGGAACACAAGGCAAATTCTCTTCAGTCTAAGGTGCTGAACATGTCAGGTTCAGCCACTTGGATACCTCCTTTAAAGACTAGACTAAAACCCAGGATAGATTCACTACCTCAGTGCCATAGAATTATAGAATCTTAGAGCTGGAAGGGCCCCCAGGGACCATCCCCTCCAACCCCCTTCCGCCATGCGCCACCAAAGCATTCCTGACAGATGGCCATCCTGCTTCGATTTAAAAACCTAAGTTCCTACATTTTGCTCAGAAAAGAGCATTTTTGCACAGGAAAGAATACATTCTGTATTTATTTATTGCACAGACATTTTTGTTTCTTGCAGCAAAAATGCTGCTTTCTTCATACACACAGAGAGAGAGAGAGAGAGAGACTGTGAATTTTGCACAGAGTAACTTCTGAACTGTGAAAATTCTCATCAGTCCAGGATTCTTTTCATCCGAGTTTCCCAACACATTTTTTTTTTTGCTACTATTTTTTAAATATTTTTGAATGTTCTTTTCATCTCTATTGCGCTCAAACATCTTATAACGGAGAAACTGCATACATTTAAAACTATACATGTTTTACTTGAGGAAGAAAATGTATTAATTTTTGAGTAAATAAATACTTACATTTAGGAAAATACGTTAAAACTATGCATGAACCACCCTGTGAGAAAAATCACTAAGACCAGACTTGTTAATCCCAGCTAGAATAGACTCACTGGCTCAATGGGATTTACTTACATGTTATCCAAAGTGCTTGAGACCAGAAGTGTTCTGTATTTTGGATTTTTTCAGATTTTGGAATACAGTACAGGTACCAGTATATAAAATGGTGTAGGGCAGTACCAAAGGCAGTGGTCAGCCCCAGCCTCCGGACACACATTCTCCAGGCTCCCCTGTCTCTGGGGAGAGAAGAGAAGCAGGGAGAGAAGCAGTGACTGTGACACTAAGGTTCATTCATTCAGCTGGAGAGAGACTAAAGGATCTGTGAAATGATGGGAAGCATGGATTCCTGCCATTTTACAGATCCTCATGTCTCTCTCCAGCCACATCTCTCCAACTATGGAGTTTTCCATATGATGGCACTCTTGCGCATCGTCCCATCACAATCCCAGTGGCATCTCCACCAGGACGGGAGCATGTTCCCAATGCTCTGCATGCAACTGGCTGCCTGCGGAAGGAAGCATGAGGGACACCGCCATCCTTCCACAGTGCAGCCGGCCTTCATGCTGCAGTAGGGGAGGAAGCACATAGATTGCGCTTCCAGCCCTTCTGCACGGCCAGCCGCAAACAGAAAGTTCACACGGTCGAGGTCATTAACAGAGTTTCTCTGTCGGTGATGTAGCCCATGATCACACTGGCTGGCCACACAAGAAAGGTGGGACTGCAACGACATCATGCGGAAGCATCGTCACAGTCCTGCTCCTTTTGCAGACCCGTGCCGTGACACTGTCATCATGCAGAAAGGGCCTACATCTCTCTCCAGCCTCACAAATACAGTACAGGCGATACTGATAAAGGGCAGGTTTTCCCTGGTGCGCAACGAAGCCAATAAGTCTCACACTGTTAGGGTGGATAAATAAACCACACCTTCACCGTACTCCAAGGTGGACATGGAACTGGATTAAACTCCAAACACAAAGTAGGAAGAGTAAATGTGAAAGTAAGGGAGTGAAAGGAAACACACTCACACAGTGTGGCGACATTGGCCAAAGGATCCATCCAAGTGTCACTACTGACAGTAGTGATAAGGTAGGATGATTTTGGTATTTCAGGCTTCTCTTCTTACACTATTTTCATGTTTATACTAAAGAATGCTTACATGAAAGAAAAGATTCACGCATCAGAATCAGCAAAGTTACAGTTTGTACACATGTTACGTTCTATCTGACCCTTAACTTCATGAGTCTACATGACCCTGTCAACATCCTGGATCACCCCCGAAGACATCTCTGATGTTTCAAGAGTCCTTCAAGCATCCATCACTCATACATACTGATCACTGACTTGTACTAGATAGAACAAGCAAATTCTAAAGCAAGGTTGTTTGATGAGCTACAAGTGTCTAAAACCAATGAATACCATAGCTAATGGTTAACACACATCAATTCTATAGCAAATTACCAAGCATTAAAATTTTAAGCCTAACAATACCAGTGGGAGATTCAAAATAAAGAGAAAAGTATTCTTTTATTCAGTTCAGGCTGAATCCAAGAGACATCCAGTGATATTTGCACAAATCAGAAGCGCAGAACAAAGAAAGACATGGACATTTATACTTCCATAAGAAAATGAATTAGCATACTAAGTTACATCACTTCTACATAAGATCTGGTGGGCTTCAGGTATCAGAGCCTTGGGCCTGTCACATAGCAGACCTCCTATGACATCAGTCACATAGCACCCATCTGTTATTTATCCAAAGTGGGGTCTACTTAACATTCCATATTCTGGGAGCCTGGCACTATTGGCTTCTTTGTTATCAGTAGTATACGTTCCATTCTCCCTGACTATACATCTGCCAGGTCAAGTTGCTGCTTCTGGAAGTTGGCATTTTTAATTCACAGGTGCTAGCCTTCAACATTTGTTAATAATGAAGCCAGCTAATAACTTAAAGAGCATTAAGTTTGTGAGGAAGGCCTGCAGAAGCTTAGTTAACTGATTTTTTATACTATTCTATGCTACTCTAAGTCCCATCTTCTCAGGCTTCTCTATCACAGGTAGGTTTGCTTTGCAGCTCCAAAAGTCTTGGATTCTGGAATATTTCTGATTTAGGAATTCTGGATACAGATGTTCAACCTGTATTTTCAGACCATTTGCAGCTTCAAAGAGAGCCAGCAATTTCAGAGGAGAGTTAAGACTGTTCCACAGGCCTAAGGTGGCCACTTGACCCCACTCTTGTGGCCTCTGAAGCATCTACCCATCTTCCCCAAGCATCCCCCAAAACCAGTGGGAATGATTTTCAGGTGAATTTTGCCCCCAAACCATGCAGGAAGCCTCTCAAATGCATGAAAACATGTAGAAACAAGCCCAAGCAACCTAGAACCCTGTATTACTCCCCTATACCTTTGTTTTTCTCTGTGGTCCCTCTCAAATGGTGACCGATTAGAAAGGAGCTGCAGAGGGAATGGAGATATTTTGGCCATGGGATTCTGGAAGAAACAGGCCTCCTCCCACCATCAGCCAATGAAGTTGCAATTTCCCTGGTGTTAAGGGTTTGAGTTTTGGATTTCAACTCCAAGAGATGAGGGTTCAGGTCACCACTCATCCATGGAAACCCTACTGGATGACCCAGAGTAAGTCTTATTTTTTGGCCCAAAAGGAAGAGCAGTGGAAAGCTCCCCCGAATAAATATTGCCAAGGAAACCCAGTTTTTAGAGCCAGTGTGATTTGTTGTTGCGTGTCCTTAAATCATTTCCAGCTTATGGTGACCCTTAGGCAAATCTATACCTTGGCAAGATTTGTTCTGGAGGGAGGGTTTCCTTTGCCTTCCTCTGAGGCTGAGAGAGTGTGACTTGCCCAGGGTTGTTCAGTGTGATACAGTGGCTTAAATGTTGGACTAGGACTCTGGGAAGCCAGGGTTCAAATCCCTCTCAGCTATGGAAACCCCCACTGGGTGACTTTGGGCAATTCACACTCTCTCAGCCTCCGAGAAAAGCAGCAGCAAACTGACTCTGAATCAATCTTGTCCAGAAAACCTGAGGCTAGGGTTGCCATGAGCTGGAGTAGGAGGAAGGCACATAATAACAACAAAGTTTTTTGGGAGGAAAGATTCTGCTTTTGGTAGGGAATCAGGACAAAGTGTGGTGGAAATAACTTGTTCACTTCATTAAGAGATCCGCAGCTGCTGTCGGAAGAAGAAAACTATGCCGGGGATCCAATTGCAAATCTTCCACCAGGTGCCTAGTTAAGGCCATAATTGCGGCCGCTTTCCTAGCGCATCTCACACAAATCAATAGAACAGATGGGATGCCAGGCACTTCAGGTCTAAAAAACACATGTGAAGAATGCACTCGGATTGTGCTGCTGCGGGGAGAGTACACAGACTGTTCAAAGGCAAATGGATTTTGAAAGGCTCCTTTGAGCTTTCAGGAGAGCAGATATAAAAATTAGGACTGTACCGAATGACTCACACCGTGTTTGCCCACGGTGAAAAATCGTTGTGCATTTCAAGCTTTCTTTCCAGGCCCTTGAGTCTTGAACATGCCTGTTAGAAACTGGAAAATGCGAAATTTTATGTGACATCCCATGGCAACTGCACCATACAGCACAATTCAGAGGGATAAGCAGACCATGAACCAGCACATCATGTCATGACGGTGGCAGCTGGTGGCTTCTGTGCCAATATAGCCATGCATTTGATCTTTGTTTTAATGCAAACTTTAAGGGAGATGTCCAAGGTGCTGAACCTATTTTAAGCCTAAGAGGCAGCAATTTGGAAATCTACTTAGAAGTTCAGACTGAAACCCAGATCAAATTTGCTCCTTCACTCACATGAAACTCACTAGCTGCTACTGTGTCATGAATCTTCCAGCAAGTTGAATTTGACTGGTTTGCATATTGGATGACACTGCTTATGGAGGTCATTGATAATTGAACAGATCTGTGTACATTTTAGAAATCTGTATTGTAGATTAGGGAAGGGTGGAGCAGAGTGTCAGTTTTACATAAGTTCATTCATGAGTCCATTCCAACTTAATTCTGCATTAATCTGATTTTTTTTTAAAAAATAAAAATCTGCGTGCAAATTTGCATTATGTATTTTGGGGGATTGTTTTCTCATAAAGCTTACTAAACATTACTAAACACACTGGCCAGTATTCTGTATCAGCTACTTCATTAAGTATACACAACTAACTTCTCATGCCTTGACCCCCTAAACTGGATGGAAGAATCATTCACCCATGCTCTGATCTCTAGCAAAATGGACCCTCTTCTCCTCGTGCAGCTGAGGCCCACTCAGGTAGGTTGAGGGGGGACTTAGAATTGTGGCAATACTGTTGTTATCATGAATACAGAACAGTTGTGTGTGTCTCCAAATCGCCTGTCAACTTATGGTGACTCCATGAATTTCCTAGTGTATTTTTAAGGCAAGGAATTCTCAAAGTGGTTCTGCCAGCTCCTTCCTCTGAAATAGAGCCTATAGCACCTGTCATTTGTTGGTGGTCTCCCATCCAAGCACTGACCAAGGCTGATCCTGCTTAGCTTCCAAAATCAGACAGGATTGAATGAGTAAATCTGGGAGCTCACTGTCAGAGGTGTATTTATTGAGGATCTAGGAGACAGGGTCTTCTCATTGGCTGGTCCCTCCTTAGGTTGGTCCCTGCTTTGGTCTCTTTTTCCTAGCAGGCAAGAACCTTTATATTTAAACTGGCCTTTATCTCTAACAGGTTAGGGCAAAAGGTTCTTTTTATTTTCAGTAGAGTGTGGTGTACCTTTATTTTATGTTTTATATGTAATTAAGCCGTTTTAAATATTTGAATATGACCTTCTATTTTAAAATTTTCCTGGCATGTTTTGTTTTAACAGTATTGTCTTTTAATTCTATAGGGTAAACCATCTTTGTTCTCATGGTGGGAGGAAGGCAGGATATTAAGTAAATCACACCCTACAATATTTCTGAGATGAAAACTGAGGCCAAGCAACATGACAATGTGGTCGAGAGGGCAAAAGTTATAAATGCGGAAGAACCAACAAACCAGGAGAAGCTGGTTTGCTTTTGCCTGAGCCTACTGGGAAGAGCAAGATTCCCCATTCCTCTTTCTCCTGCAAATTACTTTTGCACTATGATCTCAGTTTGCAACAAGTGAAGTAAGTCAAGGACAAAGAGGGAAAGTGGGAAGATCAGAGAGAAACTGGGGACATTTTAAAAGCAACTGAAAAAGTGGGATGACAGAGGATTAATCAGGAATGTACTTGCCAAATCAGGACACCTGGAGGGTATGATAGATAGATAGATAGATAGATAGATAGATAGATAGATAGATAGATAGATAGATAGATAGATAGAGTGATAGATAGAGTGATAGATAGATCGGTGATAGAATGATAGATTGTGTCAACAGCGGCCGGGATCAAGCAGTAGCCGGACCAGAGTCGGGAAAAGCAGCGTTTATTGCAGCCCGTAACCAAAGGTTCTGCGGTACACAAACTGTCCGTAACTGAAAGTATGCCTTGGCAGCAGGCTTCAACAGAAAATAATGAAGGGTTACCTCACCCAGAAAACAAAGAGGTTGCTTCTCCCAAAACGCAGGGGGTCGGTCTTGGAAGGGCCAAGCGGCGGGACGCGGACACAGGCTGGGCTGGAACAGGGCACGGACGACAGACACACGGTAGGCCGGCGGTTGTTGCTCTGTGCCCCTCCCAGCCCAGCGCCTGCCCTAAAAAGACCCCTTGAGCCGCCGCCGGCCAATCCAGCCCGAGCACGCGGCTGAGGGCTCTCAGCTGTGTTACCGCTGGGAGCTCTCAGCCCGCAGGTTTTTTCATGCAGCCGCTGGGACTGGCGGCTTGCTTCCTTGAGCCGCCGCCGCTGCTGGAACGTGGGCGGCGGCACGGAGGCTTCAGCCTCCTCAGGGTCAGAATCGCGAGTAGGCGGCACCCCGGGATCGGGCCCGAAACCCGCCTCCCCCAGCGAGTCACCACCCGTCATACCCCCCGGCACGGAAGCCGGGCTGGCGGTCTCCGCAACGCCGGGGCGATCCCCTTCGGCAGCGGCGGCCTCCATAACGCCGGGGCCATCCCCATCGGCAACGGTGGCCTCCGCAGCATCTGGGCGATCCCCGGTGGTGGTGGTGCCCTCCGTGGCGACTGGGTGATCCTTGCTGACGACAGCGGCCTCCAGAGTGCCCGGGCCCCCCTCCTCCTCGTCGGAGGCGGCCACAGTGTCGGCCTCGGGGCCGCCCACGGGCGCGGCCATGCCCGAGCCCCTGACAGATTGATAGGTAGGACTGTGCCCTCCTTCCTGGCTGGTTCCCACTTTAAGGAATCATGGAAGCATAAGCTGACACCACATAAAAATAATAATAATAATAAAATTCAGACAGAAACAGAAATATAGTCTAAACTTCAAAATGAAATCCTATGTTGGTTGTGTACTCTTAATCTTCTGATGACAAGTTACACATTAATTGTGCAATTCAGACTTTGTGTTGAATGGCAACGTTGCATAACATAGTCAAGACACCAAACACGCAAGTGAATGCCCAAACAAACGCACATGTGCTTCATGCAATGTGTGAGGCATACCTAAGCACAATGCTTATCTGCATGCATAATGGCACCACATGCTCAACTCCACTTCTTTAGCCTTGAACCAACAGCAGATGTAACACATCAGACAAAAATGCCCAACTGCTAACGCAGGGGAACTTAAGAATGCATGACACCAGCAGGATCCTGGCCAGAGAACTGGAAGGGACCACAGTGGTCATCTAGTTTAACAACCTACCCCACAGAAATCCACAGCTCAGTGTCCACTCCAATATCTGTTCCAGTGCAAAGCGAACAGAAGAAGGATATTGGCAAGCTAGAATGCGTCCAGAAGAGGGTGACCAAAATGGTGAAGGGTCTGGAAGCCATGCCCTATGAGGAGCAGCTGAGGGAGCTGGGAATGTTTAGTCCGCAGAAGAGAAGGTTAAGAGGGGACACGATAGCCAGGTTTAAATATTTGAAGGGATATCATGTCGAGGAGGGAGCGGGCTTATTTTCTCCTGCTCTTGAGACCAGGACAAGGAGCAATGGATTCAAACTGCAGGAAAAGAAATTCCACTTAAACTTCAGAAAGAATGTTCTGACAGTCAGAGCTGTCCGGCAGTGGAATCTGCTGCCTCAATGGAGTGTGGTGGAGTCTCCTTCTTTGGGGGTTTTTAAGCAGAGGCTGGATGGCCATCTGCTGGGAGTACTTTGACGTGTGTTTCTGCTGGCAGGGGGTTGGACTGGATGGCCCCTGGGTCTCTTCAAACTATGATTTTATGATTTCCATGTTTCAATGCTTTTTGTTTTTAACCTGTAGAACTGTTTTAGTTGATCCTTTTATCCCACTCTGTCATATTTTCTCCAGTATCATTGTTTTATGGAACAGCTTAGCAGAAGTTGTCTTTTTACGGAAGCTCTGCTCGGAACATTGCTTCATGCATAGCCACCTTCTGTGTTGTCAAGTGGCACCTCCATCTCATTCCAGACCCATGCTGGACTCTCACATCCTTGGCTGGCTACAGCCAAAATCTCGCTTTCACATCCAGGTGCTGGCAGATTTTCATTGTTGCCAAAGATGGCCAAAGGGAACCAATGATCTTCTGCCTCTCCAAAGCAGTTCCATTGCCACTGTCCGGCAGGGAAGAGCAAGACCCCCTCCAGCGCTTTGGAGAATAAATAAAGCAGTGACAGACGGGCCAATCCCTCCTCAACTGATGGGTCCTCTTGGCCAGCAGGCTGAAAAACTGAGATGGAAGGAAGAGCACACGTGGAGACAGAATAATATTTTTGTTCTTATCAACTAAGGCTGCAGGGACCTCTAAAGACTTAGGCCAAGATGCTGCCTCCAGGTTTTGTAAATTGTTGCATGTGAAGTTACACATTTGTTTTTATTAAATATTGTCCAATACAATAAAAGAAATCAAAAGATATGCAAATGAAGAAAAACAAGAGAAAGAAAGATAGTGAAGAATTGGGGGGGGGAATCTACATTTAAATTCCAACTTTCCTAATGATGACCGTGCATTACTATATTAAAGTAACTTATCCAGTTATGATTAGCATTCATATACTAATAGGGCTTTATCAAATCTCCTAATTATAAAAACCTACAGTTAACATGTTTTTCTCTTTTCCTTGCAAAAAGCCAGTGAAAGGTTCCCAGTCTTTCAGAAATGTTGCCAGTGATTTTTCTCTTATCTACATTGTTAATTTATTCATCTCAGCTAAGTATATCAATTTCAGCAGCCAGTCCTCATTTGTTGGTATTGCTGTGTTTTTTTCCTTCTATTCCTGTGCATACAATAGTTTCCTACAGTGGTCACATAATGTAGTAATTTTCCATATGTCTTCTCCAGTTGATCATCTAACAGTCCCAGCAGATGCAGTTCAGGTTTCAATTGAACATTAACTTTAAAACAATTGGCATAACACTGCATATTTGATTCCAGAAGTTTTTAGCCCTCCAACAAATCCACCACAGATGATAAAAAGATCCCACCTGTTGCTCACATTTCCAACATACATTAGAAACATCTTCCTGCATTTTGGCCCATTTTTCTGGTGTCAGATACCAGCAATACATCACCTTGTAAAAATTCTCCTTAAGACCATAACATAATATAAATTTCATTCCCTTGAAATGATGTCCTTTCAAAGTGGTAGAGTGACACACTGGTTGTGCTGTGCAACCCTTATGCTGAATGGCAAGATGGTGCCACTGAAAGCACAAACTAATGTGCATGCACATAGATGGGCACGCTGGCGTATCCATCTTCGGGGGCAACGGTGCCACCTTTGCAACTCTGCCTCTGCAACCTTGAACTGAATGAGGCTGTTTCACATTGGACAGAAATGTTCATCCATTTCTGTAGCATAGGGGTGGGCAAGTGTGGAAGGGTAGGGCCTCATTAGCCTTCCAGGGGACCTCAGACAGCAGCACTTCCCTTGGAGAAAAAAATGCCTTCAGATGCCCCAATACCTTCTAGAGGACAGAGGGTTCATTTTTGCCATGTTTTTAGGTCCCTCTGGGCCATTTTAGGCATGGGAGAGTCCTTTTCTAACAGGAAGTGAATGGAAATCACTTCTGGTGAGGGCTGTCAGACTTCAGGTCTTTGCGCTGAGCCTTCAGATTTTGTCAGTCTGTTACCCTGTTTACTGGGGGTCCCGTGAGGGACTCCATACGTGCTCAAATATTAAGTGGGGAAAATTAGGTCAGAGCACAAGTTAGCAAAACGAGAGGCAGGGCAACGCAGTGGAATCATTAACCCAATGTCTACGGGGTCAGGCCAAGCCAGGAAGCACACCAAATATGAAAGAATAACAGTGATTTTATTAAATACAGGCAAACCGTGTATGCAACACAATCACACAAGTAACTATAGAAAATAAGGTGTTAGCAGTATAGAGGAGTTTGAGGGTTTGTTGAATTGGGTGATACTACACCTGTCCGAAGCCCGGGGTGGATCACAGCGGAGGTCCGTAATTGCGCAGTCTCGGACGGAGACTGAGGGGAAAGCTCGGCGGACGCGGCGGCGGCAAGGCAGGATGGAAGTTCAGAGCGATCCGAGGCAAGTCTCGGAATCAGGGGTGTTTATAGGGAAATATGACCGTAGGCTAGTCTGTACTTTGGGAAGAACAATGAGGTTTGGGCGCGAGACAATGTCTCCGAAAGGTCAGAATTTAGCATGATTGAATTAAGTCCGAATTGACAATGGAATGGCCAGTACACAGATGCAGCGTGCTTGACAGTTAAGCGTCTAGCTCGTCAAGTTGCCTGCTCAGGGCAGGGGGCTCTTTGTATTAGCGTGCATCCTTAACGAGGTGTTTGTCTAGGGAGGTCTCCTAAAGCGAAGATCTGGCTGAGTCCGGCCTGCCTGGGTGGAGAAAGAAATGTTCAGTAATTAATGGCCATGCCTAGTTCTGTGCTTGTTCGGGGGCCTCACAAACACTTGGCCGAGGGTGGCAAAATGTGGCCGAATTGTGATATCAAACGATATCTAATATCTTCCGAAGCCAGGCCAGTTCACGGTGATAACAAGTCATCTCCAGGTGGGAGATAAGAATGCATATTTCCAGTTTTTCTGGGCTCAGATCCAGACAAGAGGAAATGGGCTATGTGCAAATCTCCAGCTCAGCTAGAGAGCAGCAGTTTTGCTTTCAGTTTGTAGGAGTTAACTGATTTCTGGCTGCAGAATTGCAAAGAATCTCAAATGGGGGTCTATGCATTTATTTAGTTTCCACCTGAATTGTAGGGGTGCAAGAGCTCACCCTCCGCTCTGCTCTGCTTCTACTTTCTGGTTGGAAGCAAGTAGAGTGGGTTAAATCTCCCTCCTTCTCCTCCTCCTCTTCCTCTTCATTTATTTATTTATACAGCACCATCTATGTGCCTGGCACTTTGCAAGTAAAACAATCAGAAACAGTAGATCCTACCAGAGTTGTACAATCTAGTACACGGACATGCACACACAGAGACACGGGGTGGGGGGAACGAAGGAATAATAAAGCTATACCATACAATTGCAAAACAAATTTTAAAAAAATACACTACAATATAAAGGAATCTAAATACCTGTAATCAACCTATACGAAATTATAAAACAGTATTAAACTAAGGCCATTTCCGCCCTACATTGTTCTAGTGCTATCATTCCACTTTCAACATCCTGTGGAGTTCTGGGGTTTGTAGTTTCCTGAGGCCAAGGAGCTCTCTGGCTGAGAATTCTAAAGGCCCCTCCTGAAACTGCAAATCCCAGGATTCCATAGGATGCTGAAAGTGGAATAATAGCACTATAACAGTGTAGGGTGGAAATGGCCTAAAACTCCGAACACTTTTGAAATCAAGAAGGTTTTAATTGAGATTTAGAAATAATGAAAGGAAGGAGCAGTCTGCAAATGCTGGGGAGGCAATTCCAAGACAATGGAGCAGCAAGTGAGAAAGGGCAAAGCCAAGCCTAGGAAGATGTTCCTTATCTTATTTCCCTAAGTAAATGAGAAAGACTAATCCCCTCATTTTATCTTGATCTAAGAATAGCCCCTTGACCTTGGATTTCTGTCTTGACTTCCAAGCAAGAAAACATGCTCTCTCCGTGTGTATCTGGTTTTGAATGACAAGCTGTGAGTAACTATGGTTTGTACTCAATAATTAACTGTTAATGATATCTCCAGGGGACATCCCTACATCCTAGGTTTTCACCAAGAAATCTCAAGAAATCTGGTGAGCCCATTCCTGGTTCATATCATCTTTTTTAAAAGACCTCTTCGGGGCCTAAATAGGTCCAGTGGGGCCAAAAACGTGGTAAAAATGCCAACCACATCCCCTAGGGCATTTGGGGATTTTAAAAAAAAATTATGAAAAAAAATTGATTCCTTCCCTCCCTCCGAAGGGGACCCTGAGGGCTACAGAAATGATCTTGGGGGCCCCACCATGCCCATTCCTGCCTTGGGGGAACTTACACACATGTAGAACCCCAACAGGATTTTGGCCTCTCTTGAGAGTAGGTCCCATCAAATTCAAAGAAGACTTGGTTCTGAGAACAGCGGAACAGGATCCAACTGCATTTTGGGGGTTTTAATTATGAAGACAAAGAACACCTTGAAGACATCTTATTATCTTATTAGAATAAGTCATATTGAATTCAGCAGGGATTTGTCCCAAGCCCCAGCACATATGGGACCAAAGTTCAAGCAAGCATACTTTCATAGTTATAATTCTCATAACTCATAACGCCAGAGGACAGGATCAAAATTCAGAATGACCTGGACAGATTGGAGAGCTGGGCCAAGGCTAACAAAATGAAATTCAACAGAGAGAAGTGTAAGGTCCTACACTTGGGGAGAAAAAATGGAATACAGAAATATAGGATGGGGGACACATGGCTGGATAGCAGTATGTGTGAAAGGGATCTAGGAGTCTTCATAGACCACAAGCTGAACATGAGTCAGCAGTGTGATGCGGCAGCCAAGAAAACCAATGCAATTCTCGGCTGCATCAATAGGAATATGGTGTCTAGATCGAGGGAGGTACTAGTACCACTCTACTCTGCTTTGGTTAGTATTCAAGATGAGGATCTTGAATACTGTGTCCAGTTCTGGGCACCCCAATTCAAGAAGGACATGGTCAAGCTGGAGCAAGTCCAGAGGAGGGTGACCAAAATGGTGAGGGGCCTGGAAGCCATGCCCTATGAGGATAGACTTTGAGAGCTGGGGATGTTTAGTCTGCAGAAGAGAAGGTTAAGAGGGGACATGATAGCCATGTTTAAATATTTGAAGGGATGCCATGTAGAGGAGGGAGTGGGCTTGTTTTCTGCTGCTCCAGAGACCAGGACAAGGAGCAATGGATTCAAGCTGCAGGAAAGGAGATTCCACCTGAACCTCAGGAAGAACTTCCTGACGGTCAGGGCTGTCCGGCAGTGGCATATGCTGCCTCGGAGTGTAGTGGAGTCTCCTTCTTTGGAGGTTTTTTAGCAGAGGCTGGATGGCCATCTGTCGGGAGTGCTTTGAGGGTGTTCCTGCATGGCAGGGGGTTGGACTGGATGGCCCCTGTGGTCTCTTCCAACTCTATATTTCTATTATTCTATGATTCTATTATTACCCCTGGCCATTTCCACATGACACTCTTATAGTGCGATGATTCCACTTTCAACCTCCTATGGAATCCTGGGGTTTGCAGTTTCAGGAGGGGCTGGCCAGCCCCTCACGGAACTGCAAACCCCAGGATTCCATAGGAGGTTGAAAGTGGAATCATCGTGCTATAAGTGTGTCATGCACAAATGTTCCCTGAAGGCCCTAGATCCCATCTGATTTTAGAAGCTAAGCAGAGTCAGCCCTGGTTAAAACTTGGATGTGAGACTACTAGGGAATTCCATGTGCTATGGGCTATATTTCAGAGGAAACTTACAACAACCTGGTTCTGAATATTCCTGACTTAAGAAAACCCTATGGAATTCATGAGGTCACCATAAGCCAACAGATGACTTGAAGGCACAGACACAAACAAAATAACGCAATTAGCCTTTGATGTGGGCAACCAACAGGCCAGATGCTGTAGAGCGGAATCTGTGTTAGGAGGGCTGTAATGTACTTCTGGGATTTTCCATTTTAGGTTTTATTGGCGTAAACCAGGGATAGGTTACCTGGAAGGTCCAAGGGCCAATTGCTGGGTCATCCTGTATGGACTGGAAACCACCATCTTTACTTACTCTCCAAAGACGGTCATCAAAAATTGGTGTCAACTCAAAGGAACATCACAAGAAATGTACATGGCACAGTGGTCTCAGTGTTGGATTATGGGAGAGCAAGGTTCAAATCCCACTGAAACCCATCAGGTGACCTTAGGCAAGCCATACTCTCTCAATCTACACGGAAGGTGTTGGATTAAAAATGCGGTGACATTTGCCGCAGTTGAAACTGCATTTGATGAGCATGTCATGGGACACCTGGGGAATGACTGGGCAAAGTATGGCTCCTTCCCTAGGGGACATGGAGTAAAGGGCTGAGTCATGATGGTGAAATCATGGCAAAGGGTTGCATCATGCAAATGGCCCTGAGTGATGACATGGAAGCAGGTGTGTATAAAAGAGGAGCAGGAATGCTAGCTCTCTGGCTCTGACTCTCTGACATCTCTGATCCTGACACTCTGCATCCCAAAACTCCGTCTCTCTGATGCTGAATCTCTGCCTGTGGATCTCTGTATCTTGTGTATAGATATATATACTGCAACTTTGAAGATTAAAGCCTCCAGGTATTTTGGATGACAGACTCTGTGCCCGTGAGTTTACTAACCAGTGGGTAGAGGGGTCAGAGCTGATGCTGTAGTTGGACTCTGCTGCACATGCTTGTTGCTGTTTGGAAGCTCTGCTATGTTTATGCTTGCCTCTGAGACACTGGCCATTTCCACACTACACTGTTTATAGTGCTATTATTCCACTTTCAGCATCCTATGGAATCCTGGGGTTTGCAGTTTAGGGAGGGGAATCTGGAGTTCTGAGCCAGGGAGCTCTTGGGCCTCAGTAAACTACAAACCCTAGAACTCCACAGGAGGTTGAAAATGGAATAATAGCACTATAACAGTGTAGTGCAGAAATGGCCAATATTTGTCCAGAGAGCAGCGGTTCCAGGGAGGATTTTGTGCTGGTGCTGTAAATCATCTCCCGTCAGAAGGCACTAAATATTTCCTCTGAATATATTTGGCCAAGAAAACCTTGTGAGAGGCAGTCTAGTGTAGTGGATTGAGTGTTGGACTAGAACTCTGATAGACCAGCATTCAAAATTCCCTGCTTAGCCATGGAAATGTATTGCATCACCTTGGGCAAGCTACACTCCCTTAGCCTCAGAAGAAAGCGAGGCCAAGCCTCCTCTGAATTAATCTTGTCAAGAAAACCTTAGGAGAGGGTCACCTTAAGTCAGAATTTCTTTGAAGGCTCACAACAACAACAACAACAACAACAACAACGGCCATTTCTGCACTACGGCCCCATCCCAGCATGGGGACGCATTGAAGCTGGGCTGCAATACACGCTACCACACGATGTCATCACGGTCCCACTCCTGTTGCATCCCCAGCTATCACGATCGCACAGTATGCTAGTACCAGGAAAAAATCCAGTAACAGGCTCCTTTTGCATAATGATTGCGTCATCTGAGGCCATACGGAAAGGGCGGAAGCGCTATCTAGGCACTTTCTTCCTCAGTGCAGCGCAGGAAAAGGCCGGCTGCACTGCAGAAGGAAGGAGTGTGTCCCAAACGCTACCAGCAGCCAGCCGAGTGTGGAGGGGAGCAGTGGCATAGCAAGGGGGGCGGTGGTGGCGGTCCACCCTGAGCAGCACTTTTTTGGGGGGTGCCACTGTGTCGTCCCCAAATCAAATGGAACCTGCATCCATAATCTACCAACACTTCCTTCCCTGCCTGTCATTCCTTTTTGGTACACACAAGCCAGCTGCTTCCACAAGAGGCGCATCGCTCCTGGGCCAAACCAGGCTGGAACACCTTAAGGGGTAACATAGAGGGGACAGGGGGAGGACCCACCCACCATTTTTCCCCTTACTGTTGGCAGCATAGCTGCTGAGGCGAGCAGAGAGGGCTGCCCTTACTATCACAACTGCCATCCCAGGGCAAAGCACAAAGTGTCCAGCTGCCGGTTCGCTTTTACCCTCCTCCTCATTAGTATTAATGAGTTGGCTTCTTTCTCTGCCTCTTTGGTGCCACGTGCCATCGTTTCATTTTTTAAGCCACCTCAATTGTATTGAGAGGATGGCAAACTCAAGGACCTCCCCCCCAGTGGCAATAGCTCTAGCTACACCACCGCAGGGGAGCACTGAGGACACGCTCCCACCTCAGCAAAAGCACTACCAGGATGATGCCGGGACATTACAGGATGCAGGGAAGGTGCGGAAAGGGCCAAAGACAGTGATAGGATTCTGGCTAATGTTTTCCAAAATGCATTTTTGCCTTCTCCTACAGCCTACAGACAAACCCAGCAACCATTACTTTAACAACACTTTTCCAATATGAAAGATTATTTCAGCATTCCAAGTAAATGGCCAGCCTCGCCTGTCTCCCTGCACCTTCATTATCTGTATGAGAGAGAAAGAGAGAGACAGTTGGAAAAGTGATGTGCACATATATGTGCGTGTGTGTTGTGCAACATCTTGGTTCTCATCCACTGAGACTCAAACAAAGGGGATCTGAGAATCTCTCCCTGAAAGTCGGCCCCCACCGGGAACTACCCCAGACTCATTTTGGGCATAGTCATAATCCTTTCTTGTAAGTGTTAATTAAACGATTGATTTTCAGAGGGCTTTAAGTAACTCTGATAAGCTGGCACAATTTTCTGCCCAGTAATTGTGTTTGCCTCCCGGGGGCAGCTAAGAAAGCGAGGAGGAGAAGGCAGAGAGAGGCTTTTTTGTTCAAAAACTGTAGAAAAGGTTTTGCCTTTTGGCTCAAAGAATGAGAGCAATTCAAGAAGTAGGTGATACTATTCCTAGAATTACCATGTCGCTCTTGTTCCCTTTTTCATTTTATTAAACAGAACAAATGGGTCACGGAAAGAGTTTGGCATAAAAAGCAGGAAATGTCAGTGGCTGAATACATTTTTTTAAAATCTCTAGCAGGGCATGCTACTGTACCTGAAGGAAGCAGCTTGGTCTTGGCAGCTTCCTCCCTGCCACGTTGCTCTCTCCTAGTTCCCAGTTGAAAATAATTGACATTATTTGCTTAGTGTTTATTATTTCCCTATTTTTTTAGATTGACAGGACCTCTCTCAAAAAAGATTTTCCAGGCTTCACCAGGCATATGCTGAAGGTGTCTCATATTTTTGCTTTCTTTGCTTATTGGTGTCAGCAAATTTTACACACCTGTACTCACTAACTGCTAGATTGCATATCGCTCTGTAGGAATTTAGGCACAACATATTTGTGGTAACTTCCTGTTTGTTTGTTCTTCCATGTCCATTCTCTTCCTGCATCACATCTCATCCACAATTTCATCTGTCCTCACCTTCTCCTAATCTCTCTCTTTCCCTTTCATCCGTGAAAGAATGTGTAAGAACAGTCTCTCCTCATAAGATGTTCCAACTTTCCTAATACCAGGGACAGGCTTCCTCACTTATCTGACAGCTTAGGGATTGGAGAACTGGCAGAAAATGGAATTGGTTGAAAAGCAGAACCTATATACTGTACTGTAGGGAGCATGAAGGACTTAACAGAGGCTCAGTGATGGAGACTTGAGTTGACTGACTTGGGCCCTTTCCGCATGAGGCAAGTGGATCGCTCCGTGCCGTTACTTACCGGCTCTTCTTGGGTCCGAAGTAACGCACACTGTCCCTTGAGCCCTTCCGCAGGGCTCCTCCATTGGTGCAGGGTGAACCGGAGCAGTGCAAGGTCTGTAGATCCGCACTGCTCCGGCTCAAAATGGCAGCTTCCAGTGTCTTCGTGGGAGTGGACCAACCACTGACGCTGGCCATGCCCACAGCCTGCCTTCTGCTGATCGCAGGCTCACATTGGTGCGAGCCTGCGCATCTGCACAGGTAAGTAGGAATGCAATGGCGCATTCCAGAAAATGTAAAGACCTGATTTTTCCGGTCTTTACTTAGCACGGAGGAGGACCACTTGGGGGTGGGTTGGATCAGACTGAGGTGCGGAACTAAGTTAAATAGTCCACACCTAGTCCGATCCAAGGTGCGGACGACATCTGTGCCAGGACGTCTTGGCCGTTTTAACTGCCTCGTGCGGAAAGGGCCTTGGGCTGAAATCAGACTTAGGTTGCTTCAGTGACTCGACTCAGACTTGACTCCGCAAGAAATGAAGCACTGATTCAACTCAACTTGAGACTTGTATATTTTTAGTGACTGACTTGCTGCCCTTGGTTCAGTAACATAACACATTCATCCAGAAACCTTACAACTTTGAACAATGCTTCTGTCTCTTTTTGCCTACTGGTCACATGACAATCCGTCTCAAGCCCAAAGCGTGGGTGCATTTCTCAGAAGGGAACAGCAAACAGGTTAGGCAATGGGCTTGAGGCAGGCTTGAGGTCTGCTCAGCAGCCTGTCCCTGCCTTCTAAAACTTTTTCTAAGAGCAGCAGACAAGACTCGACCCAGAATACAGAGTGCATTTCTCAGAGGGAACAGCAAATGTATTAGGTAACAGGCTTGAGGAGGAAGGAGCCTTCCTTCTAAAGCTTTTGAAGCTTCAGTAATGGGCAGTGAGAAGGATCCTATTCCCCACTTCTGAAAAATCTTCTAGCTTTGGAAGTGGAAAGTAACAAAGATCGTTTTCCCTGCTTCCAAAGCTGCAGATGGCAAAACTGCAAATGTGGAGGGCCGACCCTGCTTAAATTGTTAAAACTGACTTTATTCGACTCTTTCCAGAAATTCTAGAAAGTAGGTTGGGACATAAAGTGGCTCCCAGACTTGAGAGTTGACTTGAAAGCATCTTCAAGGGCGTGAGACTTGACTTGAGACTTGAAGGTAGAGACTTGAGACTTGACTTGTGACTTGGAGTAAAAGACTTCTGCATCACTGCAGAGGTTCACTTGGGACTGATTGTGTGCATGCTACTTGCACAGTCTCTCAGCCAGCTTAGCACCTTCCCCCCCACTTTCAACTTGTTTTGCAAGCAATATGCACATGTGAGTGGCTCCACGCAAATCTCTGTAAGCAAGAAGAACTGGAAGAATGGAAACTCCTGTCAAGTCAATGAAAATTATCTTTAATTTGAAAGTAACAAAAGAACCAGTCTTCAATAACGGGATGTCAAAAGGTGAGGGCTTCCTGTAGAGCTTTTTTCTTTACTTTATTTTCATCAAGAAGATGCACCTGTGTTAATTATCCACAAGTATTTGTGAGTCAAACTATTTTTATATACCTTCGAAAGAAAACCAAGTTTATTTTCTTGCTTTGCTAAATATCACGGGGGAGGCATGGGACTGGTTGCTGTTCAGCAACTGCCCAGTGAATTAATCACTCTGCTTGCAAAATCTACTATTGTCTCTCACATTTCCCAACATTTCTTTATGTTTCTGAGCCTTAGGCTCTGGGTCTGGAACTAGTATCACTTGTTGATCACTGTGAGGAGGAAACGAAGATTAGAAAGAGCCAATCCCTCATATAGGGCTGTCAAATTAGGCCAAGATGGGGGTTGTGCTACTCCACCCCTCTTCAAAATACTAACTCTGTCCAGCCAATTGTGTATCTGCCAATATTTCTGCTTTTTGTTCCCACAGACACGCATTTGCTGTTTTTGCAACCCCACTGAATCATAGGGAACCATGAAGGCACTGACAAAGAATAATGTGCCATCCTACAATTTGCAATCACACAGGCAGTTTTTATGCTTGCGGGACTCTGCCCATGCAACTGGGAACTGAACACATCACACCATGCCCCAAAAAGTATAACCCTATGTGCAAGGGAAGGGGCATAAAATGCCAACAGAATTTAAGCATATTTTAACAGGATGGCATCCACAGTATATAGTCTGATACCATTTTGACTGCCATGGTTCCATTCAGCTTGGAGAAGAGAAGGTTGAGAGAGGACATGCTGGCCATGATGTTTAAATATTTGAAGGGATATCATATGAAAGATGGAGCTAGCTCACTTTCTGCTGTTTCAGAGACTTGGACATGGAGCAGGAAATCCAGGAAAAGAGATTCCACCTAAACTTTAGGAAGAACTTCCTGATGGTAAGATTGGTTCGACAGTGGAATGTATACCTCAGGGCATGGTGGAGTCTCCTCCTTTGGAGGGGTTTTAACACAGGATGGATGGATATCTGTTGGGAATGCTTTGATTGTGCTTTCCTGCATGGCAGAATGGGGTTGAGCTGGATGGTCCTTGGAGTGTCTTCCAACTCTAGGATTCTATGAATCTGTGATTATGTGAGTTATCATTTGTCAAGTGGGCAAGTGGATCTGCTCTGTGTTTTAGTCTGAACTTTAAAGGAGCTGTCCAAGGTACTGAATCTATTTGAGGACAAGTTCAGCCCTTTGAACAGCTCCTTGAAAATCCACAGTAATACCTCAAGCAGACTGACCATCCCACTGACGTGTGAGCCATAAACTGCCAATGGTTTGCTGGGGCACTTGAAATTCTACGGAACTGCCCTGAAGTGCAACAGCCATTGACCTGAAGACTACTGGTTAATCTCAGCTCAAGCAGATCCACTGTGTCCACTGAGGAATGGGAGTCAATATGTAAGTAACTCCAGTTGATTCAATAGGCCTACTCCAGTTGGATTTAAGCAGTAGGATTCAGGTTCAGACTGTCTAACTGGCAGTCTCACCTCACAAATCTACAGATCTCAAGAGTCTTTATGATGGAACCACAACAGCTGAAGTGGGATCAAACTCAGTCGTGTAGGGACGTGGGGGCGGGGGGGCAGCAATTCGCCCCAGGCGGCAATGTTTTTCGGGCATCCCAGCCCGTAGCCATGCCCTCGCGTGCCCTGGCCATGCCGCCGCATGCCTTGGGCATGCCCCCGCATACCACAGCCATGCCCCCCACGCAGTGACCATGCCCTTTGTGCTGTAGCCCTGCCCCCCCAGCCCCCCTCCACACACTCCAAGCTCCGCCACTGATCAAACTGCTGCAACCATGTAGTGCAGGGATTTCCAAACGGTGTGACACGACACATTGGTGTGTCACCTGTAGTGTGTTGGTGTGTTGCCTCCCTGGCTGAGAAAGACCGCCCCCCCCAAGCCTGGCCCACTGCTGTCACTCTTGCTGATGGCAGCGGGCAAGGGTCAGCTGGGAGGTGGCTGCTTTGCCGCTGCCGTCGCTCTCACTGGGGCCTTTCCAGGCGAGGGTGACAGCAGCAGGCCAGGATCGTGGGGGCAGCCTTTCCCTATCCTAGATACACCTCTGGGTACCTCTGGTTTGCTAGTAAAGCTGAATTACTGTGTCATGAAATGGTGCATGCCAAAAATAGTGTGTCACCAACATGAAAAGTTTGGAAAACTCTGATGTGGTGTATGGATGCACCCAGGTGATTTTGTTCACCTCAGAACTATGAAAAGCAACAGCTAATGATTTCCACACATCCTATAATTGTTAAACACACAGGAGCAAACAGACCATATTGTTATCATTAGTGTTATTTACTTTATATAATGCCAATGATGTATACGGCTGTTGTTGTGTGCCTTGAAGTCATTTATGACTTATGGTAACCCTAAGGGGAACTTCTCACAGGCTTTTCCATGGCTAGATTTGATCAGAGGGTGTTTGCCTTTGCCTTCCTATGAGGCTGAGAGAGTGTGACTTGCCCAAGGTCACCTGGTGAGTTTCCATGGCATTCAAAGCCTGGTCTTCAGAGTCATAGTCCAATGTTCAAACCACACTGGCTCTGGTGTATATGGTGCTGTGAAAAATAAAAAGAATAAGACAACCCTAACAAATGTGAAGAAAAGGACTAATGCTGATATTAACAACAACAAAAAAGCAAATGCAGGTTGTCCACATATATATCACCTATCTATCTTATCAACCACTAGTTTGCATTATGGTGACTTCCCGCCTGTTTCCTTTTGCACATCCCCTCTCTTTCTGCAGCCATATTTTTTTTTTCTCTCTGCCTCTTCAATCAGTCCATGTATTTAATTATGGGGAACATCGAAGTAAAACTGCCTTTGAATGTTCTACCACCCAAATCAGTTTCCTTCTTCGTCTGCTAGACCCTGTGGGTGGCTGAATGAGTGGGTGGATGTAGGAGTGGTTGTTGTCCAACTTCTACTTGCTCAATGTGATTACTCTGCTTGAGAGGTACAGTACTATATCTCACATTTCTGAACACTTCCTGAAAGTAAGAGCCGTTTGTCAGTGGAAACGACTGTCTCAGAAAGTGGCAGATTCTCTTTCTTTGAAGGTTTTTAAACAGGGATTAGATGACTACCTCTCTGGCGGGGTTTGGCAAGGAATTCCTGCAAGGTATGGGGTTGGATCTGATGGCCCCTGCGGTTCTTTCCAGCTTTGCAGTTCTCTCATTCCACGAGTCTATGGCCCTTTCCGCACCTTACCTTCTTCCGGCACTGGGGTCTGGGGATCGCGCGAGCAGCCTCTGGCGAGAGGCTGTCACATCCAGGGTCCTTCGGCTCCACACGAGCTGCCTGCTCATGCGAGAGCCCGCCTCTTCCTTCCGCAGCACAGCCTGGGAGTTTCCCAGGCTGCACTGCGGCAGGAAGCACGACCGGCGCTGCTCTGGAGGCTCCGTATGCCAAGTAAGTGCGCACGGGGCCCGGGAGCAAAGCACGATCGTGCACCATTTTCGGCTTCCAGCAGAAAATGAAAAGGTGTGCGATCGGCACCTGCCAGCCCCTGGAGTGTCGCACAATTGTGAATGCGTTGTGCAGATCGCTCCTCACAATCGCGCAACGCTCCAGGCGCCCTTTTGCATGGAAAATGCCGTGCAAAAAAGGCCTATATCCCACTTGCAAGCACTGGACTCCTGCAGGGTTCTTTGATACTCAGAACTTCTAAAGCACGGCAGAGAAACGAGGAAGAGACAATGGTCAGGGAGAGCATTGGAACGCTGCTGGGTATGTCTCTCTTTGCCACGGGGTCCGTTTGAAAAGTGGCCTCCTGACTTGGCTGTCTGGAGTCTGACCTAAAGCCACAAGTTTCCAGTTTGGCTTGTCAGAAGCGCTTAGAAGAGATGATGGAAGCTAGAGTTTGTGTCAATACATAAGGCCTTCTGCCGGCCGTAATAAAAATCGCTTGAGGCTGGAGACGCAGCTCGCTAAAATAAATTGTTGTACAGCTTCCAGGAACTCTAGGTGTCCTGGCTACAGGGTGGAGAAGTGACAGATTGAGAAATTGGAGGTGGGGTGGAAGATTTCCTGGAAGACCACCCCCCTCAACTGAAAGTCAGCATGGCATGCTGAAGGTATGCGACGTCTCTCAGGCCTTTTGCCACCATCCAAACCTGACATAGGGGACAGTTTGGATTGGGTCCACAGGGAAGAAGAGAAATTAGCTCTCTCCATGCACACCATAGTCAGAGGCCATTTCCGCACTAGACTGTTATAGCGCTATTATTCCACTTAGCTGCGATCGTACATGAAGGAGATGGAAGGTAATTTGCTTTATGGCCACATGGTTATGCAGTGCTTGTACTATGGCCATTTCTGCACTAGAGTGTTATTGCGCTATGATTCCACTTTCAACATCCTATGGAATCCTGGGGTTTGCAGTTTTGGGAGGGGCCAGCTGGACTGCAAACCCCAGGATTCCATAGGATGTTGTAAGTGGAATAATAGCACTATAGCAGTCTAGTGCGGAAATGGCCCCAGTTTATATAGTGGTACTCTATCCCCAGCTTCTATTAGCTAAAAAAGGGTGAAAGGACAAGTTGGTTGCAATCTAGATGGTGTCTTTTGATGCGAAAGCATTAAGATCAGCAGAGGCTTTCTCTCAGTCCCACCACCTTTGCAGGCGTGGCTGGTGAGGACTCGGCAGAAGCTTCTCCGTGGCTGCTCCTAGACCATGGAATTCCCTTCCACGGTAAGTCCAATTGCCCCCCACACACACACTCTCTTTCCACCTGCAGGTGAAGACATCTTTATTTATGCAGACTTTTGGGTGCCGAAGGTTAATTCTGGAGCTGTAGTGTGCATAAGTGATGTTTTAAAAATCTTTTAATGCTTTAATCTTTTATTGAAATTACGTTTTAAGTGTTTTTACTATCTTTAAGCATGTTTTTAATAAAAGGGATATTTAATTCCTTTTTAAGTTTGGTAAATTAATGTTTTTGCAGCATCTTTTTTAAATTATTGTAACCCTCCTTGAATAGGGGGATATAAATTCAATAAATAGATTTAAAAAAATAAATTCTGATGTGTCCTCAAGTTGACTCCAATTTATGGCAACTCTTTCTTTTATTGTCCTCGTCCTCTTCCTTTTTCTTAAGAAGGATGAGAACACTGAAGGAGATTTTTGCAGCAACAAACTCTGTAGTATATATGTTCCTGGGGAGGGAGGTAGAGATATTCCCAGTTTTTCCACTTCTGCAGGGATCCTGTGCCCCCATCCCTGTGAAATTTGGGGGCTCCCTTGAAACAGAAGATGAACAAGTGAAAGCTTGTGTGATTAAATGGGCACAAACTGTGCGGGCGTCGTATCCAGATGGAACAATAGAAAAGGATGTGGGTAAATGATCTGAAATATGCTCTGAGTTATGATCTTAGAGAAAATTCTTACAAAATGATGTATGGATGGTATTTAACGCCAGAAAGGCTGTCTAAAATGTAGAAAGGTTCTTCAAATGTTTGTTTGAAATGGGATCAAAAAGAAGGAACTTTTTACCACATGTGGTGGACCTGTAAGAAAGCCAAGAAGTTTTGGGTGACGATGCATAGCCTGATCGAAGACATCTTAAAGGTAAAGATTCAGCTCAAACCTCAACTTTTTTTTTATTGGGTCTGACTGATGGACAGACTGATAAGAAAGTGGGAAGAATCTTTCACTACAGGATCATGGTGGCAAGAGTGCTGTATGCAAAGAAATGGAAAAGTGTGGCTATTCCTTCGCATAAAGACTGGCTGTTGAAGATGCTGGATTTGGCAGATATGGGCAAATTAACTATTTTAGTTAAGGAAGGATCTTTAGTTAAATTTAAAAATGATTGGGATGAAGTGATTGTATATCTAAGAGACTGTTGTCGGGGGAGTCATTTATTAGTTTTGAAGGTTACGCTTCTAATTCTGAAATACTAGGTAGCAGTGTGATAATGATAGACACACTAGTAGAAATTTATCTAGTAAATTATCTTAGAAGCAAAAGTTGGTGAACTAGAAGTCATTTATGTGTTTTTGGCCCCTTTTTAGTTTAGCTGTACTTTAGTTTAATTCAGTATTAGCTCAGATGGTAGAGTTTCTTTGTCTGTTTATTTACTGTTCAGCTTTTTAATCCCTTATGTGTTGTTTCATATATTAAATATATGTTAATAAAAATATTTTTTTTAAAAAAAGTTGGGGGGCCTTCTTTTAATAGCCAATCTTTCCAATCATGAAAACCAAAAGTTACCAAGTCATTTTCGTTTTTTCACAGAAAGTCTAATAGGAGTATCTAGTCTTTAAGAAATGTCACCAATGACCTTTCATTAACCAATCCCAACAATCTGTCCATTTCTGCTAAATCTGTCAGTTTCAGCAACCATTCCTCGATAGTGGGTAGTGTTGAATTCCTCCTAGAGGCAGCCAACCTGAGGGATACTCCCAGTGGATGTCCATTCATCCATCCATCCATCCACCCCTTTCTTTATATCCCACCTTTCTCCCAGAGTGGGGCTCAAGGCAGCTTACAATACAATGAAAAACACATGTCGAGTCCTAGAGTCTGAAGACTCCCAAGGGGCATCCAGTCCAACCCCCTTCTATCATGCAGGAAGACATCATCAAAGCACTCCCTTTGACAGATAGCCATCTGGCCTCTGTTTAAAAACTTCCAAAGAAGGAGACTCCACCACATTCTTTTGAGGTAGCGTATTCCACTGTCAAACAGCTCTTACAATCCAGAAGTTCTTCCTAATCTTTAGGTGGAACCTCTTTTCCTATAGCCTGAAGCCATTGCTCCATTGTGTCCTAATCTCTGGAGCAGCAGGAAACAAACTTGCGCCCTCCTCCATATGAAGTCCCTTCAAATATTTAAACATAGCTATCATTTCACCTCTTAACTTATATACAAAATTAACATTCAAACGGTATGAAACAACAGAATCAAAACCTTTCTAAAATCTTACTTTAAAGGAAGGGTTAAAAACAGTACAGCACCAAAAAAAAAACACTTTTCTCCCCTTGTTAAAAATCAATTTCCAAAGGCTTGCTGGAAAAGAAAGGTCTTAACCTGCTATTGAAATAACAGGAAAAACGGAGCCGTCCCACTTTCCCTAGGGAGTGAGTTCCAAAGTGCAAGAGCAGCCACAGAGAAAGCCTTCTCCCGCGTTACTGTCAGGCATGCCTGCGTAGGCTGTGGGATAGAGACATGTGCCAACCACCTCTACACTGTTGCTCAACTGGAAAAACCCTATCTCGGGGTCTACAATTTTAATATTAAAATATGACTCAATGTGCCTGAGAGGTCACCCGGATGGGCATGTAGGCAGCAATGGTCAAAGATTGAAAACCAGGTCAGACCAGTAAAATCCCCAGTCAGGTAGCCCCAGGAGACCTCAAGATGTGTAAACCCACAAGAAACAAAGGGTCCTCAGCCCCAGGAAGCTGACTTGAGGGGATTAGCGTGTGTGCCCCAAGTTGAGCAAATATCCCATCAGGCGAGGACCGTTTACATGAAGTCACACCACAGACTAACACAGCTGAAGATCCTGATACTTTGGCAACACCTTGTAATCCCATCACACGAAGGAAATTACCATTGTGGAGCTTCATTATCAGTCCAACACCCATTGTTCTCCCCGGGAAAGGATTAGTTTTCCAGGTACTTTTTCCCCTACAAATAGTCCCAGTTTTTGAGCGGTTCTTTGGATCACTCCCAGTCATCCCAGCAGACTGTTGCTCCGTCCATCAAGTAATCCCCTCAGCCCTCTCCGTGCTGAGCCCCACTTCTCTACTGTTTTTCCCGGACCAAGGACTTCAGGAAAACGGTGCAGTATCACCCCAGCTACACCCCTTCAATATTCCCCTATGCAGTTTCCTCTCTTTTGCTTCTTAATAGGTATTGAGTGAGTGTGTGAGTGATTGCATTGCTGCGTGAGACTTTCCTTCAATAAAATCATTTATTGGACATTTTTGTCTGGTTTTTGGCTTGGTCTGACCCCGTAAAAACTGGGTAAAAGACCCTGCTAGATTACCCTACCTCTCGCATTGCTATTGCTTGTGCTCTAGCTAGTTTCCATTCCCAATCGGAGCACATTAAGGTGTCCCCCAAGGGACCCCAGAAACCAGGGTAGCAAAACTTTCCACTGCAGCAATGCTTCCGGCCTTTCTGAATGCCTGGGTAAGAAAACAGCATTTCCCCTCAAAGGAGCGCCGAGGGAGTAGAGAGGGTCGGTGCTCTTAGATCAGTGGTTCTCAACCTGTGGGTCCCCAGATGTTTGTGAACTTCAGCTCCCAGAAGCCCCAGCCACTATGGTCAATGCTCAGGGCTTCTGGGAGCTGAAGTCCAAAAACATCTGGGGACCCACAGGTTGAGAACCACTGCCTTAGATTCTCCCAGGGTGGACTAAGCTCTCACCTTTTGCCACTCAACTCAGAGAAGGGAATTGTTCTTTTTTTTAATGAGAGTTAATACAGTGGCCTCTCGGCTTTGTTGAGGGTTTGGGGTACAGAACCCTTCTGAAAGTAAAAAAATAAATAAATCCCCACAAATAACTTCCCCCACCTGAGTGAGCACTTCCCCTACCGTTCCCCTACCATTCCCTCCCTCCTCCTGTTCCTTAGCTTTTTGCCTGAGCTGCTGTGCCTTCCTTCTCTGCACCGGGCAAAAGGCAAGGAAATGGGAGGGGGCAGCCCCATAGGCAGAAACGGCGTGTATACACCTTTCCCTTCCATTCTCTTGCCTTGTGGCCTAGGCACCCTGCCTTCTTTCTGCACGCCCATGCAAAGGGCAAGCAAATCGAGGAGGAAACACTTCTCCCCACTCCATTCTCCAGCCTGCCACTCGGGGATCCTGCCTTCTCCCTGCATACCTGAGTGAAAGGCAAGTGAATGAGGGGAAACACCTTTTCTCCAACCATTTCCTTGCCTGTTGCTCAGGTGCCCTGCCTTCTTTCTGCATGGCTGGATGAAGGCAAGCAAATGGATGGGGAAAGGCCTGCATCTGTGCAAACTTTTCCCCTCCCATTCACTTGTCTTTTACCAGGAAGAAAGGCAGCACTCCCAGACAAAAGGCCAGGGAATGAGAGGGGAGGAATTGGTGGGAAGCCAAGTGGGCACCTTGCAGATGATCAAATTTGTGAAGGTCAAACCTGTGGAATGTGAAGGGAAGACTATACTGTACCTTAATGTTGATCAAAAATGAACCATCCCCTTCTCTGAGTAGAGTGGTGAAAGGCCTTTTTGAATGCTTGGCCAGGAAAATGGTGGCTGGCCTCCTGAAGTGGTGCTTGCCATTTCCCCTCCTTGAAGAATGACCCACAATTTATCCACAGGTCATATCAAAATCCATAATTTTGTTCCCCAAACCTGCCCTCGACTTATACCTGAGGTCGACTTACACATGGGTACATCTGGTAATTCATTTGCACTAAGATATGTGTCTCAGCCGAGAGAGTCGGAGAGAGAGAGAGAGGCTGTGCTTGAACTATTTCCAGACACCATGAATTCTATTTTGAAAGGAGATAGAAAAATACATCACACAGAGAAGTGTTGCAGATTAAACTGCCAATTGCAGAATGGGCCAATCCATTCCCTACCCGAGAGAACACATATTTCTTTTTTTCCTTCTCCCCCGCACCACTCTACTTCAGCGTTTTAACGCTTTTCCATATTCTAATCAACTTTTCTACCATATTATACTTCAGAGTTCTTTCATAAAGACTATTACACTGCAGAGAAATGGGTCATAGCAGCACAGAAAACTACTCTAGCTGATAATATGTCGGTAGGCAGAAAAGCACCGTAAGCCAATCTTCTCAACCAAAAAACTTGCAGGCTGAAGGTAAACACACACACTTAGCTGAGATCTTACATCATACTTGCACAGCGCAAATATGTGCTCGCACAGTTACATGGTGGTTGCTCTACACCATCCTTCTGCTAAAGATTGACATTATGCAACCTGTGTTGGCTCTGGTGTTGCACGTTCTTATTGTCCCACGGTGCAATGGGGAATGCACCCTAGCTGCTTCCTCCATCCCAATAAATCATGTTGCAGGTACTAATGTCTTCTTACAGTACCTTCAAGAATGCACAACAGCATAGTTGGCATCCCATTTATTAGTCTCAGCTAAAGTAGGCCCATTCAACCACTTGCTGAACAATGACTCATCTTATAGATAAATCCAATTGACTCAGTGATGCTGTACAATTTTATTTATTTGTTATCATAGAATCATAGAACCATAGAGTTGGAAGAGACCCCAGGGGCCATCGAGTCCAACCCCCTGCTATGCAGGGACACCCATCAAAGCATTCCCAACAGATGGCCATCCAGCCTCTGCTTAAAAGCCTCCAAAGAAGGAGACTCCACCATACTCCGAGGCAGCATATTCCACTGCCGGACAGCCCTGACCGTCAGGAAATTCTTCCTGAGGTTCAGGTGGAATCTCCTTTCCTGCAGCTTGAATGCATTGCTCCTTGTCCTAGTCTTATATTTATAGCCACCTTCCTCCCAGAGTGGAACCCGTAATAGCGTTGGGGATTAGGGTGTCCTAGGGCATTAGCCCTTTGGGATAAAATATGAAAGCTTAAACTGTTAGGAATCAAGCTTCTTTTAGCAGAGTAGCAGATCATCAGTCCACAGTCTGAGGTTGCTTCTCCCAACTGAAGCTCACTCAAAACAAATAAAGCAGGACATTTAGGGTTACAAACTTCGGAAAAGTTTACTAATGGCTTTTACATTTACATAGGCTTATAGAACCATAGAGTTGGAAGAGACCACAATGGCCATTGAATCCAAACCCCTGCCATTTTCATATTCATGCAGAGCCTATATCCTGATGAAAAGATCAAATGAAAGAAGACACCTCAATCTAACATATCATTTCATCAATGGAGAAGCAAACCATGGCTGAAGGAGAGGAGAGGATGGGAAGTGGGGATGCTTTGGATGAGAAAAAGAAGAAGGAGGAGGAGGAGGAGGAGGAGGAAAAAAAGAAAGAAAAAGAAAGAAAGAAAGAAAGAAAGAAAGAAAGAAAGAAAGAAAGAAAGAAAGAAAGAAAGAAGGATTTCACATGAAAGGAATTCTGTGCTATCTAAACCCGAATTGCTCTAACAGCAAGAGAGGTGGATGAGAGAGAATGCTGAAACTTTCCAGCAGATGAATAACAGGATTTAAGGTCATGTGAAATTGTTAACGCTTGTGGAACTAGCATAGACCTGTTGACTCAATGGGATTTACCTATGTGTTCATTCACCATTCAACAATTGCTTGATTGCATCTGCTCCAGTGGAGACTAGCCAGGGGCATCCGGGCCTCCAAATGAAATGTTATATTGATATTTGCTGTAACATGTATTCCAAATGTCAGTGGAGAACTACCATCTCAGCAGCTTCCCCATGTTTCTGGTTTGGACTCAGTTTAATGACAGAAAAACAGCCTTCGAGAAAGGGACATCATTGTTGTCATTGTTATGTGCCTACAAGTTAAATTATGCTGATCCTGTCCTAGGGGTTTTTTGGCAAGATATGCTCAGTGGAGGGTTTGCCATGGCCTTCCCCAGAGGTTCAGAGAATAGCGTTTCACCCAAGTTTACCTGGTGGCCTTCCATGACTGAGGAGACATCTCAACCATGGTCTCCCAGAGTCAGTGGTGGAGTTTGGAGTGTGTGGAGGAAGGGCAGGAGGGGGCAGGGCTATGGCATAAGGAGCGTGGCCAGGGCATGCGAGGGTGTGGCTATGGGCCGCGACACCCCAAAAACATTGCCGCCCCAGGGCGAATCATCTCCCCCCACATCCCTACACGACTGCCCAGAGTCCAAGACTCAAACCATGGTAGGTCTTATAAATAGATGATATAGATTCAGAGGAGATTTGGCATGGTCTTCCTCTCAGGCTCAGGTAGTGTGACTCGCTTATGCTTACCGAGTGGATTTCAAACCCTGGTCTCCTAGAAATCCTAGTTCAATACTCAGACTGCTGCCTCTTACTAGATTTCTCTGAGACACCACAAGATATGTGAATGTCCTCCTCCACCCCTTTATTTTTATTCCCCCCCCCCAAAGTATTCATCTTTGTTTCAGTCTGGACACAATGATTTGCAGGGTAGGAGAGGAATGAACAGAGTTGCTGCTTTTACTCCACCCCTGCGTGCATCTTTTCAAGCTGGATCAAACATCTCAGAGAAAGGTTGGTCTTGCTCTCGCTTTTTTATTTCTTCAAATTAAGCTGTTTCACCAGTCTTTTCCATCTGTGTTCTGAGACTAGTAATGGGATTATTTGAAAGAAAATATCGATTCTGGGTAAAAGACCCCTTCTAGTGTTTGCAATCCTGTCAAGGAAGCATCTGTTTCGCCCACAGCTTTTAAATCTTATTTCTTTATTATAACACAATTGATTATATATATAACCAGAGAGAAAGAGAAAGAGACAGATTACTTTCCTCCTCAATCTCACTTAGATTTGAAAGAGTTGTGAATCCAAGATCATTCCCAAAAGTAGCAATCTGCTGGTAAGGAAATTTGGGTGCTATTAGCATCAGAACCATCTTGGGCAGAAAGAGATTTATCATAATTAAATTTCTAACAAGAGATGTTTCTATATTCTTGCAATTAGCCTGACTGTCTGTAAAGTTTTCTCTCTTGACCAGCCATCAGGGAGGTGTTTCTATATTCTTGCAATTAGCCGGAATTGCTGTAAAAGTGTTCTCTCCTGAGCAGCCATCAAGAAAGTCGTATTGTCTACAAACTGCATGGTTTTGTTTGCGGTGTTTCTGCTGCGGTGAATCCTGCAATTTCAGGTTCTTTGTTTTTCCTAATAATATTTTCAAAGCACACAACTGGAAAACACACATAAAGAGAAGCAGAGGACAGGGAAAGCCCTGCTCAGGTTCATCCTTTCCTTATCAGACATCGCACAGTCCAGCATAGGTGTGGGCAAGCCATGGCCTTTCAAAGGCAGTTGGACTGCAACTCCTCTCATCCTTTATTATAGGTTACAGGATCATGAGTGTATGGAAAATGCAGTCCAACAATGCTTTGAGGTAGAGATTTAATTCTTCAGAAATTTCATTCTTAAAGGAAGGAATGAGTAATTCCTCTCGCTGTAAGAAACTCTTCAAGTCTATTTCCTGCCGACAGAAGCCCATAAGTTCCCTAGTGAATTTCGGCTGACATTTATATCTGGCTGGGGGAGGCATGATAATAGAATTATAGAATCCTGGGCCCTTTCTGCACGCGGCAAGGGAAACGCTCCCTGCCGCTACTCACCGTTTTTTTGGTGGGTCCATTTGGGTCCGTCCTGACGAGGAGCAGTGCGAGCTCGTCGCTCCGCACTGCTCCAGCATCCAAAATGGCGGCTTCCGGTTGGTGGAGGCTCCCTACCAACCGCTGAAGCTCGCCGGCCTAAAGCCCGCCCCCGGCAGATCTGCAGGCTCGCACTGGTGCGTGCCTGCAAATCTGCACCAGAGCGCGGGAACGGAGCGGCGCGCTCCATGCTTTTGAAAAAACTGTAAAAACAGGTTTTTAAAAAGCATGCTGCACAACCACTTCAAGTCACTCCGGAGCAGACTGAGCTGCAGAACTTCGACAAGTAGTCCGACCCAGTCCGCTCCCAAGATGCAGATGACCTCCGTCAGAGGTCGCACCACGCCGTTCTACTTACCCCGTGCAGAAATGGCCTTAGTGTTGGGGAGTAAGAGTAGGAGAACCGTGTGTAGGTCAAGAGATGTAATAATGCCACTCTATTCTACTTTGGTCAGAATACTGTGTCCAGTTCTGGGCACCACAGTTCAGAAAGGATATTGATCAGGTGGAACATGTCCAGAGGAGGGCAACCAAAATGGTCGAAGGCCTGGAAACCATGAAGCCCTATGAGGAGCAGCTCAGGGAGCTGGGGATGTTTAGCCTGGAAAACAGAAAATTAAGAGGGGGCATGATAGCCATGTTTAAATATTTGAAGGGATGTGATATGGAAAACGGGGCAAGCTTGTTTTCTGCTGCTCCAGAGACTAGGGCATGGAGCATAGCTTCAACCTACAGGAGAAGAGATTCCACCTAAACGTGAGGAAGAACTTCCTGATAGTAAGAGTGGTTCAGCAGTGGAATACATTGCTGCCTGAGAGAGTGGTAGAGTCTCCTTTGGAGGTTTTTAAACAGGGGGTGCTTCGTTTGTGTCTTCCCACGTGGCAGAAGCAGGTTGGACCAGATGACCCATATGGTTTCTTCAGACTCTGGGATTCTATTATTCTAATACAGTGGTTCTCAACCTGTGGGTCCCCAGATGTTCGTGGACTTCAGCTCCCAGAAGCCCCAGCCACTATGGTCAATGCTCAGGACTTCTGGGAGCTGAAGTCCACAAACATCTGGGGACCCACAGGTTGAGAACCACTGTTCTAATTCATACCTGCAATGGACTATCAAACACGTCAGCCCTTTAAAAATCATATTCAAATGCTCAACCAATTGTCATACCAGGCTCTTTTCCCCTCCCAACAGACCACTTACCTTATTTTTACCTTATTTCATGGAATACTCATACATAACAATACATCACCTTCCTTTCTATTATATAAACACAACCATATATGTACAGAAGTTCAGAACACCAGTGTGTCTAACTTTTTAAAAAGCTTTTAAAAACTTATTTTAAAGTGTCCAGAGAGGCATGACCAAGATGGTGAAAGGTCTGGAAACGAAGGTCTGTGAGGAATGGTTTATACAGCTGGGGATGCTTAGCCTGGAGAAGAGAAGACTGAGGGCATTTCCACACTACCCTGTTATAACGCTGTTATCCCACTTTCAACCTCCCGTGGAATTCTGGGGTTTGCAGTTCACTGAAGCCAAAGAGCTCTCTGGCTGAGAATTCTAAAAGCCCCTCCCTAAACTGCAAACCGCAGCACTCCACAGGATGTTGAAAGTGGAATAATAGCAGTATAACAGTGTAGTGTGGAAATGGCCTGAGAGGCAACATGACAGCCATCTCTAAGTATCTGAAAGGATGTGAACTAGAAGATGGTGTTTGTTTTCTGCTGCTTCAGAGACTAGGAACATGAACCAACAGAATCAAACTACAACAGAAGAATTTCCACCTAAACAATAGGAAGAACTTCTTTGCTTTAGTAATTGGCAGCAGTGGAATAGGCTGCTTTGGAGGGAGTTGGGGTCTCCTGCTATGAAGGTGTTACTGCGAGAGAGAAGCCCTATCCCAGGATCTACAATTTTTAATATTAAAATATAGCTCCATAGGCCAGAGAGGTCCCCCGAAAGGGCACGTAGGCAGGCACAGCCGAAAGACCGACAATAGGGTCAGACCAGTAAAATTCCCGTCACATAGCCCCAGGAAAACCTCAAGATAAACAAACCCACAATAAACAAAAGGTCCTCAGCCCTGAGATGCTGTCTTGAGAGGATTAACATGTGTGCCTCAAGCTAGGCGAATATCCCATCAAGCAGGGACCGGAATTCACACCACCACACCTCCAAAAATCCAGAGACTTTGGCAGCACCCAATAATCCTATCATGCAAAGGAAATTGAGCTTTATGCCCACTGCAATTCCCATTGTTCTCCCCGGGAAAGGATTAGCCCTCCAGGTACTTTTTCCCCTATAAAAAGCCCCAGCTTTTGAGTGTTTTTTCGGATCGCTCCCGGTCACCCCATCCAACCGTCGCTCCGTTTGTTGAGCAACCCCCTCAGCCCTCTCCGTGCTGAGTCCCACTTCGTGGCTGCTTTCTCGGACCCAGGCTTCAGGGCAAGGTGCAGTATTACCCCAACAACACCCCTTCAATACTCCCTCTGTCCAATTTCCTCTCTTTTTCTTCTTAATAGCTCTTGGGTGCGTGTGTGCAAGAGTGCGCTGGGGCGTGAGACGCACATTTAATAAAATCATTTATTGGACAATTTGTTTGGTTTTTGGCTTGGCCTGACCCTGTAAAAACTGGGTAAAAAGACCCCGCTAGGTTACCCTGCCTCTTGCAGTGCTATTGTTGGTGCTCTGACTAGTTTCCATTCCCCGTCACGTGGAGCACAGTGAGGTGTCCCCCAAGGGACCCCAGAAATCAGGGTAACAAAGGTCTTTAAGCAAAGGTTAGATGGGCATCTTCCAAGGGTGCTTTGATGATGTCTTCCTGCTTAGCCAAATAGAGTTGAGCTAGATGGCTTTTGCAGTCCATTCCAACTCTATGATTCTGTTACTTTATTATATGCTTCCAGCTTTGGAACTGCAGCTGTACATATCCCTTCCGACCCCAGTCACTAACTGTCTGTGGGAGCATTCCCTGCTATGGAAAGGCTGGGTTTAACTGAAGGAAAGGGGAAGAGGTAGAAGTGTACTGGTGAGGAATTTACACTCTGCTATACTGCACATGTGCCATAAATGTGTAGAATTATAGAATAGAAAGATCACTAGGGCCGTCCAGTCCAACCACCTACCATGCAGGAACACACACTCCAAACACCCCCACCAAATGGCCACACAGCCTCTGTTTAAATACCTCTGAGGAGACTCCACCACACTCCATTGAGGCAGCATATTCCACTGCTGAACAGCTCTGTCAGGAGGTTCTTCCTAATGTTTAGGTGAAATCTCCTTTCCTGTAGTTTGAAGCCATTGCTCTGTGTCCTAGTCTCTAGAGCAGCAGAAAACAAGCTTGCTCCATCTTCAACATGACATCCCTTCAGACATTTAAACATACTATCATATCACCTCTTGACCTTCCTTTCATCAGGCTAAACATACTTAGCTCCCTAAGCCACTCCTCAGAGGGCTTCATGGTTTCCAGATTCTTTACCATTTTGGTTGCCCTTCTGTGGACACATTCCAGCTTGTCAATATCCTCCTTGAATTGTGGTGCCCAGAACTGAACACAATATTCCAGGTGAGATCTAACCAAAGCAGAATAGAATGGTATTTTACTTACCTTGATCTCTACACTATTCTCCTATTGATGCAGCCTAAAATCACATTGGTTTTTTTAGATGCTGCATCACATTGTTGACTGATATTCAGCTTGTTGTCAACTAAGGCCAATTCCACACTACACTGTTACAGTGCTATTATTCCACTTTCAACATCTTATGGAATCCTGGGACTTGCAGTTTAGGGAAGATCATTCAGAATTCTCAGCCAGAGAGCTCTTTGGCTTCAGTAAATGACAAACCTCAGAATTTCATGGGATATTGAAAGTGAAATAATAGAACTACAACAGTGTAGGGCGGAAATGGCTCAAGACTCCTAGATCCTTTTCACAAGTACTGTTAAAGCCAGATGTCACCTGTCCTGTATCTGTGCATTTCCTTCTTTCTTCCCAAGTGTAGTACCCTACATTTCTCCCTCTAAGAATTCATTTTGTTAGTTTTGGCCCAGCTCTCTAATCTGTTAAGGTCATTTTGAATTCTGATCTCAACCCCCGGGGTATTAGCCATCCCTCCTAATTTGGTGTCACCCACAAATTTGTCTTGATTCAGTTGCACTACATTGCCATTCAAAGCAAGACTAATGCATGACTGCACATGTGGAGGTTTACACTATGCAAACTTGCTGTAGGATCTCGGCTAATAAATAATTAGCTTAACAGGTAAATAACTTTACCCCTGCTGGTTATCACTTGACATTGCAGCTACCAAGTGAATCATCCTCAGAGTCCCTTGGTAGGAGATATAAAGGAAGGCTGCTTGAGACAAGTAGGAAATCAAAATTCCAAAATTCTGACCCTGTGATCAGATTCAGCAAATCCAAATTTAGGCATTGTTCCAGTTCATTCCACTTCCACCCTTACTCTGCTAGGGTTTTTTGTTTGTTTGTTTGTTTTGGCATTGTTGGGTTAGTTACACTCAAGGAGATCTTTTTCCTGTTCTGCGCTCAGCTACCTTTCCGCTGAATTCTCCGGCACGCTCCCACCATCTGCGTAATCCTTGTCCTAAATCACAGCCCAACAACCACGATGCTCATTAGCTGCTGTTTAATTAAGCAATATGGATCCGGCCTTGATATTTACAATTCCACTCGCTCTGATTGATTGGGGAAAGTGTCTCATTTTTAAATACGGCGGCCATAAAGTTTAATACCGCTTGACTTACTGCGAGTTTCATTTACCGCTCTCCCAGATGCCGGCCCATCCCAAGCAAAATCAGAGCGGCACTGGCCTATTAAATCAATGCTAACTGTGCATGTAGGAAGAGATGATGAGCTCCATTACAATCGGTTTGCTGGGTTATTATTGTGATCTAGGTTTGCACAACCGTGCAAATCCGACATTCCTTCTCCTGGACTGTCAGAAAGAAGTGGGAAGATGAATCAAGGAAGCCCGTCATGCAGACAACAGCAAAGCTGACATCTTCCACTGAGGAAGTGGCTGGTCAAATGCTCAGGTTTCCTACTAGACGTGACAAGGAAGCTGGTCATCTGGACAAGCTGTCCTCCAAAGAAACAATGGCTGGGACCCAACATTGGGGCTGCATAGAGTAAATCTCTGCATGTGGAATTATGCATTGTTGTGCTATGCAATCTGTCAGGAGGCACAGCTTGGAAGTAGCACATGTTATAAAATAAACTAATAGGTGAAAGGGGAGCATAGGTTGCTAGTGCTAGAATGTACCAATTACTAGTTGCTGTTTGCAAAAATGGATCAATTGCCAATTGCTGTTTGCAATTATCTATCCAGTTATAGGTTTGAAAGGCACCCAGGCACCAAAAAAGGGTAACTGCTACAATATTTGATATCACTGGGTATGTGGCCAGGAGATGAGAAGATCAAAGGGGGAAGGTGTTATGGGACCAGACAGGGCAAAGATAATAACACTGGAACTTTTCTCGCTCCCAAGATGAAAGATATATAAACTTCGGAAGGGTCTGGGAAAATCAGGTTCTGGTGATGTGATGCGATGTTTATGACTGTCACCAGTCATTGCCATGCACACCTACATTTGTTTGATTAAGTATAAAACTTGTAACCATCCAACATATGATAATCTCAGCAATTTTTGGAAAAGTTGCTGTGTTTTGCTGTTGCTTGTTGCTTGCTTGCTCCAAATAAAGGCTTCTGCTTCAACTCTGAGTGTTTTGTGTGAGAGCAAGTTATTCTGGACATGACACAACCCCCGTGGTTGAATGGCAGCAATACCTAGGTATGTCACTCAGTGCACACCAGACATGTATTTCGTGTGTATCTGTGTGCAGAATGTTATTGTGTGCTCTACTTCACCTTTGCAACCATGAGCTGAATGTTGACATTCCATGCCAAGCAAAAATGTCCATCCACTTCCATAAGGAAACTTACGCATGTGTAGGCCTTCAACAGGACGGCAGTCAATACTTTGCTATGTATTATGACTTTGAGCACATAGATCTTCAGCGCAAATTTTTCCCATGACAAGGCAGCTATCTTAAAATATCTGAAGGCATATGTTGAAGACGGAATGAGCTTGTTTTCTGCTGTTCCAGAGAGCAGAGCACAAACCAGTGGGTTCAAATTGCAAGAAAAGCGATTCTACCTCAACATGAGGAAGAAGATTTTTACTGTAAGAGTAGTTCAATAGTAGAATAGAGTTCCTTGCAGGCTGATGGTCTCTCTGTCTTTGGGGGTCTTTAAAAAGGAGTTGGATGAGCATCTTTTGGGAGTGCTTTAGCTACATGGCAAGGCAGGGGTAGGACTAGATGGTCCTAGTGGACCTTTCGAACTCTAAGATTCAATTATTCTATTATATAAATGGCAGCTGAAATTCACTTGGGACCTTAAATCTTCATAAGTGAGCTTATACCTTCAGGAAACAGAACTGAGCAATTTTGTTTTGTCTCATGATCTTTGTTAGTCTTCTAAATGTAAAGTAGGACCAACAACTCCTTAACCCTTTGTTTACCTAGCCCCCCCCCAGCTGTGTTGCCCAGATAATGGAAGATTATCACAATAGCACACGAGGCTTCCGTAGTTCAGCTCGCTTTCGCAGTAGGAGCCCTGTGCTTTTCCCGTATTTTGGTAGAAGTGGAATTTAAATGGAGGTTCAACTCAGCCATTAAACAGAAGACTCTGTGAGCTGGCAATGCTCGTCCATATAAGCTGAGGTCACTCACCAGGCCTTGATCCATCTGGATTGCTCCATGGATGGAACTGCTTGCAAGAGAAAAAAAATGGAAAGCAGGGGTTCTGCTGTACCCCTGAAGCCCCCCAAAACCATCAAGGCTGCTCCAGAGGACCAGGAAACCCCTCTGAGCAAGTTTTTGGGAAGCCCTGTACAGTCATGGCTGGGACTTTAATATCAGGGGGGTGGCACTGGGCTGGGTTTTAAATCCAAATTTTAAGGGAGTCATCCAAGATGCAAAATCCAATCCTTCAAATGCAGGAGTGGGGAATTACATGGCAACCAGAGGCCATTTTCCTGCCTCCAACCCCTCTGGCTTCCCACCTCCCTGGCAGAGCTCCCAACTGCTTCCATCTTTGCCAAAGTATTTTCCAAAATGGGGACAGGAAGTAACATCACATCATTTTTGATGCCATTTTGAGAAAGGATTTGAAACAAAAATATAGGAAACTTGGGGTTCTGGAGAAGGATTGTGGGGGTCTTTCTATTGGGGGCTAAGGGTGTTCTTGTACTCTGGTGAGGGTATTTCCACAGGATTTTCATTCCAAAAATGACATAAAATTGCACCATTTTTGTAAAAAGAAAAATTGAGGGGGCTCAAGGCCTTTCATGAACTGTCAGGGGCATTCGGGGCCAGGAAAGTGAGGACCAAGTCGACTGACTCGGACTCAGGTCAGACTTAAGTCACATCAGTGACTCGACTCGGACTTGACATGGCAAAAATTGCACACTGACCCGACTCGACTTGAGACTTGCATATTTTTAGTGACTGACTTGCTGCACTTGGTTCAGTAACATAATACAGTCATCCAGAAAACTTACAACTTACTGATCACATGACATTATGGCCATTTCCGCGCTAGACTGTTATAGCGCTATTTTCCACTTGCAACATCCTATGGAATCCTGGGGTTTGCAGTTTAGGGAGGGGCCGGCCGGTAAATATGTCCAATTATGAATGGAGGATGGAGAGTAGGGTAACAACACACTTGAGTTTGTCTAGAGACTCAAAAGAGGCTTCTGAAACCTGACCATTTCCAATGTACAGCAACAAAATACCCAAGCCTGTGACTTTTTACCCCATGACACAAATATTTGCAGTGTGTTTGACCAGGCAGGGCCAGATGCCAGAAAACAGGGATTTCCCTGGTTTAAAAAGAAAATCAGGCCAGCCAGAGTTTCTGTGATTGAGGTTGCAGAGAATAAAAAGGCCTCTAGGTTTTAGGCAGATTTAAAGGATTCTTTGGATTAAGGAGAGCTGGGATAAGTGGACAACTCTATTACAAAGCAGAGACATTTGCAACCACCGCATAAAGGGCTTTGTAATACGAACACTGACGTTAATCCTCTGCTTAATAAAATAAGTCCATCTATAATATATTAACTCCTTTTTTTTCCCCCTCAATTCTCCAGGTCTAATTAAATCGAGCTGCCACACCAGGAGATGAACTCAATTACTGTCCAGAGGTACGTAAGCTTCAGAGAGTTATTTTTCAAACTCTCAGATGATCATGTAATTTGTTGAAGAGAAAACGAGGCAGCTGAATGAAAAATCTGTGCTGTGAGAATTCTACCCCCCCCCCAAAAAAGGCATCTGAAAAGATCTTAGGGGGATGTAATTAATTTGGGGTGCGAGGCAACTGCTGTAAAGGTGTTCCACTCATCTGCCCCTTGTCTCTGCTGGTAATACTTTTCTTGCTGCCATGGTAATGGAGATGGTGGTTGCAAATAATGAGACGACAGGTCTCTGCCCCAAGAGGCATACAGTCATTAAAACTCAGATGGATTTAATGCCCTGCTGTCATGGAAGCCATCAACCTACCCAGACATGAGTGCAATAACTGTCAGGCACCTGTTCCTGGGAGGAACACTGCTTTCAATACTGGGGGTAATATGGAGCAACAGTTTCAGCACTTTGCACCTTGAAGTTCAGACTAAACCCCAGAGCAACTTCACTACCCAAGAATCATAGGCCCTTTTCGCATGGCATTTGCCATATGAAAGGGCGCCTGGAGCATCACGCAATTGTGAGGAGCAATCTGCACGACACACAATCGCGCGATGCTCCAGGATAGGGCAGGTGCCGCTACCGCACTTTTCCATTTTCAGCTTTCAGTTGAAAATGGTGCACAGTCACGCATTGCTCCAGGGCCCTGTGCACACTTGCCATGCGTGCAGAGCCTCCAGAGCCGTGGCGGTCACGCTTCCTGCCCCAGCGCAGCCTAGGAAACTCCCAGGCTGCGCTGCGGAAGGAAGAGTGGGGCTCTCATGCTACCTGCTCGGGAGGAGGCAGCTTGTGCAGAGCTGAAGTAGCGGGGAGGTGAGAGCCTCTCGCTGGAGGCTGCTCGCACGATCCCCACACCCCAGTGCCGAAAAAAGGTAAGCTGCGGAAAGGGCCCCAGCATCTTAGAGGTTAGACTGGCACCCTCCCTACCTACCTTCAGGAAACAGCTAAAAACATTCCTCTTCCAGCAGGCGTTTTATATGTAATTTCTATCGGTGCTAGTCATTTTAATTGTTATTTAATTGATATTTTAATGCTGTTTGTATATGTATTTTAACATGCTTTAATTATTATTGTGGTTTAATTTTTGTTTTCACTTTTGTATATCACAGTTTTTAATTATGTTTCTTTTAATGGCTGTAAGCCACTTTGAGTCCCCTTGGGGAGAAAAGTGGGAGAAAAATAAAGATAAGAATTATTATTATTATTATTATTATTATTATTATTATTATTATTATTACGACTACTGTTGGAAGAGACCCCAAGGACCATCCAGCCCAAATGCATTCTGCCATGCAGGAAGACACAATCAAAGCATTCCTGAGAACTGGCCATCCAGCTTCTGTTTAAAAACCTCCAAAGGAGTCTCCACCGCACTCCACTGAGGCAGCAATATATTGCACTATCAAGCTGCTCTTACGAACAGGAAGTTCTTCCCAATATTTAGGTGGAATCTCTTTTCCTGTAGCTTGAAGCCATTGCTTTGTGTCCTAGTCTCTGGAGCATCAAAAAACAGGCTTGCTCAATCCTCCATATGACAACTTTTAAAACATTAAACAGGGCTATCGTGTCACCTCTCAACCTTCTCTTCCCGAGGCTAAACATCTCCAGGTCCCTAAGCTAGTTTCCAGGCCTTTGACAATTTTGGTCACCTTCCTCTGGTCACATTCCAGCTTGACAATATCCTTGAATTATGGTACCCAGAACTACTGACACAGAAGGCACCAGTCACCAGTGGAATGCTAGCAAAGTGATTCTATGAGCAAAGAGCAAGGGCCTTTTCACTCTACACAATCATAGCACTGAGATTCCACTTTGACTGTCCATGGCTGCATCCTATGGTGTTACCCTGTGTGCTGGGGGTCCCAGGAGGGGCTCCCAAATAACCAAACAACAAGCAAAGATGGGGAAAGTAACTGGAGCACTCACTTAAGCTAACGAGAGGCAGGGTAACTTTGCGAGGATCTTGTAACCCTATGTATACGGGGTCAGGTCAGTCAAGCAGTCAGACAGATTTAAAATAGCAAAAATGATGTTTTATTAAAGACAGACAAACACTTAAGACAACACAACCACACAGCTAACTAAGAAATAAGAAATAAGAGTTTTTTGGGGAAATGGGTGATATGACACCTTTCTCGTAGTCCTGAAGAGATTGAAGATGGAAGGGAAGAAACTCAGCGTGGTGGCCGAGGGGAGTTCACTCGACAAAGTGGCAGCAAGGCTGGATGGAAGTCTGGAGCAATCTGAGCAGTCTGAGGAAGCTCTCGGAACTGGGGGTTTGTATGGGGGAAAATATGACCGTGGGCTAGTCTGTACGTGGGAGAGAACAATGAGGTTTGGGTGCAAGACAATGTCTCCGAAAGGTCAGGATTTAACATGATTGAGTTAAGTTCGAATTGACAAAGGAATGACCAGTATGCAGATGCAGTGTTCCTGGGCGGTGGAGTGTCCAGCTCGCCAGGGTGCCTGCTCAGGGCAGGGGGCTCTTTGTATTAGTGTGCATCCTTAATGAAGTGTTTGTTTTGGGAGGTCTCCTAGAGCAAGATCTGGCTGTGTCTGGCTTGCTTAGGTGGGAAAAGGAATGTTCAGCAATTAAGGGCCATGCCTAGCTCCGTGCTTGTTTGGGGGCCTCACAAACACTTGGCTGAGGGTGGCAAAATAAGTCCGAATTGTGATATCAAAATGATATCTAATGTCTACAGAAGCCAGTTCACGGTGATAACAATGGAATCCTGAGAGGGGTAGTTTGGAGAGGCACTAGAACTCCCTGGCTGAGAATTCAAAGTACCCTCCCCTGAACTGCAAATCCCAAGATTCTGTGGGATTTTGCCATGGCAGTTAAAAGCCAAATCACAATGCTATAATGATGTAGTGCAGAAGGACTCAAAGTCTGTGCAGATTTGAGGACTTGGCCAACAAAGCTTAACCTTCTCTTGAACTCCAATTAATAGCAGCCTTTGCTTGAAAGAATGTGGTCTTAGTTCCACCTCAAGGACACAAATGAATAAAGTAACAAGTGACAGGTAAAATGTCTTACTTTTTGATAACAAGGGTGGAAAAAATCCACATACTGTAGTACATAATATCTAGGAATGAAGTTAATTTGTTGTTGCAATGAGTAATGTTTCTTAGCAGCTTTTAAAAGTTACCCTTAAAATGCATTTCAGAGGTGTTCTGATCAGAACTGGACCCATTTCATGCCAACTTTGCTAATTGGAAGGAATTTGTTTTATATAAAAAAGAAGCAGTGATAAGCAACACAAGTTAACTTTTATGTCATAATGACTTAGGACAACAGATTACCTTTTCAAAAAAGAAAAACCAAAACACTATAACAAATCATTGTGAGGAAACTTTCCAAAAAAGCCAGCCTTCCAGGTGGCTGCCTCATCGTGGGCAGAGTTGGCTGAGCAAATTGGGAGAACTGAGCAGACAAACAAGAGGGCATAGCCAGCGGACCTCGCCTGTTTCATCCAAAGAGCACATCTGCCAGTGAAAAGGAGATGGCACACAACGGGGAGAAGGCACCAGCTTTGGTGCCAACTGGCTGTGTTTGTTTCCTTTCCTCCAGGGATGGGAACTCGTGCAGAGAACAGAAGGAGGCGTGCCCAGGCTTCTGAACAGGTTGTTTCCTACACCTCTCAGGAGAAGAGAGGGATTTGTCAGTTTCTGGTTCTGCACAAATGCTACCGAACATGGGGCACAACAAGAGCATTTTCATGGCGAGGGGAGACAAAAATCGGAGCGAGGGAGGAGACTTTTGATAATAGGAAAGTACAAAGTTACATAAAAGGAAAAAAGGGACACAAGTAATGACAGAAATAAGCCCTATTTTTTGCATTTAACAAGGAACTCTCAAAATCACAAAATCCTACAGTTGGAATATGTTGGGAATAGTAACCTTTGCATGCTCTAAATTCACTGCTAGTTAGGCCGCATGACCACTCCATATGTTTGGGCATAAAAAGGCCCATGGACTACTCTGTTTGTTTGTTCACACCCCCAGTCTTCCTCTAGCATTGAAGCATCCTTTGTTCTTCAGCTCATTCTTGTTCTCTCTCTTTCTTCTTCTTCTGCCTTCCTTTCTTCAAGCATGTGGCCAGGAGCACTCCAGAGGAGAAGCTGCCGTGAAACCATGTAATTGTTTACCTTTTTCCTTCCTTTCCTCAAGAACACGAACCTGTATATATTATGCACCAAGTATCTGTGAAGAAACTACTTTTATATTGCTTTTAAAACAAAAGCTAAGTTTATGTTTACTTCTCAACTAGAGTTTATAGCAATAGCAGTCACATTTCTATACCGCTTATCAGTGCAAAGCACTCCCTAAGCAGTTTACAATGTGTTTCGCTAATTGCCCCTAACAAGCCGGGTACTCATTTTACTGACCTACGGAAGGATAGAAGGCTGAGTCAACCTGGAGCGCTGCAGGATCGAACTCACAACATTGTGGCTTCAGTACCGGCATTTAACCCCTGCGCCACCAGGCTCCTTAGTGTGCAAGGGGCAATAAGATGGGCTGGTAAAATGTTCAAACTTCTGCTTAGTGTTCTAATTGCTCTGCTCAACCCCCAGGGCCATCCAGTCCAACCCCATTCTGCCATGCAGGAATACTCAATCAAAGCATTCCCAACAGATGGCCATCCAGCCTCTGTTTAAAAACTTCCAAAGAACGAGGCTTCACTACACTTCCAGCCAGCATATTCCACTTTCGAACTGCTCTTAGGGTCAAGAAGTTCTTCCTAAGGTTCAGGTGGAATCTCTGTTGCTGTAGTTTGAAGCCATTTCTCTGTGTCCTTGTCTCTGGAGCAGAAGGAAACAAGCTGGCTTCATCTTAGAATTGCAGAGATCACAAGGGCCATCGAGTCCAACCGCCTTCTGCCATGCAGGAAGACACCGTCAAAGCACTCCTGACAGATGGCCATCCAACCTCTATTTAAAGACCTCCAAAGAAGGAGACTGTGTCTGGCTAGAAGGATTCTGTATCTGGCAAGAAGGACATAGCCAGACATCTCTCTAACCCCCAGTGCTCTCCACCTGTCATGGAACAGTCATTCAGGAGGGAAGATTGTACCAAAACTGGAGGATCTTTGGTTGTTGCAGAGGGTAGAAAAGAATACCCGCCTCTGCAATGACCAAAAAAGACATCTACAGGTGTAACATGAACTTCCATTTGTGTATGTCACTAACAGGATGCCAGTCATTATCTGCATTCAATACCTGGCTGGGGGGCACAGCAAGATGCCTCTCCAATCCTCCACTCTCTCCACCAATCATGGCATCGCTGTTCAGGGAGACTGTCACAGCAAAACCATGAGTCCTGGGGAGGGGTTTGGTCATAGTGGAGTGAGAAAGACAATACCAACCTTTGCAATATCAACGACAACAACAAGAAAGACATACACAGACAGAAGCTGGACTTTACACCTGGACATGTCACTAAGATGATGCCAGCCAGTGTATATCATCAGATTCCATCTGATCTGGGAACCTAAGCAGAGTCAGCTCTGTTTGGATGGGAAGCCACCAAGGAATACCAGATGCTGTATACTATATTTCAGAGGAAGGAACTGGCAAAACCACCTCTGAGTACTAGTTGCATAACAAAACCCTGTGAAATTCATGGGATTGCTGACAGGTAACTTGGAGGTGAACACACCTGGAAGATGCTAGGAAGGGAAGTCAGGGCTTGCTGTCAAAGAGACATCAAACCTTTGTTGAGCTCAATGAAACTTAGCATGTAAAGATACTGAGAAACCATCTAACACATTCCATGATTTCAAGATTTTCTAGATGGGGAGGGAAAGCTGCCAAATTTGCACTCTGCAGTTTACAAGTTCTGGTGTCTTTCCTTTTTTGATTCAGGGCAGTGGATGTAGACTAAAGTTCCTCTGATTTACAGAGTGAGACACTGGAGACCATTCACACTTTTAACTCTTATATTTGGTGTGTTCACATTCCCTCAGTAATTTTGTCACTTTCCCTCCTCTTTGGATGTCTACGTGACTGTGCTTGTCAGAGCTCAAATGAAGGCTAAAGTTGCTACAATGCCAGAAATTGAAGGACTGAAGGACAATCTCATCCAGAGGGACAGAACTCTCTTTGAGAGGGGGAATTCCCTTATTCCCCCACCATTGCTACACAGTTAACCTATACCCTCCACTCTTAAATTTAGGTCCAGCTGAAAAATGGCAAATCAAGTTGCTGAAGGTCCATCCAGCGCCCTACCACTGAGAATACTGGCTGGTATTTCAAACATGGTACCTTGCCAAAGTGGAGACTTGCAGCTGTGAAACAGCCTATTGAAACAATCCCTCAGCCCTGATCCACCTAATTCCCAGGCTAACTCAGGCTCATAAAATCATAGAGTTGGAAGACAGCACAAGGGTCATCAAGTCCAACCCCCTTCTGCCATGGAGAAATACACTCCAGAGAGATTGCTATCCAGCCTCTGCTTGAAAACCTCCAAAGAAGGAGACTCAACCACACTCCCAGGCAGCAGCACATTCCACCGCTCAGGAAGTTCTTCCTAACATTTACGGAAATCTCTTTTCTTGAGTTTGAAGCTATTGCTCCATATCCTAGTCAGTGGAGCAGCAGAAAACAAGCTTGCCTCATCTTCCATAAGACATCCTTTCAAATAGTTACACATGGTGATCATTTCCCATCTTAAGCTTCTTTTCTTTAGGTTAAACATCCTCAGCTCCATCAGCCACTCTTCATAGGGCTTCATAGCTTCCAGGACATTTTGGTTGCCCTCCTCTATGATTTTATTAGCCTTGAAGGAACCCCTTGATGGTAAAAGCAGTTAGGCAATGGATCCCACTGCCTAGAAAGGTGGAGGGGTCTCTTTCTCTGAATGTCTTCAAAAAGACTCTGGACAGCTACCTGCTGTGGATGCTCTAGCTCAGTGGTTCTCAACCTGTGGGTCCCCAGATGTTTGTGGACTTGAGCTCCCAGAAGCCCCAGCCACTATGGTCAATGCTCAGGGCTTCTAGGAGCTGAAGTCCAAAAACATCTGGGGACCCACAGGTTGAGAACCACTGCTCTAGCTGGAGTTTGAGTGGGGGCCTGGACTTGATGGCCCATGGGCCACCAATCCAACTCTATGGTTGCATGGTCCATGATCAAACTAGTCATAGAATCATAGAGTTGGAAGAGACCACAAGGACCATGGAGTCCAACCCTCTGCCATGCAGGAATCTATCATAGGTGCTTTCCAGCAGGGTGAGCAGAATGCTGTTCCACTGGACTGGTTTTCTGGGTTGGAATATGGCCAATGACGCTCCCTCAGAACAAGATCATCCATCCGATCTCTTCCAATCTTTAAATACCCTTTCTCCTTTGTTCTAGGTGCTCCTGACACTTTCCCAGGCCAAGAGAGAGAGGGAGCTCTCCCATCCTAAGAAAGGAACAGTTTCCCAGGCATTCTAAGATGGAAGCATTCTCATCTATTCCTCCAGCAGGAGATGAGCTTGCTCAGCCAGCAAGAGAAGCTGCAACCACTGAAACTGCAACAAAAGAAGCTGCTACTACTGAAAGCCACAAGATATTGCTGTTGCTGTTGTTGTTTGGTACTGGCCTGCTTGATTAACTAGCAAATGCTCAGTTACTATGCATCCTTTAATTTATTTAATTTATTTGGTAGTATTTAAAAAAAATTATTTCCGTATTTGCTCTTGTTGTGTGCCTTCAAGTTGTTTCTGAAAACCTATCGTCGGTTTTTCTGGGCCTGAGAGTGTGAGACCTGCCCAAGATCATGCTGTGAGTTTCCATGGCCAAATGGGGAATCAAACCCTGGTCTCCAAGGTAGGAGTCCAGTGCTCGCACCACTGCACTACTCTGGCTCTCCTACATGTCTATACTCACTGGTATTTGCAGTTGTGTAGGGGCAAGAGAGCAATGTGCCCTGCATGGCATTTTGGGGGGTGCCACCACTCCTTGCCTGCCCCCCCACACCATCGCCCCACTCACATGTGCTGTAGCCCCTCCACCACACACCATAGGCCCTCCCTCCATGCTGTAGTCCCTCGCCCACGTGTTCTGTAGCCCCGTCCACACGTGCCTCAGCCCTGCCCACATGCTCCGTTGCCCCTCCATGCATGCCGTAGCCCCACCCCCACATGCTGTAGCCCCCATCCATGTGCACGGTAGTGCCGACCCTAGGCTTCCGCCCCCATCCCTACCCCACTTGCGCCAAGCTACACCATTGGGTATTTGGACTGCATGTCATTCTCTTGGAGTTTACGCACAGTGTGCCAGGAACTGAATTCACACACACAAATATAACAGTGCAGATACACTATTTATTAGGAGTATGATACATAGTACAGGACTTCAATGAGCGGACTGAAGGCAATTAGCAAAATCCAAAACATTAAAAGCAAAGAGTTTCTCATCCCGCCCGCAAGAGACCCTGGAGTTCTAGTTTAGCCTGGCAGCGCTTAGCACTACATTCCTAGCTTTGTTTATCTAACGGTCTCTGGTTCTCATACCTTGTTACAAGCAAGCTGCTAATTAACTCCTACTACATGTCCCATAACTAAAATATGGAGGGCTACCCAACACAGTGCCTTTATTAGGGATGGGAATGAATCCAGAATTTTCCGAATCCTAATCCAGATCCAAATCCCTGGAAGGTTCTGGGAATCCACAAATCTCACGAATCTCGAATCTTTTGAATCCTTTTTTTAAAAAAAGGTTTAAAAAGCAAGGGAAAGAAGGATAGCCTTGGGCAAGACATGCTCTCTCAGCCTTAGCAAAAGCCTAGGCAAAGGCAAAACTCCCTCTGAAGAAATCTGGCCAAGACAATTGTCATAGTTTTGCCTCAGGATCTCCCCAGATTGAAAATGACATGAAGGCCCTTTCTACACAGGCAGGAAAATGTGGATTAATTCCCCATTTTCCTGCCTGTGTAAACAGGACTACTACAGTACAGAGATAATCCAGGTCAAAACTGGTTTTTCTTTGCATAGCTCCTTCTGGCATCCTGGGGTTTGTAGTTTGATGATGCACCCGCACGCTTTGGCAGAGAAGGCTGTGACGCCTTGTAAAACTCCAAACCCCGGAATTGTGTCTGAAAGAGGTTTGCAAAGGAGCAATGCAAAGGAATGTTTCAGCTGTCCTTGAAATCTCAAGCCTGTAGCTTCCAGTCAGGTACTGAACTTAAATAGTAAATGTTCAATTTAAATATCTTAGAATACAACCCCAGATGTAATTTCTGAAATAGTTAGCAAGGGCCATTCTCACTCCAAGGGAAAAACTCACCCACTTACTATCGTCCTTTGTATGTCTGGTTGCCAAGGTTTTCAGGCGTCCCGGTCTCCCAGGTTTTCAGGCGTCCCGGTCTCCAACAATCTATCTGGTTGGTGGATTAGAAAGATTTGGTTTGCCTATTTTGGCACAGGGATTCGGATACGGGAATCGCAAATCCTTACCCAGGATTTGAGGATTCAGTTGGCCCATCTCTAGCCTTTATGGTTACTTCCTGTTTGTTTGTGCCTTTGTTCACACCCATTCTCCTCCTGCGTAATAGAGGATTTCCTTTCTTCTCTGAGCTCCTGCCTGCCCTCCACGACACATGTGTTACGAGAGCTCTCTCTAGGTGAGATGCTCCAGCTCTTCCGATACACTTTCTTTTCTTACCTTCCTTAAGAAGACAATCCTAGGTTGATTTATGCACAGACATTTATGAGTGTGATAATGGGGGCTTCCCATTATCTAGGCTTATCAAAGGGAGATACTTCCCGCTTCAGGGAAACCAAGGGTTAATGAGGTGTTGGGATGACATCAAGGGTCACAGGATGAGAGTTGACCAACCAAAAGGAAAGGGTCAGCATCACAGGTCACAAGGTGAGAACTGACCAACCAAAAGGCATGTGACACTGTAGGTTTATTTCCAGTCTCTTAACTTGACTTCCAGCCTTGCAAGACTGGAAATTCCCTCCCAGCGTTTTACTAGGGTTCTTGCCAGCCTCCCAAAGCTGATTCCCACGCTTGGAACGACTGGCAATCTCCCCAACTCTATCAGGTATGCTGCCACCACCCCCCTGAATTAAGAATCATTTGGACAGGACAGGAGGGACCCTGCCCAATCTCTAAGCATAAGGAACTTCCACCTCCCCCTTCCCCTGAGTGAGAGGTCCCACGTAGCGTGTGCCAACCCTGGCGTGGAAATGGAGAGAAACGGAGGTTTATAAAAGTGTTTTAATCAAGGCATGCAAATAAACAATATACACTTGGGAGACTCCCCTCTCCCAGGTGCACTTAGTTACAAGAATTTACAAACCAGATATAACAGCACAGATGCATTCTTAAGATCAGCCAATTCCCAAAATAACAACATCCCTAATGCGACTAACTACTTATTTCTAGTTACTCACAATTAGGTTCTAGGCGTAGATGGTCTAAAGGAGAAGCGAGGGGGTCCAGGAGACACGGCGTGCCCGCCAGCTCGACTGGCCCAGCTCTCCTCTCTCTCTCTCTCTCTCTGGCCACATGGCAGATGACACCAAATTGGGAGGGGTTGCTAATACGCCTGATGACAGGATCAAAATTCAAAAGGACCTGGACAGATTGGAGAGCTGGGCCAAGGCTAACAAAATGAACTTCAACAGAGAGAAATGTAAGGTCCTACACTTAGGCAGAAAAAATGGTATGCAGAAATATAGGATGGGGGACACGTGGCTGGCTAACAGTACGTGTGAAAGGGATCTAGGAGTCTTCATAGACCACAAGCTGAACATGAGTCAGCAGTGTGATGCGGCAGCCAAGAAGGCCAACGCAATTCTTGGTTGCATCAATAGGAGTATGGTGTCTAGATCGAGGGAGGTATTGGTACCACTTTATTCTGCATTGGTTAGACCTCATCTTGAATACTGTGTCCAGTTCTGAGCACCCCAATTCAAGAAGGATATGGATAAGCTGGAGCAGGTCCAGAGGAGGGTAACCAAAATGGTGAGGGGCCTGGAAGCCATGCCCTATGAGGACAGACTTAGAGAGCTGGGTATGTTTAGTCTGCAGAAGAGAAGGTTGAGAGGGGACATGATAGCCATGTTTAAATATTTGAAGGGATGTCATGTCGAGGAGGGAGTGGGCTTGTTTTCTCCTGCTCTTGAGACCCGGACAAGGAGCAATGGATGCAAGCTGCAGGAGGGGAGATTCCGCCTGCACCTCAGGAGGAATTTCCTGACAGTCAGGGCTGTCCGACAGTGGAATGTGCTGCCACGGAGTGTGGTGGAGTCTCCTTCGTTGGAGGTTTTTAAGCGGAGGCTGGATGGCCACTTGTCGGGAGTGCTTTGAGGGTTTTCCTGCATGGCAGGGGGTTGGACTGGATGGCCCTTGCGGTCTCTTCCAACTCTACATTTCTATGATTCTATGATTCTAAGTTTTATTTTTTCCTCCTTGGGAGGATCTGGAAGCCTCTCCAGGATGCCCACCTCTTTTCCTTTTGGTTGGTCAGTTCTCACCTTGTGACCTGTGATGCTGACCCTTTCCTTTTGGTTGGTCAACTCTCACCCTGTGACCCTTGATGTCATCCCAACACCTCATTAACCCTTGGTTTACCTGAAGAGAGAAGTATCTCCCTTTGATAAGCCTAGATAATGGGAAGCCCCATCATCACAATGAGTAAAACTAATTTTATATATCTTATGAAGAAAACTAAGTTTGATTCCTTTCCCTGCTATATCTTACGCGTGGGCTGGATTGGGCCAGCGAGCTGTTCAACTTCTGTCTAGCGCATCAGTCACTCTGCTTGAGAGAGCCACAATTTCTCATGTTTCCCAATAAAGGGAGGGCAATGGCACACCTCTTCTGAACAAATCTTGCTACAAAAACTCTGCAATAGGTCACCATAGATCAGAAACAACTTGAAGGCATAGAGTAACAAAACACACCAGCATATCCCTTCTTCTGTTAACACACCCGTCTTCTTCTTCTTCTTCTTCTTATTATTATTATTTAAAAAAAACATTTTTATTTGTTACCTGACTTTCCCCAAGGCTTACGGCAGGGTACATCATGGATGCAGCTAAAAACAAATTGTAATTAAAATACCTTAAAATATAAAACCGTTAAAATACAAGTCACATAATTAAAATTAAAAATACAGTTAAAAATACAATGTGGAAGTCTCTGGTTTATACCTTCCCTGCTCCAGGAACCTAAAGTTCAGTCCAGAGCTTAGAAACGTTACTTTAGGGGTGATGACCACGCTGGCTGGAGATTCTGGGAGTTCTAGTATTGAAAAGTAGCATTTCCATACTCTGGGCCATGGTGCATTTTCTCATGATGTCACTGAACAGATCTGGACGATGTATAGCCTAACAAAATGTCTAGCATGGGTACAGGGCTGAGTTTGAGCAGGGGAAAAAAAACTCATGGTTTTTAATTAAATAATCAATTAATTTTTAAAACAGTGCCCTGCCCTCTTTGGAAGCAGGCACAAAGCAGCTTGTAAGAAGTAATAAACATCAAACGAAACTATTTAAAATCCAAATCCATTCCAGGAGCATCATACAGACAATAAAACATCACACGGTCCTCCAGGGCCTTTAAAAATAAAACTACCGTTAATTAAAGAACGCCTGCTGGAACAAAGTGGTTTGAGATTCTCTTTCCAAATCTGACAACAAGTGTTCTAAGGCAGAGCGTCATTTCAAAGCCCAAGCCACACAACAAGACAGGTCCATGCTCTCATCCAAGCTTGGAAAAGTTACTTTTTTCAACTTCAACTCCTAGAGTAGCCATGATGCCTTAGGACAGCAGGTTCTGGGAGTTATAATCCTTAAATGTGCCCTTCGTCTTGCCCTGAGTATGTGGGGTAGGTAATAGACGTTGCAATCCAGTCCAGCTGTAGGGCATCGCATTGGGGGAAAAATGTATCTGATGCGCTTATAGAGCGGGGCAGTTTTTTAAAAAAATAAGCAAACCCTGAGGCTACAAAAATTTGTTCCAGCACAACAGCCCAGCAGTGGAACATACACAAAGGCTTACCTGAGATTCCACTGGATTCAGAGGCTGAGTTATCTGTAGCTCTTAATACTGCTTCACATACAGGGTTCTCCACATGCCAGGGTTAACGGAAGTCTCTATCAAAAGTTATTTCTAGCCCTGCAACTGCATTATACAACTGTCAGAGTTGGATGCCTCAGTCCAAATCCAATTGCTGATCTCAGTCAGAGGAGATCCGTTGAATCAATGAGATTTACCCTTCAGCAATAGATTCAACAATTCTACTCTAACTGAGGCTAACAATTGCATTTAAGCCATTTTGCCCATTCCATTTGAGTGAAGTAGTGGGCAACTGGGAATGCTAGGTATGGCCATTGCTAGATCTGATCTACAGCATCTTTGCAGAAGGTTCTGCCCACTCCATCCACGAGGACTGAGGTGACAGCCCTCTAACTCTCTACTGTCATGTCCCCGTCCAAGGACCCAGATGCAAACACAGACAGAATTCTCCCCAGCAGCCAAAACATATAGCTATGAACAGGATCATACTTACTGCAGATCAGCTTAGACAAGATAGGAAGACCCCAAAAGACTCACAGCACTTGTATAGAGATGTCTCATTAATCAAGCAAATAACTGGCGGAGGCTGCCAGCCAATAAATACCAGAGGCGGGGTAGGGAGAAGTCTGTTGCAGATAACTGCCATTTCCAGTGGAAGCAACATGTTTTTCTTTTGATCCTTGGCTTGTGTTCCCGAAAAAATGTGACTCTTGCTTTGTGTGCTGCTGGATACTCCCTTGGACTGATACCCTGAATTTATTGCTGACCTGGACTGCTGAAACAATGGCAATTAACTGATAAGTTTCTGTAAACCTTGACTGTGAACCGTGGCTGGCTTTCTAAACAGGACACTTACCACATGCTGCTGACTTCAGTGACTATCAAGTGCAAACTTTTGCACTGGTTGGAGAAGTCTGACCGCTTATGGGTCAAGCTAGTACTGCGATCTTTGCACATACAAATGAAATGATCAGGTGCTAAAACCAAACAGCCCTCAGCTGCACATCCCTATTGTCCTCTTAGTGTGTGTGTCTCAAGTTTCAGCTTTCCTATGTTTATCATCATGGAGCCAAACCTCTAAAACACATTCACTTTTGTTACTGTAGATCATTGTAAATTTCTGATATTATCATTGGTATTTAGGCTATCTGGGGCATCTAATACAGGCATACTTCAGTTAATCAAGCCAGAGACAAAGAAAGCACTTCTACAAAGTGTTTTTATACCCTCAGCCTTCTTTTATACCCTTCTTTCCTCCTTGTCCTCTGTGGAGTTAGATATTTTTTAGCAGCATTAGCACTGGGACAATAATGAAGGAGGGCTGGAGAAAAACAGACTTGCACCAGCCCATCTTCAGTGAGAGAGTTGGACGTGTTTGACTTGGATATTAGAAGGCTGAGAGGCAACATGGTACAATCTCAATCTCAATAGATGTAATGTTAAAGATGGAGCAAGCTTGTTTTCTGCTGCTCCAGAAAGTAAGACCTGAAACCTAGTGAGGTATCTAACCACTGGTAAGCGTGGAAGTTGTGCCCCTACCTTCTTGACTTATCCCGACCCCCCATAGTTGTGGGAGGCCTCCCCCTGCCACTTTCCCTGCCATTTTGCCTTGGTGCGAGATTTCCACAATGAGGCAAAATGCCTGGGAAAGGGAAGGGGGCTCAGGAGGGTTTGCCGGAGACTTCGGAGACGTTCTAAAGGATCTGAATGACCGATGAAAGGAAGGCCAAATGGAGGCCAGGTGGGAGAGCCCAGACCTAGAAGAAGAGAGAAGCGCCCCCCATCCCCATGCACATGTCACTTTGGCTGCCATCTCTGGCGTCTGAGTCCTTGATTTCTAAATTTGATTCATCAACGGGGTGAAGGTCATGCTTCTCCTTTCCCCATTTTCTTTCTTTCTATAAACTGTTGTACTACTTACCTCTTCTTCCAATAAACCTCACTGGATGCCCTCTCCGGAGTACCTAGGGTACACGATCTCCTGACTCTGGAATATCTAGAGCAGGTCACGTGCTCTCAGCAAGTAGGACATGTGCTCTCTGGACTCAGAATGCAGAGCTGACTGCTCCTCCTTCTCCCCTGCTGCCGCAGCTAAATCATCTGAGTCTGGCATGGCTTTTTTGCGCCCTGCTGATGTTGGCACCCAGGGCACGTACCTCTGTTGCCCCACCCTAGATACACCTCTGCTGAAACCTACTGGATTCCAATTACAAGAAAGGAGATTCCAATTAAAATTAAGAAGAACTTCTTAATGGTAAGAGGTGTTTGAGAGTGGAATAGAGGCTGGTGGACTCTCTTTCCTTCTAAGTTTTTAAACAGATGTTGGATGGCCCATTGTTGTAGATGCCTGAGAATAGGTTAGACTAGGTGGTTCCTACAGTATGAACTTTTATGATTCTATGATTTCGTGAAGTAATTTAAAGTGAACAGGCCTAAACATGACTGGTTTTTTTTTTTTCTTTTTTCCAAAACCTACTTTTCAAAACCCTGTTCTGGTTTGTTCTATTTCAGACCCTTTTCTGACCCCCAGAAAACAGTTTGTTCAGTTTTGCTCATCTTGTGGATTGCACAGGTCTTCAGAGAACCACAGTAACATCATCACATGCTTATAAGCTCATGGAAAAAAAAACACATCTCAGCATTTCCTGCGCAGTTTGCCTGCAAACAGCTTCGGAACTGGATTGCCACGCACTGAGAGTGCTACTGTGTTTCTCCTACATCGCTCCATCAGCTAGACTCATCTCAGTAATCATATTTATGGAAAGCAGTGGCAAAACCAGCAAACGTAGCTAACTGCAAGAAAACCTTTAAAGTCTCACACCCACAAGGGTAAATTCTCATGAGACAAACCAATAACCCACGTATCACCAAAGGACTTGAAAGTCTTGGGTTTTTGAGGTAAGTTGCCTGTTAAATGCTTCCAAACATTTTTAAATGAAAGGTGGTTGCTCAGAAACAGTGGAGAATATGTTGGATGGGACGCTAGAGGAAGGAAACAAAAAGGAATTTTACACTCATGGAGTTAGGTGGTGATTGCACAATGCCACCTCATTCGTGAACTGTGACACTGAATGTGCTACCAAATGTCCATGCACAACATGCAATTCACAACACACAGTGAAAACACATGCACTATGGCACCTTGTGTGCAACACCACTTCTGTAACCTTGAACTAAATATGGCCATACAGCATCAGGCAAAAATATTCAACCATTTCTGTAGAGGGATTTATGGATGGGTAAGATACTGACAGGATTTTGACCAACGTGTTCAGCGAAATCTTCTATGCCTTTTAATGCAGTAGAGAGCTGGGCCAAACTAACAAAAAGAATTTCCATAGGGAGAAATGTCAGCGCAGAAAAAAATGAAATGCACGGATGGGTGACACCCGGCTTGACCACAGTGCATGTGAAAAGGATCCAGGAGTCTTAGTAGACCACAAGCTGAACGTGAGTCAACTATGTGATGTGGCAGCTAAAAAAGCCAATGCAATTCTGGGCTGCACCAGTAAGAGCAGAGTGTCTAACTCAAGGGAAGTGACAGGACCACTCTATTCTGCTTTGGGCAGACCCCACCTAGATTAATACTCTGTCCAGTTTTGGGCACCACAGTTCAAGAAAGACATGGATGAGCTGGAATGTGTCCAGAGGGAGGTGATCAAAATAGTAGAAGGCCTAGAAATCATGGAGCCCTACGAGAATATGCTTTGGCAGCCTGGAGAAGAGAAGGTTAAGAGAGGACATGACAGCTATGTTTAAATATTTCAAGGGATGTCAAGCTTGTTTTCTGCTGCTCCAAAGACTAGGACATGGAGCAATGGCTTCAAACTTCAGGAAAAGAGATTCCACCTAAACATTAGGAAGAACTTTGCAATGGTATGAACAGTTTGACAGTAGAATAAAGTGCCAAAGTGTGGTAACATCTCCGTGTTTGAAGATTTTTAAAGAGAGGCTGGATGGCCATCCATTGGGAGTGCTTTGGTTGTGTCTCCCTGTATGGCGGAAGGAGGTTGGGTGGCCTTTTGTGGTCTCTACCAACTCTACAATTCTATGAACTGGTGCCCTGAAGATGGGTTAGACTACAATTCCCAGCATCTCTAAGACTAGAGATGCTAGTAGGTGTAGTCCAGCCCATCTGGAGAGCACAATGTTGAGGAAGACTAATCAGGTTTGTTGGAAGGGGGGGGACACATAAGAAAACCCTGAATGTTGCAGAAACACACAAATAAATGCTGAATGTTACAGAAATGTTGAGAAGTTTGGATGCTGAGTCCTTCCTTGAAAGCTAGATGCAAGGGGGGAAGACATGTGGGAAGAGAAGGGAACAGATGTGCGTTTGTTTTCAGCAGGGACCTAATGGCTTTGTTTCAGCGTGATGGTTTGCTCCCTCAGAGAATATTCCCCGCCTCTGAGAGACCAATTAGGCACAATAATGCCATCCTCAGTAAGGGATGGGTGAACATTTTCTTGATGATAGTTGGAGAATGGAGATGAAAAGCACACCATTGATAAGAACACTTGAAAAGCACCCTTGGGAAGGCTGGGTGCCCTTGGCTGCAAAGCGGGATTGGGCCACACACTCGCTTTCCATGATAACGGTTGAGAGACACCAACAGACTGAGGCTGCCAGGCCCCAAAACTGGGTCTTTTTTTCTTTTTCTTTTTTTTGCCTTAAGAGGCCACGACCTTTCCTGGAGATAATGCTGAGGACGGAATCTCTTTTGTGACTTATGTTGGTGTAAATATCATTGTGAAAGTGGTTGCACTTTCCAGGAGCTACAGACAGGTGGTATTCTAATCTGCATTTTCACAAGTAATATTACACTAGTGTTAATGGTTGCACAAACACTTGTACTTTTTATGAGGTTGTATGAGGTTACTCTACTAATCTTGGTTCGCACAAGTGGTATCGCACCAGCACAACCACTGCACAACCCATTGTACTTTCCAGAAGCTAGCAAAAAGGTGCTATCCTAAACTGAGTTTCATAAGTAGTATTGCTCTGGTTTCACCATTGCACACGCAGCTACATTTTTAGGGAGGCCACCTAGCTCTTCCCTGCCACTTGAGGGCTGGTGAGTAAATACACAATTGCACAACAGGTAAGCACACAGCACTGCCACCTCCTGTGCAATCAACTGTAGAATTGCAAGATCCAGCAGAACTCCACAACCTCTGAACAGGACTTCTAGCTCAGCACTAGCACACGATTTGTGTCATTTCTTCCATGTACTGCTTCCAGAGCTTTTAGCCAAAGGTTACAGGATCTTCTCCAGAGTCTCAAAGTACTTTGGTGTCAGACAGACACAATCAGTAGACAACATCATTGCCTAGATCTCAGTGAAATGACCAGAGCTGGAGTATGACAAACTGGAACATGTCCAGAGGACAGCAAACAAAATGGTCAAAGGCCTGGAAACTATGAAGTCCTATCAGGGGTGGCTTAAGGAGTTGGGTATACTTAGTTAGATGAAGAGGAAGTTAGGAGGTGACAAGATAGCCATCTTTAAATAGGATGTCAGACAGAAGATGGGGCAAATCTGTTTTCTGCTGCTTCAAAGACTAGGACACAGAGCAATGGCTTCAAACTACAGGAAAAGAGATTCCACCTAAACATTAGCAGCAACTTCTTGATGGTAAGAGCAGTTTGACAGTGGAATGTGCTGCTGCCTGGGAGTGCAGTGGAGTCTCCTTCTTTGGAGGTTTTGAAACAGAGACTGGATAGCCATCTATCAAAGGGAGTGCTTTGTTTGTATCTTTCCACATGGTAGAATGGGGTTGGACTGCATGGCCCTTGGGTCGCTCCCAACTCTAGGATTCTATGATTTCCTCCAAGGTTAAACAAGGAATCAGTAGCTGAGCTGAGACTCAGGCCACCTCCCTCCCTCCCTCCTTGCTTGCTCACCCCTTTGGTGTTTCCAGCCACAAAATGCCTTTCTTCGCCCTGGGGGTGTTTTTACACCCGGCATCTGTTTCTGCTCGAAAGCGGTCGTTTGGGAGGCAGGCGCAGAATTTCAATTCCTCCTGGCAGTGTAAAGATTAATTACAAATGGGCCTTTAAAAATAAATTTGACAATTTAGATGCAGAGGAGCAGGAGGGAGAGAGAAATAAAGCTGCGGGTCCCATTAGGAGCAAGATGACTTCTAAATACACTGTGTTAGCACTGCACGCAGAATGGCAGCGCCAGGCCAGCTGCCTCGGGCACATCGGTGGAGGCGTCTGGGAAGATGTCATCGGCGCTGTGCTGAGGTCAGGAGACTGTAGTAATTAATCAGATGCAACAGCGTTTTCTCAAAGAACCTGGAGTGAAAAGATTTGCACCAGTCTTTAGCAGGCCACCTTCTCCTTCTCAGTCTCTTGGCCCAGCTCCTGTTGCATACATTCCAACTGTCCTGAGTTGGCAAGAACAGTCCCAATTACCCTTCTGCCATCTCACTTTTCCAGATGCTCTTAAAATGTCCCTGTTTCTCTCTCCTCATTTCCCCACTTGTGTCATGCCCAGAGAGCCAGCCATGGTCCACAGTCCTCCAATAGAGTCTATGATAGCAGCCACATACAAGGTTTAGAAAAGCTTATCAGTCCATTACTGTTCTTGTTTCAGCAGTCCAAGTTAGTAATAAACTCAGAGTGTCAGTTCAGGGGAGCATCCAGCAGCATAGTCAGAACACGAAGCGAGGATCAAGGTTTTGCAGGAACACAAGCCAAGGAACAAAAGAACATGTTGCTTCTACTGGAAATGGCAGCTGTTTGCAATGGACTTCTCCCCACCCCGTCTCTCATATTTATTGGCAAGCAATTTGCCTAATTAATGAGACTTCCCTATGTAAGTGCTCTGAATCCAATGGGCTCTTCCTTTCTCATCCATGCTGCGCTCCAGCACATATTGTCCTGTTCGTGCCTGTGTGTTGTAGCTGTTGGGGAGGATCCCGTCCGTGTTTGCACCTGAATCCTGGGGCTGGGGCATCAGACCTTTCCCTCTTTTGCCCTCAGCTTACTTTCATTGCTGCAAACAGAGTTCAAAGCGCAAAAGTCGTTTGCACTCAATAATCTCAGCAGAGGGGAAAGGAGGAGGCAGAATCTTGCCCTTCCCAGTAGACTCAGGCAAAAGCAAACTGCCCCAGTCTGTCCTGGCTCACCTGTTCTTCCTCAGTAATGACGCTGCCATCTTTATCACACTCTAAGGTTGTGTGGTCACAGATCCTGGATTTCATCTTTTCAACATTGGAGGGTATCTGTCTGTTTGCCTTGACCAAACAAACACACAAACACCTGTGGTGACTTAAAATAGGGACAGGTGTGCATACAGCTGTGCAACTGTGGCACATTTCATCCCCTCTACATACCTACAACCATTGCACAGATTGGAAAGTCTTAGGTGGCTCATCCAGCTTTGTGGATCCTCAAGGGGAAATCCATAATTTACAATTACAGCACTTTGATACCACTTTAACACAGCTCCATCTATGGAATCCTGGGATTTATAGCTTCAGGAGGTACTTCATTCCAGAGAGCTCTAATGCTGAAGAGAGGCTCTAATTAATTCTATGTATCTCTTCCACAGACAACAAATCCCAGGATTCCCTAGGATGGGACCACGGCAATTAAAGTGGTATCAAACTGAAGTAATTGTGCAGTGTGGGTACACTCAAGTTCAAAATATCTGCTGCTAACCAAAGCTGGGAGAAGTTAACTTTTAAGGACTATAACAGCATGTCCCCACGTGTCACAATTGAGGGATATTCACTTAAGTCAGTGGTTCTCAACCGGCGGGTCCCCAGATGTTTTTGGACGTCTGCTCCCAGAAGCCCTGAGCATTGACCACAGTGGCTGGGGCTTCTGGGAGCTGAAGTCCACAAACATCTGGGGACCCACAGGTTGAGAACCACTGACTTAAGGGAAAGAATCCGTTAAGTGCTCACAATTGTGTGACAATCCCATCACCTCAGACCATGCAGAAGGGGTGGAAATGTGATCACACTTCCATCCCCAGCGCAATGCTGGAAAGAGGCCAGCCGCAGTGCGGAAGGCAGGTGTGTGTCACTCACACTCCCTTCCACAGGGAGCTGGCCAGGTGCGGAAGGGAGCATTCCCATTGCACTCCCTTCTGGCAAAGGCGCTGCTGGGATCACAAGAGGACATCAGTGGGACCTGGTCAGGTGCAGGAATGGCCACAGGCAATCGTGGGTTATCCACTTTTGCAGTGGTCCTGCACCCCAAAAGCTCTGTGAAAGTGGAGGGCCAACTACATTTCCAGGACTGGGTTCTAATCCTGAATACCACCTACTGGCCTCCAAAAGAAGACATTCCCTGCTTCTCTTGCTGCTGTGTCCACTACATCCTCAGGAATAATTTCCTATTCAGGAACAGAGCAGCAAGGCTTAGCGCTGCTGGAATAAAGGGGCATGCTTCATTTCCTTTACAGAATTGGATTTTCAAAGATGAAGGAACGTCTTGAGAAGCGACACATTAAAAAGTAACAAGGGTGAAATGAAATCACTGGACACAAAAGAGGTGAGTGAGTCAAAAGAGCTGTCTCCTTCCATCCCACCAGCAGGCAAACTTTTGGGTGGGAAGCATGGCTGGGTGTGCTAAACTTGAACTTCCTTTCCACTCAGGGCACACAGCAGAACTGGGAGGGAAGCTGTCGGAATTCTTGTCAGGTACTCCATATCTTCAAGTATTTCACAAATGAAAACCAAGACAGGAACAGCTAAGCCACATCAGTGTGTGGCCAAGGCGGCAAAAGTTGTTTGAGGAAGGACACAGAAGCTGGGAGAGGTTGCAGCACTCAGACTTCCCCTGAGCCTACAGGGAAGGGCAAGAGTCTGCCTCCTCCTTCTTCCTGCTCCGGTTAGTTCAGGGCGAGCTACTTTTGCACGTTGAACTCAGTCTGCAACAACTGAATTGAGCTCAGGACAAAGGAGGGAGACACAAACTAGGACATTTGAAAGCACCTGGGAAAAGTGTGACAGTAGAGAATCATAGAATCACAGAATCATAAAGTTGGAAGCGAGCACAAGGGCCATCAGATCCAACCTCATTCTGTCATGCAGGCAGACGCCATCAAAGCACTCTCGACAGATGGCCATCCAGCCTCTTGTTTCAAATCCTCCAGAGAAGGAGACTCCACCACACCCCCAGGCAGCAGTATATTCAACTGTCAAGTTGCTCTTATCGTCAGGATGTTCCTCCTAATATTGAGATGGAATCCCTTTTCCTGAAGTTCGAAGCCATTGCTCCATGTCCTAATCTCTGGATCAGCAGCAAGCCGTCTTGCTCCATCCTCCCTATGACATCCCTTCAAGTATTTAAACATAGCTATCACTTTCCCTCTTCACTTTCTCTTCTCCAGGCTAAGCATATCCAGCTCCCTACACCTCTCTTTGTAGGGCTTCATGGTTTCCAGGCCTTTTCACATTTTGGTTGCCCTCCTCTGGGCACATTCCAGCTTATCAATATCTTTTCTGAATTGAAGCACCCAAAACTGGACACAGGATTCCAGGTGGGGTCTGACCAAAGCCAAATAAAGTGGTACCACCACTTCACTTGACCTAGACACTATACTCCCATTGACGCAGCCCAGAATCGCATTGGCTGTTTTAGCTGCTATGTCACACCGCTGACTCATGCTAGCTTGTGGTCTACTAAGACTCCTAGAGCTTTTTCACTGCAATCAAGCCAGGAATTAATCAGGAATGTTGCTGCCAAATCAGGACAAATTCAAACTTTGGCCTCCCATAATCTTAGTCCAATACTCAAATCACTAGACTATGCTGACAATAAAGTGCTGTCCATGTTCTGTAACTGTAGTGTGGACGTGCTCATATTTTAGTTAGGGGGGTTAAGAGTACTGCAAGATTTTCTTTCCCATCCAGAGACACGATGTCCCAATACAATGAGCTTTGGTTTTGACCTTGTCCAAGAAAAAATGTCAACTGATTCCTGAATGGGGCAATATCACACTAAGAGATGGGAAACACAAAGCTAGCAAAGGAGAGGTGGTTTTACAGCAGCAGGAGAGCCAGGCAGAAAAAAACGGTTTGGAGAAGGACTTAGAAAGTGGATGGGTGTTTCTGAGTGTAGGAAGCAAGCAACAAAAGCTGCAGAAATAAAGGAGCATGCAAAGGAAAACGAATACCACAGGGCAAGCTTTTGAGTGAACTGATCTGAGGAAACTTGTAGTTACAGTGAGGTATGAAACTGTAGAGAACTTGTAACAAAGGGGACTAGATGCCTGCTTCTGAGTATGTTAAAAAGCTCCTGAAAGCATTTAAAGAACGTCTCAGTTGGTTAAATACCATTTAAAATGTTTTGAAAAATTAAGACAGGTGCTCTCTGGTTTTTCAGAAAACACATTTTAAAGCATGTGTATTTGAGAACAAATTAAGATCCCAGTACCAGATTAGAAGATGCTTTCCCCCTTCTCTCATCTGCAGAAGGAGCGTGCAAAGGAAAATGAATACGACAGGGCAAGCTTGTGAGTGAACTGATTTGACTGAACACTCCTAAGAGGGTGTTTGCTGCAACAGCTGTGTTATCCAGAAAGAGAGAGAGACAGAGAGAAATGATGCCCTCTTTATTTCTCCCAGACTCTTGCCAGATTCTACGTGTATTTATACAATTATTTATAAAATTTATAGCATCAGTGGTGTCTAGTGGCTCTTTTGGCAGTGTCATGTTTCTGCCATGGGGTTTTACTCTGAACTTTAAAGAAGCTGTCAAAAGTGCTGGAGTTCTTTCGGGAAACAGGAATCAACACCTTAGATAACAATGTCAGAAAGATGAAAGGTATCCCCAAAGGCCATCCAGTCCAACCTCCTGCCATGCAGGACTACCTGACTAAAGCACTCCTGAAAGATGGCTATTCAACCTCTATTTAAAGACCTCGGAGGAGGAGGAGGAGAGTTTGACATTCTCTGAGACAGCCTATTCCACTCTTACAATGCATTTAGTTAAGAAGTTATTTCTAATGTTTAAGTGGAATCTCTTTGAAAATGAACAGTTTAATTAGTTAAACCTGATGCAAATAATACTGATTTAACTGGGAAGCAAACTGGGATAAGCAATAAAGACCAAAAAATAAAAAAGGGTGCAAAGGGGGAGGTGGAAGGGGGTGGAATCCAGCCACACAAACGAACTAAGATAATCCACAGCCAAGTCTGGCAGGAATGACTGACTACAGCCCTTGATTCCACCAGAACTGAGCCAATGAAAGCCACAAGTCTCTTTCAGCAGATTGCCTTTATTTTAAATGGAGAAGATGTGGATTGGGGAGGGAGAGAAAGCAAGAGGGAAAAAGCATCTCGAGCCCAAATGCCAAAACCATTATCCCAAAAAGCGCTCGCTTAACTCTGCTCCATTTTGGGAACAGGAAAGCCTCTAAGTTCAACAAGGAGAGAAACCTCCAAAAGGTCTCACATTACTCTTTCACATTTGGACAAAAAAAAAAAAATTGTTCTGGTCTCCTTTGCTTTCATTAGGAATAATTTGTGATCTGCTCAGGAACTGATCTGACCTAGCACCATATTATTGTGTGTGTGTGGCGGGGGGTGAGTTCTGAAGAGATACAGGATGTCTACAAAGGACTTTCTTGGCTGCAGAGAAAGCAAGAAGAGCAGGAAACCCCTGCTCTACAGTACTGAAGCTGCAAGTAGAAAATTAGAAACTGAGGGATTTGTACTGAGACTGGGAAACTGGGGGGGCTTCTCCTGACACTGGCTACTTGCCTACTTTTCTGTGTAAGCAACAATGCTCCTCTTTAATGTGGAATAAGGTCGGGGCAGAGAAAGAGGCAGAAGTCCAGCAGAATTCCTGCAAACAGCTCAGAAATTCTCTCCTGTTTGCTCCTACTTTCTCTTCTCATCCTGACCACAGCCAAGACTGGCAACTTCAGTCTTCCTCTGGCCACTTTTCTAAGTATCACTAAAAAAGGAGAGCTGCAGCAGGCCTCTTAGGTCAAGCAGGAGAGATTTGTGTTCAGATGTCGATGGGCTCCTTATTCAAGCCTCCTGTGAAAACAACCCTGCTGTTCTCTTCACCTTGGAAGACTACAGGAAAAGAACACACACACCCCTTACCACAGGAACCCTTTTCTGCATAAAGGTTTGCCTTCAGTCCATTAACTCCCACAGCTGGATGGAACACACAGCTGAGAAATGATTCATCAGTGGGAGCATTAAAAACTGATGGTGGGCATCATGTTCCCCCTGATTTCCACTCTTTGAAGTGCAACAGGCAGTTTAGCCCTTGTGGACAGAATGGAGGCAGAAGAAGCAGCTCCTCCCAGAAAACTTCACTTGGATCACAAGGCAAAAAGATCCAACCCAACCCAGGCTACCAATGTCACAAAGTTCTTGCAGACAGTCCAGGCTGCAAAGGATAGAAACTTCTTCCTGAGGCCTGGAATGATTCACACAGGTCTCCTTTGGTCAAACTGCAGTGATCGTCCAACCATTCCCAAGCCCAGAGTCCAACAAGCTTTGTGCTAGGAAGCATCCCTTGGTTTCAGACGGTAGTGCTCCTCAGGCAAGCTCCTCAAGCGCTCAGCAGCCTGGAGAGAGACAGCAAGGAATGGATGAGTTGGAGGGGGGAGAAGGATTAAGGTGGGCAGCATCCCAATACAAAGATGTACTGAATTTTAAACCAAGGCTCGCTGAAGGAGAGAGGCCTCGGAGTATCTCCAATCCTCCAGCCACCACCATTTCCCTTCTTCCCCTTTTGTTTTTCTTTGTAATTCCCACAAATCTTTGTTTCCAATTCCTCTAGTACTATTCTCGCTGCACGCAATTAATGCAGTACTTGTTTGAGACCGTTGGCTTATCCATCATGTGAATGCTTCTCCAAGACAAGTGTTTATTGATCACATTTTATAGACTGGACCCAAGGCCGAGAATGGCATGGAATCAGGCCATGACAGAGGCGTGACTCAAACGCAGACCCCTCACACCCCCACCTTGGTTCTCTGGGCAAAGGGCAGTGCACATGGGCTCCCCACCCCCAGTAGCCAATGTGCAATCTTTCCTTTTCCTGTGCATTAAAAAAAAAGTCTGCAGGAGCTCAAGTCAGCCTCCTGGAATGGAGAAATAAAAGACGAGTCATTGTTCCAGGCTCTGAGAGGACACAAATCTGTGCATATCTTCCAGAAATGACAACAACAACAGTTATACTTGTTGTTACTCCACCTTTTTCCCCAAAACTGGGACTCAAAGCAGCTCACAATTTAAAAAGACAATACAATTAAAAATGTACAAAAAGTGAACATTAAAACAGAATTAAACTATTCACAGTACTAAAACAGTTACACCTCAGTAAAAAAAGTTCAACTAAAAAGGATTAAAAGCTCTCAATCTTAACCATGGTCCTGCTCCACCCTTTCCGTGCCACTCCCCAACTGCCCCCTTTCTCCAGTTCCACTCACCTGCTCCGGAGTCAAGTCCCTTTGGGCCTGAGCCAGCATTTCGTAGCCAACCATGAACTTCCGCACAGTGGCAGAACGCAGCAAGGGCGGGTAGTAATGAGCATGGAGCTGCCAGTGGCTGCAGTCGGCATCCAGGTATGAACCGGTTGGGGCCCCTGCCGGACAGAAGGGGTAAGTGAGGCCGGGGGACCCCCGAGGAACTCATCAGAAGGTAGCACAAATGGATGCCAGGGGATGAGGGCCAAGACAGAGAAATGGCAAGAATGGGAAGGAACATGAGGCAGGCAGCAAGAGGTCAGAAAAGGACAGGACAACGAGAAACGTGGGTTCAAAACAGGCAGCCTGCTGGCAAACAAATCCAGGGTCAGGGGACTAGGCAGCAAAGCGGCATGTTCAAAATGGAATTCCTCTCATCTTCTGGAAGCCTCCTTTCTTTTCTAAGGTTCACTGGGGAAAGCTGTCAAATGGGAAACTGGAAACAAGCCACTCCTGCTGAAATTCTCTCTTCTACATAACCATTAAAAGTAACAGATCCCTCTTCAGTTATCAGTCTGGCAACCTTCTCACTGGGAATGCCTGCAGAAGGCTGTAGTTCCCCACCCTCAGCCACCCCAGGCTGCTCTCATGCTTCCTTGCCCACTCTGGGGCCCTCTAAGGCTGAGTCCTCTCATCCCACCACTGGCATGGGGACTGGATTTGGCGGGGGAGTGGGAGTCACTGGCGAGCGATTTTCTCCTCCAGCCAGCCAGCCATCCTTGTCATCACTGCACTTTCCCAGTCATGCTGGTGCTCCCACAGAAGAAGAGGGAGAAGACAGGGGGGAAACAGCAAAGGGTCAAGATAAAGGCAAGAAGAACTGGAGACAGGATGGGGACGGAGAGAGGGAAAAATAGAGAAAAACAGAGGAATCCGAGCCTCTGGAGTGGCTGTGTGCAACAAACAAAGCAGAATACGTCCTATCAAAGCAATAGGCAGGAAGGAGGCTGACCTTCTGAGGACTGCCCTCCCACATGGAGATACTGGAAGCTCTTTCTGCTTCCTGCTTGTCTGAGGAAGAGGGAAGATCAACCCAACCAGGAGGGGCAGAGGCAATCGTACATACTGGGGGACTCTCCCAAGAAACAAAGGCACTTAATCAGCATAAAATAAGTGCTGCCTCCCTTCCACATGCTAATAATTATGAGGAATAGCCACTTGCTTTCCTGGCGCTTTTGGTGGCACGCGTTCAGAGGCAGGACCCTAGGTGAGATGGGATTGGGCCCAAACCAATTTCAGGTCACTTATTACAAGAAGTACAAGTGGGAAGTGCCCATAAGATGCCTTTACTTCCAGGAGCAGAAACTGTGCAGACCTGGCAGGTGTTGTTGGAACTGCATCTCCCAGCAACCCTGCCAAGGAATGCTAAGAGATGCGATCTAACAAGACCCAGAGGGCCAACACAATTCTAACCTCTGCATTGCTGGGACAATTTTGATTAAAAATCTGGACCGAAGGACTGTGCCTCAAACCACACGTGCCTCAATGAGTCATCACATCAGCCTTCAGAAAAGAAATGAGGATGCTGTGGCCCTCCTTTAGCTTCCACCTGGAAAGGTAAGAAATGATGGACATTAAGAACCCAATGCTATCTGAAGTGCCATGGGCTGCCCAAAGAAAGGCTTGAAGCTCAGAGAAAGTTGTTTTTCTTTCAGTTTTATGGTGAAAAGGGGAGAAAGCGATGCCAAAATGCAAGGAAAGGAGGGCTAAAGGTCCAAGTTTCTCTCCCAGGTGCTTACCGTGCCATCCCATAGAGTAGGGGAAGGAAATCTGGAAGAGGTTGTCATATTTGGTGAGAAGCCTCTTCATGATGGAAGCCAGGCCTGCAACAGAAGAAGGCCAGAAAATGTCAGCCTTTTTACCTGGAAAATTTGGAGAGCTTTAAAAAAAGTGGGGGGATGGAGTTTAGAGTATTTTAACAATGATGAATAAAACCTCAGCCAAGGTGTTCATGTAGTTGTTCTCACAATATTGTTTCTAATATATATACATAACAGGAAAACTTTTATGTAACACAGTACCCAGTATGTGATCATTGCAACTCCTGGTCTTAAATCTTTTTTTCTCAGTTCTTTTCATGGGAATTAATGCTTTATACCTGTTCAATGTTATGGCAGAGCAGAGGAGACAAATCAGTTTTTGGATGTTTTATTAATACTGGTGGCCTTCTTCTCTTGTCTTTTACCTGCTCCTAACAAAGTGGCAAAACCAAAGTGGCCCCTTACAGCCCTAGGACCTTGTAGTTCCATTTGTTATTAGAAATAGGGGGAAAAATTAAAGAGGATACAGTTTGTAACTGTCGTTTGGTTGAACGTTATTTTTAACGTACCAAACATGATAACATTATGCCAAACAAAATTATACAATTGCATCATATTATGTATATAAAACATTCCATGTTTCTAAAGCAACAAAGTGATTTACAATTCATATAGGATGCTAATATCACTTTCCCCTCAACTTTTACCAAACCTTTCTTTCCCAAAAAGGAAGAATTTTTTTCCCTGTGACTTCCCCATGTCTAAACCTGGACACGGGACTCCAAAAAGGGCCTGACTAATACAGAATCTTGTATGCACAACCACAGTTCAAGAGGGATATTGACAAACTGGAACGTGTCCAGAAGAGGGTGATAAAAATGGTCAAAGGTCTAGAAAGCATGAAACCCTAGAAAGAGAGGCTTGGGGAGCTGCATATATTTATCTTAGAGAAGAGAAGGTTAAGAGTGACATGATAGCTATGTTTAAATATTTGAAGGGATGTCACAGGGAGGATAGAGCAAGTCTGTTTTCTGCTGCTGCTCCAGAGACTAGGACATGGAGCAATGGCCTCAAACTACAGGAAAAGATATTCCACCTAAAGATTAGGAAGCACTTCCTGATGGGAAGAGCAGTGGACAGTGGAATATGATGCTGCACATATAATGGAGTCTCCTTCTATGGAGGTTGCTAACAAAAGCTCAGGAAGGCTTCAAATGTGTCTTCCTGCATGGCAGAATGTGGTTGGACATGATGGCCCTTGGTGTCTCTTCCAGCTCTAGGATTCTAGGAACTTCCTGAGGGTAAGGGCAGTTTGACAGTGGATTCCACTGCCTGGGAGTGTGGTGGCATCTCCTTCTTTGGAGGTTTTTAAACAGAAGTGGGATAGACATCTGCTGGGAGTGCTTTGTGTCTTCCTGCATGACAGAATGGAGTTGGACTTGATGGCCCTTAGGGTCTATTCCAGCTCTATCATTTTGTGAGCCCGAGGCAACCATACACAGCGTGCTCCTCTGTTACACTTCAACACACACACAAACACACGCACACCCCTACCAAATAATGTAGCCTCCCCGCTCTTAACAAGATCAGTCCAGTTCCAAGGAAAATGCCATCGTCCATCTCTGTTCAGCTTAGTTTCCTCCTTCCCCCACGCTCATCGGTTCAAGAGAACCCTCTGCCACCAGCTGCCCACCTTCTCCCTGCAGCCACAGGGGGCACAGCTGGACACTTACTGTCCCTTTCACTCTCTTGAAGGTCCTGGAGTCGGCAGACGTGTCTCCGAGGAAGTAAAAGGGTCTGGAAAGGCCAGGTGGCCCAGTAGGGGACGACCACCAGCCAGTCGGCGTTCTCCACCACAATCCTCTCCTACAAGCCAACACACAAGAGGGAGAATGAGAGAGGGGTCATGCCATGGATCCAAAACCCACACGCTGGCCATCATTACCTTCCTCTCAGCTTCCAGCTGGGCATACTCAAGCAGCATAGGAATGCCATGCTCAGCAAGGTACTGCTTCTGTGTCCGGTCTTCCAGACATGCTTCGCTAGGCAGGAAGTTGCTGGCCCAGATCTAAGGAGAAAGAAACCCTGATGAGTCGGGGCATGGGGTTTGGCCATTTCAAAATCTCTGTCTGCTCGCATCTAACCAGGGCAACTTGACTTGGAAACAAGACTGATGTGCAGCTACTAGTGGGCTTATCCTGCCACCATGTGGTTGTTTTGTTAACGGCAACTGTGTGTTGTGTGCCTTCCAAGTCATTTCTGACTTTTGGTGACCCTAAGGAGAACCTACCACAGAGTTTCCTGTGGCTGAGAATATGTGACACACGAAAGGCCACCCAGTGGGTTTCCGTGGCCAAACAGGGAACTGAACCCAGGTCTCCAGGTCTGTAGTCCACTACTCAAATGCTGCACCACACTGACTCTCGTAATGGCAACCACACGGAGGAAACTCTTGAGCACAGATGTCCTTGATTTACAGGGCAATCCTAACTCAAAAGACGCAAGATAAAGAATAAGAATTGGGCCTTCTTTTTCTAGAAGAAATGTCCTTACGCTGGCTGAATTCAGAGCTCTGCCAGCAGAGTGATCTGCCTGCTGAGAAGCTTCAACTGGTGAATATCTGCTGGCAGAAGAACCAAAACAGATGGAAAAGTGGCTGCAGTGAGGGACAGAACAGCTGACTAATGCCAGACCCAAACATCCTCCACCTCTGGGCCAGGGTCCACAGGCTAGCAGAGAAGTCGGGACAGTGTAGCCCTGAGAAATTTCCAAAACCCCTAGTCAGGAAGGGATTTGGACTCAGCACAGCTGACTGGCCTTGGCCACCTTGGCCAACTGGGACTGAACTGTTAAGCCATAACGGTGCTTGGCAGGATCAACGGGATAAAGCTCTGTTTCCGACATCAATGATTTGGCCAGCTAGTCAGAAATTTAGAGAACACTCCCACCTGCATTTCAGTGGGGAGGTCAAGGAGACCGCGAAAGCAGGCGGGGACTGTGTGCAACGCACAGGCCAGTCTCTTTCCTAAACTAGGTAACTAGTAAGAGCCCCAGTCTAAGCTTGTGTACTGAGCTGGGACTGTGTCTCCAGGCTGATGGGTTTTGGAGTCCTCATTGGCATCATGGCCAAACATTAACGGCTGTCTAGTGTAGTCAAAGAGTCCATTTGTGTATTTTTTTTGAAAAAAAAATTATTAAAGTTTGTAACTGAAAATAAAAAATCCCCCCTCCCCATTTCCAAGCTTATTTTCCAGTTCAATCTGCTTGTTTTCTTGCCATTCATACATAGTTACTACATATTCAAAGGAGAAGATGATCTTACACTATTACATTGTTGCTTTGTTGCATTAGCTTATTACCTTATTATTACATTGTTACATTACATTACATACAATCTTACTTTGTTAATTTTCCTTTTCTTATTCTATGTCTTTATCCAGTTTAAAACTTCTCTCCATTCCCTGTCAAAGTTCTGGATAGGTTTATTTTTCAAAGAAAATGTTAACTTTTCTATCTCAACCATATCCAGGACTTTAAATTTCCATTCTTCTATATCAACATATTCCTTTTCTTTCCAATATTGCGCATATATCAATCTTGCCGCAGTTATCAAATATAACAATGTCTTCCGGTGATTCCTTATTTCTTTTTGTTGTCCTAGTATATTTAACAGATAAAACTCTGGCTTCATTTCAAAGTTTACATTAGAAATTCTTTGAATTTCATCATGTATTTCCTTCCAAAATTTCCTTGCTATCTTACAGGTCCACCACATATGATAAAACGAAAAAAGTCCATTTGTATTAATGACCTTGACTGATTTTTTTTTTTTTTTTTGCACTAGCTTGTCAGCCTCAGACTGGAAAAAGACAGGAAGCTGGGAACAGACTGGGAGAGTGGATTTCCCTCTGCTGCTAACCTGCTTGTACAGCTCTCATAGCCATGAGTGAGAAGAAACTTGCCCACTCTGATCTTGTTTGTTTCTTTATCGTATAACCCTTGTGAGTCCATCCTCCAACAACCTCAACCTAAGTGGGGCAAGCGCCAGTCCAGGGGTCCCATATACCCAGCTAGGGGAAGTGTACCACTGGCTGGGGACAGTCTGAGTAGATTTACTTGTTTGGGGGCCACCAGTAACGTGTATGCTATAGCAATAACAAGAAAGAATTCTTGGGGAGGCTGCTCCACAGATTAGGACATCATGGAGCAATGGCTTCAAACAACAGGAAGAGAGATTCCACCTAAACATTAGGAAGAACTTTCTGACAGTAAGGGCAGGTTGACAGTGGAATACCTGGGAGTGTGGTGGAGTCCCTTTCTTTGCAAGTTTTTAAGCGGCCATCTGTCAGGAATGTTTCGGTTGTGTCTTCCTGCATGGCAGAAGAGGGTTGGACTGGATGGCCCGCGGGGTCTCATCCAGTCTTAGGATTCCATGGGACCTCAAACTACACCCAGTTCCTGCCTGGAAGAACTTGCCAAGCCAGGGCGCTCTGAGGTGGGATGCTGAAAGAGAGCCTCCTTACCTGACAGTGGGGGTGGGGGTTGGAACAGCCCATCATGGCTCCTTTGTTCTCAAATATCTGCAAAAGGAAAAGAAAGCATTGACCCTTCAACATATTCCTTGCCTCCCCTCTCAGTTCCTTTTGGAACTGGCCGATAGACAAAGTACAGAAGCAGAAAACTGGTCTGTGCTGGATTCTGAGTTCTTTCCTCAAACATCTCAAACCGCATTCCAATGCACACTGTCTGAGGTTCTTGTGGGGATTATTCAGGAAGATGGATCTCATTTCTATAACGTTCACACATTTTTCTTCAAGGGAAATGTGCATTCCTCACATTTTCTCTACAAGGAAAAGCAGGCTCTGGGAGCTCCTCTGAGGGATAACCTAGAGATTTGTTTTCACTTTTGAAAGGGAAGCCAGAGTTTCTCTCCACTAAGAGCAAGCAGCCGAGGAAGGGATACTATCAGCCTCTGATAATAACCATATGAGTGTAGATTTTCACTCTTCTTCGAACAAGGAACAATGGTTTCAGCTTCTTCCATTCTCAGCAAAAACAGAATGGAATGTAAGAGTAAGCTAGAAGGTTATTAAAAATGAAGTTAGGATGAATATGGCTGCAGCGTCTAGCTAACCACTTAATTTCCCTAACGGGAAAAAAAAAGCCTCCTGAAACCCTCAGTAGTCCTGCTCAGCCAAAAGCCTCAGGCCATCAATATTCCTCTGGCAATTCAAAGGGTCACCAAGGAACACCAATTTTCATTCCAGTAGAAAAGTTATCTATGAGAGCCAGAGTCGTATGGTGGTTTGAGTGTTGGGACTACAGACTCTGGAGATCAGGGTTTGATTCCCCACTCAGCCATGGAAAACCACTGTGTGACCTTGGGCACGTCACACACTCTCAGCCCCAGAAAACCCCTTAGGGTTGCTGTAAGTAGGAATGACTTTAAAGCACACAACAACAAAAAAGGTATCTTGCTGAGTAACTGTTTTGTGTCCAAATGCACACCCGGTCCTTGTTTTCAAACACAAATAGATCCATACAAGGAAGACAAATTGACACATACAAAGAAGCAAAACCAAACATTTCGAAAGCTATAGAAACACTGAGTACATATGAAATTTCAATTAAATGTAATACAAACCATAGAACAGTGGAAGCAAAATCTGGGCGAGGTTCAATCTTGTTTTAAATTACTGTAAGCCATCTTCGATCCCACCCCAGGAGAAACACAGAGTATAAATTCAATCAATCAATCTGAATCAAAACATGGACACTCAATTTGCTTCCTGTTTTAGCAAAAGTCTTCTTCTGGACCTCAAATGGCCCACAGGGGCCCAAAAATGTGGTGAAAAAGGCCCCAAACCCCCAAAGGGCAGTTGTGCCAATTTTTTTTTTGAACCTCACCCTGGCAATCTGTTTCTATAAGCCTGTTGAAATAATAATAATAATAATAATAATAATAATAATAATAATAATAATTCATTTGCTGATGGAGAGCCAGCAAGGAGAGAACCACCAAGCCTCCCTTGAAGGACTGTACCCTCCTCTATGAACCTGCCCATGTTTCGAGATCTTCTGGAAGGCCCCGTTCACTGTCCCACAAACTTCACGGATACATCTGCTGAGAAGACAGGATGCAGGGCCCTCTTGGTGGCTGCTACCAGGCTCTGGGACTCCCTTCCCAGGGAGGCTAGACTGGAACTTTCTTTGCTATCCTTCCACATACAAGTGAAAACCTATTAATTCAAGCAGGCCTTTGAAAATTGGTTTTTCAGTGGTAGCAGGCCTTGTATAATGTGCTGGACTTTTATTTGTTAGTGTTTTTGTCATCTTAATTTGTTTTAGCTGACTTTGATTTATGATGTCTTCACTGCTTTTTAAATTTTGTCTGCTGTTATGTTGTAAGTATGTTTGCTTTAACTGTTGGAACCTGACTTGAGTCCCTAATTGGGAAAAAGGCAGGACACTAAAACCCACCATAGGGAGACAGCCTGGAAGCAGCCACCAAGCAGGCCCTCTTCTGAGTTCCCAATAGATGTGCCTGTGAGAATGGTAGAATTCATAATGTCCTTCCTGATCATCTTAGATCTTCAGCACACTTATACAGAAAGATGCATACCCTTCAGACCACCTGGACCTCAGTTCCTATACAGTCTTTCCACCACTTTTCTTTTCCTAATCCTCTCCTACACCAGAACCCTGTCTGACAAAACATTTTCTCCATAGGGAAAGCTTGTTTGCCATCATACCCCAAGAAAATAATACCCAGCACACACTGACCTGCACCCAAGAGTAAGAGGTGCCCAGCTCCACAGCTATCTCCGACCACTTCTCAATGACATTGCGGATCTCAAGAAGTGACATGAGGGGCAGAGTCAGGTCAGACCATGGGTGGAAGCACATGACTTTGCTGGGAGGGAAGAAAGCAGGACAGGAATGAAAGAGGCAGTTATCTGGAAGAATCCAGAAAGTCATCCAATACAATTCCAATCAATCTCAAACCAGATTCCTCCACCTGTCAGTTCTGCCCACACACCTGAATGATGTACATCAGGTTCAGCCTCAAGTAAAGTCAAGGGCAGGGGTGAAAGGATGTGCCTTCCCTAGGGGTATGTGGAGCAACAGGTTTAAAATAATTTATGCAACGGGGCCAAATCATAAGCTGCAGGTAGATCCTGGTTCCCAGAGTCACTGGGCCATCTGACCCACAAGAATACAGAGAGAGACGGAAACCTGAAACAAATCTGCATCTTTGCACTCTCAAGAACATAAGAACATCCATTTGTCCCTTTGCCTGACATCCTGAGGAATGGAAAGCCAGCCTCTATCAGGCGTCTTGGTACTTGCAACACACTAGGTTCATAATGCCAAGAGGCCCAACTCTGTGAGCTGTGTTACATTGAAGAACACGGAAGAAACAATTTAGCTGAAATGGTCAAATTGTCTGCTTTGATCACAGAAAAATCATTGGTGACATTTTTGAAAGACTGGGAACCTCTGATTGCCTTTTTGCAGAAAAAAAGAGCATAATATAACTATAAGTTTTGATAATTAATAGTTTTGATAATTAGTAGTTTTGATAATTAGTAGTTTTGAATTACAGGAAAAAGTGCATGAAACATCTACTAGTTAGCCCTAAATCCACTGTGAAGGAAGTTGGAAGTCACTGTAACTTTTCCTTTTTAACTGTCCCTTTTTCTTTGATGCTTTGCCTTTGGTTTTTTCCCCCCTCTCTTTTCTTTCCTTTTATGTAGACTATTTTAAAAAATGTAGATTGAAACTTTAAATAAAAATATTTTTTTTAAAAAGAGCATGGAAGAGACCTGAGATTCGTGGGCTAGGAAATACAGCATCTTACTTGATACTGAAGGGATGAGGCACACTGAGCCCCTTAACATACTGGCTGACTCTCCCCCCACTGAAATTCTTTCTCTTAATTAGCATTCTCTTTGACCAAAAGACAACAGAAAGGAGCGAGGAAAAGACCAATCCCTGCCATGGCAAGCAAAACTGCCAAAGGGAAATGGCTAAGAGCTATATTTGCCCAGTGGCACATTGGCAGCCAACTAGTTTGAACCACCAAGCTTCCACAAAAGGACAGAAAGAGCTGGAGAGGCTGGGGTGGAAGCAAAAGCAGCAGTATAGAACTCATGCCTGCTGAGTTCATAAATGCCTTTTGTCAGCCCTGCACATTTGTGGGTTTGACTCTCACAGATTTGATTATTTGTGAGTTTCTCCAGCTCCTGCTCCCTCCACCTCAAGCACCTCTTTTCCAGCGGAACCTTCCCTCTTGGCAGGTCTGATCCAGCCATGTCTCTGGTCCTTCTCCTTCTCCACCAACCACTGCCAAGCCAGTGAAGGACGGTTCTCAGCCCAATTTCTCAGCCCCACAAATTCTCTCCCAATGCCTCCCCCACACCCAAGGAAGGAGATGGGCAAAAGAAGGAAGTATAGGGCCACCATCCTGACTCACCCCCTTTTCCTCTCCTTTTCCTGACCTGGCTTGGACTGTGGGTGGCCACACCTTGACCCCCTTCCCACAAACACACACACGTTTTGGTATTTGCGATTTTGTGAGGGTCCTGTGCCCCAAACTCTAGTGAATGTGGAGGGCCAACTGTACTATGGACAGGCCAGGATGGGTCAAAAAAGTAGCACGAAGCACCTTGCCAAATGGGTGCCTTGCCCTATATTATGGTATAATCCCTGGAGATGGGGAAACCCTAAAGAAGAGGCTGTATTCACTAGTTCAGTCTAGAAAGATAGCAAGAGCTGAAAAAGAAAGGAGCTGCTGCTGCCAGGGACACAGATTAAGCCCTTTTCACTTTGAATAAAGGGAAAAGACCTCCATTTAGAAATGCCTGCTTCCAAAACTCTGCTCTCACATGCCTTACAAAGCAGAGGCAAGCAAGGGAAGCCCAGGCTGGAAAGCACTCAGTGCAAAAGTAACAAGCAGAAGAGAACCACAGAACAATTCTAAGCCAGACATTTGGGTTATCAGACACTGCTAGGGACAGCAAGGCTAGATTTACCATACACCTCGAGCAGACGCTGCACGGAACAAGGGGTGGCCATCAGCATCTGGGGAAGGAGAGAAAACCCAGTGAGAAGCCAGGTGGTGGTAATTGTAACCAACCAAAAGGAAAACATTAGGAGGCAGCCCCCCCACACCTCAGAGCAGCCCACCCCTGCTGGAATCCCTCAGGCACCCATAACCCTTTTCTAATCTGGCCAGAGACTCTTCACAGATTGTGCTACTGGCCCTCCACCCAATATATCATATCCTATAACTGCTTCTACAGTTCCCAGTTTGAGAAGCTTTCAACTCTAAGTTATATAATTAAAACACTGCAAGAGACAAAGACATTTCCAGAAAGGATGAGGATGGCACGCTACTGTTGGCCCTCCATGTTCACAGTTTTGACTTTCACAGATTTGATTATTTGAGAGTTTCTCCAACCCCTGCTCCCAACACCTCAGCTGCTTGTTTTCTGGGGAACCTTCCCTCTTGGTGGCTCTAACCAGGCCACATAGCCCAAAATGCAATTTAACCTCATTTTAACATCTGTATCTTGTGGATGTCTAATGATACATCACCCACTTTGAGTCCCAAACAGAGAAATGCCAGGCAGCAGGCAATGCAACATAATTTATCACATCACAACATTTCTCTGAAAAAAATCCAACCCACCCACTCCTTCAAATTTGACCACTTTTGCCCTTTCCACCTCAATCGCTCTCCAGGGACCAGCAGCTCAAAAACTGAGACCAGCCCAGTGCCAACCACTTTCAGTAGCATTGCTTTAACACATCCAAATCCTAGGACTGGGCTTCCTTCTGTTCAAACAGCATTCTTCAGCCAAGCCATACACACCAAATTTGAAAAGAGGAATACTTCAATTCTCAGTGGAATTGTTTTTCTATCCCTCTCCCCAAAGAGAGCTTCTCTCCCTTTATTTATTGATTTTCTTGATCATTTCCAGACAGTAGTGCCAAACAACAACACCAGAATCTTAATTGTAAGTTATTTGACATCTCAGTCCTGAATTCCACCCTTGACAGGCTTCCCAACTGAAGTTGCCAAACCTTACTTCCTAAATAGTTCATTCAGTATTTAGTCAAAAGGAAGGAATCAATTCTTACCTGGTTCCGGGGCATCCGGCTGCAACGCAGGGAAGTCATTGTCAAAGACAAATGTACTTTCATAGTTTGGATTCACCTGCATATTAAAGACAGGAAGGAGATGTATATTAAACCCTCACCTGCCAAGTTCCAAGACAGTATCACCCCACCAGACAGAATCAAACAGCTGGTTTTGCACAGATATAAGATGGGTGCCACCTGGCTTGACCACAGTATATGTGAAAGAGATCCAGGAGTCTTAGTAGACCACAAGTTGAACCTAAGTCAGCAGTGTGATGCGGCAGCTAAAAAAGCCAATGAGATTGCGGTCTGCATCAAGAGGAGTATAGTGTCTAAATCAAGAGAAGCGATAGTGCCATTCTATTTTGCTTTGGTCAGACCTAATCTGGAATCCTGTGTCCAGTTCTGGGCAGTACAGTTCAAGAATGATATTGACAAGTTGGAACATGTCCAGAAGAGGGCAACCAAAATGGTAGAAGGCCTGGAAACCATGAAGCCCTATAAGGAGAATCTTAGGGAGCTAGGGATGTTTAGCTTGGAGAAGAGAAGGTTATGAGGTAACAGAATAGCCATATTTAAATATCTGGAGGGATGTCATAAGGAGATGGAGCAAGCCTGCTTTCTGCTGCTCCAAAGACTAAGCTTTGGAGCAATAACTTCAAACTTCAGGAAAACAGATTCCATTCTTAATGGTAAGAGCTTAACAGTGGAATACACTGCCTTAGTGTGTTGTGGAGTCTTCTTCTTTGGAAGTTTTTAAACAGAGGTTGGATAGCCATCTGTTGGGAGTGCTTTGATGGTGAATTCCTGCAAGGCTGGAGGTTGGACCCGATGGCCCTTATGGTCTCTTCCAACTCTATGATTCTATGCTCTTGTGGTTGTTGTGGTCACCTTTAAATCATTTCCAACTTACAACGACAGTAAGGTGAACCTATCATGGAGCTTTCTAGGGCTTAGAGTGTGTGATGTACCCAAGGTTATCCAGTGAGTTTCCCTGGCTGAGTGGGGAATCAGACACTGGTCTCCAGGGTCATAGTCCAATGCTCAAACCACTACATCAGGCTGGCTCTGCTCTTACCCAACTCTAAAAATCTCTAGGTCTGAATAGTTTAAGTACAGGTAGGGGTGGGGAAAGATAACAATCCCCAAAGGAGCCCAGGCAACAAAGCAGAACCAGTGTTTTTCAGCTATAAAATCCAAGAAGTACTTCTATTTGCATTTATTTCGGCTGCAGTGATTCACATCTGACAGATATGACATTTCAAGAAGCAAGTAAATTGAAAATGTGTCTCAAGTGGCAAGCAGACAGAACAGAATGATTAGGGAGAGAAGGAAGAGAGGGGTGAAATGGGTTAAACCTTCCCTCCAATGACTGGAATCATCTGAAAATACTCCATTGGGCTTCTGATACTCCTCGAAACACCACAGGGCACTTTCTAAAATTCTGAGGCCAAGTACTGGCATTAGGGCTCTCTCTGCTTCACAGCACATGAAACACAAACTCTCTACCTTTGGCACGGTACCTTGCCTGCACGAGCAACCAGGCCTAAAGCCTCACAAAAAGATCTGGAAACAAAAATTTGTGATTATCACAGCCAAGATCCTCTATAAAGCAGGCAGATCATGAAGTTCTACTGCTGTACTTAGACAGGGCTCAGACTGTTCAGGACAAAGGATGAAGCCAACCAGTGGCTGTTGCGGGGGCCAGAGCAGCATTCTGGCACTGTCCAGCAGCCACTGCATAGAAAAGCAAGCCTCTTGCACAAGAAAATACTGAATACCTGCTTACACATCATAAGAAGGAGATCTATGAGGGGAGAGGTAAACAAATGCCAGAGGTTAGAAGGAAGCTTTAGTTCCCCGCAGAACACATACACACATGCACCATGTCTCCATCTGACCTTGGATGCTTATTTTTCTTAAAGAACTCAAAAGCCCCCATTAGCTACATTTTTGGTCCTCCCTCGATTTACTTTTTTGATAAATAAAGGCCTCACCTAGGCCTAGAACAGTCTTGGGTGGTTCAAAGAGTAACATACTTGGGTTTTTTTGAGTCTTGAAAAAAAAACTTGGAAAATGAATGAGGAAACTGAGCCGCAGTGGTGTAGAGGCTCCAGCACTGGGCTCCAGCTCTGGAGATCGGGGCTCATAATCCCTGCTCAGCCATGAAAACTCACTGGGTGACCTTGCTCAGAACTCTCATTCATCCATCCATGCTACATTTCCTCAGAAGAAGAACCACTGGACAAGCCTGTGCAAAACAAGTAAATATGTGTATTTGTAAGCCAACCTGAGTCTCAGTTTTGGGGGAAAGGCAAGATAAAACCCAGAGAATATACAATAAACAGAATAGTATCTTGCTGACAGACAAGAACTGCTGTTGAAGTCAGGATGTGAAATTGATTTTGGGGTGGGGGGAACGGGGGGAACTCCCTCGAGGTAAGATTTAGATGCGTGGAAACAGGTACACCAAACCTTTGACTCCGACCGCTCTGTTTTCCTACCGTCTGACTCTAACTTCTTTTTAAATGACAGATGTATACTAAATAGTAATACCGAATTTAGTGCAGCAAAGTGGTAGCACAAACCACCTCATCACCACCACATGAGTCACAAGACTCAACTGACAGAACATAAACTATATTTAATTGATTAAAATTTCTTAACAAGAAAACTTCTAATGCCTATGAATGTAAATATGGGAGAAAAAAACCCTAGGCACTTAGCATTGTAAGTTTTGATTTCTGAAGTTGGAAACTATACATTCCTACCAACTCCAGCTTCACCCATAATTGCTTCCAACTCCACAACTCTCACGCCGCAGCACAGCAGACACGCATGCTCATCCCAGGGGAAAAGCTATAGGGTAGCAGTTCTTAAGCTGTGATCCACAGACCCCCAGGGGGCCACGATGTTCCCACAGGGGGTCGACGAAGGCTTGAAGAAATGTTATGAGCTTTTAGAGTTAAAACAGAAAAAAAAAGAAAGGAAAATAGGTTGACAGACAGGCAGTCATACACTGATCTTAACAGCAGGAGTCTTTTTCCAGTCTTTGACAAAGTTTCCGTATAATATCTCAAACCACTCAAAAGCTATGTAAATAACTTTGGTAGCATATATATATATCTATATATGCACACTCACACACACTCGGCACTTGCTAGTTCTGCATGCAGCGAGAACATGCAAGTGAATTACGCTGAGTGACTGAGAAAGCATACATTTCTTGCTACCGCCATCATTATTGTTGTTGCTATTGTTTTAAATTTATATGGAACTAGCATATTTACCTGGCATTGCCCAGGATTTTATTTTCTCATAGTTGTTAGAAATACCATAGGAATCCCCAAACTGCCTTGTTCAGTACCTGTAACTTATCCCCATATCCCCCAATCCAACCTGTATTCAGAGTTGTTAAAATGCAGAGGTTGGGTTCCTGAGGGAATACAGAGGCCTTCTCCTTGCTGCTAGGCCTCATCTCCACAGCAACCAGCCTGAGCTCTCTGGCTGAGAATTCTAAAGGCCCCTCCCTAAACTGCCAACCGCAGGACTCCACAGAATCTTCATAGCCAGCCAGTCGTATGAGATCTTCCCCTGCCTTATGCAGACAAACACTGACTTTTATATAGTAGATTATTCCAAAAAAAATGTTGTAACAAGAGTGTGTGCATTTACTTATTTCTCTTTTCTCTCCAAATCCAAAGACCCTTGACGAGCAACTTTAAATATTTCATGCGCTTCACAGTGTTAAATCTTCCATCAAGTCTCGGTGGTCCGGGGCAGCCAAAGATATCTAAAGGTGGGCCGCAGCAAAGAAAAGTTCAAGACCCACCGCTGTAGGAGCCCTCTCTCCGCCCCACCCTCTGTGCAACCAAGGCAGTTACCTCTCCGCCGGCCCTCCTGGCTCCTGGGCAGAGGGGGTTGGCCAGATCGCAGCGGGGAACATCCTCCTGGGGGGCTTCTCCACCTGCCCTTGCCAGGGGCGCCGCATGCGGTGAGCGGAGACCAGCACCCAGTCGTCACGCAGCGGGTTGTAGCGGAGGTGCTGGTGCTCTGCGCCAACGCCAGGCAGGGAAGGGAGAGGAGGGAGGAACAGTCAGAGCGGGCAGCAGGTGGTCACTAAGCGCGGAACGGCAACAGCGGTCACTTCCGCACTAGACTGCTATAGCGCTATGATTCCACTTTCAGCATCCTATGGAATCCTGGGATCCTTTGAGGCCCCTCCCTAAACTGCAAACCCCAGGATTCCATAGCATGTTGAAAGTGGAATCATAGCGCTATAGCAGTCTAGTGCGGAAATGGCCAGAGTCTCTCTAGGGCACTAACACCTTGCCCAGGCAACCCTCCTCTTCCTACTGAGGAGCCCCTCCTCTTTTCACAAAGCTCCACCCACCCTAGAAGAAAGCCCCTCCCCTCCAGATTGAGGGTCAGTCTACCTAGGAACAAGCCCCACCCACCTCTGCCAAGCCCCACCCATCCTGTTTCCCCTCCCACCAATGCTAGACCTCTCCCAGCAAGAGGCCACGCCCTCTTAAGGCAAGCTCCGCCCACCAAAGAAGCAAGCCCCTCCCTATAAAAACTCTTGCTTGCCCCAAGTCCCCTCCCCTCTGTGGCAAGCCCCGCCCACCCCTACAACTAGTCCTCGTTTTGCATGCCGAACTCTGATTACCACAGCAACAAGCCCCTCCTCTTTGTGGCAAGCTCCGCCCACCCTGGACACAAGCCCCTCCCTTCAGCCTCAAGCACGGCCCAGCCTCGCTTATCTCCTTGCTCCGTAAGACGGCAGACCCAGCCGCCGTTGCGACCCGTGGCAGCCCTCCCTTGCCCTACTCCATTCCAAGGAAAGCCAGGGAAAGAGTCCCTCCGTGAGCCGAGGCCTCAGAATGCTCCCGGCCCATCCGGGCCATACCACTTGGCTCAAACTTCGCCCCCGATGCCATTTGCTTCACGGCCCTTCCGCTTGACTTGCGGCGAGCCACTCACGTGATCAATACCTTCTGCGATTGGCTGAAGATGGCAGGTCATGCTTCCCTTCCATCATGTGACATAAGGCAACGCGAGTGGCCCTCCAATCGCGGACGTCTATGTATTTAAGACGGCCGGGGTTCCCCCTTCGTTCGGAGTCTATTGGAGGTGACGTATAAGACGCCTCCAACCATTGGCCCAGCCTAATCCTGACGATTTCGAGTGCGAGGGCCGAGATTGGCCACGCTGCGTGGCCAGCGTCGACGTCCTTCTCGTCAGGCTCGGGAAGCGCGGCGCGCGATTGGCCGGCGCTGTGAGGCGAGGAGCGTCGCCACTGGCTGTTCTCGCCCCGCGGCGGGAGCGGGAAAGCGCCGCGGCGGGGATTGGCTGACTGGGGCGGAGGGCGGGCCCTTCGCGCGCGTCCTTTGCTCCTGCGGCCTTTTACCTCAGAAGTCGCCCCGCCGCTCTCTTTGTCGCAGGAGGGCCCGACCATGAGGGGGCTGCCGGGCCTGCCGGGCTGGGCCGGGCGGTCCGTCCGCGTGGCGCTGGCCGTGGCGGCCGCCGCGCTGCTCATCCAGGCGCTCCGCAGCTGGTTCTCCAGCTCGTCTTCCTCCCGACGCTTCGAGTTCGACCCTGAGGAGATCGCCCGGCTCGGGAAGCACCACGCCGGTGGGTCGCCCTCGGGCACCGCGGTGGGAAGGGAGGAGGAGAGGAAGGGAGCGAGTTGGCGGAGCCTCCGCCGGCCCAGGCAGCCCGCCTCCCGCACAGCCGCGGGCCGGACCGAGTCGTTCCTCTGGTCGTTCCCGTCGTTCCCGTGATCGCCGTCGCTACTTGTATCTCGTCCAGCGTCTCGGCGGCGTTTAGCAAAATCAGCTTAAATTCTTAGTAGTACCAGCATATCCCGTTTTCTCCCCGAATTTGGGCCCCTACCTAAACTGCAAACCGCAGGATTCCCTAGGATGTCGCAAGTGGAATAATAGCGCCATAACAGTCTAGTGCGGAAATGGCCCTCCAGAGGAGGGGTTCTGAGAGGGTGTGACTGGCCCAAGGTCCCCGAGTGGGTTTCCATGTCTGGGCAGAGGGGATTCCAGCCCTGCTCTCCAGCGATCCTAGTCCAACGCTCAAACCACCACGCAAGCTCATAGGGATTCAGTCGTCGTCGTCGTCGTTGTTGTGTGCCTTCAAGTCTTTTCTGGCTTATGCCATTATACCGTGGGTCTTTCTGGGCTGAGAGTGTGTGTCACATGCCCAAGGTCGCCCAGTGGGTTTCCATGGCTGATTGAACCCTGGAGTCCTGGTGAGATGCTCAGAATAATACACGCTGTTTCTCACCAGCAAAGCTGCTCCCCTCAAATGTTTGGGAACGATGTGTTTGAAAGAGTTCTTGTCGTGGTGTACCTTCAAGTTGATTCTAGTTTATAGTGGCCCTAAGGCAGACCTATCACAGGATTTCCTGGGCTGAGAGTGTGTGACATGCCGGCGATCACCCAGGGGGTTTCGACGGCTTACTGCGGAATTGAACCCTGGTCTTCTCAAGGAAGCCATAGTCCAACACTCAGACTCCCACACTGCACTGGCTCTCCTTTATTGGGTACTCGTTTCTGAATAAATGCTGTGCGCTGTGTGCTGCCTAGTTAAAAAGAACCGATGTCATGCAGAAGATTCAAATCCTGCTGTCCAGAATCATAGTCCAGTGCCCAAACCAGGGAACCACACCTGCTTTCCTTTGTCCCACTGCTCCCCATCCCAAAGTTGCTCTCTTCCAGAACAAGTCCCAGACCAGAGATCAGTGAGGATTCCCAGGGCTGCAAAGAAGCTGACAGCTCCCTTATGCACGTCTCTTGGACTCCGAGGGACAAGAGGGCCTTGCTTTTATCCAGCCAGCACCATCAGTTCATGTGGCACTTAGGGAAGGGAGCAGAAAGGTGGACATTGAGGATGGCAGGAAGGAAGAGGAGGGGGGCTTGTGCACTAGCCGCTCCATGCCACTTTCTGATTCTTCCTTTCCCTCCAAACCTAACATGAGATTTTTCTAGCAAGATCTGTTCAGAGGGGGTTTGCCTTTGCCTTCCTCTGAGGTTGAGAGAGTGGGACTTGCCCAAGGTACCCAGTAGGTTTCCAACTCTGATCTTCTCCAGGGTCATAGTCCAGTGCTCAAACCTCAAGCTCATAATTCCCCCATTTCACTTTGATCTGGGAGCAGCCCCTTTAGCTAAAATTTCTATCTTCATTTCCAAACAGGAAGATATGTTCTCTGTGTGCATTTGAATGGGAAGCTGTAAATTACTGTAGCTTATATTCAGTGCATAAACACAGTGATGATATCATCCCAGCTGTTCCTGGGTCTCAGGTTTTGGCCCAGAAATCTCAGGACCTGGGATTATCCTGAACTGGCAACCCTAGAAGTGCTGCATGTGGTGCCACTGCACGTATATACATAGGGTGCATGTTTGAATGAGAGGTTGTGGGCAACTGTGATTGGTGCTTAATTCATAACGCTCTACGACATTAGCGGGGACCATCCTTAGGTCTCAGGTTTTGCCTTGGAAAGATCAAGGCCTGGAGCAATCCTGTGCTGGCAACAGTGTGACATAGTTGTTAATAAATTAACTTAAGTGAGGTAATAAGCAAGCTGAGTCACTGTCATCCTCATGAGTCCTGTTTAAAGTTTTGCTGTTTTGTCATAAGGTCTTTGTAAAAAGGGACTAGGTCACCTTCTTGAGAGCCAGCATGGGGTAGTGGTTTGAGCATTGAACTATGACCCTGCACATCAGAGTTCAGTCATCTGCTCTGCCGTGGAAACCCACTGGGTGACCTTGGGCAAGTTGCACTCTCTCAACCCCAGAAAACTCCATGATAGGTTCATCTCAGGGTCACTAGAAACCAGAAGTGATATGAAAGCACACAACAATATGTCTCCTTCTCCCCTGTAGACCCATTATGTTTTATTTATTTATTAAAATATCTATCTTACTCTGTACCAAACAGTCTCAGGGAGCTGTACAAGTAAAATCAATGCAAACTGGTTTAACACTTTAAAACAATAAAAATAGTTAGACTAAAAACATACAAAATACAGTGAAGAAGTTAAGACAGGATTAAAAGATTAGTCTAGTTTTTGAGGTCATCAGAAGGGGTCCTCTTGAATCCACTTGGAGTCACGTGTTTTGTGTGATGGCATCCACTTTGTGGAATATCGTACATTTTCTTCAGCAGCAGAATGTGAACTGACTTTTTTTAGACACATGTTAGATAGTATGCCTTTGCCAGGGACACATGATTGTATTGTTTTGTTTTTGTACAGTGGCTTCATTATTGTTGTTCGGCCTTTCCTGTGTATTCCAACCTTATGTAAATAGTCATGGGCCATGTAAATACAGCTTTGTGGCTATTGCTTTTTTAAATTACTGTCCACCACTTTCAGATCTCTAGATTTAAATGGTAAGGAATGCAGTTCTTCTTCCACAGTTGCAAGTTTAACCTTCATGAGTTTGATTATTTGTGAGAGGGGGTGTGCTTCCCCCATTCTCCTCCTCTCATTCCCTTGCCTTTGGTGCAAAGAAGGGAGGCAGACAGGCATGCTTGGGCAAAATGCGAGGGAATGGGAGGAGGGAACACGGAGGGAGTTATTGGCAGTTTTTCCATTGTTGTGAGGACTCTATGCCTCAAAATCTTGCAAAAGTGGAGGGGCCATTCTAAATAGTAGCTACTATTGTTATTTTAGGGTTACTGTAGGGTTACTTTAACAATTTTTCATTTTATTCTAAATCTGTGAAGAAAAGATGCAGCTGATCCTGGGCTGGACCCAGATAAATACACAACAGTTCTGACTGGATAGACGTTAAGCCATTTTAAATGAAGAGTGTGTTAAAGATATTATAAATCAATTTAAGTAAGGAAGTAAGCAGATGAGTGGTGGAGGAAAGAGATGCTATTGGATGTTTGGAAGCTGGGCCTGCTTTTCCTCCTTCCCATTCCAGAAATTGCTTAGCCTTCCCATCTTCTTCTAGGCTGGGGGATGCAGCCAAACAGTCTTTGCACATCAGCATCAAAAGTCTAAGTTTTTTTGCCAGTTCTGCTCTTACAACATCAGCCTTCTTTTCAGCTTGGTATTGCAATGTTGTTTGGATGGAATGGGTCACTTGTTACCCACTTTGAGAACAGCTGCTAGAAATAGCCATTGTGTTTCTGAAAACAGATATAAACTGCCATAGAAAGAATTGGAGCCTCCATCATCATCCAAGGTAGTTTGGGGGAGACAAATAGTAGGGAAGTAGGCACTTTTGCCTGCTTCTGGGGGACATATGTGGCTGCTCCATTTAGGAAGCAAGACTGAAGGCATACCTGATGTATCTTATGTCAACAGTTTAACTTTCTTTTGCTGAAGTATAATTGTTAACACCTTTATCATCCCTCACTCACTCTCTATACTGTTGATCCAGCAATATCTTGTTGACCTCAGGCAGCAAGATCCTATTCTATTCTTAACAAAGTTGTCTGTTTAGTGGCTGCTGCATCGATATATATTTTTTTAAAAGCACAATAGCGCTAGTTAAATACATGTGAAATGTCAGGTTTTAGCACATTCAGCTAACAGCATCACTTGGCATATTTGAAATTCTTTGGGGTTTCCTTACTTTTCCCCACCCTCTTCCATTTTTTTGTTGGTTTGGATGTTAGTTGCACAGATTCTTTCATGGAAAAATTTCTAAATCCTTCCGCCACACACACCATTGTGAGGCCTGGGTATCTCTTTGTACTGCAACTGAAGAGGAGTTAGATCCACAAAAGATCATGCTAAAATACCAGTAAGAATTGCTACATTCCTCCCCCCTCCACCACCCTTTTTAAGCCACAAGAGAATAACATGACTACTTTGAAAACACACACATATTTTTATCCATGGTTGTATGGGCTGCTGTACTGCAATCAATCTTTTAGTGAAATAGAATATGCAGTTAGTTGTCCTGAATCAGATTCTTCTCAACTTGAAGTAGAATTAATAAGCGTTGCAGAGTGAGTGAAGCTTAAGGTATGACAGTTTTACCTCAGCAGTGGAATGTTAAGTTGGTGGTACAAGATATGTCTTATACAGCTCACTTTGCACTTGTTTATGCAAAAAAAAAAAATCAGGTGCAATCATTTTTTTCCTTAAAATATATAGGAAGTGTATGCTATTTGCTTTGCATCTTTAGGAATTTTCCAATAAAATAATTTCCACACAAAGGTCTCATAATAACATTCAAACCAAACATGCTAAAACAGATACTATTAAAAAAAAAACCTTTCAGTTCTATTCTTTGTAGAAAACAGAAATCACATCTTAATTGTCCATCTGTCCCTTCACACTGGTAAAATATGGAAGCACAGGAAGGATTGCATATCTAGGATCTCTGCCGAAGAAGACATTGATTATTAATATTATTGAAGCTTTATTTTGGGAAATAACCTACATACCTGTTTAAATGTTGTACAGTGCAGCCAGATAATCTTGTGAATGAGAGCACATAATTATTGCAGTCATTGAAGATACATGCATCTGCACATATTAATTGTAGGAGTTGTAAGCATCACGTTAACAATTACTGGTACTGCTTTAGCTCTGATAACAAGCCATCTGTGTTCAAAGGCAGTGCGCCTCTGGTTGTGTGCCAGTAAGAACAGTCAGCCGGGTATGACAATTTTACGCATGCTTAACTGGCTACTGTCAGAAGCAGTATTAAGAGAAACTGGTCTTTTTGTACTCTTACAATTAATTATTTCAGGTTGCTTGAGAGGGCAGGAGTAGGGGGTCCTTGTGGTCCCTTCAGACTCCATTCTGTGATTTGTTCTGATTGTATTGCTCGTAAAAACCAGGTGAGTCATGCCTTAATTGTGTCACTAGAATGTCTGCCAGCCGCTTATAAGGGGGCTTTTGGTTACTGTTTTCTAAAGCTTAAATAATCCTAGCTTTCCTTACATCTAAAATGGAGGTTTTAGGCACCAAGCCTAATGTTGGCCGTTTTATTGCCTGCAGGTTTGGACCACGAGCAGGCATTTTCTAAGATCATTGTGGAACTGCGCAAGAAGCACCCTGGGCACATCCTGCCAGATGAAGACTTGCAGTGGGTGTTCGTCAGTGCTGGTGGCTGGATGGGTTCCATGTGCCTACTCCACGCTTCCCTCTCTGAGTACGTCCTGCTCTTTGGCACAGCTGTTGACACTGGGGGCCACTCGGGTAAGCTGAGTCAAACCGTCCAGGCTGCTGACATGGGGTGGAGCAAAGAGGGAAGAAGAGTTTTCCTTGCGTGTCAAGCTATAATAGGTTCCCATTTGCCAGACTTGAGGTGGTTTAAGCTCAGCTACCAGTTTATTGGTGATATTGATCTGCGTGGCGCCTTAAACCTAAGCTCAAGAGATGTCTTGCTCGGCCACATGGCCTGCCATCACTCTTGACTTTCCTTGTTACTAAGCAAGTCACTTTGTGAATTGTACAGCTTGTTTCTAGGTGATTGAGGGTAGGATTGGTGCCTCACTGTCTTCTGCCTATAGCACATCACCTGGAAGTGGAAATATCAGTCACTTATATCATGGTATCATGGGGTGTGGAGGAGGAGGAGGCCTATGCAAGAATGAGATACAGAAAAGATAGTTTGGATGTAATGGAGAGATGGTGCTACTGGGGCTACCAGGATTTTATGACATCCTATTTCTGGGATTGAAGATTCTCCTACCCTCTTTTTTTTAATTAGAAGAAGTTACAAAATCTACTGATAGGCACCAAAGAACAAGTTTATTGCAAGTGACTGAGACTAAATTTTTGGTGTTAGCCACTGCCTCAGAAAAGTAATGGGGGGGGGATTAAAATAGGAGGGGAAAAATAAATCCTTAAGACCAGGCACCTTCTACTACTGATTTACACTGGGCCTTAGCCCTTAACTGTTAACTAGGTTTTTTGATCCAATGTCATTTCTCATAGGTCGATACTGGGCTGATATTTATGACACGGTCATCTCAGGGACCTTTCGGCAGTGGAAAGAGGGAACAACTAAAAGCGAGCTCTACTACCCCGGTAAGTTGCCTTTTCCAAATTGGGACAGGCCTCCGGCACAGGAGGAAGAACAGTACGAGACTGAGTATTCTCTTTCTGTTTTGTTCAGGAGACACCATTGTCCATCACTCCGGAGAGGCCACATCAGTGCAGTGGAGTGCCGGCACATGGATGGTGGAGTACGGCCGTGGCTTCATCCCCTCCACACTTCCCTTTGCCCTCGCTGACACAATTTTCAGCACCCAGGACTTCCTCACGCTTTTCTACACCTTGCGTGTTTATGTCAAGGGGCTGCTCTTGGAAGCCAACACCTACTTCAGTAACTCAAGCCAGTGAGAACTTGCTCCTCAGCTCCCTTCCAGCGGATTCTGGAATGAAGGAGCTCCTCTCACCCACCTACCCTTGGCTGTGTCTTGTACTAGTTGGTGCAGCTCATGTCCACCCCCATGAATTTGGGAGCATGGAAGATATTCCAGCAAACAAAAGGGGTCAAAGAGAGTATTCATATATAACCCTAGATTTATATTTCTTAATACCAGAATGTCTTTCTCTTGTGTATTTCTGTAAACAGATGTCTGCTGTCTTTGCCAAAATCTGCAAAGTGATTATTGGGTACTTTGTGGAATTAGCATGACCAAGGATTCAGGGTATCTTGAGGCTATACATAGGAGAAAGAGAAAAAGAATAATTCTCTTAACATGTTTACATGGTCTCGGTATGATAGAGCCTCCAAAGATGCAATCCACCAAGCTCTGATGATGCACAACTTTTGCATTTTCAGGTGGGCAGGTGCTTGATTATTCCCCCTACCCCACTGAAATGAATTGAGGTTGAGCAACAGCAGAGTATGGAAAATCTAGTCCTTAAAATATATATTTGCACTACTGTATAACACAGACAATAAAAACTTCCTGCTTAATTCACTCTAATCCCTACTCCCACTTGATCTCATTTCACTATTTTTTAGATTGAGCATAGGTTGTCTTACTATTTCCTGCTTAGTCTTTAAATAGAACAATCAGATTCTACAACACCTCATGAAGGTTTCAGTTCTGTATTGTGGGTTGAGTTCTGCTGGATTTCTGTTCTGCAGGAATGGCTTGCTTAAGTTGTGTTTCTATGAAATCTCTTGTTTTTCTATTTGTGGGCAGTCAACAAACCTGCCTTGCTACATTTCTAGAAAAGGAATTTTGATCCATTTAACATTCTTCCCTTGTCTCTCAGTGAATATTGGATCAGAACCGCCTGTGTGATGCAATTAGTTTTCAGTTGCATTGCTAGCCTCGTTTACTTTGTACTTCCTAACGGTTAGTTAGAAATGCCAACCTACAGGGTTAGTGTTTAAAACAGAATTTCCTTCTGTCCCTTCACCAAGTGGGTTTCACCTTTTCAGAAGACCTCATCCATATTGAGAGCCACCATCCATTGCCTTAACTTAGAGCCTTATTCTGGTGGCCTCATTAGCTATGCACGCATGTACTTTTATATATATGTGTGTGTGTGTGTGTGTGTATATACATATATACATACACACACACACACCCCTCCTACTGTTGATATCTCTGGCAGTATTCAGGTGGCAGTTGTTCCCAAGGATGCCTTTTCAGTGAGCCCTCTGACTAGAGCAACAGCTGTAAGTTTGCTTAGAATCTGTTCCCCTTTTGTCCCTGCAGTTCCTGATACAGCTGAGCTCAAACTCTGAATTGTCTGACTTTTAGCTTGAAATTCACGTGGCAGGACCAAACCTGAAGATGATTTGGAGGGAGTAGCAGAATTACTTAAAGAAGGCTTTATTGGTATATGGTAGCATTATTCTTCCTTCCCTCTTGATGTCACCACATTCTCAACAGAACCATGTCTTCCCTTGGTGATACCCTTCCTTTTTTCTCCAGAATGTCCTGTCAGGCCAGGTCTTCTGGAAGAGAGATTGGTAGCTGTCAAGAGAACAAGAGCTATGCTATATGCTGCTATCCTTATAGTTTTTTTTTCCTTCCTCTGCCCTTCACATTCCTCCATCCTCCTTTCATGGTCTCCAGATAATATCACTGGTCCATGAGGCTCTGAGAAATCTTAACTGCCCTAGCTGCTACTTCTTCGTTAGCTGATGCCCAGTTCTCCTGTAGATAGCTGATTCCCTCTTCCCCCAAACAGTGTATTACACAAAAGATTAAAGGCAAGAGAAGCTCTTCTTACCAGTTCTTGTTTTTTCCCAGTGTCAGAAGCTCTCATAGCTATGGTTCTCATACATACAGAGCATGGGTTGAGCCTCCCTTCTCTGGATATCTGAGATCCTCCAAAATCTGAAACTTTAGAAGTGGAACCCATGTTCCTGTAGGGAACATGAGGGAATTACAGAGGCTTCCTTAGCACCATGCGCACACAGACTCAATTGAGCTGCAGATGGGGAGGATGCACCAAGCTGACTGAGAGACTTTGCAACTGTATGCTTGTGCAGTTGCAAGCAAGCCTGTGTAATACCCTCATGTTACCTATAGGAAGAAGGCAAGAGGAGAAGAACTGATGGAGCAGACTCTATGTTGAGAGAAGAGTATATAATTTACAGCTATCATGCAGTGATGTGTATACAACAACAATGTACAACGGTAAATAATTTACAACAATTTCAATTTATGATTTAAGGTGTATATGAAACGTAAATGGATTTTGTGTTTAGAGTTGGATCCCTTTCTCCAAAGCATCTCGTTGTATATGTGCAAATATTTCAAAATACAGAATACTTCTGGCCCCAAGCGTTTCGGGTAAGGGAGGCTCAATTTGTGTCAAAACGCTGTAGCCATCCTTTTGTAGTCTTCCAGTTGTTGAAAATCCCCTTTTTCTATATACAATTGGAATCTGATGGGCTACTTTTTCTTCCTCATCCACATCCATTCTTGCACTTTACTTCCTGTGGATTGGCTACAGTTGTCACAAAACCAGCAATAGCCTTAGCAGTACAGCAATTCCTGTTCATCAGGGAACATAATAGACATGGAGTATTCTAGGTAGTAATCACCTGCAACTCTAGACCTTATTTCTGCCAGCAAAGTCATGCAGACTGTGTGGCCCAAGATGTTGGCTAGTGCCATTGAAAGGTTCTGAACTCATCTCCTAAGGAGAGATCATGTAAATGTGCTCTTAAGGATCTTCCTTTATGCCCTATAATAATGTATAAATATGATTTGTCTATAAAGCTTAGGAAAGGGTGGGAATCGTGCAGTCCTCCAGACACTATTGGGCTGCAACTGCCAGTATTCGTCACCATTGGCTGTGCTACCCAGGGCTGCTAGAGGTCGCAGTCCAGCCACTCGTGCAGCAAGGGGATGCTTTTCCCAATAAGTACAGTTGATTAGTGTATTCTGGAACCTGGAAGGCCCCCTGTCTTCTCCCCTACCCTTTCTCGTTTGGGTTGGACTGTGGCGATGGATTTCAGAAAGTTAGCTTGCTCACAGGCTCCTTCTGCCTGGCTTCTGCTAGCCCCTTTGTGTGGAGCAGTCCCAAGGGCTACCACGGGCAGCATGCAGTAGGTGGCCAAACATTTGCAGTCTCTTTTGTAGCCTTGTAACCATCAGCCAGTCATGTAGCATGTATCTGGGTTTTGTCTTGGTTACTACAGTGTGTCTCGAGTACATATCATATCTTGGTCTTCTGTTTGCCAGTCACTGTTTGAGAGTAAATCAGCGTGTATGATTGTTCGACCAAAAAAAAAATACAGTGGACCATGGATTAAACCTGTCTTTGTGTGTCTGTCTTTGTCATTGAAACCTGTTCCACATGGGATATTTGCTTTATCTTCTGCAGACTGTTTCTTGGATTATCAAGTGAGTTGGGTTAAGTGGCTTGGAATGGCTTCTTTCCATGTCTTTGCATCCAAACATATTCAGCCTGCACTTCCCTGCTCGGCCCCCATGAGCTACGAGACACATGTCCTTTGCCCTCGGGGGAAAAAAATGCAGTCTACCCTGAAAGCAAACCAATCACATGTTTGTTTAAGTGGAGCAGAGAGTTCTCGTGCAGAACTGCAGCATTCTCAGTATGGATGAATGTCAAGAGACAGAAGATAGATGGACTAGAAGGAGCAGATGACATAGGCCTTTTTAGTGAGCACTAGGCTATGGAACTCCTCCCTGGATTTTTGAATTCACAAGCATTTTTCTTTAATCCAGCAGCACAAGGTGCCAGGATCCCCCGTCTTCAACTGCTGAACTTAGCAGGTACAGCTGCAGGAGTTACTGTGCCCTTTTGATTTCACTTACCAACCCATTCACGGAATGAAGTTTTGGCCTCAGATCCAAATCATTAGTTAAGGCCAGACCATTACTGCCAAATGGAAGGAAATCAGTTGCGCTTTGCTAAAAATATTGTCGGCAGTGACCCCTGTTGCCATTCAATTGCACGTGTACCACCTGAAGATCTTGAAGAGCACTTTCAGAGTCTGGAGAAGGCAGTCGTTGTGGAGCACTGGTATCGGAATAGCAGGAATCGGCCTCGACTCCTTGCTTTGTAGAGTCGAGAGCAGGTTGCTTGCCTCCACCCACTGACTACCTAATTACTGATTTGTTCTCCATGTACACCCACTCATTCTTTGTATAGTGGATCAGTCTGCCTCAAGCCAAGGGTTCCTTTGCTTCTGCTGAATTATTGGATAAGGTCTTCCTGAAATGAAATGATAGATCCGAATCATGAGCAAACATCCACCTTCTTCCGTGTGGAGGTTAATGAAAATCACCAGCTCCCAGCATATGTGAACAGGCCTTCCTGAAAAATAGCCGAGTACTTGGGGCATCCTGTGTGTTATTTTGTCCCTCCACATAGTTGTTCTTGAAAGAAAGCCTCAAGTGACTGTTTAGTAACCAGGTACCAATGTTTGGAAGAATTCTAGCCTTGCTAGCTTCGGTCAAGCCACAAAAGATTCTGAGCCCTCTGCGTGTCTATATAGCTTCTCACCCATTTTTTGCATGTGGTGAACCAGACGTCTTTCACCCATGAAAGCTTCTGCTGCAACATGCCAGTCTGTTTCTCTAGTTTCTGAAAACTTCTGGGCTTCAGAAGTTTGTAGCCATACCCAAGAGGTGGTAGAGGAAGGTGCAGCATGTCCCGAAAGGAAAATCCCCTGCTTTGGGGGGAAAAAATCCCCCTAGAGAAGGTTTCCCAGCAAGCTATTTTGTTCTTGTTTGCTTTAATTTTGTTTATTTTTGATTGTGCAGGGATACTTGGGAATTTTACCACTCAACCTAAAGAGAAAGCATAGAAAAAAAAATGAGTCTGGTAGTTTATCCCCGAGTCTTTGCTTGTGTAATCTAAACACTTTTCTGATTGTGGAGGAAGTGTAAGATAGGTCTCAAACTTAAGACTCCCCTCCACCTTATCCCAGTTTGCCTAGAAAATCATGGAGTGGGGAGCTGGGGAAGAGTTCCTGTTTGAGATACAAAGTGATGGTTGCTTTAAGTGTTCTGTTGTCCTGTGTTAAGCTAAACTTGGTTTCTTGTTCTCTGGAATCCTCAACCATGAACTTGTATCAGGCAGAAGTACTGGGAAATGATCCCATGGAATGGGAATAACTAAAAGTGTGGGGTTGCTGTTTCTGTACCCCGGCAGGTGGCAGTAGTGTTCCACACCGTGTGTTCCTTAAGCAACATCTATGAAGTGAGTAGCTGAAAATCCCTACTTTTCATAAACCAGATTGCATCTATTCATTCCCTGCAAGAATAGCATATTTATTCAAAGTAGGCAGAATTCTTAAAACTAAGCAGAGCCTCTTCTGTATTCTGGAAGAAAGCCACAGTCTTGGAAGGGAAAGAACTGGTTCTTCAAAGAGTCTTGTGGCACCTTAAGGACTAACAGGCTTCTTTTGTCATAAGATTTTACAGATTAGAAGCACAAGTGAGGTTAGAGAGAGGGATGCAAAAAATGAAGACTAAAATGTGAATTGAGGGTGATTTTCCCAACTTACTGTCTTTTGGGCTGGCTGAGATAATGAGAGTTGTATCCAAACACATTGGTTGCACAGCTTGGAGCATTAAGTTTTGAAACATTTTTTTTAATGTTATCAGTTAGGTATTGAAGAATTAATTCATTGTCATTAACATTAGTGGGTCTAGTTTAATTTGTTGCATTGATTGTTAAGTGGGCTATCAGTTTTAAAGAAACCATGGGCTTTAGAGCAGTGGTTCTCAACCTGTGGGTCCCCAGATGTTTTTGGACTTCAGCTCCCAGAAGCCCTGAGCACTGACCATAGTGGCTGGGGCTTCTGGGAGCTGAAGTCCACGAACATCTGCGGACCCACAGGTTGAGAACTACTGCTTTAGAGAGAATGGCATGCTAGGCTGCTAGTGTTGCCCCCATGGGCATATTTTCATTAGTTCATGTAAGAGTTTCATTCTCATAGTTTAAAAATTGCCTTCCTCAACCTGACACTTTCTGGATATTTAGACTATGGGTCCCACCATCTGATATCTGGGGATGGTAGGAACTGGAATTCAACACAGCAGGATATTGTCAGATGGACAAAGGTTGTCCTGACCCATGAGATCTGTCTGTGTATTCTATCAAATTTAGTCAGTGGTACATGTCTCTCTTCTTCTTAACCCCACCAATATGGGTGCAGTTCACTCATCTTTCAAATATCCTGTGTTGCTTGTATTAGAAATGGTGAATAAGGAGTGATATATTTACCCTGGTTAAAAGACCCTGATGCAGAGTAATACTAAAGTGCATAGCAAGTCATTACAAAGATCAGTTGGTGAATCAGAAGTAGAGGTTCTTTAACCAGAAATATTTGGAGTGCATCTCGACGTGTGAAGAATATTTTTTTTTACCACAGAACAACTACATCCTCTGCCTTGCTGCTCAGAATTAAGAAAAAGGGGGTTGAATTCTACTAAAGTAGAAGCATTGCATCAATTGATAAATGTTGTGTAGGTAAAACCCTTTGACGTAATGGGTCTACTCTAGTTGGGACTACCTTTAGGATTGAAGCTATGGTCTGCAAAAATCAGATAGAGCTCATCTTTTGCATGCAGGAGCCAGCGTAGGATCTCAAGTTCGTTCACTGGCCCCTGGAGTTTAAATCACTGAATCAGACTTAGAGACCCTAAGGGCCATCCAGTCCAACCCCCTTCTGCCATGGAGGAAAACACAATCAAAGTACTCCCAACAGTTGGCCATCCAGGCTCTGTTTAAAAACCTCCAAAGAAGGAGACTCACCCACACTCGATTCAGACAGCGTATCCTACTGCTCAACAGCTTTAACTGTCAGGAAGTTCTTCCTAATGTTTTCCTGGAGTTTGACGCCATTGCTCCATAGTGTCCTAGTCTCTGGGGCAGCAGAAAACAAGCTTGTCCCACTTTCCATATGACATCCTTTCAAATATTTAAACATAGCTATCATGTTGGCTCTTAACCTTAACTTCTCAAGGTTAAATATCCCCAGATCCCTAAGCTGCTCCTTGGAGGGCTTCATGGTTTCCAGGCCTTTTACCATTTTGGTTGGCCCGCCTCTGGACACGTTCCAGCATGTCAGTATCCTTCTTGAATTGTGGTGCCCAGAACTGGACACAGTACTCCAGGTTATGTCTGACCAAAGCAGAATGGAGCTGTAGTACTACTTCCCTCAACCTAGACACTATTCCCCTATTAATGCAGCCAGAAATTGCACTGGCCTTTTTAGCTGCTGCCTCACACTGCTGACTCATTGTGTACTACTAAGACTCCTTTCCTGATCCCTTTCACATGCACTGTGGTCAAGCCAGGTGTCACTCATCCTATATCTGTGCATTTCATTTTAATGCCTAAATGTAGTACCAGTATCAGGACTATGTAGAAGAATCCCAAAGCTTTGCAGTGTTGTGCTTATTATCACATACCTAGATGTCTCCCACTTATCCCACCAGCTTCTGCCCATCCCTTCTGGGTCTGCAAAAGGATACCTTAGAAAGCTAGGAAATTTCTCTGCTGAAAAACTTGGAAAAACAGGATTACTAGGAAGAAAAGCTTCAGACCTCCATCCGGAAATAAGGCTCACTGAATTCAGTGGGCCTTATTCTTGTTAGGTTTTAGCCTGCATGGTGCCTTTAGTTACTGAGAGTGATCCCCAAGAATGGGCACGCATGAGCCGCATTTGGGGCACAGACAAGCATTTTTCATTACTCTAGAAGTTTTTTGCAGAACATGGACAGTCTTCCACATAACGAGGTCTTCCCCTACCTTTTTCAATGGCCATTTCCGCAGTAGACTGTTACAGCCTTATTATACCACTTTCAACATCCTATGGAATCCTGGGGTTTGCAGTTTAGGGAGGGGCCGGCCAGCCGCTCCCTAAACTGCAAACCCCAGGATTCCATAGGATGTTGAAAGTGGTATAATAGGGCTGTAACAGTCTATTGTGGAAATAGCCGACATTATCACCATTCCTGCTGTCCATATCTTTATGCAAACAGAGGCACAAAGTACAGGAAATAAAATGATTCCATAAGACATGGGTGTGCTTCTCTTTGATTCAATTAACCAAGGGTGTACGCTTTGGACTTTGCATCACCACCTGCCTTATCTGAGCAGGAATAATATATTCCTTAAAAATGGAATCCTTGCTAATAGTGAGAGATTGAAAAGTCTGAGTCACAGAATTCTAGAGCTGGAAGAAATCCCAAGGGCCATCCAGTCCAACCCCATTCTGCCGTGCAGAAAGGCACAATCAAAGCACTCCCCACAGAGGGCCATCCAACCTCAGAAGGAGACTCCACCACAATCCATTGAAGCAGCAGAGGATTCCGCTGTCAAACTGTTCTTCCTAATGTTGGGGTGGGATTTCTTTTCCTGTGGCTTGAAGCCATTGGTCTGTTGTTTCCTAATCTCTGGAAGAGCAGACAACAAGCACGCTCCATCTTCCATACAGCATTCCTTCCCTTGTTTAAACATGGCTATCATGTCACCTTTTAACCTTCTCTTCTCCAGGCTAAACAGACCCGGCTTCCTAAGTAGCTCAAAATGTTTTGACCCTTGAGTTTTGAAGGGCAAAGGTGACTTCCGTGACTCCAGTTTCTGCAAGCCTTCCTTCGGAGGCACTTAAAGACATTCAATGTAGTGACACGCAAAGGGTGACAGAGCCTGGCCTGATTCCTCTGCACGCCCCCCCCCAATCTGGCTGCCCCTTTCCAAGTGCAAGATGTGAAGCCCATCTCAAAGCTAAATTCTAAAAAGTTAAAGCAAATCAATGTTGATTTGCATTCCTGTGCAGAGGCTTTCCGTCCTGCCCGATAGATCGATAGGTTCTTCATTGCTTCAGCAAAGAGTTGCTCAAACATAGTTTAAAACAAAATAGATATAGCGATTGCAAGTAACTGGAAGCTGGGGCTTTTGAAATCTTATCGCTGAGCCTGCTGGGAACATCTCCCAAGGCCCCCGCGTGAGCCCGATCTATCCTATTGATTGTAATAGGTGACACTAATTAATAAACGGAGGAGCTAATGAATGTGACAGCATCCACTGGAGCTTTCAACTGGTATCTCATAATTGCAATGTTTCCTTAGTGGAAGAGATCCAGTTGGATTAATTTAAAAAACACTTTCAATATGGCTTCTAGAACTTAAAGCCTTGGGTTTTCTAAGTAATGCTGGCCTGATAAGGAAGTTGGAGTTTGTATTTTGAATTTCTAAAGGGAATGGACGAGTTCCTCACATGCCTTCTGACTGTCTCAAAATTACTTTGGCAAGCTATTTTCTTTTACCCCTCAGCCCACCAGCTTTCAAAATTCAGTTCATAACATTTTTATTCTCAGTTTTCTGTTGCATTGGGACTCCCTCCTACCTAAAAATGTATACCTGCTGGGCTTTCTATTATCGACATGACAATCTATAATAATTTCTCATTTTTCTAATGCTTCACAGGCAGGCTGGGAATTGGGTGGCCCTCCCATGTGTTGTTGGATTGCAACTCCCAGCAACCCTGTTATTTTATATATATGATACTTACAACACCTCTGTCATGTAGCTCTCTGGGAGAAAATCTGTGGTCTGTTCCAGGAGGAACAGTATCCATGCCCTATGAGGAACAGCTTAGAAAGCTAGGTATGTTTACCTTGAAGAAAAAAAGGGGATTTGGATAGTGCCTTGGATGATGGCTTTCTAAAAGAAATAATCAAACAAACAAAAAGGATATATCGTGGCCCTTCCAATTTCATGAGGGTTCAGGATGCAGAACTCTTGCAAAAGTGGAGAAACTGCTGATAACTCCCCTACCACCACAATCCCCCTCCCATTCTCATTGAGGGCCATTTCCGCACTAGCTTGTTATAGTGCTATAATTCCACTTTCGACATCCTATGGAATCCTGGGGTTTGAAGTTTCGGGAAGGGGCGGCCGGCCCCTCCCGAAACTGCAAACCCCAGGATTCCATAGGATGTGAAAGTGGAATCATAGCACTGTGACAGGCTAGTGCAGAAATGGCCTGGGACTCCCCCTCCCCATTCCCTTGCCTTTTGCACACCAAAGCCAGAGGCAAGGGAATGGGAGAAGGGAGCCTTGGATGGGAGAAGACAGGAATGCATGCCCCCCCCCCCGCATTTCCTTGCCTTGTGTCTGGGCACTTGCCTTCTTTCTCTGCCCCTGACAAAATGCAAGGGAATGGGAGGAGGCGAATGGGCGGAGAAAGGCACCAGCATGTCTCATGAATAATCGAATTCACAAACGTGGAGGGAGGACTATAGTAGTAATAGGAGACTTCGGCCACCCTTATATTCACTAGAAATCACACTCTGCCAAGAGTATAAAGTCCAATAGATTCCTCACTCACCTTGCAGACAAATTTCATGGTACAAAAGGTGAAGGAAGCAGCTATTTTCAGTTTGAGCCTAACCAACAGAAATGAATTGAGCAATGAGATGCAAACACAGGATTTTTGGGTGGGAGTGACCATTTCCTTTTGAGACTTGTTCTACAGAGGAAAAGGGAAGCCATGCGTAATCAGATCCTCACTCTGGATTTCAAGAATGCTGATTTTTGTAAACTTAGGGAAATACTGGGTGAGAAATGCTCAAAGGGAAGAAATTTCATGATACATGAGAGTTTCTTACAGGCAAGTTTACCCATCTATTGTGCTTGTGTGAGAGTATAAAAAGGCTTTAGGGAACCAAAAGAGTGAGAAGAGCTTCAAAACAGCCTTCATCTGTAGACAGAGGTACTAAGTAGAGCCAGGTGGCAACGGCAGCCTGTAATTCATCGATCTCTATGGTGTGAAGGAAACAGGCACAAACTGCCCAGGTCAAGGTTTGGCACTGAATTGCCTGTTCATGTGAGCTGAGGAATCATTTGATGTTAAAAAGTAAGACATTCCAAGCAAGCTCAACAGGAAAAAGCAGAGAGCACCATCAGGAAGGAAGGATACATTAGTATGTGTCTTATCTTATCTAAAAACCATTTAAAATGGCATGAAAAGGACATGACCAGCCATGAAGGAGATCATTCTCAAATTGAATAAGCCCCTTGACTGTGAAAACTGGATGACTAGATCCTGACCATAGAAGTCCAGGAGCCTGCAATCTCATACCTTCCAACATGCCACAGATGAAAACAGGGACACCGCTGGCAAAGCAACATCAGAGGATGGTCAAGATGGCAAAAGTTATGAATGAAGAAGAACACACAAGCCCGGTAGAGACTGCAGCAGTTTGCTTTTGCCTGAGTATACAGGGAAGAGCAAAATTTTGCCCCCTTCTTTCCTCACCCCCTACTGAGTTTCTTGAGTAAAACTATTTTTGCATTTTGAACTCAGTTTGCAGCAATTCAAGTAAACCAAGGATGAAGGAGGAAAGTGGGAGGAAGAAAAAAACTGGGACATTTTAAAAGCAGTTGGGAATGGTTGAGGATTATTGGGGACTATCCCTGCCAATTCAAGGCACTCAGAGGGATGCAGTCAAACTGTGCTCCAGGGGCCAAGAGAGCTGGCTCTCAGATCTCAAAAATCTAGTTCCAAATAGGACAAAGCTATTGAAACAGTTGTTGAACGATGAGTTAACACATAGGTACACCCTACTGATTCAATGGGAGCGCTGTAATTGGAACTATCAATGCAGCTGACTTGCAGTTGTCTTCTTAAGAAGGTCTTTCCTGGGCCTAAAACACCCAGAGGGAACAAAAGCATAGGGAAGTTGCTCTATCCCACATAAACTTCAACATTTCACAGAGGACAACTGTGATGTGTGTTGGCAAGCAACACCAGAGTGCGGTCAAGATGGCAAAAGTTATTTATGAAAAGGAATAGAAGAGTTAAGAGAGGCTGCAGCAGTTTGCTTTGCCTGAACCTCTTGGGAAAGGCAAGATTCCTTCCCTCGTTTCCCCACTGCTGAGTTTATTGAATGCAACCTACTTTTGCATTTGGAACTCAGTTGGTAGTAATTGAAGCAAGCAGAGGGAAAAGGGGGAATGTGGGAGGAGGAAAGAGAAAACAAGCACATTTTAAAAGCAGCTGGAAAAGAGAGGTGACAGAGTCAGGCCTGTCCCTGCTGAACTGGGACAGTAGGGGGTATACTGTCACCATCTTGCTTCTTTGTGGCTAGCTGCCACCTATTTTCTGAGAGCCTGCATTAAACCCATTATTTATCTGAGTTCTTTCACTTTCCTGAGGCTTCCACACTTATCGTTTCTGTCTGCTAAAGGGTCATGATGGGGAATTTCTTTCAGCCCAAGTGGTGATTTCAGTTTCAGAGAAATTCGTACAATCCCAGACTTGGAAGACAGCCCAAGGGCCGCCCAGTCTAACCCCATTCTGCCAGGCAGGAAGATTCCCTCAAAGCACTCCCAAAAAATGGCCAGACGGCCTTTGTTTAAAAACCTTCAAAGACTCCACCACACTCCCAAGCAGGGTATTCCACTCTCAAATGGCTCTGACTTGTTACCCTGATTTCTGGGGGTCCCGGGAGGGACACCTCAATGTGCTCAAAATATGGGGAATTACGAATTAGCTCAGAGCACTGGCTGGCAATGCGAAAGGCAGGGTAACTTAGCAGGATCTTGGAACCCTATGTATACGAGGTCGGGCCGCGCCAAGAACTAGGCAAGTTGTTCAATTTAAAAGATTTTATTGTAATGTCCACAATTCAGCACACACAGACACATGCACTCACGCACTCATCCAAGAACTATGGAAGCAGAAAGTGAGGAAAATTGATAGAGGTTTCCAGAGGATTTCTGGGGTGATACTCCACCTGATCCTGCAGTCCGGGAATAGAGAGATAGGGAGCGATGCTGGGGTTTGTGGTAGCTCAGCACATGGAGGCTAAGGGGAGGCTCACCAGATAGAGCGGCAGCAGTTCGGGATGCAAGGCATGAGCGTTCCGACAAGAAGCTCAAGCTTGGGGTGTTTATAGGGAAGATTGTACCTGGAGGCTAGTCTTCTCCTGAGGAGAACAATACGGAATTTGGTGGAGACAAAGCCCCCAAAAGGTCAAAATCAGAATTGATGAGATTTAGCCAGCATTGCCAATTGTTAGAACAGTATGCAGATGAGGAGCGCTTAGCGTTTGTATAGAGCAAGCAGTTCGGGGCTGAGAGCCCTTGCATTTGCTTAATGGTCGGCTGTGTCTGGAGGGCATTACTAAAAAGTTGTTTACTGGCCTAGACCTAGCTTGCATAATTAAGGCTATGCGGCCGTGCCTGCCTACACAGGCTCTCCGTGACCCTTTCAGACACGTGGAGTTCGTCTTATGGAGTGCCACATGGAAATATTAACCATAACCAATATGAAATTGTAGACCTTGGGCTCAGGCTAGACAATCACAGTAACAGACCATCATGAAGTTCTTCCTAAAGTTTAGATGGAATCTTGTCCTGTTTAGAAAGCCAGCCACGGTTCACAGTTCTTAAATAGAGTCTATAGTAGCAGCCACCGTCAAGATTTGCAGAAGTTTACCAGTCAATTACCATTCTTGTTTCAGCAGTCCAGGCCAACAATAAATTCAGAGTGTTAGTTCAACGGAGTATCCAGCAACGTAGTCCATTTCCACACTAGACTGTTATAGCACTGTGATTCCACTTTCAACATCCGATGGAATCCTAGGGTTTGCAGTTTTGGGAGGGGTCGGTCGGCCCCTCCCGAAACTGCAAACCCAGGTCCATCGGATGTGAAAGTGGAATCACAGTGCTATAACAGTCTAGTGCAGAAATGGCCATAGTCAGCACATAAAGCAAGGATCAAGGTTTTTCAGAAACATGAGCCAAGGATCCAAAGACAAATGTGTTGCTCACACAAGAAATGGCAGTTGTCTGCAATGGCCTTCCCCTCCTACCTCTGGTATTTATTGAGCATCAGCCTCTCCCAGCTGTTTACCTGATTAATGAGTCTTCCCTATGTAAGCGCTCTGAGTCTCATGAGCTCTCCCTTTCTCATCTATACTGGGCTGCAGTAAATATTGTCCTGTCCTGTCTCTGTATTTTGGCTGTTGGGGAGAATCTTGTCTGTTTTTGCATCTGGGTCCTGGGACTGGGGCGTGACAGTTGCCAGTAACTAACCCTTAGGAGATGCATTTCAATATTTACTCGTTCAGTCCATTTATAACACACCTTTCTCATGCCAAGGAATCCAAGGTGGCTTACAAAATTTAAAATAAAACATTAGTTGAAAATATACTACTACAATTTTGTTAAAAAAAAAAACCCAAAGTTCTGTTAAAACCATGTCATTAAAAAAGCAGTTTAAAATACATTTAGAACATACAAAATTAAAATAGAGCATACCATTTTGAACACTATTCTGTCACATGGTTAAAATCAGTCCAAAGCTTGTCTAAACGTAACCTGCTGGAAGGAAGGATTGTTCTTAGAGCAAGTGGGCATAGTAAACATAGGGCTTCCTTTCTCCTTTTCATGTTAAACCTCCACCATTTGCCTTTGTGCCATTTAATTGCATGATCATAAATACCTTTGGTGTTCAGGTGATCAGATCATGTGACCCTGGATTGTTGCTTAGGTCATCAGTCTTAAAAGAAAGAGCCCCCTTCTCAGATCACTCTCTTCTCCTCTATTTTTTTTTTTTTTTTTTGGCTTCCTCTTTTCCGACCATGCTTCCCATCTCCATCAGAAGATGGTAAGTTAGGAACGAAGCTACTACTATTCATTAGGTGGTTAGGATGTAGGTTCCCCAATACATATGAAAATGTAGAAGCCATTAGTAAACTTTTTTAAGTTTGTAACCTGAAACTGCCTGCATTTGTTTTGTCTTCTTAGTCAGTTAAGATCAGAAAAGCCACACAGAAATTTGGGCATGCTTTTTCTGCTGTTCTGCTAAAAGGAGACTGAACCCTTCCAGTTTTAGCTTCCATGGAATTTCCCAGTAGAGCTAACACCCTGGGAAACTCTTAATTCCCAAGAAGGAAGGAAGGAAGGAAGGAAGGAAGGAAGGAAGGAAGGAAGGAAGGAAGGAAGGAAGGAAGGAAGGAGGGGAGCAACTGGGTCTCCTATAGAAGGGAGCCTCACAGCAGGAAGAAGCCATGGAGAAGGCTCTCCTCCCAAGTCCTCAGCAACCCGCCTATGAAGGTGGTGAGGCTGAGAAAAAGCCCTCAGACTAATATAGGGAGTTAGTCTTTTAGATAGTCTTGCCTCAAGCTGTATAGGGTTTTAAAGGCCAAAAACAGCCCTTGAAATTCTCCTCAGAAATGGCCCAGCAGCTGGTGAAGCTGTTTCAACAGGGAAGCTACATGATCCCTGTAACTAGCCCCATTCAGCAGCCTGGCCACAGCATTTTGGACTCACTGGAGTTTCCAAAGGCAGCCCGACCCCGACGTAGAGCATATTACCCTAATCCAAACAGGATATAATCAAGGCTTGTGTTACCACGTCCATGTCCAACAACTCAAGGTGCAGCCAGTGTATTGGTTTGAGAATAGGAGGAGCAGTTATAGCAAAATCTAGAAAACCACCCAATAGAGTTGTCATGGGTATGGAGGTGTGGCCAGCTGGGGAAACCCAGGAGGGCAGGATTTGGCCCTAGGGTCTGAGGTTGCACACCCTAATCTTGCCCAGCAGCAGCCAGGGCCTTGCAAGACACTCACAATGAGAGCAGGAATGAGCGTGCCTCCAAAGTACCCTGAAGTTTGGAGCCCCGGAAAGAACTCTGGGCTGTAATTAGTGGTGAAGTTTTATTCCACTTTGACAGGGAGGGGAGGCGGGAAAGTATCAGATGAGGAGGAAGATAAAGGCACATAGAGCTTCGCTGCTTTTGTTCTGCCCAGTCAATAGTTTTATTGAAAGAGACGCCATCACAGAAAAGAAAGGATAAATAAAACCTTTGTTCCACAAAGAGTGACAATTAAAAATGGCAAGGCTAGCAAAAGGAGAGGTGATATAAGGAGGGAATAACCTTGGGAGAATCAATCGTCACAGCGACTTGTGTGCCATAAAATGCAGCACAGGCAACTGAGTCCCTAATGTAACTTTTTTTTTTTTTGGAGGGGGCTCAAAGGCAAGAATGATTCTCATCCAGTAGGTGCAATAAATGGGCAGAAATGCCAAGCGACACTGTCTAGAACCCCACAGAGGAAAGGAGAACAGTCCAGCAAATGAGATTTGCCAAAAGCTTAACTCTTCTCCAGTGAGTAAATTCCCTACTTCCAGAATTGTGCCTGCAGGCCATCTTGGACCAACCTACATTACAATCTACTCATGCCCAGAGCTTATTGATGGCAACCATATTTAACCTGCTCACTTGGCTAACTCACTTCCTTTTCCCACCCGCAGGCGGACAACATCCAAGTCCCCAAACTGAGAGGACAGAGTGTAATTTTCCACTCACAGTGTTAAGCCATGGTCATACAATGCCCCCTCATTAGTGAATTATTAGTGAGCGTTGGACTCCAACCCTGGAGAACAGGGGTCAATTCTCCACTCAGCCATGGAAACCCACTGGGTAACCTTGGGTGTGCCAAACACTCTCACCCCCAGAAAATCCCATGGTAGGTTCATCTCAGGCCATTTCCACACATGGCGAGGGAATCACTCCCTGCCGCTATTCACCAAATCTTCTGGCGGTACGGTCTGGTACGGTCCGGGGTAGGCAGAGCAGTGCATGGTCGTAGATCCGCACTGCTCCGGTGTCCAAAATGGCGGCTTCTGGTTGGTCGTGGGTCTTGACCAACCGCTGAAGCTCGCCAGCCTAAAGCTCGCCCTCCTCAGATCGCAGGCTTGCATTGGTGCGAGCCTGTGAATCTGCACCGGACAGCAGGCACGCGATGGCGCACGCCGGCATTTTGAAAGACCGGAAAAATCAGGTCTTTCAAAAACACACTGGAGGACCACTTGGGGTCGTTCTGGAGTGGACTGAGGTGCGGATCTACAGTAAGTAGTCCGGACCCAGTCCGCTCCAAGGTGCAGACGTCCTCCATGGAGGACACACTGCACCATTTTACTTACCCTGTGTGGAAATGGGCTTAGGGTTGCCATAAGTTGGAAACAACTTGAAGGCGCACAACAACAAAAGTAACTGAATGTGCAACCAAATGCCACTGCAAACTGAATGAGTAACTCTACTTCCACACCCAGAACTGAATGTGGAGATTGTTTTGGACAAGAATGCCCAGCTCTGTCCACATGGGAACTTAGGCAATCACAAGAGGCCAAAAGGATTCCACCCACTGCCTGTGAAGCCAAAAGGAAAAAAGCCCTTGTATTTAGCAGAGGTGAAAGGGGGGATGGCTTTAGTTCTCTGGTGGATCATGGGCCTTGGAGTTGCAGATTTAACTCCTGCAATCTCCAGGTAAGGTGGGAAGATTTCTGTGTGGCACTCTGGAGAGGTTAGCATTTAGTGTTTTAGTCAGTTTGAGTTCAGTTTTTTAGTTTACTGTGCTAGTATTGTGTTTGTGTTTCAGTTTTTTCTCTTTGAGCATTCAGTATATTTCTTTGACTGTCAACTATGATTCTAACTGTGGATCTGACTTATTAGACTGGGGAACTGCCATACCAATCTGGGAGAGGAAGAAGTAAGCCCCTTTCACAACTTGCTCAAAAGTCCTAGTTGCAAAGGCCCTCTTATCAAGTGATGGATACTATGAAGATATTGTACCAGAGGCAAAAACTTCATAGCTCTCTGAGTCAACTCTAGAAGCAAAGGAAGGACACCATCACCTGGCAATCCTTGTGCAGAGACAGATGAAATGGAAAGAAAAGGAGCTGCTGCACCAGCTGGATCCTGCATTCCTCACAGATCAGGAAGGGCCCCTTAACTCCCCAGCCCAAACCCTAGTGGTGTGCTGTGGCAGGGAAGACAGCCAGTGATGAGAAAGTCTCAGGCAGAACAGCCATGAAGGAGGGAAGGCACTGGAGAAATCAGTTGCTGATTTTGAGCAAGATCTACACTGCTCTAGCACAGCATAACAAAACATGGGAAGTGAGCACCCAACAATAGTACAGGTGGCATTGCACCCTGAAGTCCCTTGGCTGACGTTGCACAGCAGAATAGGGACCTTGCAGATTGAGGTAGCAGAGGCTGGGTGGCCATCTGTCAGGAATGCTTTGATTGTGTCTTCCTGCATTGCAGAATAGGGTTGGACCGGATGGCCCTTGGGATCTCTTCCAACTCTATGAGTCTATGATTTTATGACTGTATGACAACCAGGTACATAGGCAGCCAATTGTCCATCTGTCAAAGGTTGGTAGTCAGCAGAAGGGTGATGCGGTGAAACTCCATGTCCATTATTCTGTCCTACACATGCAAAGTGTAAGAGCTCCCTCTCTCTCTCTCTCCACCTGAATGGCTGCTTTTACCTGGCCCTCTGACTAATTCTCATCTCTAACTGGTTCTCATTAAATTAAAAGTCATCTCCTGTAAACCTTATTCTGCTTCACTCTGCATTCTGTATTAATATTTTATGTTTGGGCAGTAAGAAACCTAACAGTGTAACAGTTCATGGCTATGGTTATTAATACTGTAATTCCAGTAAGCTGAATCTAATCAGATGTGTAATGATAGAATAAGGTACTTTTTACTTACTGGTTTTTCTTTTTCATTACAATTGTTGGGCTTGGGGATTAAAGTTTCCAAGGGACTTAGCCCTTTTTGGGAAATTCTGTAAAAGCTAAAACTGTTAGGAATCAGCCTTCTTTTAAGAGAGTAGCAAAAAAACCATGCCCCATTATCAGCATTGCTTCCCTGAACTGAAACTGGCTAGGAAAACAAAACAAGGCAGAACAGTTCGCTAACAGCTTTTCCATTTACATAGGTATTGGGGAACCTACATCCTAATTAGCTAATAAATAGATCAGGTAAGATAGTAGGTTCATCCTTAAATCACCGTCTTCTTGATGGAGATGCAAAGCATGGTTGGAGAAAAGGAAGAAGAAGCAAAGTGGAGAGGAAGAGGTCTGAGAAGTGGGGTCTTTTATAAGATGGATGACCCTAGGAACTATTCTGGGTTGCATGATCTGGTCATCTGGACACCAAAGGTATTTATAACCGTGCACTTAAGTGACACAAGAGCAAATGGTGAGGCTTTAGGTGAGAAAGGAGAAGGCTTTGGCATGCAAAGGAAAAAGAAACACTATGCTATCTAAACTCCCGCTTGCCCTAAAACAAAGTAGGGAGAGAATGCTGCCATTTTCTAATGGGAAGGAAGTCACAGTATTTTTGTGTTTTAGTTAGTTATGTACCTAGGTCGTGTTTATGGCAATAGACTAGTGTTTTAGCAACTGCGTTTTAGTTTAGTTTAGATTATTTTAATTTACTTTTAGCTTTAGTTCTACGTGCACATTGTCTATATATAGTATTTTTCTTCAGTTTTAAATTAGTTTGGATTAAAATTAATAAACATTTAAAAAAAAACTTAGTATTTTGTGTGCATAATAGTCCTCTCTGCCATTTCCATCTGAAAAGCCCAGGAAAGACATTCACATATGGTTGCAGAGAGCTTTTATTGTTGGAAGAAGAGCACTATATTAGGTGGCCTGGAAGCCACAGAATAGGAGACAGTTTCACAGGGATACTAAGGTGAACAGTCACTGCCTTACTTCTTTCTGTGCCTCTAGCAAGTCTTTATCTCAACCAGTGATAGCTGGTTGCTTTCACATCCCTATGAAGCTTTTCTAGGCCATAGCCCACACTTCAAAGGAGTTATCAAAATGTCTGGGCACATTTGGGGACATAGCGTTACCCTGTTTACTGGGGGTCCCGGGAGGGACACCTAGATAAGCAAACAACAACACACGATTTTGGGGGAAATTAGCTGGAGCACTCACTTAAGCTAGCGAGAGGCAGGGTAACTTAGCAGGATCTTGCAATCCAGCGTCTACGGGGTCAGGTCAGTCAAGCAGCCAGATGGGTTTAAAGTAGTGGAAATGATATTTTATTACATACAAACAAATATTGAAGACACCACACTTACACAGCTAACTAAGAAATTAGAGGTTGAATTAAGGATAGAGATTTTCAGGGAAAATGGGTGATACAACACCTGTCTCATCGTCCTGGACCTTAGGAGCGAAACTGGGGATGCGGAGAAGAAGCTCAGCTCAATTAGCTGAGGGGAGCTCGAAACGGCAGCAAGGCTTCATGGAAGTTCGGAGCGATCCGAGGAAGGTCTTGGAATCAGGGGTTTTTATAGGATGAATTGGGACTGCAGGCTCTGCCTTACTCGGGGACAACAATGAGTTTTGGGTGCGAGACAATGTCTCCGAAAGGTCACAATTTAGCATGATTGAGTTAAGCCCGAATTGACAAAGAGGTAGACTGTATGCAAATGCTCAGCGCTTGGCCTTTAATGAGCTTGCCAAGTTACCTGCTCAGGGCAGGGAGTCCTTTGTAAACAGCGGGCATACATAATGAGGGGGTTTGCAGAGAGGTCTCCTAAAGCGGGGATCCGGCTATTTCTGGCCTGCCTGTATTGTCTTGGGATATTGCGGCGTTTGATGGCCGAGCCTAGTTCTGGGCTTGTCCAGGGGCCTCACAAACACGTGGAGAGGGATGGTAGAATAAAGCCGAATTATGATATCAAAGTGATACCTAGTGCTATCGCCAGGTAGACCTAAGCTGCAGTAACAATAGGTCTCAGCACCTTGGAGAGTTCCTTTAAAATATGGAATAAAATGCACACTGGATTCATCAACCTACTGACATGGACACCACCTGCTGCCAGGGCTAATTAAAGTTTAGAAAAGTGAGCTTTTTTGGACTTTACCTCCCAGAGTTCCCTGTGCAGCACAGCCATGTTGCCTGGGAGATGCTGGGAGATAAAGTCCCAAAAGGCTGACTTACCAGTTCAGTTCCAAACACATCTTCACTGTAATTGTCACCCACTGAAACCAGCTCAGTTCCCTCCATTTCTCTTCACAGGATTTAAATCCAAGATCCCTTCAAAGTGGCACCTTCCCTTTTTTCTCAGAAGAAAGAAAAATCCTTCTCAAAGTATCCTTCATTAACTCAGCTTCATTGGGCCATTTTGGAAGCCAAGTGCCCTGATTCTCCTGTGCAGTTTTACTGCCAAAACTGCTGCAAGGGAAACTGAGATTGTCAGTGAAGTATCGATGCAGGAAACGAAAAGAGGTAAGCCTTGGGGTTTAGCCTGGGGCCAGGGACCTCCAAAGCCTCCAGTGGAAGATTTAACGAGCCAAGTGAATCGATGACACTTAATCTGTGTCTGATCAGTTGCGGGGGTGGGATTCTGGCAGGTGTGAGTGGGAGAAGGCTGGAAGGTGACTGAATTCTGTGGAACCTAAGCCTACAGCCAAACTCCTGTTGCAGACTTAAGTACGCCTACGTTCCATTCCAAAATCATAGAATCATGACAACATATATGGAATCCTGGGATCTGCATCTTAGGGAGAGGCAATTAGAATTCTTAGCCAAAAAGTCCCTGGACCTTACTAAACTACAAATCCCAGAGTTCCACAGAATGTTGCCATGGCGGTTAAAATGGAATAATAGTGTTATAACAGTGTAGTGTGATAGGGCAGTAGAAACTTGCCTTATGCCAGCTCAGGTAATCCATCCAGTTAGCCCAGGGTGGGCAACTGGGGAGGGGGAGTAGCTGTTTCCCACCCTCCACACACCCTACCGTGGGCAAGCAACACAGGGGGTGGGGGCAATGCAATGAGAAGCAACAAAAAGTCACTTTCAGCTATGTGTTTTTTTAAGATTTTGAATTATTGAGGAGGGCAAAACCACTGTGTTTTGCAGATGTTTTGCCCCATTTTGAACTTTTGAAGGGGGGCTGCCCATTTTTTTTTTTTTAAATGGTAGTTTGGAGGCTGCACACTCAGCCCTGATTTAGGCTGATGTTGTCTGCTCTGAATGGCAGTCTCCCTCCAGGGTCCAAAGCAGGCAAAAATATTTCACATTGTGTGTTTTTTTTTAACTGACGATTCCACATATCAGAACCAAGACTATCTCTGTGCAAAGCAAGATTTCCACCACAGCACTGCCATTCCCCCTCGCAGGCATCCCTTCAGCACTAAAGAAGCCAATGCTCCGAGATGCATCTAAAGATGTACCCCTGAATCCCATTTGCCTGTGCCATGCTGAGTCCCAGCTCACATTCCCTGGGGTGCAATCAAGAGAGGCTTCTGTCGCCCAAGCATTGCTACGAGCACACCACAGCAGAAAGGGATGGTTCCCATGGAGAAACTGGGGGCTGATTAGGAGCGGGGCGAAAGCAGAGAAACTGCCAATCCTATTGATCCCTGCAGAAGACAAGTGTTGATCCAGATGTCTGTATAAAAGACCTTTTGGATCATGAAAGAACTGGTGGTCTGCACAGCCTGGCAGCATCAGACAGCGCGGATGTTAGACAACACTTCCCTCCAGCCTCAGACACAGCGAGAGCAGGAAAGGTTAGGTATGCCTATATCATATAGAAAAAGAAAGCAAGAGAAGTCAATGCAGGGATTACTGACTCACAAGAGTTCTTACCTTCCCCACTGAGAGCAAAGGCCCATCAGCCCATCTGGGTGTACCACTCTCTTAGGTTCGATGGGGCCGTTTCGTGTATGAATTTTGCATGTATGGGATGTCAGCTGGAGGATGGAGCAAACCTGTTTTCTGCTGTGGCAGAGATTAGGATATGGAGCAATGGCTTCAAACTTCAGGAAAAGAGATTCCATCTAAACATTAGGAAGAACTTCCTGATAGCAAGATCAGTTTGACAGTGGAATATGCTGCTGCCCCAGTGGGGTGTGGTGGAGTCTCCTTCTTTGGAGGCTTTTAAACAGAGGCTAGATGGCCATCTGTCAAAGGGAGTTCTTTGATTGTGTCTTCCTGCTGGCAGAATGAGATTGGACTGGATAGTCCTTGGGGCCCCTTCTAGCTCTATGAATCTATGATTCAAACACAATGACAGAAGCTTAAATCAATTGCAAATTTATATAAACTTTTTTTTAAAAGCAGCTGTAATACAGCATATGCTATACTAATTTCAGCTGCTATGTAATCTCCCAGACTTCTATTCATCCCATAAGACACAAGGTTGCTGTTGTTAACTGCCTCCAAGTCAGCTTTGACTTGTGAGTGAGAGATTTCCAAGTCACCCTGTCATTGCCACTCCTGCTCGGGTCTTGCAGATCCACAGCTGTGGCTTCCTTGATTGAACCTATCCACCTGTAATGTGGTCTTCCTCTTTTCTTGCTGCCTTCCACTAATAGAATCATATTGCTGAATGAAACCACAAGGTCCATCTAGGCCAACACCACACAGCTGTGCAGAAAGACACACAGCGTTCCTCAGTGATGGCCATCCAGTCTCTGTTTAAAAACCTCCAAAGAAGGAGACTCTACCACACTCCCCCAACTTCCACTTTAAAACTGCTTTTACACTCAGGAAGTTCTTCCTAATGTTCCAGTGGAACCTCTTTTCCTGTAGTTTGGAGCTGTTGCTCTACGTCCCAGTCTCTGGAGCAGCAGAAAACAAGCTTGTGCAATGTTGCTCTACTTTACCAAGCGTTCTTGTCCTTTCTAATGAGTCATGCAAAGACCCTTTCACACTACACAATTATAGTGTTATATTCTACTTTAATTGTCTTGGCAGTGTCATATGGAATCCTGTGGTTTGTAGCCTGGTAAGGCATCAGGGCCCTCTGGCTGAGAACTCTGACACTGAACACGGCAAATTTCAGGACTGCACATGGCTTGGACCACAGTGCAGTGTGGGGCCCAGGACTTGCTTCTAGAAATCTTGCTGCATAATTAAGTAACTGTAAACTCTAATTCAAGGTACCAAGTACCTAACTTTTAACCCTGGCAAGCATAGCTCTTCTCCCCTCTAGCTCTCTCTCCAAACTGAACTGGCAAATACAGCCCATTTCTTCTCGTTTTCTCACCCACTGGGCCAAATCAACCTGAGCATTTACAAGAATTAATGTCTATTTGCCACAGGAATTGTTTCCTGTGGAATTGTTTGTCTTTGCAATTTTGCCGTGATTTTAGTTGTCCTTGAGGCTGAGGTTGGTCCCATCTGCTTTAGCCCAGACATAGACAGCAATGTCCAAGGTTAGAAGGGGTATCTATCAGCACTTTCGGGGTGCAATCCCATTGGTGTCTTAGACCATGTGTGTACATTTTCCTTCAAAAGCGGCTGGACATTTTTGTCTGATGCAGAATACCAGCATGCAGTGCAAAGTTGTGGAAGCAGAGTTGCAAAGGTGTTCATTATACCTGACGATTGCATGTGTTTCATTGTGCATGCATCTCACATGCCAATTTGCACATACATTTGGTTGTGCATTCAGTTGTACATTCAGTTGCACAAGGTAACTGTTCAACACCAAGAGATTTACACTATGCAACCTAGTACATTATCTAATCTAATTTATTAATAAGACACTCCAGTGTTAAAACACATGAACACACACACACACACAGAGCCCTCCTTACAAGTATTCAAGCTGCTCTGCAGTGTTGGGGTCAAGGGCGTGTTTTTCTTTTTCTTTTTCTTTTTCTTTAATACACCCATTTCAGAGCTTGAAAACTGAGGCTAGTAAACTAAGTCCAAGAGAAAACTTGCTCAAGGCCCTCTGGAAAGTCCACCCTGAGGCAAAATTTAGGTCCCATCTCTACTATGACCCACAGTTCAATGGATATCACAATTCAGGAAGAATATGGACAAACTGGAACATTTCCAAGGAGGGTGACTAAAATGGTCAAAGGTCTGGAAACCATGCAATCCTATGTGGATTAGCCTAAGGAACTAGAGATGTTAAGCCTGGGAAAGAGAGGGTTAAGAGGGGACATTATAGCCATGTTTAAATATTTCAAGGGATATCATATGGAGGACGGAGCACGACTGATTTCTGCTGCTCCAGGAAAAGAGGTTCCACTTAAACATGAGGAAGAACATGCTGATACTATGAGCAGTTTGACAGTAGAATATATTGCTGTCTCAATGGAATGGGGCAGAGTCTTCTTCTTCGGAGGTTTCTAAATAGAGGCCAGATGTCTATCTGTCAAAAAGAATGCTTTGTTTGTGCCTTTCTGCATCTCAGAATGGGGTTCGACTAGATGGCCTTGCTGGTCTTCTGATTCTTTGATTCTAGCCTCTCCCTCACTTTTTGAAAAAGCAAAGACCAGATTAGGTCCTCTTGGTCTTTAGCAGGGCATAAGATGGGCGGTTATACCCTGAGCCTTCCCCCAACGTTCCTCTTAGCAACTCCGGATTCTCTCTTCCTCAGGTGACTTGATTTCCTTCTACCCCCCTCAAAAAAACCCCTGCCTGACACCCCAGCACTAAGGATAATTACAACCACTGCTGGAGACTCACAGATCCAGTTTGATTAATGCTCAAGTAATGGCAGGGGGCCCTTCCCTTCCAGTCTCCCACCCCAGGGGGCCCCTCCGGCGCCTGACCTCTAATGAATACTCCAGAGGCCAAGCCGCACTTGCACCCATGTGACACCTCCCAGCTTCACCGCCTGCCGCCCGCACACTGTTCCCCCCTGCTGGGAGATGATTGGCAGCGAGAGGTTAAGGTGAGACCCCAATTATCCTCTGGATCAATGGATGCTCTTCAGACCACCTGCAGGCTGCCAGGCTGCCTGTGCCAGACGCTCTGGCTTGTTAGGTTGGCTTAGCTCCCAGAATTCAGGGCAGGAGAGGAGAGAAGTATGCACACTCGGTACCCCAAGAAATAAAGGCCAAACCCTTCACATAAGGTGACTGTGGCTTATTAAGGAGTTATCGATCTGCAGGTTTCTAGTGCATGGATCACAGAGAGAAGGCCCAGTTGTTATCAAAGGAAGAGAGCTTTCTGATTTAACTCTGGGGAAGGACACTCTGCATTCATTTGTTCCATCACAGATAACTTCAGTTAAGGGGAACAGTGGGATGGTGATGACGGTGATGACGACAACAGCAGTGGTGACAACGATGATGACAGTGATAGCATAGTATAATGCCTAGCTCAAGGGAAGCAATAGTACCACTCCATTCTGCTTTGGTTAGACCTTGCCTGGAATGATACTGTGTCCAGTTATGGCCACCAAAGTTCAGGAAGGGTATAAACAAGAGGGCCACCAAAATGGTCCAGAGGAGGGCCACCAAAGTCGCTGAAGGCCTGGAAACCATGAAGTCCTACGAAGTGTGACTTAGGGAGCTGGGGATGTTTAGCCTGGAGAAGAGAAGATTAAGAGGCAACATGATAGCCTTGTTTAAATATTTGCAGGGATGTCATATGGAAGATGGAGCAAGCCTGTTCTCTGCTGCTCCAAAGACTGCAACACAGATCAGTGGCTTCACACTACAGGAAAATAGATTCCACCTCAACATGAGGAAGAACTTCCTGAGGATAAGAACAGTTCAGCAATGGAATACGTTTCTCACACCATCTAGTGTCCGCTGTTGCAAGGATAAACTCACACGCCACTGAAGGGCCAGAACAAATAAGACAAGGTTTATTTCCTTCACAGGCTCCAGCCAAGGATTCAGTGTGAGGTCAAACAAACACAGAAGCTTCAGCTCCTTAAATGCCATACAGCTGGAGCAGAACTACAATTAACTTAAGGAGACATTACACCACAGCCTCAGTGGCGTATAGAGGAGTCTCCTTCTTTGGAGGCTTTTGAAGGGAGGCTGGATGGCCATTTGTCAGGACTGTTTCCATTGTGTCTTCCTCCATGGCAGAATGGGACTGGACTGGATGGCTCTTGGGGTCTTTTCCAACTCTAGGATTCTATGATTTTATGAACAGCAGCAGCAGCAGCAACAACAACTTTCTTTCTTCTCAATCACAGTTATATCAGGTATATAGTATTCTAATTGCAAAAGAAGTGGCAGTTCTTGGAATGTGCCACATTACCGGATAATACAGCACGATTCCTAGATGGAATCTGCATCCCTGATGGTCTTCACCCCCGGTTGGTAACATCTGGTAGGGTGTGGAGCTGAGATAACAACAACAACATCACAGGCTAAAGGAGAGTGTGGTGTTTGTAACGATGTTTTCTACAGCACTCAGTTTGAATCTGTACAACTGTGGCAAGAAGCAAGGCTCATTTGAGATATACAGCACCGTGGTTCCTGAACACTGATCCTACTACTGTTTGGGACCTCATCTCCCAGAAGGCCCACCCAGTTTGGCCAATGGTCAAGGATTCTGGGAGCTGAAGTCCAAAATAGCTATGCAACCAATAAATGAGAAGCATTGTTCCAACTTTCAAAGATTCTCTCCCCCGGGAAAGTTTGGAAACCTGTGCCAGATTCTTCAGGGCCAGCTTCAGCACTTGGACAGCAGCTGTGCGGGAAATAACTGAAGAGTATGAAATTCATAGTTTCACCATAAGACGGCAGGGGACTTGAAGGCCCAAACACACATATGAAATTCATAGGGACCTAAATACCCTAAAGGCACCAGATCTCATCTGATCTTGGAAGCTAAGGAGGGTTAGTACTTGGGTGGGAAACTGTTACTCCACTGGAAAAACCCTATCCCGGGGTCTACAATTTTAATATTAAAATATGATCCTGTGTGCCAGAGAGGTCCCTTGAAGGGGCACCTAGGCAGCAGTGGTCAAAAGACTGAAAACCAGGTCAGGCCAGTAAAATCCCCCGTCACGTAGCCCTAAGAGACCTCAAGATGTGTAAACCCACAATAAACAAAGGGTCCACAGCCCCAGGAAGCCGACTTGAGGGGATTAGCATGTGTTGAGCAAATATTTCATCAGGCGAGGACCATTTACATGAAGTCACACCACAAAACACAGCCGAAGATCCTGAGACTTTGGCAACACTTTGCAATCTCCTCACGCAAAAGAAATTACCATGGTGGAGTTTCGTTATCACTCCAACACCCATTGCTCTCCCCGGGAAAGGATTAGCCCACCAGGCACTTTTTTCCCTACAAATAGTCCCTATTTTTGAGTGGTTCTTTGGCTCACTCCCTGTCATCCCAGCAGACCGTTTCTCCATCTGTTGAGTGATCCCCTCAGCCCTCTCCGTGTTGAGCCCCATTTCTCCACTGCCTTCCCAGACCCAGGACTTCAGGAAAAGGTGCAGTATCTCCCAGCTACAACCCCTTCAATATTCCCCTTTCCAATTTCCTCTCTTTTGTTTCTTAATAGCTCTTGGGTGCGTGTGTGCGTGATTGCGTTGGTGCGTGAGGCTTGCATTCAATAAAATCATTTATTGGACATTTTTGTTTGGCCTTTGGCTTGGCCTGACCCTGTAAAAACTGGGTAAAAAGACCCCACTAGGTTACCCTGCCTCTCTCCTTGCTATTGCTTGTGCTCTGGCTAGTTTCCATTCCCCATCATGTGGAGCACATTGAGGTGTCCCCCAAGGGACCCCAGAAATCAGGGTAACAAGACCACTCCCTAACTGCCAGTGCTGTAGGCTGTATTTCAGAGGAAGGGATGACAAAACCACCTCTCAGTCTTCCTTGCCTAAGGAAACACTATGAAATCCATGGGGTCACTATAAGTCAACAGGCAACTTGAAGGCATGCTCACACAGAACTCTTCTTAGAGGCCTAACTTCATGGCCCTGATGTGTCACTTGTGGGATTTCAGAGTTGTGGAGGGCATGTGGTTTGTGACAGCATTTGGGGCTAGCTGGGTCTTTGGACTGATCCAGTACTGGTCTTCCTCTGTTGTTGATCCTGCTGAGACTCCAGTTCTTCACCTGAGTCCCACGGCTGCAAAAGAAATACACTGGCAAATCTAGGGACTAGGCCACAATGTGAATAAACTCTGAAGGCCAATAGCTCTGGCAAATGGATCTGGCTGGAAGTTCTCAAGTCAGTGGGGTGTCCCCATTGCATATCCTACTAGAATCTTTTCTGAGTTTCAGTTTGAACTGTTGGGAGTTAGAATTTCCCAGCATGTTAGTCCTATTTGGGAAATTCTATGGAAAGTAAAATTGTCAGGAATCAGCCTTCCTTTAGCAGAGTAGCAGAAAAAGCATGCACAAAATTCTGTGTGGCTTTCCAGATCCGAAACTAACTAAGAAGACAAAACAAATGCAGGCATTTTCAGGTTACAAACTTAGAAAAGTTTACTAATGGCTTTTATATTTGCATATGCATTGGGGAACCTACCTCCTTGCTAGCTAATTAATAGATCAGTAGGAGCTCTATTCTTAACTCACCATCTTCTGATGGAGATGCAAAGCATGGTTGGAGAGAAGGAAGAAGAACCAAAAATGGAAGAGAAGAGGAGGGAGATCAGCAAAGCAGGTCCTTTATAAGACTGATGACCCTAGCAACAATCCTGGGTCACATGATCTGATCACCTGAACACCAAAAGTATTTATGGTCATGCATTTAAATGACATGAAGGCAAATGGTGAGGCTTTGGCATGCAAAAGAGAAAGGAACCATCCTATGCCACCCACACCCACTTGCTCTAAAAACAAGACTGGGGAGAGAGAGAATGGTGGATTTCTTCCAATATGAACTTTAAAGGACCTATCCAAGCAGCTAAATCTATTTGAGCGATAGGCTCAACAGTTGTGTATTACCATCAATGTGTAATTCCATATGCAGAGGGTCACGCTGTACAAATCCACTCTGAGATATAAACCTCTGCATGCAGAGATCTGAGCCAAAATGCTACATCATCAATATATACTTTATATATATTTATATTTCATATTGCTACACCAAATCTTATATCATGCTTGCATACTGTAAATTTACAGAAAAAGACGGTAGTGTGCTACACCACCTTCTGCTGAATACCGATACAGGACAACGAACTGTATATCTACAAGCATGTTTCCTCTTTCCAGAGCCCCAATGAATCAAGTAATATCTGGAAGATGCTGAGTTATGCACCACCCAAGGCAATACAGCTGTATGTACAACAGAACTTCAATTCCACATCTGTGAATTGAATGTGGACTTCATCCCACAACCAAAGCTGCATGAGAAAGGGAATTTACTTGTTTGCAAAACACACACGGGATGCCTGCCAGCATTAGACACTTCTAAACAACTTTAAACAGTTTGGAATAATCAATAGCCATTTTAAAAAATTGAGACAGTGAGTGCTCAGACAAATCTACAATATGGTCACGTGAGATTACCAGACCCTAAAAGTTCTGGTGAAGAACCACTGCCTTCCCCTAAGGCTGAGAGAGTGTAATGCTCAGGGTCATTCAGTGGGTTTCATGACTGAGTGAGGGAGTTAGGAAATCGATTCCCCAGGATCCTAGTCCAACACTCAAAGAACCATACCATGCTGGTTCTCTCAATGTAAGATCACCAGGCCCAAAAAGTTTTGGTGAAGATCCATGCTTCACCTTGTCACCATAATGAAGCCAGTGTTGGTACCAGTTGAGTCTCCAAAGGGAGGGGAGTCCACAGCTAGAGCAGCTCAGCAGAAAAGGCTCTCCCTTGTGTCTCCACCTAATGTCTTGCTCCTACCGCTGAGACACAGAAAAGGACTCTCCAGCAGATCTTAATGGTTAGGCTCATGCATACAGGAAAAGGTATTCCATTAATGTTCCCAAGCCGCTTAAGGCTTAAAACATTACCAGGTGCACCTTGAACTTTGGCTGGAAGTATATTGGCAGCCTGTGCAGTTCTACTGCAGTAGCATCATATGGTTTCTACATAGTATTCCTGCCAGCAGTCTAGCTGCCACATATTCCACTAGCTGCAGCCTCTGTGTCATCTTCAAGGGCAGTTCCATGTGGAGAGCATTACAGTAGTCCAACTGGGAGGCTGCAAGTGTATGAATCACTGTGGCCAGGTTACCTTTTCGAGGAAAGGTTATAAATGATGGATTAACTGGAATGTGCACCATGGAAAATCTGATGTTTTCCTCAATCACATCTTGAAGGACAGCTCTATGGGCTGGGAGACAAGACAACCCAGCCTGTGACTGCCACAGATTTGCAGGTAGAAAATTGTTGTTCTGGCCTGCTGAGCAACAGCTATGTTCCCCCATCAAGAAAGTTTAAGAGCTATCCCATCCAACAGAGTAATGTAGAATGAATCTCCCACCCCTTGTGCAAAGTACATCTTTGGGCATCACTAAAGAGGACTCATTGGGTTAGAAGAAGGTGGAGGGAAGCTGCTAGCAGCCAGACCCAGAGCTTCTCATTAGCTGTTGTCATGGAGGCTTTGGAAAAGCTTGTTTCCTGGTTGGAAGAGGCCTCATCAGCACCGTTTAGCTTCCTCTCCAGCCTGGTGCTTTCATGTGTTCCTCTCATCACTCTCTAGCCTAGAGTCCTGCTGACAACTGAGTCTGAAGAGTCTGGGTTTTTCTACTCTTTCTAATGGCCCATGTTCCAAAAGAAGAAAGGTAAACATAACTAGGGAGAGAGGATGCTTCCCCAGAAATAATTCCTTTTTAAAAAAAAAATCATAGTGCTTGGATACAAGATGGCCCCCACCTCCATTGCACAGGATAGCTAAATCCAAAGGAAGGAAGTGTATGAAATGTGGTAGGAATCACAAACAAAAGGAGGGTGACCAAAATGGTGAGGGACCTGGAAGCCATGCCCTATGAGGATAGACTTAGAGAGCTGGGTATGTTTAGTCTCCAGAAGAGAAGGTTAAGAGGGGACATGATAGCCATGTTTAAATATTTGAAGGGATGCCATGTAGAGGAAGGAGAGGGCTTGTTTTCTGCCGCTCCAGAGGCCAGGACAAGGAGCAATGGATTCAAGCTGCAGGAAAGGAGATTCCACCTAAACCTCAGGAAGAACTTCCTGACAGTCAGGGCTGTCCAGCAGTGGAATATGCTGCCTGGAAGTGTGGTGGAGTCTCCTTCTTTGGAGGTTTTTAAGCAGAGGCTGGATGGCCATCTGTCGGGAGTGCTTTGAGGGTGTTCCTGTATGGCAGGGGGTTGGACTGGATGGCCCGTGTGGTCTCTCCCAACTCTACATTTCTATGATTCTATGAAAAGTATAGCGTGAGGAGCAGACAGGTCAGATTTTGAGAAACTATATCAGGCCTCCTATGAGTGAGTTACACAGTTCCCATTACATCTGAGAGACAACATTTTGCACCATTGTAGAATGGTTGTACTCAGCTCCAGGTTGCAAAGGCAGAGTTAAATATGTAGTACCATTGTGTATGGTCACACATTGCACAATAGTGTGTTTGTGCATTGATGTGCATTGCACAATGAGCAATGATGCAGAATGTGCATTTAGGGACTCATCATCACAATTTTTCTAATAAGGAAGCACAGCACAACAGAAGCATAACTACATGAGCATAGAACTGTGCTATGTCTCCAGAATGCAAGCTCTCAGCCTGCTACTTCTAAATGCCCTGTTTAATAGATGTGAGCAGACATTTTAAATATATATTCTGGGTGCCCTGAATACAAATCTGTGGAATACCAAGTTGTATTTCAACCCCTTTGCCTTGAAATCTGAAAAGTGAAACACGATAAAGGCATATTTTCTCTGAAAAGGAAAGATAGACGGATCTCACATTGTGTTTGTGTCAGGTAAATCTACCCTCACAAATGTCAGTGGTGGTTGCACAATACCAGTCTTTTGCTAAATACCAACATTATGCTACCGACGGCATGTCAGCAAAAATGCCTGCCTGTTTCCCCAGTCCCTGTGAATAGTGTGGTACACCAAGGGCACTGATGAGTAGTTATTCTCCATCCCAGAATGTGCAATGGCATGGACTACCATTACACCTGTGGGATTCCACTTAAACTGCCATGAAGCACATGTGGGAATTACGCAATGGCCAACCTCCTGTGTAAGAGCATTTACATGTACATAAAAGGCCAACATGATGCCAGAGTATTTTAAGTATTACTTGGTTTTTAATACATGTTTGGAGCTACCTTGGTATGAAGGGAGGAGCTGGGCCAGCCTGGCTGGAGGCAGCCGATCACAGCTCAGGGAAAGCTGCGAGGAGGGGCCTGCAGAAAGGAAATATGACAAAACCTGAGGCTGGTCTCTGACAGAAGGTAGATGGGGAAAAGCTGGCACAGGGACAGGGAGCAGATTTTGGAGAGATGGATGGAACAGAGAGGAGACTCAAACAGACGAAAGGACTGACTATGGCAGAGCTTTCCAAACTGTGCGTCACAACGTGTTAGTGTGTCACCTGCAGTATGTAGGTCTGTTGCACGAATGCAATGAGTGGAGGGGCTGCCTCTGCTGCCACCGCTGCCACCACTACCACCACTCCGAGCCAAGGAAGACACCGGTGAGAGCAGCAATGGCGGGCCAGACCTGGGTGGAGGGGCTGTCTCTGCTTACTGAATTACTTCCTGAATTACTGTGTTGCAAAATGATGCACGCCTAAAATGTGTGTCACCAACATGAAAAGTTTGGAAAGCTCTGGACTACGGTTTTGGAAGGCTATGAATGACTGAGAAGTTCAAGGATTAAGGCATTATTTTCTGTGCCTTAATGAACTTCTACTTATTTCTTTTTACCCCTGTTTCTTCCAGTTCATATTGTTTGGAGCGGGGGGGGGGCTGGTCACTCTTACTGCAGCGAACCCAACAGAACAAAACAGCCACTGGTCCACAATAGGAGGTCACTTTGAGGCCCAAGGAGCCAATCCGGGAAGCAATTTCGGGGGAGGGAAGGGGCAAGGTGAGTGACAGGAACCCAGGGTTGGAAATGAAGGGCCAGCCTGGCAAAGAGAGCAGTCACATTTGGACCTATAAAATGGGATAGAAATAAAATGAAAGTTCAGGCTAGAACTCAGAGCAGATCCACCGTTCCAGTGACCTGAATGCTATGAGGCCCACTGTGTTGTTGGAACTGCCCTGCCCACAAACCCAAATTCTGTCAATGGAGAGGTACTGAGATGTAAAATTAACATCTCAGCAAAAACACAAAGTCCTGCTCCTTTCCCGCTGCCCAGGTGAATCCATCAGCACCTGACAGGCCCCGGCCCCAGCAAAGTGGTGGCTGCTAATTCGTTTGTGTTTATTCCCAGTGTTAATGAGTCTTCTCCTGCAACCCAATAATAAGTCCATTAGCGGCAAATTGTGGCAAGAAAACACCCTCGCGCGTTTATCGCCAAGACTACAAATCTCTGTTAGTCCTAATTAAAACAACTGCTCAGCCTTTAATTAAGTCATCTTTTTTCCTTCCTCATTCTCTCAAGCAAAATCGTTGAGCAGAAGGCATCATCAGCAGAGCTCGGCAGAACGACTAAAACTTGTCCCCGAGGGCCAGTTTGGAGGCCAAGACCACAAGCCCTTGAATGGGAAGGGGCAATCAAGCCCAGCATCCACCTGTGCAAGTGCAGAGTGCTTTTGACCGAAACTGACAAAATGCAGTTGAACAAACAGAAACGTAAAGGATTAAATTTAGGCAGGAAAATTGAAATGCACACATATAGAACGAGTGATATTAGTTTGACAGCAGTAAATGTGAAAAGAATCTGGATTCTTAGTAGGCCACAAGCTAAATGTGAGTAAACAGTGTGATGCAGCAGCCAAAGAAGCTAATGCAATTCTAGGCTGCATCAACAAGAGTATAGTGTTCAGAGTGAGAGAAGTACCAATGCCACCTATTCTGCTTTGGCCAGATTTCACTTGGAATTGTATCGAGTTCTGGACACCAAAGTTCAACACGGAGATTCACAGGTTGGAAGATGTTCAGAGAAAGGCAGCCAAGATAATCAAAAGTCTAGAAACCATGTTACCATGCCATACAGCCCCCTTCTGTAGTACAGTTTAGTTGCCAAGAAGTATCATTTAACTGATGAGAGATATCATTTCCAATTTAAAAATCATACACTTATGGCTGGAAGGCATGTGGAAAAGGACTCTAGCTGGAAGCTGCATGCTAGGACAGGTGACCTCAGCATGGCCAGGTCATAAGCTCAAGAGGATTAGGCAGGAAAGCCCCACTGCTGATGGGCTTGCAATGACCCTCTCAATGACCCAACTTTGAAATGCAATAGTGAATGAGACTGCCCCAATGAAATAACCAATGGACTTCATCCTGTCACCTCTTCCCACAGAAACTCTCCTTTGTTCCCTCACATGTGTAGATATTATGAGACTATCATGACTCCCGTCAATGCTTTGTCACCTGAAGTTGACCATTAGTCTGTTCTGGACCCCTTTTGTTTGCCCTGCCAGAAAGCAATTAACACACCCCCTCTTCAGGGTGGGACACAGGATACTTAGGCCCTGGCTCCAAGCCCAACAATTCATAGTACCTTGGACGCACATAGGTACGTCACTGTATCCATTGGCTCCCCGATTCTCATGCCCTGGGCTACCCTCAAACTCTTGTTTGAGTCATCTCGCTTTGATCCTCTGCTTCTGGGATGGTAATTGTCACCCACTTCACACCAATAGCTCCTGCTATCCCACCTTTCTCTCCTTTCCCTTTGCTTGTAGAGTTCGCGAGACCTCTTGATTGCTTGTGTGTGCCTATGAATCCCCTAATAAAACTTCCTTTTGATTTACAACTGGAGTCTTGCAGTTAGGACCAGCATACACAGGTGAAAAGGTTAACCCCTTTCTTGCAGGCCTCCTTTGAGCTTTAATTCCCCACCTTTCCAAGGAGACACTAGTGCTGCTGGAGGACCTCAAGGTCCCCCACTTTTGGGTCAACTGCCAAGTTTTATGAGGAACAGCTTAGGAAACTATGTGTGTTTAGCCTGGAGAAGAGAAGGCTGAGAGGTAACATGACAGACATCTCCAAATATCTAAAGGACCACCATATAGAAGATGGAGCAAGCTTGTTTTCTGCTTCTGCAGAGACTAGAACCCAAACCAGCAAATTTAATTTACAAGAAAAAAATTCTACCTAAACATTAAGAAGAACTTCTTGGCAGTCAGACCATTCAGCCTGGCTGCATCCAGTGGGGTGGTGGAGGACAACAACCTATTGCCAGTGTGGTTGGCAGTCCAGCTGGTTGCTGTTTGTGGAACTGAAGGGGACTCTTTGCCTCAAAAAGCAAAATGTCTTCAGCCAGCCCTGCTATTAGACGACAAGACTTGAATCAATGGCTAAGTTCTTACACTGGTGAGAGTAGCATAAGAATTTCTGCAGGTAGACTCCACTGCAGACGTTCATTCACAATCCCCAGGAGTCATGCTTATGTTGTTATCAGCCCCCTAAAGAGAATTATAAAATCACAGAATCATAAATTTGACAAGAATGCCCTCTATTCCCATATTCAAAACATCAGTAAAGATGTTGAATAGCACTGGGCCCAGGACAGAACTCTGTAGCACCCCACTAGTCCCTTCTCTCCAAGGTGAAGAGGAGCCATTGGTGAGCAGCCTTTCGGTTTGGTGACAAAGGGTGACAGTTGCATTGTCTAGCCAACATGTTACTAGCTTGTTTACAAGAATATCATGCAGGACCTTGTCAAAGGCCTTACTGAGGTCAAGATATGCTATGTCCACAGCATTCCCTTCATCTACCAAGCCAATACCTCTATCAATGGCTGGTGGAGAGCTGGAATCTGAGAAGTTTCTGCTATGTCCCACAGCCAGACACAGACTGACGGTATTTTCAACTGAGATATGCCAGAGTCTTGGAGATTGATGTCCTTGGTCTGATTGGTCCTTCTCTGATTTCCCACTCCACTCTCCGACCCTTTTTGCACCTTACGTTTTTGCACTGCTGGGTTGGGGTTTTAGCGTGAGAAGGCTTGGGAGGAATGCTGCCACGTCCCTGCTGCTTCAGCTCCACAGCTCCTTCCTGGTTGCGCGAGCGCCCCACCCCTTCCTTCCGCAGTGCAGCCTGGGAGTTAGAGGCTGTGCCTGGGAGTTAGAGGCTGTGCTGGGAGTTAGAGGCTGTGAGAAGCTCAGGAGGCTTCTCACGACAGGTAAGTGCATGAGAGGCCCCGGAGCGATGCGCAACCGCGCAGCATTTTCGGCTTTGAGCCGAAAATGAAAAGATGCATGCACGGTCCGTGTCAGGCCCTTGAGTGTTGCGTAAATGTGAGTGCATCATGCAGACCGCTCCTCACATTTACATGACGCTCAAGGGGCCCTTTCACTTCAAAAATGCCGTGCGAAAAGGGCCTCCATCAGGTACTTCAACAGCCATTCAAGGGGGCTATTTCAGCAAAACCATGAGTCCTGTGGGGCTTTGCTCATCACAGAACTTGGAAAAGAAAACCAAACTCTGCAATAAAGCCAACAAAAAGGCATATGCAGATGGAAGGTGGCCTTACGTTTGCTTATGTGACCAACAGGATGTTGATCAATGAATGCTAAGTTTTATTACAAAATAATGACAATCCAGGGTGTTTTGCTGGCCAGTTTGAAATTCACTTGAATCCTATTCCAGAAACATGGATACCATGAAAGTGATATAAGCCTGCATTTAGCTGCCCCCTAGAGCAGAATCCTGGTGGGATCTTCTGCAGGTATAAGTTCCCTAATGGAAGCAGGCGGATAGTTTTGTCTGATGTTAAGACAAAGTGCAGAAGTTGCAGAAGTGGGATTCGGTATGCAATGCTAGTGTGCATGCATGCAGCTGTGCATGCATATGCATATTCAGCAGCATCAATTAGCATTTTGACACAAGGGTCATGTAGAATGATTGGTGCATAAATATGCCTACATGGAGAAGTGTATAACTCTGCATGCGGAAGCAGAGAACTTGTTACCTCACTGGAAAAACCCTATCCCAGAGTCTACAATTTTGATATTAAATATAACTCCGTGTGCCAGAGAGGTCACCCGGATGAGCACGTAGGCAGGCATGGTCGAACGACCAAAAACCAGGTCAGGCCAGTAAAATCCCCAGTCACATATCCCAAGGAGACCTCAAGGTGTGTAAACCCACAATAAACAAAGAGTCCACAGCCCAAAGAAGCTGCCTGGAGGGGATTAGCATGTCTGCTCTAAGTTAAGCAAATATCCCATCAGGCAAGGACCATTTACATGAAGTCACACCAAAAAAAGCAGCCAAAGATCCTGAGACTTTGGTAATGCCTTGTAATCCCATCATGCAAAGGAAATTACCATTGTGGAGCTTTGTGCCCACTGCAACCCCCACTGTTCTCCCCGGGAAAGGATTAGTCCTCCAGGTACTTTTTTCCCTACAAATAGTCCCAATTTTTGAGCGTTTCTTCAGATCACTCCCGGTCTTCCCAGCAGACCATTTCTCCATCTGTTGAGTGATCCCCTCAGCCCTCTCTGTGCTGAGCCCCACTTCTCCGCTGTCTTTCCGAACCAAGGACTTCAGGAAAAGGTGCAGTATTACCCCAGCTACAACCCCTTCAATGTTCCCCTATCCAGTTTCCTCTCTTTTGCTTCTTAATAGGTCTTTAGTGAGTGTGTGAGTGATTGTGTTGGTGCGTGAGACTTTCATTCAATAAAATCATTTACTGGATATCTTTGTTTGGTTTTTGGCTTGGCCTGACCCTGTAAAAACTGGGTAAAAAGACCCCGCTAGGTTACCCTGCCTCTCGCATTGCTACTGCTCGTGCTCTGGCTGGTTTCCATTCCCCATCACTTGGAGCACATTGAGGTGTCCCCTAAGGGAGCCCAGAACTCGGGGTAACAAACTGCTATGCTGGGAGAGAGGCTTCAGAGGCTGTTCATTAAGTTGGGGATGGTGATATATATGGTGCAGACTAATGAAGATCGAAATGCAGACCTAGAATGATAGAATCACAGAATCCTGGAGTTGGAAGACACCCCCAAGGGCCATCCAGTCCAACCCCCTTCTGCCAGGCAGGAAGACACCATCAAAGCACTCCCTGCTTAAAAACCTCCAAAGAAGGAGATTCCACCACACTCCCAGGCAGCAGCAGATTCCACTGTCAAACTGCTCTTTCCTTTGGGAAGTTATTCCTAAGGTTTAGGTGGAATTTCTTTTCCTGTAGTTTGAAACCATTTAGGTTTAGACTTAGGAGCCTTAAAAAGGAAAGAATGAGGGAGGAGAGGATGGCAAAAAAAGGAAGTGTGGCAGCACCTTTGAGACTAACAGGTTTGTATTTTAGCATGAGCTTTTCTGGATATCCTAGAATCGTAGAACCATTGAACTACAGAGCTGGAAGAAACTTCAAAGGCCATCCAGTCCAACCTTCTTCTGCCATAGAGGAAGAGACCATCAAGGCACTTACAACACATGTCCATCCAGCCTCTGTTTAAAAACTTCCAAAGAAGGAGGCCTCACCACACTGCAAGTATGGATTTCACTGTCAAATGTCTCTTACTGTCAAGAAGTTCTTTCTAAGGCCATTTCCGCACTAGACTGTTATAGCACTATTATTCCACTTTCAACATCCTATGGAATCCTGGGGTTTGCAGTTTTGGGAGGGGCCAGCCAGCCCCTTCTAAAACTGCAAAGCCCAGGATTCCATAGGATGTTGAAAGTGGAATAATAGCGCTATAACAGTCTAGTGTGGAAATGGCTTTAGGTTTAGATGGAATCTCTGTATCAGTGGTGCAATGAATCCACTCTGGAATTTAGTCCAGACTTTAAATGACCTGTCCAAGATCCTGAACCCTATCCCTAAAATAGGTTCAGCACCTTCTATAGTTCCTCTAAAGCTGAGAGTAAAACCCAAAGCCGATTAAACTCCCCACTGACTTTGGGGAGATGCCGACTACTGCTGGTCTAAAATGATACAGCCAGATACATAGGAGAACTTCTGTGGTGTAAAATACCCAGAGGATCCCAGGAGTATGTCTAAAATAATACAGCCAAGCCCCTGTATCAAGGAGACAGAGTGTAACCTTAAACTCACAGAGTTACATGATGATTGTGCAACACCACAGCATCAGTGAATTGTGACATTGCACAACTGTGTATGTAACCAATTGAAGGGGGAGTGCATATGCACACAGTATGGGTGAATGCTGTATTTCTTTTAGATCTTGCAGTGTAGCTCAAATCTGCTTTGGCTTTATTTCTGTCAGACTCCTTTTAAGTTTTACAGGCAGGCAGACACACAGCTGTATTACTGAATTGCATGGATTTAAGCCTTATTTTAAGCCTACCTGGCACATGTCCTCTCTTGGGTGTGTAGGTAAGTAAGAAATAACCTGGCTCGATGGCATTCTGCTTGAGACTTGCGCCTTTGTGAATGGCCTAAGGCAGTGGTTCTCAACCTGTGGGTCCCCAGATGTTTGTGGACTTCAGCTCCCAGAAGCCCCAGCCAGTATGGTCAATGCTCAGGGCTTCTGGGAGCTGAAGTCCTAAAACATCTAGGGACCCACAGGTGGAGAACCACTGGCCTAAGGTGTGTGTCAAATTGGATTGAGTAGCTTCATAATTTCCATACTTAATGAAGGGCTATCATGACGTTAGAGCATAAAGTCATTCATTGCCCAGTGGGAGACAGCAGAGTGACTTGTGTGCACTCCATGGTGCGCAAGTGGATAGCAGCAAGAAGGTGCCAGAGGACAAGAGGACCACCCAGAGGGCATCAGATGTGCCAGTGGCTGTGGTTATTAGTAAAGCCAGCAAAGTGGGTCTGTAATGGTAGAATAAGCCACTTTCTATTAATCAATTTTTGCGTTTCATTACCATGGGGGGGCAGATTGGAGTTCTTTTGTGTTTTAGTTAGTGACTGTAGCTAGGATGTTTTTGTGGTAGTAGATTAATGTTTTAGTAATCTGGTTTAGTATTTTGCCCTAATTTTAGTTTAGCTTGTTTAACTTGGGGCTTTTCTGCACCACACTGTTACAGCGCTATTATTCCACTTGCAACATCCTACGGAATCCTGGGGTTTCCAGTTTAGGGACAGGCATTTAGAATTCTCAGCCAGAGAGCTCTTTGGCCTCAAAAAACTACAAGCCCCAGAATTCCACAGGATGCTCAAAGTGGAATAATACCACATTCCACTTTGTGGAAAGGCCCTTAGTTTTAGTTATGCATGTACGGTATCTTGTTTATATGTTCTTTTCTGCTGTCCTTTCTTGTCACTGATGTGAACTAATCTGTTTGTATTAAAAACAATAAATATAATTTTTTAAAAAAATAAAAGAAGTTCCTGATGCTCCTCAGATGTCAGAATGCATAGCTCCTGTCACAATATATTTACTGGATGTGTATTACAATATGCCGGAAAGTCATTGTAAGGAAATTTTAGACTTAGAGCCCTATAAAGTAACAAAGGCCAAATGTTGATTGCAACGTTGTATCTGTTTGAAGCTCTGTGTGGGTGTGCGCACATGCGTGCGCATGCATTTTAAGTATCAGATGGCTAATTGCTTTATAGCTCCGTGTTACAATGTATCCAAAAGACGGGGAGGATCAGGGGGGGGAAATGAAAGCACAAAAAGGCATTTTGAGAACTGGAAATGCTCAGAGATAAGAGACAGGAAGTTACATGTTCTTGACTCAAGGAGGAAAGGTAGGTAAACTGAAAGTCTAGAAATTGTCTAAAATTGTGGGGTAGTCTTTAATTGATTATCCTCTCCAATACAGCTTTGCACGCCTAAATTTGTATGAGAAGATATAAAACCTATGGACACCACGTATGCTCAGTTTCAGCAGCTTCAGGGGAAGTGTGCTGTGTTGCTTGCTTGTCATAAATAAACACTGCTCCACATAGTGGAGTTTGTGGATTGTGAGTTATCCAGGGCATGACACTGGAGCACTCTTGTCAGTGCCTACTAATGCATCTTCACAATTCATTAATAGATTTTCTTGCATTTCTGCAATCTAGCTACAGATCCATAAAGTTATAAAACACATCTCGGCCTTAATTTATACCCCACTTTGCTCCCAGTGTGTGAAAAGTCACAGCCGTTCCAGGGTGTCTGAATAAGCTGCTTTGTGATCGTTGCCCATCTTTGTTAGTGACTCTGCTCCGCTTCCAGCCAACGAGATCTTCCTTGCTCCACTTTCCGGGTTCATCTGGCTTCCCATCTGGTCGTAGACAGAGTCACCAAAGGCTGCCTCCTCTTCCCACATCCCGCAGGTCAATACAACAATTTACTAGTCCAAGCAGCTCTTATTGACAAAGGCTGGGCTCAGCTCAATCAATCAGAACACAGACAGCACAGCAATGACGGCTTAGCCTCTTGAACTGGTCCTCTCTCTCTATTTTTCTCTTTTTCCTTCTGGCTGGGAAACTGTCTCCCACCTTCCCTTCCCTTTCAGAAGAGACAGCAGTGGGGCAAAATTTAGCAGAGCTGGGGGCTAGCATTAGCCAACCCCAGGCTAACCCATGAGAACATTAGGAGTATTAAGAGGGGTAGCTAATATCCCAGAGGAGAGGGTCAGAATTCAAAGTGACCTTGACATATTAGAGAGCTGGGCCAAAGCTAACACAATGAATTTCAACAAGAACAGAGGTAAAGTACTACAGTTTGGCAGAAAAAAAAATGAAATGCACAGATACAGGATGGGTGACATTTGGCTTGACCACATTACACGTGAAAGGCATCTATGAGTCTTACACAAGCTGAACACGAGTCAGCCGTGTGATGCAGCAGCTAAAAAAGCCAATGCGATTCTGGGCTGCATCCATAGGAGTATAACGTCTAGGTTGAGGGAAGCATTCCTTGCCTGAGAAAACTCGGGTCATTGTAAGACAACAGGTGTGTTGAATTCACGTACACACACACACAATGAAATACCCTAAAGGCACCAGATCCCATCTGATCTTGGAAGCTAAGCAGGGTCAGCCCTGGTCAGTGCTTAGATGGGAAGCCACCAATGAATACCAGGTGCTGTAGGCTGTATTTCAGAGGAAGGGTGAAACCTTCTCTGAGTATTTCTTGCGTAAGTAAAACTTCTGAAATTCATGGGGTCACCATTAGTCAATAGGCAACTTGAAGACCCATACACAGATACTTACAAACTACAGATCCTAGGATTCCTCAGGTAGGCGGCCATGGCACTTACAGTGGAATGATAGTGCTTTCATTGTGTGGTGTGAAAGGACTTTAGGCTGCACAAGAGTCCTGGCATACAACTTCCCAGTAGTTCTACCCTATATTCAGACTGTAGCTTCCAGAATAGTTGACCATGAACCCTAGGAGGAGAAGAGGTTTGACTGTGGGATCTGGAAGGCATTTGGAGAAAACTGCAACCTAAATCCTACTGCAAGGCCCAGCTAGAGTAAGGCCATTGAATCAATGATATTTACTTAGGTGTTGACTCATCCTTCTCCAACTGATTGAATAAATTGGTTATTGGGAATAATCAATAGGGCTGAGACCTATGAGAGCATCCTGTGCTTCTCAACTTTTGGCCCTTCAGATGATTTTGGACTTCATCTGCCAGCTGGCCAATGATCAGGAATTCTTGGCACTGAAATGCCAAACATCTGAAGGCAAGGTCCAAACTCTGAGAATCACTGGTCAATGCCATACTTTTACATCTGACGCAGTGTCCTCAGCATTTCAAGGAAGATGCAAGTAAGTCATCCCCCAACATCACATTTACTCACTAAATAATTTTTAACACTTATGTTCGAGCTTCAGAAGCTTGAGTAGTTTGTTTTGTGCCTCTTGGTTGGCCCCATTAAAGATATTTAATGGCATGTTTTGGATTATATAAATAATTATTTTTATTAAGGAAAATTTTAAAAGTAAAAAGAAAGATATAGAATATTTACATAAATGTAGAGAAAAGAAATATGCCCAGTTTACAGAAATGATTGGTAAAGAGAAGTTTCAAAGTATATAATAACAACAAACAGTGACAGTAATGACATATTTAATGGGATTTTGTTATATATATTTCTGCTTGGTTAAGATAGCTATCCCCAGAGATGGTTGTGGGGGAAGAAGGAGAAAGCACAAAATCTCTCTCTCTCTCTCTCTCTCTCTCTCACACACACACACACACACACACACACACACACAAATGCATACATACATATGTATACAAATATATATACATATGCACATTTATTGCATAGGATAGATCAATATATATATATTGACAACACATATTGACAATTGTATGTGTGTGTGTGTGCACACGTGTGTATCAACAATGCAGTAATTGCTTAGAATAGATACACACACACACACACACACACACTGGTCTATCCTATACAGTTTTTACATTGTTGAGACAGAGACAGACAGAGAGAGATGATATTGACAATTGTCAATATATATTCTCTCTCTCTCTCTCTCTTCTCTTGACAATACATATTGACAATTACCGATATATATGTTAACAATGCACAGGCCAAATTAAAACGCACGCACAGAGAGTCACACAGATAGATAGAGCTATCCTATGCAGTTACTGCACTGTCCGCTTCATCTGACTCCAGTCTATGGCATCCTGCAATATGTGGTTTAGTGGCACGTTTCGAATTCAGTGCTGCAGTCCAGGGCAGAGAATGTGGCTCCCCTAAGTGTGACGCCCATGTCAGTGGAGCGGTGACTCTGTTCTAGGTTCAACCAGAACTTTAAGAGAGCTCTCCAAGGTGGTGAAGCCTACCCCCAAAAAAAAGAATAGTTTCAGCACCATAAATAGCTCCAATGAAGTCTGGAATGAAAGCCAGAGCAGATTTATGGAGGCCATGACCGACCACTGGCTTGAAAGAGGACTGAGGATCTTAGCCAGTGATGGATGGAGAAGAGACGGAGAGAGGAGAGACCCAGGGAAACGTTGGCAGGGAGGCTGTATTATGACACTTCACTCCTTCTTTGTTTCATCTCTAACTCCTGGATTGGATCAGTTTGTTTCTTACTTTATCCGTTGCCATATGGATTGATTTTTTTTAAAGTGTTTACTTACCAGTACATTGTTTGCAATTGTTCCTATTGTTGCTTTTGAACAGCAGGATTTATTGCTGGTTTGTACAACATATTGTGAATGGCTTTGGGCACAACTGGGTGGAAAAGAGATACTGTGCACACAAAACACAGGAGAAAATGGGGTTGGTTTAGAGCTTAAGAAAGCTTCTTTTTTCAGAGTCCAACTCCTAGAATGCTGCTGTTGAGGAATACTGAGAATTACAGACCGAAAAATAACTTATGTTTGTAAGCAGAAGTGGGGCTTGGAGAGATTCCTTTTTTGGATTCCAGTTCCTAGAATACTAAACTGGAGGAGTTATAGTCCAAAAATGGAACTTTTAATGAGTTTTATGAGTATCACCAGTTCTTGGCAAAGCTCATTTTTAAAGAGCTTTAATTCTCAGAATGCTGGGATAGGAGATTCTGGGAGTTGCAGTTCAAAAAAAAAAGAAAAACTTTGAGTATGACTTAGAACTTCCATAGTCAAAATCAATTTACATTGGAAGACCAATGGTAAGAGATAATAGCGTGGGATTCATTGCCTTTCACGAGCCATTTAGAAACTTCTGATTGTTCACAGGATGCTGACTGAGACAGATCCTCCTTTGGCTTAGTCCAGCCTCCAGGCTCGCTGTAGGTCTTTAGAGTACATGTCCACCTTCCTGGAGCACTCCTACATTTATTACGGTTCTTCAAAACCTTCATTGCGTATCTGTGTGGGGCAGCAACTAAAAAAGATTTTGGACCGCATCAATAGATGTATGCTGTCTACACTGAGGGAAGTGATAGTATCAAAGTATTATGGAAGAAAAAATACTATAAGGTTCGAAAACTATCCATAAATACAAGTAACATCAAAATGGAATTTGTACATAAGAAACTCTTCAACCTATATGGGAAAGGTCAGTGTTTTAAATATGGAAAAATAAATACGAAATTCATAGATTGTTTTTATACCAGGACCAGTTAGGAGGAAGTCGGTGTAGGTGGAATGTAATGAGTTGTGAATGAATGTTATGACTTTTTATATTTTTAACAGTAAAAACTTTTTTAAAAAAGAATTAAGCTTCTTGTTACGAAGTCTTCTTATGACTCCTCAACCCTCTTTTCTCCTTTTCCTCTGTCTAACTAGAAGTTCTTTTAGTAGTTTTGGAATTAGGAGGATGGTAAATGAGGGCTGGAGAAACGCAAACATTTTAATGTTGGGTTGCACAAGTATGCCTATAGTAAGCAGTGCAAGAAAGCTTGAGCTGGGGATTATTATTTCTTTTGCTTTATTATTTCAAATTAATATAGAATTTAGTACAAGCTAAGAATGATTTACATATTTATGAATTAAACAGGTAAGCTCTAAATTAAGATAAGTTATTTATGATTATCAATAATTAAACTAGAGTCATTATTATTAATTTAGAGTTATGATTATTTATTGATGGTTGCTACTATTTTTGATGACTGGTAATCGCCTTAAACTAATATAAAATATAGAGTAAGTTGATAAGTGATTATAGTTGATTATAAGTGATTTTTATTAATTAACTAATTTTGTAGGTACATAATTAGGATGATAACTGTGATTAGGAACAAGCAATAACTGTGGCATAAATTTAAGAATTTAAAAGTTAGGTGTAGCTGTTTAACTATTATGAGCTGTTCGCAACAAGAGTGGGAACATTTTTTAGCTATTTATAGGGTTTTTTAAGTTGTGGTTTTGTTTGTAGTTTTCTTACGTACTGTTTGCTTTTTTATTGGCATTGTATTCTTATGTATTTTTAGGGTTTTTGTATCATTTTGTAGTGTTGTTGCTTGTGTTTAATAAAACGTTTTTAAAAAATATTTTTAGAAAAGCTTGAGGGAACAGCGAGGTTCTGCTTTAGCTGATCCTACCTTCCTTACAGCAGGCAAAGGAAGCAGCAGCTGCCGTTGGAGTCCCTTCCTGGACATGCATTAACAGCAAAACAGAGAGGAAAAGGGGTTGCTCGAGATCTGCATTTTACAAACTCTGACCTTCTCATCCAACCAAGGGTTTCCTCTTCCTTGACTCGCCTTCACCCTTTCTCACTCGCTCCTCCAGATTCTTGGGATCGCCTCCCCAACATTTGCAGACTGCTCTTTCCCTCATTATTTTTAACTCTTAGTTTAAAACCTTTTCATTTTCAAAAGTTTTTGGAGTTTCAGTTTAATACTGTTTTATAATTTTGCATAGTTCAATTACATGCAATTGCCAGTTTGCTTTTATATTACATTGCATTTTTTTTTTCTGTTTTATCTGGTTTCACAATTGTGTGGGATAGTTTTATTATTCCTTTCTTCCTTCTGTGTTTGTGTGTATATATGCATATATTTTAGACTGCACTGTTTTTGGTTACTGTACTTGTAAAGCACAATGTACATAAATGGGGCTGTATGAATAAACAACAAGAACGACCATCTTGCAAAGGTACTTGTGTTCTTATGTAGTGAGATAAACCCACCAAGCTCAGCCCAAGATATCTTGCTGCCTGAGGGTATGGGTGGGACACTGCCTCCCCGCATTCAAACTGACAGTTGGATCTTATCTCAACATAAAAGGGGGTATACCACCATTTTGGCCATTCTGGCTCGGGTTAAGGAGACGGTAGGAGTTGCATTCCAAAAGCAGCAACTTGTCCAAGTTCTGCCAAGTGAGGTCTGCGGTTCTCAAAAATAAGAATATAGGCTCATCCAGGTGGAGGATTCATTGTTCCGTAGTTCCTCTTTGAACCTTCCCAAGTACACAGTAGAAAACCTGGGGTGAACGATCAAGCCGGACTCCTGGACATTCAAACAAACCTGGATCAATGGATTTGCTGCAAATTTACACCAAGGAAGACAGAAACAGTTCAGGAGAAACACCGGGCACCGGGGAGTTGGGAGCGGTGGCCGTTGACGCCAACGACTTCTAGCCTCTGCTGCCTGAGGCAGACACCGTAAAGCAGGGCGTTGCACGCCGGCGGAGCTTGGAGTGTGTGGAGGGGGGGGGGGAGGGCGAGGGGCTACGGCACGAGGGGTGTGGCGGCAGTGCGTGGGGGCGTGGCCAGGGTGCATGAGGGCGCGGCTATGGGCCCGGACGCCCCAGAAACATTGCTGCCTGGTGGTGGACGTGTCCAAAGGCAAAGAAATATTGGTCTGAGATACATAAAAAGATAGGTGAAATATTGAAGCTGCAGATTCCTATGATTCCTGAAATGTATTTACTGAATATGACAGATTCAGTTGAAAATACGATTATAAAGAAACATTGGAGAATAGTATTGCATATGTTAACAACAGCACGTATTGAATATGCAAAGGTGTGGAAAATGCAGATAATACCTACAGTTGAACGATGGTGGGGGACTTTTATGGAAAATAAAGGTGCTGATATAGTATCACAGAGACTGAAAGGGAAATCAGATGATGAAATTCAGAAGGAATGGCAAATTGTCGAGGCGGGCGGGGAGGTCTTTATAAGAAGTCATTAATTCATGGTATTATGTAAAAATAAATGGTGAAGAGATGTATTGATGTATTGATATCATGGAGCTTGATATGGGAAATGAAATGCAATGTACCGACATAGTAGATGGTAAAGCAGTACAGGCGAGAAAACTATGAAAAATCATTGAAGACGAAATCTGAATTAGTTTGGAAGAATCAAATGATATTGCAAGTGAAATAGCAACAAGAAATGTATGTTTTTATTTGTTTTGAAACTTTAATAAAATGAGTTTAAAAAAAACATTGCTGCCTGGGGCCAATCGCCCCTCCCGCCCTCACTTCCCTACGCGACTGGCTTTCCAAATGGTGTGCTGCGACATGTTAGTGCATCGGCTGAAGTGTGTAGCTGTGTCACTTACGATCTTGGAAATGTATGTTATTATTTATAAATCATATATTTTTAAAAATCTGTGAAAGATTTTCATAAGATATGTTGTGTCCCCATACATTTTGCTATTACAATGTATGTATGCATTTCTATCTCTTATAAGGGGTTAGTTAAACCTCCGGTTCGCTAGTAAAACTGAATTACTGACCATTTCTGCACTATACTGTTATAGTGCTATTATTCCACTTTCAACATCCTATGGAAACCTAGGGTTTGCAGCGTAGGGAGGGGCTGGCCAGCTGTTGAAAATGGAATAATAGCACTATAACAGTCCAGTGCAGAAATGGCCACTATGTCACGAAATGATGCATATCTAAAAAAGTGTGTCACCAACATGAAAAGTTTGGAAAACTCTGCCTTAATGGAAAGGTCAGTTCTGAAGCAATAAGCGGGCGGAAATTCTCTGCTCATGCTGCCGTTACACCACAAAGTAGTACTTTTCTGAACAGAATCAACACTTGGGGGAATCTTTTCCCTTCTGAGAACTGAGGACCTTTCCACACTACACTGTTACAATACTATTATTCCACTTTCAATATGCTGTGAAATTCTGGGTTTTGTAGCTTACAAAGCCAAAATGAGCTCTCTGGCTGACAATTCCAAATTCCTCTCCCTAAACTACAAACCCCAGGATTCCATAGAATGTGGAAAGTGGAATAATTGCATTATTACGGTGTAGTGTGGAAAGACCCCAAGAGGCCTTGGTAATCCGCAGCCTATTAAAATGAGCAGGATTCCCACTTTTGACCATCAGGGGAAGGCACACATACAGGGTAGGGGTCCAGATGGGACGTTTCTTAATACATTTCTCCCTTTATTTTAAAGACCACTAGTCACTTAGGCGCAGAACAGTACTTCATTGCATCTATCACGGATGCCTGAGCCGTGGACTCGAGTTGGCTGCAGGGGGGCTAGACTTCATGACTTCTCTCCGACACTGCACCTCTATGATTCTTCTCTGAACATTGATGCTTCCAGGAAGGAAGTATCAAGAGAATGGGGTTGGGCTTTCTCAAAGTGTTTGAAAATGTTTGGACTGCAATTCCTGAACTACTCTGGCTCCTTGAATCAACCAGTCATGTTGCTTAGGGAGTTATGGGGGAAGCAGGCCAAAAAGTAACTTTCCAAAGGTTGGGGGTTGCTCTGGATTGCCCATACCCTTCTTTCATCACTCTAGCCATTTCCGCACTAGACTGTTACAGCACTGTTACTCCTCTTTCAACATCCTATGGAATCCTGGGGTTTGCAGTTTCGGGAGGGGCCGTGTGGCCCCTCCCGAAACTGCAAACCCCAGGATTCCATAGGATGTTGAAAGTGGAATAGATAGCGCTGTAACAGTCTGGTGCGGAAATGGCCTCTGAAAGATCCCAGGGGAACTTTATGGCTTGGATTATTTGGACTGGGGCCACAGTGCCGGAGGAGAGAAATTAGCCATCTCTAGGCATACCGCAGTCCCAATCTAAATTGGGGTACCATACCCCCAGCTTCTATTAGCCACAAAATGGGGAAAGATCTTGTATCTGGTCAGAATCCATCTTGTGTTTAAGTCACCTGTTGACTTATGGCAACCCCATAAATTTCCTGGGGTTTTCTCAGTCCAGGAATCCTCAGAGGTAGTTTTGCTCCTTTCTTCCCCTGAAATGTAGCCCACAGCACTTGTTAGTCATTAGCAATTTCCCATCCAAGTACTAGCCAGGGCTGACCCTGCTTAGCATTCAACATCCGACAGGATATGTAGAGAAATTCGAAGACTTAAAATGAGTTTAGAAATAAAGTAATAAACATACGATAGCTAATTATTTTTCAGGATTTGTTGATGAGGTATAAGATACAGATAACGGTGTTTTAACGATCTACAATGAACATTCAGTGGGCTATGGGTGGTTTTGCTAGATTCTGTTAGACCAAACTAGTTTAATTGGTTTAACTGTTAAAACTAAATATGAGAAATTGTTATAATTCTCTGTGAATGCATACTTTGTAATCCTTTATTACCAACCCCTTTTTTTTTCAACATAATTGGGTTTTTTCCCCCAACTACTGTTGATGGATATATTTCTACTCTATATGTAGACGTAAATATTAGACTTTTCTTTTTTTTCCCTTTTTAATAAGAACAATGTATTTTTTAAAAAATCAGACAGGATCTGGTGCCTTAAGGGTAAGTGTGTGCGTGTGTATATCTCTTCGTCTTGCCTGTTGTCCTACGGTGGCCCCATCAATTGCAGAGTGTTCTTAGGCAACGAATCCTCATTCCTCTGAAATAAGAGCCTACAGCACCAGGTATTTATTGGCGGTGACCCTGCTTAGCTTCCAAGATCAGACAGAATCTGGTGCTTTCAGAGTATTGTCTTATGCAAGTGTAAATTCCCCTATGGAATTGGTTGGACATTTTTATCTGAGGACATTTTTATCCATATTTGCTTCAAGGCTACAGAAGTGGAGTTAGGAACATGGTACCCTTGCACCTGTGCATGGGTCCACATGTGCATCATCCATGGGTAGAACTTCCTGATGGACAGCGTTGTCCGTCAGTGGAATCTGCTGCCTCGGAGTGTGGTGTAATCTCCTTCTTTGGAAGTTTTTAAGCAGAGACTGGATGGCCATCTATCGGGAGGGTGTTCCTGCATGGCAGGGGGTTGGACTGGATGGCCCCTGGGGTCTCTTCCAACTCTACATTTCTATGATTCTATGGGTACACTATGATTGCATAGCACAGCTCATTAGCAGAGCAGTGTTGGGTAACTGCTGCTTGACTGTGAGTTACATTCCAGCTCCTCCATGTAGAATTGTATGCTGGGCCTGGCAGCCTCCTGGTGTTTGACATAGACAGAAGTTCCTTTATTGTGTGGCCACTTCTGTTCACAGTTGCATGAGTTCCACAAATCTAAGAGCAGCTGTGCATGCTTGGAATGTGCATCACTACATATTTATGCCTTCCAGATACCCCTTCATTTCTCTGGAATTACAAGAATATCAAGTTACACCTGCAGATTTACCACTGGTTGCATAATGTCCATATTTTGCAGAAGGGCAACACAGTGCAAACACCACTTGAGTATGTGAGTATAGATTTACATCCTGGAAGCATGGCACAAGATCTTGACCCATATGTGCGATATCTCTTTTTATAGTAGACAGAGAAAAGGGTATTCTTTCATTTGAAATTAAAAGTACATTTTGTTAGGCTTAAGGTAGAGAGTCAGTGTGTTTTGAGAACCGGACTGTGTCTCTAGGGCCAGGGTTTGGTTCCCCACTTGGCCATGGAAACTCATTTGGATGACCTTGTGTATGTCACATATTCTCAGCCCCAGAAAACCCCTTACAGCCCCCATAAATCAGAAACAGCTTGAGGCACACAACAGTAACAAGGTATATACACACATGCAGCCAACAGAAGCTGCATGCCAAACTCAGGCATTTTATTTTGGTGAATTAAGCCAAAAAAAAAAAAAAGTCCCATGGGAACCCCAATCCCCAACCTAAGGCAGCTGAATTGCTCTGTGTGGTGTTAGGACTGTTTCTGAGAGCCTGAGGAATCCCAGTTTTCCTCAGCTTGGAATTGTCCTGTTGAATACCCCTCATAGTTTGAGACTGAAAGACTTCTAAGAGCTGCTGCTTCCCTTATGGAACCCTTGTCTTTCGCTGGGATGTTATGCATTCACAGGTGGTCAACCCAGGTCAGTTCCAAGCTGAGGAAAACTGTACACAGATCTAGAGATGGAGGCAGCTGCACATCTTGAATGGGCCTGGCTTCCACCTGTTAAACTCCATGCACAGTGGGAATGTCTCTTGAGAGAACGTGTGATGCCTGTCTTGGAGCCCATTTTGTTTCCGACCTAGTTCAAACTACAGGCATTCTCACAGAAGGCAGGTAAATTGCAATTAGGACAGGATAATTCTGAGCCACCATGGTGCAGTGGTTTGATCATTGGATTATGGCTCTGGAGACCGGAGTTCAACTCCCTGCTCAGCCATGGAAACTTGCTGTGTGTGCTTGGAGGCATCACACACTCCGGCCCCCAGAAAACCACGATAGGTTCACCTTAGGGTTGCTGCAAGTGGGAAATGACTTGAAGGCATGCAAAACAGTAGTGTCCTTGGCTGTGATTAATCACATGAAGATGTTTCTCTTCTGTTGTTCTCCTTTCTTTTACAAAGAGAACATTAACGAATTTTGTGTTTATAAGAAACACTTTCCAAATGGTCTCCTACTGGGAGAACAACAGAAGAGGAACTACAGCATGTGAGAAGTCCCAATCAAAGACACTATAATCCTGATGAAATTGCAGTTTCCCTGCCTGCTGTAATAATGCCCGTAAACTCTCTAATGACCATGTTGCTAGCACATGAAAAGCACACCTTCCCCAATATGTAACCCCACCCCAAGAGCTGTTTCTGAAGTTTTGTCTTGGTCTTCATCAGTTGTGAAATGGAGGGAGCATCTTTGAAACAGGGCCTTTCCCACAGCGGCACCAAGTTCTTTGATCTCTTCTCCAGGGGAATTATAATCCTTCCCACCACTGCTAACCAGGTGGGTTCTATGAGCACATCCTACTTCTGCTGGCTGGTTGTGTTGTCCTCCTTTTTGCTTACATTTCTATTTTGAAGAGGTGTGAGTATATTTGCATTTGTGTTGACTGTCAGCCAGGGGCTCAATTATGTTCTGGCAAGACTTTCGGACTGGGGAAAAAGTTAAATATTTAGAAATAGTGATTACAAAGAAAAATCTGGATCTTTATGAAAATAAGTACAAACCAACCTGGAAGAGAATTAGATAAATAAATGGGCAAATTTAAAATTATCCTTATTGGGTTGAATAGCTACTATTAAAATGAATGTACTTCCAAAATTAATGTTCCTCTTTCAAAACCTACCTACTGTAAAACATGAAGAAACATTCAAAAAGTGGTAAAATGAAGTAAGAAAGTTTGTGTGGTTGGGGAAAAGATCAAGAATTAAATGGAGTTATCTATTACACAGTAGAGAAAGAGGAGGCCTTCGTCTCCCAAATTTCAAGATATACCACCACGTTTGTGCTTTGTCCTGGATTCTTGACTGGATAACTTTAAAAAATAGAAGAATTTTACAATTAGAAGGGTTTAACATGAAATGTGGTTGGCATGGTTATTTGGGATATAACAAAGCTAGCATGGATAAAGAATAAACATATCATAAGAAAATTGCTGTTGAGAATTTGGAACATATATAAAAGGAAACTTTATGCCAAAATCCCACGTTGGATATCCACTCAGGAAGCTGTCCATAAAGAAGAATATGAGTTAACAGAAAAGTGATTAACTTATGAGGATTTACTGGATAGTAAAACAGGTAGCGACACTTTTAAATCCCTTAAGGTATTAAAAAAAGAAGGAATTAAATGTCATTGTTTTTTATACCAACAATTAAAAGAGAGATATAGAACTGATATGAATACAGAAGGTATTGAGGGGAAAATGGTTTTGACATTAAATTGTTGGATGGCAAAGATCATATACTATCATTAATATATAAAAGTTTACTGAAATTAGAATTGGAGAAAGAAACCATCAAGGATAATAGGATTAAGTGGGCCCAAAATATGGGGCATACAATAGCTCTAGAGGAGTGGGGAAAAGCATGGACAATTAATTTGAAATTTACAAAATGGACAGCCCTTAAAGAAAATTATTTAAAATGTTTTACAGATGGTATATGACCCCCACAAAGCTAGCGAATATATATAAAAATATATCTGATACATGTTGGAAGTGTGATGAGGGAATAGGTACTTTCTTTCATATCTGGTGGACATGTAAAATGGCCAGAATATTTTGGAGGGATATCTATAATCAGATTAAAGCAATAACGGGTTTACAATTTCCTATGTCTCCAGAGTTATTTTTATTAAATATACTGAAAGGAATCAACAGGAATGATCAAGAGAAATATGGAAGCCTTCTTTTATATATGATAACAGCCGCCAGGCTATTGTATGCGAGTAAATGGAAAATTAAAGAAATCCTAACATCTGAAGAATGGTTATTTAAGCTTCTTGACATGCACCAAATGGATATGCAAAATCGAAGTACAGACATGGTGAATCAAGAATGGAGTGCTCTAAAAGGTGTATAGAAAGAGAGATGGGGAGAAATATCTCTTTTAGAACTGTAAACCATAAAATAGGGTTGTAAATTCATTTTATATATTATCTTTCCTTTTCATAATCTTATGTCTCTCACATTATCTTTGTCCTTTTCCATTTTCTTTCCCTTCTTTATTTTCTTCCTTTCCCCCCTTTCTTTTCCTTTCCCTTCCCTCCCTCTTTTTTTCCTTCTTCTTCTTATATTGCTTATATTTGCATCTCTCTCATATTCTTTCCTTTTTCTGTGTTTTGTTTTGTTAAATCTAATTAGATTCTTACATTAGATTTTCACAATAATACTCTAGGATAAGAAATAGTGAATATATAGAATAGGTCTTGGTTGGGGTATAATAATCATTAGGCTAAAATAACAATTGTTCTTCTAGGTAATATTAGTTATAGATAAACTTATCTAATTATTCATCTAATTCAGTTATATCTTTTTTGGGGGTGTAATTGTATATTGAATAATACTGTAATACTGGTTATCTATTATGGAGTATATGGTAACATATACATATGGATTTACTGTATATTGATTTATATTTATTGTGTTGATTTGTAATGATGGTTGAACTAAATAAATAAACATATCACTGTTAAAAAATATGTTCTGGCAAGAGAGGTCAGGATATAAGTATCTATATAAACATTCTTTCCCCACCACCAAAACCAAATGTGAGTTGAACAGAAGAGCACTCACCTTGCATAGACGTCTCAACCTTCAGAACTCAGCATCTCCAGTTAAAAGGATAAGGTAGCACAAGAGACAAGGGCCTAAGCCCTGTAAAGGTACCAGATCCCACCTGATCTTGGGTCAGTCCTGGTTAGTACTTCGATGGGGGACTACCAGCAAATACCATAAACTATAAGCTGTTATTTCAGAGGAAGGAACTCAAACACCTTTGAGTTGACATAGCGTACATTGAGTAAAGTAATAGTTCCAATCTTTCTTTAGTCAGACTTCACTTGGAATCCTGTGTCCATTTCTGGGCACCACAATTCAAGAAGGATATTGACAAGCTGGAACACGTCCAGAGGAGGGCAACCAAAATGACTGAAGGCCTAGAAGCCAATGAGGAGCATTTGAGGGAGCTATGTTTAGCCTGGAGAAGGTTAAGAGGTGACATCATAGCCATGCTTTAATATTTGAAGGGATGTCACATGGAGGATGTGGCATGCTTGTTTTCTGCTGCTCCAGAGACTAGGACGCTATGGAGCAATGGATTCAAACTGTAGGAAACTAAAAGAAATTCCACCTTAAACATTAGGAAGAACTTCCTGATGGTAAGAGTAGCTTAGCATTTAAATATGCTGCTGCCTTGGAGTGCGGGGAAGTCTCCTTCTCTGGAGGTATTTAAACAGACCCTGGATGACCATAAGTCAGGAGGGCTTTGATTGTGTATTCTTGCACGGCAGCATGGGGTTGGACTGGTTGGCCCTTGCGATCTCTTCCAGCTTCAGGATTCTCTAAGTATTCTTTGCCCAAGAATATCCTATGAAATTCATGGGGTCGCCATCAGTTGACAAATGACCTGAAGGCAGGAGGGAGATGGGCAACTGGTGGCCCCCAACTTGCCAGGCAGCAACTCCTCAACCCAAGGCAGGCAGAGATGCTGGGAGCTGCAGTCCAGCAATACTGAGAAGACCACAAACTGATCTTGGAAGCAGCAGATTAAGGAAAAGCACCCAGATGCTAGGAAGTCACTGTAATTCAATAGCAGAGTTCAGATACTGAAGACGAGTTTCCAATTATCTCCAGACAGCAAAGCTTGCACCAGTGCTGGCTTGGGGATTCTGGAAGCTGTAGTTCCCAAGAAGCTCTTTTTGCCAAGCTTGACTCACAGGTAAGGAACACTGAGCTGGACAGGGAAGAAATCTAACCAAGCATTAATTTCTGAATGGAGCTTTGGAACTGTTGCCCTCAAATGAATCTAGTCCTTTAAAAGGGCAAAAAAGAACAAACAAATCTAAGTGGATTTTCATAATATGCTTCCAATGGGTCTGTTGGCTCCTATGCCACTGGGGGAATGGCAAATCTGCTCCAGACTTTAGTCCAAACCTTAAAGGACCTGACAGGCTGAACCGTATCCCCAGATAGCTCCAGTACCATGTCAGTTTCTTTAAAACAGAGGTGGACAACTGTGTGATACTGTAGCCCACATTAGCTCCCTTAGGATCTCTTGGAAGGCCAAACACACCCCAAATGCCATTTAAGGGACCTAGGGAGCATTTTTATCACGTTTTGGCAGGGCAAGGGGAAGCCACTTTAGGTCCAGAAGAGACCTTTTTCACACTATAGTGAACAGAAGCCAGTTCCTGTTTTTGAAAAAGGCCTCTCTGGACCCTAAAATGGCACAGAGGGGCTCAAAACTTCACTGAGAACAGCCTTGGGTGCCTTCTACAGACCATTTGAAAGCATTGGGTGGCTTTTAAAAAAAAAATTGCTGTTTTTTACCTTGGGTGGCCCTGGGGCCACAAAAATGGCCTTGGGGTCACATTTTGCCCACCTCTTCTTTTAAAATTTGGACTAAGGCTCTGATCAGATTCACCATGGTACTGCATGCTTCCAGACTACTACCTCATTTATCCCATTGGCTGAAAGGATGGATCTTGCAAGGGCAGTAGTTCTTTGCCAGTACAAGGGATTCCAGATGCCTCGGCTGATGCCATGTGCCTCAAAACCAGAAACTTTTCAAATGGTTAGGATGAGCCACAACCCAGAGGAAAAGAAAAAAAGAAAAAGCCTCTTCCATCCAATGTCTCTTTTAAAATTATTTCCACTTTTATTTCGTTTTCTTATCTCAAGTGACAACTTGCATTCATTCCCCTGAGCACCACAATCCAGGTCCCACTCAGTGTGCTGGATTGACTCCAAAACATACAAGGAAAAGGTGGAGAGAAACAGGCGGGAAGAGAGAGAAGAAAACCAAGCAAGAGAGAAGTCCAGCAGGGAAAGCATCACAGACACTGAGAGGGCGAGAGAATTCTAGCACTAACCTGCCTAGCAAGAGGAAGGGAAAAAGTCAGGAAAAGATACAAGACAGAGACAGACTTGAGAATGTCAACCACCTCCTTCCCGCTCCCCTCTTTTGTATGCCACTGCCCCTACAAAGTGAAAACCAAGGCCATTTCCACACTAGACTGTTAGAGTGCTATTATTCCACTTTCAACTTCGTATGGAATCCTGGGGTTTGCAGTTTAGGTAGGGGCCTCAAAAGCCATCCTCAAAGGCCCCTCTCTAAACTGCAAACCCCAGGATTCCATAGTATGTTGAAAGTATGCTGAAAGTGGAATAACAGCACTGTAACAGTCTAGTGTGGAAATCGCTCAAGTGCCCACCGTGGGTTCAACCTTTGGTACAAGAGCTTAAAACGGGTTAATCTGCATTAGCACCCAAAGCCTGGTTCTGTCTGGATCAGGATTTTATAGTCTGTGCAAGGATCTTTCAAAAGGCTCTCTGAAGGCCCCCTCCAAAAGAGAGACAGCTCAGATTACATCCACCTCTTCAAAGAAGGATCTTCTGAAAGCTGGATCTCCCAAGGATGCCCCAGTCCCTGCCCATCCGTGGCACCCATGGCAACTCCATCACATTCATGTCCAAAATCTAACACCGAGGTTGCTTTGTAGTTCAAGTAGCAGGGAAGGAAAAGAGCATTTCTTTGGTCAAGCGCATGATTGTTTCTAGCTGTTGGGGAAGGAGAACTCGAGGCAAGATTAATGGAGAATTGGGGCCTTTCAACACTTTGCTTGTCTCTGCCACTGGACAGCACAACTGTGCTGGAGATTCCACAGTCGTTAAGGAGAAAAAAAGAAAAAAACAGCCATGTTCGTTAAGTGTCCAGATGCTGGCTTCACCTCTGATTTCTTCCATGCCTCACAGGTGCCATTCTGGGAATCCTGCACCCTCCATCCCTCCCCACCCCACCCCACCCGTTGGCACATCCTAAAGAACATGAGGTAGATGAAATCAGTCCCTTCTTTGGTACATTTACAATTTTGCACTAGCACAAAAGAGATTTCCCCCTCCCGCCCTTCCCACCCCCACCCCCAAACCCAACAACTCAAAAGGCGACACTATCTGGTTGCCTCTCTCCATGGCCACCTACTAACCATGAGGCCAAAGCACCAAGGCTGCTCTCCATCCTGGCCCTTGAGTGTGGTGTTGTGAAAAGTGCACCAAGGCCATTGGTTTATGCACTGGTTCCCTGATGAGTATTCTCCTTCCCCTCATGAGTGAGGTATGTGAGTTTGGGGGGGATGAAGGAGATGGAAGAGAGGGGGGAACACTTGAAAAACAATGGCGGTGGGATATATCAGCTCCACACATGATGAAGGGGAGGCTAAGAGACAACTAATGTCTACCCAGAAGTGCAACCCACAAAACCTCTCCTTTGTTACGCTGCATACCCCACTTCCCTCCACCTGGCTCCACCCACTGTCCCACCCCTCAACAAAAGTCTTCCCCCTTTGTTCTGGTCCTCAATCTCGCTTCCAACCTCTGTGGGGCCGGCCTTCGGCTTCCCACATGCCCACTCCTCCAAGTTGCTTCTTTTGCTCCTGGTATTTTCAGTCAAGTCAGCACAGGTTGGGATTTCAGACACATACACACACACACACACACACACACGTGCATCCCAAACCTCTTCTGCAAGATCGTTGATTGGTCATTGACATTCAGGAACTGCAGCAAATTCAATTAACTCAACAGCCAGGCTGGGTGGGGGTGTCAAAGAAAGGATTACACAGGGGTGGGAGAGAGTGGTAACAGGTTACTGTCCATCCCAATGCCAAAGTGTGTGTGTGAGACAAGATTAGGAAGGATATACCCCCTAGCGGTGCACCCCTGACCACAATTGCCCTTAGGTCTTCTCTCAGGAGTCCAAGCAAGATCCAAAGGGCAACCTCCTCAGAAATGACAAAGCAGTTGGCATGAGGGCCCAACCCAGCCTAAGGTTTGGACCCCTTAAAGTTCTTTCCCCCACCGCCGTCTCTGGATTCCACTCCAGTGTATTTCTCCATCCCGTCCTCTGCCCCACCCCAATGTCCCCCTTGCACGCCCATCCTGTGGGGCTGCAGCACACCTGCCCACGCTGAGCCAAACCCCAGGGGCCCTCTCTCTCGGCCCTGGCACAGGTGTGTAGGAGTGTCGCCCTGCCACTGACGGAGGATGCTGGCAACAAGTCAAGGGGATGCAAGGGTTGGCAGGGGGATCCCCGGGCGTCTTCTCCCCTCAGGGCGAGGTGCTGGAGGGAGTGTGACCACGCGATGCTGCAGATAGCAGCTGGCTCTGCTGCGATGTCACAGGGCTGACGTGGCTGTGGGTGCCCCCAGCGCTACCAGGGATGCCAGACCTTCGGGCAAACAACACACCTGTTGGGAAGAGAGAACGCAAAGTTACTGTGATGCAGTAGCCATAAAAGCCAAGGCCGTTCTTGGTTGTATTAACAGGAGTCTAGTGTCCAGAGCGAGAGGAGCAGTAGTGCCATTTTATTCTGCTTTGATCAGACTGGAAGACTGTGTCCAGTTCTGGGCTCCACAGTTTCAGAAGGATGTTAATAAGCTGGAAGACATTCAGAGAAGGACAACCAAGATGAACAAAGACCTCAAAACCAAAATCTTTATGAAGAATGGCTTGGAAAGCTGGATATATTTAGCTTAGAGAAGAGGTGACATAACCAACATCTCCAAATATCTGAAGGACTGTCATACAGAAGCTGGAGTGAGCTTATTTTCTGCTGTTCCAGAAATTCGAACATGAACCAATGGATTCAAATGACAAGAGAAGAGATTTCACCTAGATATTAGGAAGAATTTCTCAACTGTAAAGGCTGACTGAGAGTGGAACAGCCTGCCTGAGGAAGAGGAGGACTCTTTAAAAGATGCATTCTGTTGTTTTAAAATGTTGCTTTTATATAGATGATTATTATTTTTAGATGATTGATCATTAGTATAAAGTAGTCTAGAATAAGTTAACAATTAATCATGAACTTGAGAAATTAAGTAAGTAAACTAGTAAAATAATTAAAACTGAAAATGTTAAACAACAATTAATAATTATGGGATAAAATGTATGACTATAGTTAGGTGTAAATATTTAACTAATATGAACTGTTTGCAACAAGGTAGGAATGAATTTTAGTTATGTTTTGTTAGTATTTGTTTTAGATATGTTTATATTATGATGTCGGTTGATGTTTGTAAGCATGTATTTTTTGTTATTTTGTATGTTTGGATCATGTTGGGGTTTTTTACTTAATAATTAAAAAAAAAAGAAAGGGAGGACTCTCTATCTTTGGGGGTCTTTAAACAGAGGTTGGATGGACATTGCTCAGGGATGTTTTAATGGTGTACTCCTGTATTGTCGAAGGGAGTTGGACCAGATGGTCGTTGTAGCTCCTTCCAACTCTTAAGATTCTACGATACTAAATCTGGCATTTACTTGTTCTGGTTTGTATTATAATGCAAACTCATCAAATGTGCACATGTCAAACAGACAGCTGGATCACAACTCAATTATATAGTGATAATTGTATTTATTCTGAAATTTGTAACACAGTTTGCAAAGTTAAAAAAAAAGGTAGAAAAGGGCATATAATTGAGGAAAGGAACATCTCATTAGGGAAAATCCCTTGCTAAGAAGGAAGGAAGGAAGGAAGGAAGGAAGCCAGCCAGCCAGCCAGCCAGCCAGCCAGCCAGCCAGCCAGCCAGCCAGCAAGCCAGCAAGCAAGCAAGCAAGCAGTTAGGGTTCCCAGACTGAAAATTGCAATGTTCTCCTGTACCTTTAACGACTACGTAAAAGAAGGAATTTCAGCAGATGCTGTTTTTCATGCAGCCAGGTAATAAGTTACACCTGCTGAAATTCTTTCTCCACACAGCCATTAAAGATATTCTGAAGCCCTCTTGTTATTGTTGTTATATGACTGTCCTAAGGCAACCCAATTACTGGGTTTTCTGGGGCTGAGAGTGTGTGACGTGCCCAAGGTGACCCAGTGCATTTCCACGGCCAAGAAGGGAATCAAACCCTGGTCTCCAGCGTGGCAGTCCAATGCTCGGACCACTACACCACCCTGGCTTCTACACAACCATTAAAGGCCTTTCCATTTCTCACTCTGGCAGCCCTAGGAAAAGTATATACAAAAATGTAGTATTAGGAGAAATGCACACATAGTTTGGTATGCATTTTTGCACAGACAGAATCCACTGAGGAGACAGTGCAAACCGGTGCAGAAATACGGTGAAGCGAACTTAACAGGAGAAAAATGAGAGGGTGATGTGAAATTTGAGAGATTTGTCCATACCAGATTTCTTATGCAGCCAAAAAACGGAAGGCCAGGATTCAATATGCTCATTCTGCCACGTAGGAGTACACAGTCAAAGCCTTTCCGACAGACAGCCATCCAGCTGCTGTTTAAAAACCTCCAAAGAAGGAGGAGACTCCATCACGCCTCATTGAGACAGCAGCATATTCCACTGCTTAACTGTTCTTACCATCAGGAAGTTCTTCCTAACGTTTAGACGGAATCTCTTTCCCTGTGGCTTGAAGCCATTGCTCTGTGTCCTGGTTTCTGGAGCAGTATATGAGATCCCTTCAAATATTTAAAAATGGCCCTCATGTTCCTTCTTAACCTTCTCTTCCCCAGGCCCAGGCTAAACATATTCAGCTTTTTAAGCGGCTCCCTAAGAGGAATTTGTGTTTCCAAGCCTTCTACCATTTTGGCCGTCCTCCTCTGGACATGATCCAGCTTTTCAATATCCTTCGTAATCTGTGGTGCCCAGAACTGGATACAGGATTCCAGGTGGGGTCTGACAAAAGCAGAATAGAGTGGGACCATCGCATCCCTTGACCTAGAGTCTAGACAATATACCCCTATTGATGCAGCCTAGAATTGCATTGGGGTTTTTTTTAGCCAACCCATCGCACTGTTGACTCATATTCAGCTTGTGGTCTACTAAAACTCCTAGATCTCTTTCACATGTACTATCCAGGTCAGATGTCTTCTGAAGGACACTTCCCATACTGCTATTGCTGGGAGCACAGGAAGATTGAATCTGTACCTGCAATTTGGCATGTCATGGATTCCCCATGGGAAACAGGAACATAGCTGCTTCCGGCCCACTGGTAGCTGGAAGCCCCCATGTCCATGGTGTGGTGAGCCTGCTCCAGGTGTAAGTCCAAACTTTCAAGGCATTCTCCAAAGTGCTGAGACTTATTCTGGAATCAGGTTCAACACCTTGGATCACTCCACAAACACACCCCACCTACTGCTCTGGGTCTGGTCTCACCTGGCCCCTGTCCACCTCAATAACGTCTTTTTGCAAGGTGGACAATTCCTGTTGTTTCCTCTGTTAGGGAAAACACATCCAGCAGATAGGTTAAGCACTTTATAAGGAGGGCCTAGGAAAACGGGTGACAGTCAAGAGGGACTGCATGGTAATTCTAAAAGGATGGTAACAAGGAAGGGAAGGAAGAGTATCAGATGGGGTCTCCTATGTCAATGTGGTGGCAAACCCTGTGTGGGCTTCAATATGCACTTTAAGTTTGATTTACAGTCAGCCCTCCACATTTGCAGGATTGAGTTTCACAGATTTGATTATTCTCGAGTTTCTCCAACTCCTGCCCCCTCCACCTCAACAGCTTCTTTTCCAAGGAAACCTTCCTCTCTCAGGGCTGTGCAGCCTTTTAAAGACCCTCCTCTGGTCCTCCTCCTCCTCCACCAGCCACTGCCTGCTAAGAACAGCTTGCAGCTAGATTTCTCAGCACCACGAACTGTCTCCCAATATCCCCCACACCCAAAGAAGGAGATGGGCAAGAGAGAGGAAGTATAGGTCCACCATGTTGACCTCTCCTTCCCCTGATCTGGTTTGGACCCTAGGTGTCTGCTCTCCCCACCATGCCTTGGCCCCCTTCCCATAGACACAGACAGACACACACACATTTTGATATTTGGAGTTTTTCTACTTTTGTAAGGGTCCTGCATCCCTAATCCCAGTGAATGTTGATTGCATGTGTAGGCCGCCTTTCTCCCAGAGTGGTACCCAAGGTGGCTTCCAGAACAGTACCACCACTAAGCAGAAAAACTGGCCCAGGGACTGAATATAAACTGGAAAAACCTGAAACCAGAGCTATGAAGCAAGTAATCAATTGTATGGAAAAAAATGTAACACACACATATAGCAATAAGACTAATAAACTTATGTTAATACACAACAAGGATTTGTGAATGTAAATACATTAATACCATAAATATATTCAGTATAACTGGAGATCTACAGAAAGCACAGAGGTTCTACACGACCTGTGAGGGCACTGGGATTCATTGTGCAGCCATGTCCCCACGGACTATGTTCTCCAAACTTGATTAGAACAAAATTCCAATGGTTGATAAACACTCCTACGCTTCTCTTACGGACGACACTCCTCACGTATAATTTCCAAACCAGAACGATCTTCCAAGTATCGTAAACTGCCCTGACGGGTCTCCCAGGACCTTTATATATACTTTTGTTGTTATTTTTTCTTTTTTAAAAATATATATTTTTATTATTTATATAACAAGACCAATCGTTGTTAAATATAATACAAAATTTTTTAACCACAAAGGAATTATAAATACACTATAATACAGTCGGCACCAGGTTTTCACTTTCATACAAAAGGGGAATAAATATAAAACAGATAAAATTCTTCCTATGTATTTTCTTCTAGTATTAATTTTACTATTGTTATTTTCTAGCAACTGATCATCCTTACATTTGTTATATTTCTTCTATACTTAATATTGAGGTACTGTCCTGTGCTGGCAGCCAACCAAGTTCCATGGCTCCTTTATCAGCAGCCACAAGCAAAGTTTATAACAGTTGCCAGGCAGTTGTCAGTTGCTGTTTTCAGAGTCTGAGTCCATAGCAAATTCAGAGCGACGGTCCAGTAGTGAAGTCCACAGACAAGGCAAGGGTCAAGGTTTCCAGGAACATGAGCAAGAGATCCAAACGTGAGGTATGTTGCTTCCACTGATAACATCAGTTGTCTGCAACAGCTTCTTCCTATTCCTTTCCCTGCTTATATAGGCTCACAGCGTCCCCCAGCTGTTTGCCAAATTGATGTGTCCTTACTATATAAATGCTACGAGTCGCATGGGCTCTCCCTTTTTCACCTCTGCTGGCTGCAGTAAGTATTGTCCCATTCATGTCTCTGTGTTGTGGTTTTTGGGACAGGGCATGACAGGTATTTCCCCATCTTATTCTCAAGTAATTTATGAAACATTCCCAATCTTTTTTTCCCCTTCACTTGGAAATATGGTTAGCGAATCGATTTCTAACAAATCATATAATTTTAACAGCCATTCTTCCTCTGATGGTAGTCTATCTGTTTTCCATGTCTGAGCATACATAATTCTAGCAGATGTTATCATATAAAGTAGTATTTTGCAATGTTTCTTTGCGATTGGCCATCTATGACATTTAACATATTTAATAGATACATTTCTGCTTTCAATGGAAATTTCATGTTTAGAATGTCTGTCGTTATCATATGAATTTGTCTCGAAAATTTTCTACCTTTCTTGCATAGCGACCACATGTGATAAAAACGTCATACTTCTGTTGTTTTCCGTGGATCACCAAGTATACTGTATATATTTATTGTATTAATGTATTCACATTCCCAAATCATTGGGCCTTTCCATACTGCAGTTATAGTGCTATTATTCCACTTTCAACATCCTATGGAATCCTGGGCTTTGCAGTTTAGGGAAGGGTATTTAGAATTCTCAGCCAGAGAGCTCTTTGGCCTCAGTCAACTACAAACCCCAAAATTCCACAGGACGTTGAAAATGGAATAACAGTACTATAACACTGTGGTGCAGAAAGGCTCATTGTTGTGTATTAACATAAATTTATTAGTCTAATTATTCAATTATTCAATATGTGCATTTGCTATTTTTTTTCATACAGTTCACTACATACTGTATAGCTCTAGTTCCAGACTTCCGCAACAGGCAATTGAAAAAAGAAACACACACACACACACACATTTACAATAAAATTTAAAAACACTTAAAATCAACCCCATTAAAAACAGTTTAAAATCAGATCAAAGCTGGATCATATTTCCACCACCACCACCACTATCCCACTGACATGGAAGCCACCAGCTGCCACTGGAAGATGTTTGCACAGGGCATACCAGCAGCATCCTATCCCAGCTTGGCTGCTGCCTGTGATTTCACCAACCCTCTGCATCGTCAGTTTTGTCTCTTTCCAGTCACAGGGGTTTGACACTTGTCTTTCATTTTCCTTTCAAAGTGAAAGTAGGAGATCTTCGGACACACGGGAAACCAAACAGCATGGAAGCAGAGGAGAGAAGAAAAGCTGGGTGCGCACGCATAGCAGAGAGGACCTGGGATTACGCCATGGATCCCTCTAAAAGAGGGTCTTGGAGGGGCCACCACCAAACACCCACAGTCCCCAAGGGGCTCTCTGGCAGAGAGTGACACAGGCAGGACTGCCCGCTTTCCTGACAATGGATGTTATAGTGAAGACATCAGACCGGACACTGGCAGCTGGGCTGTGGCTATAACTTATTGGATTTCCTCCCTGCAATTATAGGAGGCGGACGGTCCTTCTATTTACCTGTGTAGACAACTCCATTTATTTCTATTGACATGTTGATGCTGCTAATGCCATTGGTGGACAGGTTCAATGCAGCTTCCTGTCTGTCATCTGGAAAGCAAGGGAGCAGGGAGGGGAGAAAAGCAAAGCAAAAAGGTTTTAGGAGAACTATCAAAGGAATGACCCAGTCCCCACCGAGGAAGCCCAACCTCTGCAGGGAAATATCACACAACCTCGTTACATAGATTTGTGGTGAGGAGGGGTCTGAATTGTTTCTCATAAGGCAAGCCCATCATTTCATAATGACCCAAAGGCAAGCGTTTTGCCACCAATTCACGTGGCAAGCTACTGGGGCTGAGCAGCTTAAGAGACTTATGACAAGATATTGATCATAGTATTATGATAGTGGGAAGAGGAAAATCGGCCGTGGCTTCTGTGAAAAACTGGGGACCTTTGCAAGAAAAAAAAAAGAATGCAATATGTTAACTGTTGGATTTGATCATTAACATTTTCAGATAAGTAGCAGTTTAAGCTTTTGAACAGTACTTGTAATTAGAGTAAGTTTTTCTTCCATAGATTTATCTAAAATCTGCCTCAGGAAAATTTGAAAGCACCTTTTAAACAGATTTTTATTGTTTCTAATTAGTCTTTATTATTTAGCATGCATAATGCAGTATTTAGTATTCTATTCACTTTTTGACTATTCAGTGTACCCAGCTGTATTTGCGGAGGTTCCACGACAGGAGCCCCCACCCCCATGACAAAGAACACGAGTGTTATATCCCACTGTAGTCGACGGACACAACATGAGTGTGTCTGCAGGGACATGTGCCCTTTGCATCCATTGACTATAATGGAAGCGATGCTTCACACAACCTCGCATTTGTGTGTGCAGAGGTTGCACCATAAGAGGGCGCACAGTATTTCTTTTTCTGTTTGTTTTTTCTTACCTTATTTATTGTTATAATTTGTTGTTGGTTTTGTTCCTATTTTTGTCTTGTTTGTATGTACAGCATTTTTTTTTTGCACTTGTCTAAGCACTGATCTAGGGAGATTAAGCTACTGAAACATTCAGAAAAAGAGAAAGAGACTTATAACTGACTGATTATATTTAAACTTTGCTTTCTTCTTTTTTTACTCTTACATGAGATCTAAGGCAGCTTCAAGCATAGATTAAAACCAAGTATACTGTTAAAACCTAGTACTAAAAAAGCATTTTAGGAAACCATTTAAAAAAATCGATCCTATTAAAACAGCTCAATTTAGATCAGTATGAAAGAATTTGGAAAATGTAACAATAAAGATAAAAAACCCACCACGTACAACCTCCATGAAAAGACCCCTCAGAAAATCACCAAATACCTCTTTAAATAAAAATGTCTTTGCCTGGTACAGGAAGGACAGCAGAAAGAGGACTGTGGGAGGAGCAGCTACCAAGTAGACTTTGGCCATTTCCGCACTACACTGTTCCACAATGTGGTATTTCTAGATATTGTATCTCCCCACCAGAAGGTCCTAGGTTAGTAGTGGGGGACTAGTCCTTGGACCAACTTTAGTTGCTCATCCCTACCTTACAGAGTTGTTGTAAGAAGGGTCTGATTCCAGCCTAAGGCAGTCTCCTGTTCCCCTAAAGCAGGAGTGCAGAAACCATGGCCCATATGGCCATACCATGGCTTTTTGGGGGGCCACCAGGGCCAACTGATCACCCCAATTTTCTAAAACTTCTTCATATGCAAGGAACTAATCTTCTCACTTTATAAGCCCATGAAAGCTTAGGGATTGTCTGGAGAGGCCCCTCCCTCTGTCCCACCATCTTCTTGGGCTCATTTGGTGGGAACAAAGGGGACAGGACCCTCTTGGTGGCTGCTCTCAGATTTTGGAACTCCCTCCCAAGAGAGGCTAGAGCAGCCCCATCCTGGCTTTCCTTCCGTCAGCAGATCAAAACATTTTTGTGCCATCAGAATTTTACAGAATGATTAGGGTTGGGCTTTTAATTCCATGCAGTTTTTAAGATGGATACTTAATCTTTTAATGTGCTTTAACATTTTTAATATTTTAACTTCATAAATTGTTTAATTATCTTTTAGATCTTATATTTATACTTTTCTCAATGTTTTGTACTGTTTTTAACTCGTGCTGTTTTAGCACCCTTGAATCCCATTGCCGGGAGAAAGGGGAGATATAAATGAATAAAAGAGAGAGAGAGAGAGACAGAGAGAGATAAAAAATACCACTGGGCAGCTTTTAACTTTGGGTCACGATGCTGACAAGGACTCAGAAGCCCATCTCCCTAGTAATAGGGAGCTGTGACCATTACAGTCACCAAACTACAAATCCCAGCATTCCACAAGACCATTAAGGAGCTACCAAACTGCTGTAACGGGTGTAGTGTAGATGCATACACTTCATTCCCATCTCAACCCAACAGAGGACCCTTTGGGGCAGCTATGCAGGAGAAGGGACAGGTTTCCTCCCCTCTTCTGACAGGCTAGGGACCAGAGGACTGTCAGAAAATGGAACTGGTTGAAAAGGAGAACCCATATCCTGTACTGTAGGAAGCATGGACTCACTTGGGACAAACTGTCTGCATATGCTGCTTACAAAGTCTCTCAGCCATCTTAGCACCTTTTCTCCCCCACCCAGCTTGCTTTGTAAGCAACACCTGTGTGCAAGAGATCCCAAGCAAACCTCTATATGTAAGGAGAATTGATGGAAGAGTGGAACCCCCATCAAATCAATGGAAGTTGTTCTTAATTTGGAAGCGGCAAATGCGTAAGTTGCCAGGTAACAGGGCACTGAAACATGGGGGCTTCCTGGACTCACCACCACGGTTGTTGATCTTGATGTTGACCGGGAACTGCGAGGCCATGGCCAGAAGGTTTTGCTGGAGGGCATGCTGGACCAGACGCTGCTGCTCCTCGGTCACCAGGGCCATCTTCTTCTCCGGGGGCTCACCCGTTTCCAGCTTCTCCCGCAACTGCTCCAGTGCAACCGCCTGAGAGGCCGCTGCTTGCGCTGCCACCAAGTGATGCCCGGTGAGAGTGACGGGGATGGCAAGGCGGCTGGGGACCGCCGAAGTAAGGATGCTGTCCTCTGCAAGAGAAAGATGGAGGGGGAAGAGTAGTCAAGCCAAGAGCGAAGGAGAAGTGGGGAGATGTTGGGTCTCTAGCTCGTGTGGGCGAAAGCACCCATTCACTTTTGAAATAAGTTGCAGGACCCCTTGCATACCAGAAATAGACTTCCATCCAGCGGCAATTTTTCTTTTTGTGGCAGGTTGGCATCCTGTTAGTGACTTAAATCTCCTTTGAGCTTGGGGTTGTACTTTTTTGGTCATAATACAACATCAGTTTTCAGTTGACCATTGCAGATGCAGAGTTGAACCTCCTGGTGCCATGGTGTGTTGCACAAACCAACCTGCCATGCACATGCAGATGTGGATTGAGCACCGGTATTGTACATATTACACAGTGATTTTCACAGCCAGTTGCACTGTGCTGGAATGCACCAAAGCACAAGTGTTATGCAGCTCCCTGGGTCTAATGTTACACTCTTTCTCCTTGATATAGAATCGTGGCCCTTGCCCTTTTGCTTTTCTTAAATTTTTGATAATCTAGAAAAGTCTTGAAGGATCCCAGGAGTAGGTCATTGGCTCTGGGAACCCACCACAATTGTACATCCCAGGCAGAGATATATCAGTGTTGCACAGTGTAAATTTCCCCACGAGGAATTGCACAATGGCTGTGCTATGAACTTGAATGCTCAAACAAATGAATGTGTGTTTGGTCAAACAAACGAACATGTGCACGCACACAGATTTATTTAGACACATCATGCAACAATGAGGCACACATATTTGGACTATAGAAAAAAAGCAAGATCATAGAACAGTGAAACGAGTCAACCAAGGAGGCCACAGCTGCTGCCCTGAACTGAGCAGGGCGGTGGACGACGAGGGCTCTTAGAGGTCTGTCATTCATAGGATCACTGCAAGTCCACACCAACCTGACAGCAGATAGCAACAACAACAATGCACACTTGCATATATAATGGCACCACATGAAGAACTCTGCTTCTGCAACCTTAAACTGAATGCAAATGCCCCACAATGGACAAAACTATCCAACCGCTTCAGTAGGGAACTGTCCTTGTGTGTAGAAAAACCATCACGCATCAAGCATTTTTAATTTACAGTCAGCCCTCCACATTTGTGGGTTTCACTTTTGCAGATTTGATTATTCACGGATTATTTGCTGTCACCTCTGCTGCATCCCTATGCCATTTTTAATAGAACTCCAAGCCTCGTGAGACTGAGAAACTGTGAACAAGCCTTGTACATTCCTATTAAAAAAGATGTGGGGCAGCAGTGGAGGTGGCAGTAAGCCCCACCGGTCCCCCACTTCTGCCTTGTGAAGGAACCCTGGTGTATCAAAGGAATCCACAGTGGGTTGAGTATGGTCATCATACTTTTTTGTGTGTTAAATATGGTTTGGGAGGGCCTAGAGTTATTCACGCTTTTTCCACATTCATGGGAGTCCTGTGCCCCTGACCTTAGCAAATGTGGAGGGATGGCTGTAATTTCATTTAATTTAATTTTGTCACCCACACTTCTCAGGACCTCTTTCATCAACAACATGTGTTGATGAACACAAGCCTCATTGGTTGCAGTCCTCATTATTTGGGCCTTCTTTTTTCTTTAAATGAGTGAAGCCCTTTCCATGCCCAAAGAATGCCTACGCTGCCTCCTCCCACCGGCAGGACCACCTCAAATATGAAGGGTGGGGGAAGAAAGAATGAACCTGAGATAACACACAGCTCCTAGGCTGTGGAACTCCCTGCCAAAGGAACTTCAGTTGGGCCAGTTGCTCCTCAGGCCACCCACCTCCCTGATCCAGAAAGCCACCCACTTGCACCCGGTGGGGACTTCTCTCACCTTTCTTGATGGCATGGACTTGGCTGATCTGGTTGCAGTTGTGGGTGGAGATGGTGAGGGAGGGCATGGGGATTTTGGGGGAAGACAAGACACCCCCTGGGGTGCCCACAGGGGAGTAGTTGAAGAGCGTCGTCCCAAACGTCTGCCGCCGCCCTTCCCTCCGGTTGCTGTCAATGGCAGCCTGGAGTTCACCCGGGGAGCTGAGACCCCGCTTGTCACACTCATAGGGGTAGAGGTACTTCATGTATCTGCCAGGCAGAGGGAGAGAAGAGGGAGGGCAATGAACAGAGATGCTTTGTCAGAGAAATCCCTCTGTAAGACTATCTCCTGATCTTGCGCAGTTGCAGAAGCTAAGGGCCTTTCCACATTACACTGTTATAGAGCTATTATTCCACATTCAACCTCCTATGGATACCTGGAGTTTGCAGTTTAGGGAGGGGACTTTAGAATTCTCAGCCAGAGAGCTCTTTGGCCTCAGGAAACAACGAACCCCAGAATCCCACAGGACATTGAAAGTGGAATCACAGCACTATAACAGCGTGGTGCAGAAAGGCCCTAAGCCAGGGTCCGGTCTGGTTAAAGCTGGGAGACCTCCAATGGGTCCCAAAAATCACCAGAGAGGCCTGTCACCCTGGAGGCTCACAGCCAGTGAGAGCTGACTGTATGGCTTGAGCCTCCTGATTCAAAATCCTTGGGGGACCAGAAGTGTTCCATATTTCGGGGGGGGGGGTTTGCCCAGATTTTGGAATACAGTACCTTTTTTGGAACAGCCTCAAATCTCATTCGTTTGCTATTTGCGTTGTGTATGAGATGCGAGGCTGGAGAGAGCTGAGGATCTGTGAAATGGCAGGAATCCAAGTGGAGTGCTCAGCACAAATCCATGCCTCCCACCATTTCACAGAGCTTCTCTCTTTCTGCCCACCAGCTACCCACTTCTACCTTCAAGGCTGCAGTGCTCCTGCTTGTTTGCCTCTCCGATCCTCAGTCTCTCTCCACCATTACATCTCATTTGTTTGCTGCGTTGCTACCAATGCACAGCTGGCAGCAAAAAGTTTCAGGTTTTGGAGGTTTTTGGATTTTGGATTTCCAGATAGGAGAGGCTCAACCTGTCCTAGCCTATGGAATTCTCTTGTGTGAGAGACTCAGTTGGCCTTCTCCCTGCTCTGTTTTTTACCAGCAGGCAAAGACCTCTTTTATTTAAACAGAGTCTCAGCTTTTAACTGGCTGGAGGTATACAATAAGCAGCCTGGTTCTTAATATATAAGAGATTTTCATGTGGTTTTGACTGTTCTAAATTAATGTTTCTGAGTGAACTGTTATTCAATGCTTTCTTAATTTTTAAATTACAAATTGTTTTAACTGCAGGTTGAGTATCCCTTATCCAAACATCCAAAATGCTCAAAATTCTGAAACTTTTGCAAGGCAGAACCCAGTCTTCCTGTGGGTAACATGAGGAATTATAGAGGCTTGCTTGGGACTGCAGGTGGTTCTAAGAAATCTGAGAGGAGAAAAGAGATGCCAAACCTGCATAATTCCCTTCTCCCCACAGGGAGAAGCCAAGGGGAGGAGAACTGACAAAAGAACTGACTGTGCATCAAAAGAATGGTATGCAATCTCATTATATATATGGAAACATTCTGAAATTTTTAAAAAATTTCAAAACACTGCTGTTCCCAAGCATTTTGGATAAGGAATACTCAACCTGTATATTGTTTTAATGTTTTAACATGTAAGCTACTTTGGGTCTCACATAAAACAAAAGTATAATATTAACTCATTAGGCCAGAATCCTCTATCATGGTGTATGTTGTGTAATTTAGCATATACCTAACTACATAGCAGAGCGGCTAAAAACCTGTTAGTGAACTGCAAAGGTGCACAATGTATCACAGCCACAAGATGCCCCCATGCACACTGGACTCTAAGAAGGCACACTGTCACTCCCTAACTGGTGTCTTGGTGCACAAAAAGACCAGTGAACAATAGGACCAATGTGCCTCAGGCCCAGTGCTCACTGGGCAACTTTACAACTCCCCTATGGAGTAATGTAACAGTGTACAAATATTGTAGTACTACCCAATCTAATTCCCATAGATAGAAGCCCACTTAGAAAGTTGTAAGTCCCCAACGTGATTCCAATGCTCATTGTTTCGTTAGTTAAATCTAAGGAACCCAAGCTTCTGCCTTGACAGTTCCCCATGCTCCTATTACTTTGGTGGGAGACCACCAGAAAGGTCTTCCTTCCAGGGATCGCCACTGTAGATGTTAAGAATATTAAAAAATACTTGGAAAATGGTTGAAAAATTGGTTTCTTGAGTGTCAGGACATCTGATGTGGAGAATCCTAGACCAGCAAGAATCTTCAGAGCCTGCGACTTATTCTGCATGAAAAATTCACGTGGAGGATCTTTTGTGCAGAAAAGGGTGTTTTCTACACAGAAAACAAGTTTACTGGGCAGGGAATGCTTTTTTCTGCAAAGGAAATCTGTTTTTCCCCAAACCAAACTGCTGATTAGACCCATCTAATCTCACTTGTAACATTTCTGCAAGCCTCAGCTGATCATCTGTGAGGACATCATGGCACCCAGGTTTCTGAGGACCCCAGATTAAGAATTGCTCCCCTAGCCCACTCAGCCAGCCCCCTGCCCCCCGCCCATGCCAAATGCCAAAAGAGGGACCACTCACTGTGTGCGGAGGGTGAAGGCCGCGCTGGTGATGGAGGTGGGCAAGTTGAGGCCCTTGGTGATCTCCCGCCAGATCTTCTTGTTGATGACCTCCACCAGGCCCCCCTTCTCAGTCACCAACCGGTAGAGGGTGTAAAGGTCCAGCACCTGCTTGGCCATGATGGGGATCCGGTTGACAGGGGTCCCTTCAGAGAGGAAGAGAGGAGAGATTCAGAACGGAAAGTCTGCAGACCAGAGAGGCTCCAAGGCAAGGCTCGGTATGGGGGGCCCAGAGGCGGAGGGCCCTTGGGGACCTCATTTCCCAACCCTCAGCAAGCCACACCTGCTGTATTGCTTTTATTTTTGTTTATAAGAGGGTTTTTTTATCTTTTAATCTTTTGTAATTGCATTTTATTCTTTTAGCTAGGTGTAATTGTTTTAATACTGGAAATAGTTTAATGCACTTTTAATACTCAATTTTTGTATCTTTTTAATTGCATTTTCTTTCTGAACTGTGACTCACTTTGAGTCCCAGGTTTAGGGGAAAAGAAACAAGAACAACAACAACCAGAAGAGATGTTTTAGGCACATTTTGGATACTTTTTTTTAGGGGCGGCGGTGGGCCTGAACAGCGTTTGCAGGCCAAAATGGCCTCCCTAGAACTAATTTTTGAGCTGATTAGGGTTGGGAGAAGTCTGGTAGGCACAAGGACCTCATCAAAGACCTCATGTGGCCCCCCGCGGCCCCACTGCAATCATTTCAATTTGTAAGTCACCTTGAGTTCCGCTCTTGGGGACGATGACAATGTTGATGATAGGACCTGATGGGGCCACATGAGATCCTCAAGAGCCCTACAGGACCCCCAGGGCAGCATGTGGCCCCCAAGACCTGCATGTGGTCCTGAAGAATCCCATAGGTCTCCAAGGTCTAGATGTGTCCTGTGGAACCCTGCAAAACCCTGCATGTGGCCCCTGAGAGACTCACATGGCCCCAAAGGTGACATGCAATCCCCTAAAAGCCCTACGGGATTCTCCCAGAGGCTGTATATGGCTCATGGGCTTTGCAGTGCCTAACTCTGCTGCAAGAGCAGTAGTAGGGTCACTTTTCCTCAGGATCTGGAAAAGCTTACTAAAAAGTTGGGCTACAACTCCCAGCATCTCCCAGCCAGCCACGACCACTGAGCACAGAACGCCCTGAAGACATTGCCCAAACCTCATCTACTTTCAAAAAGCAAATATTCTCCAGAAAGTAATTTACCCAAGTTCTGAGTTTATTCTACAGACATCCCCAACCTCTCCAGCACAGAGGCCCCGATGTTTCACCCCAAAGTGACAGCCAGTGGCTCAGGTGTTGTCACCCAGTTGTGGGTCCACTTTGGTCTTCTGTCTGCTCACTATTGAGGGTCAGAATCCCAATGGGGACTTGTGCCTTTGTAAGTGGACTTAAGTCTGCAGGAATTAGAACCAGGCAGGTCCATAACATCCATGTCGGGTAAAGGGCTGCTGTTACATTACTCCATAGGGGAGCTGGCGAAGTGACTGGCAAGCACTGGGACCAACACACACCAGTCCTATTCCGCATTGCTCCTGTTGTGCCTCAAGACACCAGCTAGAGAGTGCCAATGTGCATTGGTAGAGCCCATTTTGCAGTGAGACACTGTCCTTCTGTGGTGTCCCATTAGCACACTAATTTATGTACCCTACATTGTTACAGAGATTCCAGCTGAGACTTCTTTATTCAGGTAAGTTAGGCCCCTGCCTCAGCCTTACAACATCCAAGGTAGCTTAGCATGGGAATAAAAATATGTACCAGCACATATGTTTTAAAGTTCATAAAACTGGAAACATTTTCTTAAAAAAAAAAATCTAAAAGTTAAAAAGGCAGCAGCAGCTTAAAACAGTTTAGAAGTGGCACTCACTGAAATAAAACCCTACTTAGAACAGAGCAGAAATGAAGCCAAGCAAGCCTTGCCTGAAAGATTCTGCCAGCTGTCAGGGGCCGTGACAGAAAAGGCCCTGTCTTAAGTGTATGCCTGTCTACTTTATGTAGCTTAGAATGCATGGGGTGGGGGGACAAATTGGTGTGGGTTTGTTGGACAAACTCATAAGGAAGAAAGCCCTTCCTGGAATGTTTTGGTCTGAAGCCATTTAGGGCTTTGGCAGTCAAAAACTGGCAGCCAGTGAAGTTGGTGCAAGATCACAACACTGACCAGGGGCTGACCAGTTACCTTTTGGAGTCCTTTCCAGTTCTATAGTTCTGCACAGAATTGTATGCAGGCCACAGTATTTGCAATCTCTAATTTCTGTGTGTGGATGTAAAGGCTGGACCGTGAAGAAAGTCGAACTGAAGAAAATCAACTCATCTGAAGTGAGGTCGAGGAGGAGAGTTCTACAGACACCAAAAAAGATGGCCAAAAAAAAGACAAATGAAGGGGTCTAATTGCTAATCAAGCCCAATTTCTCCCTAGAAGCCAAGATAACGAAATGGAAGCTGTCATACTCTGGACACATCAAGAGACGACGTGACTCACTAGAAAGGACAATAACGCCTGCTAAAGTTGAAGACAGCAGGAAAAGTGGAAGACCACGTTACAAGGGGATTGGCTCAATCAAGGAAGGCTGAGTTTGCAATACCTAAGCAGGACTGTTGGTGACCAGGGATCTTGGGTGTCTCTCATTCAGACAGTTGCTATAAGTCAATGTCAACCCAACAGCAAATAAAAACAGCAACGATTCTGCACAAGACGATCTGAATGTCCATTTCCTCTTAAGATTTGTGCAGCTGCAGATTGAAGTAACTGAGGCTTCTGGACCGTCTTCAAGGTCAGCTCCACAAAAGGAGGATCTCCTGAACAGCCCTGGTCTCAACCCTTCTATCCAGGCTTGCACTCATTCAACAGCCCGGAGACAGTCACTGTCTCTCATCATACACTCCCAATCTGCATAACGGGAAGATTAAGGAACGGCTTTTGGGTTTGTTGCTCAAGGAAAACTGTCATGAGATCATGTGGTTAATCACGAGAGGCTGATGGCCTGGAAATACAGGCCATGTGTGGAATGTTGTGTTGGCTGCCTTTTTTTAAAAAAAAAAAAAGTCCTTATTGCTGCAAAGATCTGCTTGAAGGCGCAAGTGGACAAGGACAGCTCAACTCTTTGGTAACCAAGAACGGGCTGGACAACTGGCCAAGACTGTGTGTCAGGGCCGTGTGGTGTAAATCGTAGCATGCAAGAGTTATGCAAACAGGCAAAGGGTGGGCTGAATATGGCCCCCAGGGTCTCTCAGAGCTGAAAAATAAATTTTAACATGCAAAAAATGAACAGGAAGTAAATTCCAGGTCATTTCCTGTTGTTAAAAAAGGGCTTTCTTTTCTGAGCATAAAATGGGTCAGACAACCCAAAGCATGGTGCAAATGCCCCCTATATACCTTAAAGTCTATTTGGAGCTATAAATAAATGAACAGACAGAATTTTAGACAGGTATGTAGACAGACAGACAGCTAATTTCTTTGTGAGGGTATGCGTGGAATGCAATCCTTCAAGGTCTCCTGGGAGTCATTGGGACTCCTAAATTCCAACAGCTGTCTACCCCTGAGTTGCATATTGATTGTGATCCATGATCTTTGTGTTGAATGGCAACATTGTGGAAGCAAATGCCCAAGCAGGTGCCTAAGGGCGAGGGGCAACTGAATGCACAACTAAACATCCATGAGTACGGCCTCACAAATGCAACTCCACTTCCAGAAGCCTGAACTGGACGCGGACACAGTGCATGAGATAAAAATGTCCAGCTGCTTCTGTAGGGGAACTTACACAGGCATAAAAATGCCAAGGGGATCCTACCTTCTGTGTTTAATGTGTACCACCATTCAGCTCTGCACAGAATGGATGTTGTGCCACAGTGGTGAATCTCCTAAGAGATAAGTTCCAGCACCAGGCGAGATTCTCATAGAATCATAGACTCATAGAAATGTAGAGTTGGAAGAGACCCCAGGGGCCATCCAGTCCAACCCCCTGCCATGCAGGAACACCCTCAAAGCACTCCCGACAGACGGCCATCCAGCCTCTGCTTAAAAACCTCCAAGGAAGGAGTCCACTACACTCTGTTCAAACTGAAGAGGCTGGAGGAGGAGTGGCAGTGAATAAAGAACTGATCTCCAGCCCCTGTGGCATTGGATCCACTGGCCATGGCTGCAGGATCCCACACAGTCTCTCACCTATGACTGAGGGAACAGAATGACCAGATTCCTGTCGGTGTCTTACCTGTGCATAAGTTCCCGTACAGAAGTGACACTGACATTTCCCCCCAGTGTGAAATGGTTATATTCTCCTCAAGGTTACCGAAGTGGAATTCAAAATGTGGCTCCACTGCACACAGATGCACATTCGAATTGTGCGTGATGATGCACTAAACACACAGGCACATTTAGTTGCACCCTTGATTGCAGAACATCACTCTTTGCTAACAAGGGGGCACTGCGCAATCATCACATAATGCTTCAAACCTAAAATTACACTTCATCTTCTCAGAGCTGAATCTGAGGCATTAAATTACAAGGAATAGTAGAGACATCCTTACAATGGAACAAGGCAAGATTTTAAAAATTCTGCAAATTTGCTTCTTTGGTGCATAATACAACGTGCTGCAGAATTTAGCCTTTTAAAAAACTCAGTTTGGCTATCATGGTGCCACAGTGTGTATAAAGATCTTGCATCATAACTTAAGACAGAACATTAAACTCCTAGAACTAAATCAACAATTGGTTTGCCTAGATAATTCTCCTGACTGCTAGCCCAGTCAGATACCTGCTGGCAAATTTAATGAAACATTTTTATTATTTTATGGTTGTTTTATTACCTGAGTTAATTGCATTTTCTAGATTTTACTACTGAAATGCGGGTTTCTGGAATGAGAAGTACTCTAAAAATGTCCAGCAGCTGTTGTTGTTTTTGTGTGCCTTCAAACCTCTTCCAACTTATTGCAACTCGAGCAAGAAAATATCACAGGGTGTTCTCAGCAAGATTTGGTCAGAGGGGGATAGGCACCATTGCCTTCCTCTGAGGCTGAGAGAGAGTGACTTGTCCAAACCATCCAATAGACTTCCATGGCTGAACAAGGAGCACCTGGTCTCCCGGAGTCCTAGTCCAACGTCCTCATCTATCCTCTGATTACTTTCTAAATAAAACTCAGAAAAAGCTGTCCTATTCTGCCGTACATACTGAGCAGTTTGTTATGTGGCTTCAAGTCCTTTCTGATTTACACACTAAAGCCCACCTATCACAGGGTTTTTTGGCAAGATTTGTTCAGAAGAGTTTGCCCCATCTTCCTCTGAGGCTGAGAGAGTGTGACTAGCCCAAGGCCACCCCATGGATTTCCATGCCCAAGTGAGGATTTGTTCTCCAGAGCTGTTGTCTAATGCTCAAACTGCAGTTGGCCCTCCACATTTGTTAAGGGTGCAAAAGTAGAAAAATCACAAATATCAAAACGTGTGTGTGTGTGTATGGAAAGGAGACTGAGGCATGGGGGGGGGCAAGGGGCATCCAGGATCCAAACCAGATCAGAGGGAAGGGCAGGGGAAAATGGCAGATGCTGACATGATGGTCCTATACTTCCACTCTCTCACTCATATCCTTCCTTGGATGTGTCAGGGGCATTAGGAGAGGATTTGTAGTGCTGAGAAATTGGGTTGCAAGTCATCCTGAGCCGGCCGGGAACCGGCTGGTAGAGGAGGAATAAGGTCAGAGATGGGTTTTGAAAGAGCTGTGTGGCCTGATCAGAGCCACAGAGAGGGAACGTTCCCCTGGAAAAGAAGTGCTTGAGGCGTTGAGGGAGAGGGGTTGGAGAAACGTGCAAATAATCAAATCTGTGAAAGGGAAACCTGCGGATGTGAAGGGCCGACTGTACTACATTTAATGATCATGAATGTGTTTCTCCTAGCAGAGGGCGACAGCAACCGTCTCTCAAGATGGGTCACATTAGAAATGCAACTTTTAACAAAATCAGTGTAAGCCCTTGGGAAGAGTTTATTTATAAAAAGCCTCTTCTAAATGGAGATGAGAGTTAAACACAAATTAGAGAAAGTGCAAAAACTGGAGTAGATATCCATTCTTACATATACCTTCATCTGTCCATCCATTCACCTGTCCTTCCATCCACTGATCCACCCCAACGGGTCCAAGGGCTAATTTTATGACCTTTGGATTCTTGGGGGGGGGCATCTGAACTTCCCAAAACAGCAAAACATGGAAGTTGGTGGAAATCCTCCACTCATTTTGGACAACAGGTATTTTTAACCTTAAGTAGTTCACAAAACCCCTACAACCTATCTAAAAAAGGTGAATTGCTGATTGCTTTCCAGCAAGGCAATTTACCCCAGCGGGGGCAGCAGTGGAAAAGGGCAGTCCAGGGAATTTGGAAGAGTTGTGGGCCACAAAAAGACCCCTGGTGGGCCACATGAGGCTCACGCCTGCTCTACCCTTTGGCTGGTCTCAGTCCTGCCGTCATTCGCTGCCCTTCCTCCCAGGTGCATGCATGCACACACAGCACCAGGGCAGATCCAGTATCAAGGAATGACTAAGACGATCCAAGATCAGGAAACCAAGCTTTATGAGGAATGACCAAGGAAACTGGGTCTGAGAAGACTGAGAAACGCTAAGATTCAGCCATATTTAAATGTCTGAAGGGACAGAATGACACAGTTGGAAGAGATCGGTCTATCCCACTGTCGAACAGTTCTTATGGTAATAATATCCTTCCTAACATTGGGTGGAATCTCTTCTCTTGTCCTCCACATCTGCTAGTTCATATTCCTAGTCTCTGGAGCAGCAGAAGACAAGCCTTCCCCATCTTCTACATGACATCCTTGCAGATGGCGCTCCACCTGCCTCGCAGGCCACAAGCTCCCTTCCTCCTCTTCCTCCTCCGCCCCCCAAGGGCTACTTAGCTAATGAGTCCCCCACAGTCTGGTTTCCAGAGCTGTAAGGTGGTTTATTAGCCTATAAAACTAAAGGTTTCTGCAGAAAGCTTTGTTAGTCTTGCTCCAGGTCCCTCTACAAATGCCCACTCCGCTCCTTGATGGAATTATTTCTGTTTAGGCGCAGTGGTTCTCAACCTGTGGGTCCCCAGATGTTTGTGGACTTCAGCTCTCAGAAGCCCCAGCCACTATGGTCAATGCTCAGGGCTTCTGGGAGCTGAAGTCCAAAAACATCTGGGGACCCACAGGTTGAGAACCACTGGGGGGAAGTGGGATAACAGGGCCAGCACCTGTCAAAGGGAAAACAAGATGCTTGTTTGAGGAGCAAATATTTTGAGAACATTTCATTGAGGATTGCAATCCACTCTTAAGACTCTACTGATTTCTAGCTGAGAGACACAGCGCAAGAGGTGTGGGGAGAACCAGGAGTCGGAGTCAGAATCTTGCTTGGGGTGAGGTTCCCCTGTCCTGTCCCAGCACTCAGAGAAATTCCTATTTTGGACTCCAATTCCTACAATTCCCCAATAGCTGGTTAAGAGAGAGCTGCAGTTCAAAAACAAGAACTTGTCTAAGCGCACTCACAATCAGAATTTTTTATATGAAGCAGATAAATATCTGTATGGAGGATTCTGAGCACCACAGTCCAAAAAAGCTACTTCTCCAATCATGACTGCTTGCTGCCTGCTATCAGGATTTATCGGGATATTTTTTTTTTTTTTGTGGAGGATCTGCAACTTGGAGTGCTCTCCCACAACCACAAAGGAATTAACATGTCCGGCTGATGCTGTATTACTCCTGCAATCAGGATTTTATTAAGCAGAATAACTTTATAGAGAATTCTGGAAGCTGCAATCCAAAATGTGGCTTCTCCAAGCTCTGGTGCTGTACGCAGGTAGGATCTCACTGGCCAGATCTTTTATGGGGGATTCTGGAAGTTGCAGTCCAACATAGGAACTTGTGTATAATATCTTGAAATTAAACTGAATAAACCATATATCTATATCTATATCTATATCTATATCTATCTATCTATCTATCTATCTATCTATCTTTTTTAAAAAACCACCAAAAGGGGTATTTGCCACTCTCTCTCTTAGCCAAGATCTTTTGCCATTGTTAGGAGAAGGCAAAACCTGAGATAGGAATTTCATAGCACATCACACCATCGCAACCAGTCTTGACCAGAGCCTGGAGGAAAACTGTTTTTGGACTGTAGAACCTGCTCCCCCTTTCCCAGCCAGCCAGCACAGGTAAAGTCCTGCACAAAGCTGGAAGATTTGGACTACAGGTCTGCCAAATCCCTTAGCCCACATGGGCCAGTCCTGTGCTGAGCTGGAGAAAACCTGATTCAGAACTACATCTCCCTGAATCTGCCTGCAAGTACGAGCCAGCTGTGTGCAAGCTCCGAGGCCATCTGTTTTTGGGCTACAACTCCCAGAATATCATCCAGAGCTGAGGGAAAGCGATTTTTGGACTATAATACTCAGTATCCCCCAGCCAACATGCCCCAGTCTTGTCCAAAACTGGAGGAAAGCTACTTTTTGGGCTACAGATCCCAGAATCTTCCAGCCACCATGGGCCAGTCTTTTGTCGAGCTTGAGAGAAAACTGTTTTTGTTCTACTACTCCCAAAAGTTTTGCCCAGAGCTTGAGGAAAGCAATTTCGGGACTCCACAGGCCAGCACAGAAAGTTCAACGGCTGAGGAAGAAAGCTGGTTGAAAAAAGAAACTTTCTTGAGCACTCCAAACTCCCCCTCTTGGGCTTTCTTTCTAGGGATTTTTAGGCAGACAATGGATCTTTCCCACACTTCCCTGAAATTTAAGACCCTTGCTGGTGACTTTTCCAGTCACCTATCTACGTCGAATCCCCCCTCCTCAAATGTGGCCACTCGGCCAAGAGTGTCATCCCGACCGGCTTGGACTGCAGAGCTGAGCCAAACGCGCATCTTTCCCAGCATCCTCTCTGCCCGCAAGCCTGGCTCAGCATCTAAACTGAAATCAATTCCAATAACCCGGCGGCATTGACAACCCTTCAATGCGCCTCCGGGGCTAATTAACAGCCTCTCGGGTCACCGAGACGAAAACTGGCGGTGCCGTGCCAAGCATTTTGGTACCTGATTCTGCTTGAGAGCAGGCAAAGACGGGGAGGGGTGGCTACACAGGACCCCAGAGATTAGGGGGTAATAGCCCGCCAGTCCTCTCCCCCACGAATCGGAAGAGCGATCCAACGACACCGCCACACAGCCACAGCTGGAGGGATGTCTCACTCCACACCCAACAGGTCATCGCCTCTTCTTGGAGCAACCTGCCCTTGTTAACCTCTGCTGGGTCTCCATGGCCACTCTGAGACTAATGAAATGTAAAACATGGTAGCCCTCCGAACTCAGGAATCATTTCTGACAGGAGGTGAGGAAAAGCCAAGGGTACGCTACCACGGCGGCCATGCTCGGCTGATCGAACACTTGATGTACGAGGCCACGGAGAGCATTCTCCGGCAGGAGGGGGGAAATCGGAACTCAGTTACAGGGAGCTTGTAACTCACCTGTTGAAACAGCTTCGCTGGCCACCCGTCTGTTTCTAGCCACAATACAAAGTGCTGGTGTTTTTTTTAAAAAATTATTATTTTACTCATTTATATTCTGCCTTTCTTCCAAAATGAGACTCGGGGTGGCTTTCAAGACGTTTAAAAACAATACAAAGAAATCAATAAAAGCATAAATATACATGTTATTCTTAAAAACAATTTACGAAGTTAAAAACACTAAAATTCATTTAAAGCCTATATCCAAACCTGAAAAACAGCATCACACAGCATTTAAAGAAAAGCTGGTCCTAGTCAGTTTCTAAAAGCCTGGCGCCAGAACAATGTTGTGAGTAACTGACGGAAGGAGAGCAAGAATGGAGCCACCCTGGCCTCCCTAAGGAGAGAGTTTCAAAATATCTTGGAGGAAGTATAGGACAGTTGGGAAAGCTAGAGAAGAATCATAGAATCACAGAGCTGGAAGAGACCAGAAGGGGCATCCAGTTCAATGCCATTCTGCCATGTAGGAAGACTGCTGACAGATGGCCAGCCAGCCTCTGTTTAAAAACCTCCAAAGAAGGAGACTCTACCACACTCCATTGAGGCAGCATATTTCACTGCTGAATGGCACTAACCATAAGTCCTTCCTAATATTTAAGTGGAATCTCTTTTCCTTTAGTTTCAAGCCATTGCTCCTTGTCCTAGTCTCTGGAGCAGCAGAAAACAAGCTTGCTCCATCCATATGAATTCTTCCAAATATTTAAACATAGCTATCGTGTCACCTCTCGACCTGCTCTTCTCCAGGCTAAACATTCCCAGATCCCTAAGCTGCTCCTCACAGGGCATGATTTCTAAACCTTTGACATTTTTGTCTCCCTCCTCTGGACATCTTCCAGCTTAACAGCATCCTTCCTGAATAGGGTTCTATTGAGCAAGTAGTCCCCCACATCTCCACATCTTCCAAACTATCAACATCTGTACATGTGTGTTAAAGGAATAATACTCACACTGTTCCAATTTTTGCACTAACACAGTGCAGGACATCCTATCCTATGCGTGTAAAACCCAAATGCCTCACCCCTTAATGTTGGATGTTCATAGGAAAACCTGTTGTGTCACAAGCTCAGAAGAAGTTTTAAAAAATATTTCTCCCTTTGCTTAGAGAGTTGAGCACTAGAGCTGAAATGCACATGCGTGCTGGCGTTTGGTTCTTCAAACAAAAGCCGTAGGAACCATGAGATGACCACCTCTGACTGTAAAACACAGTAACTTAAGGCTGATGTGTCAGCCTCTGAGTTCCACAGAATTCCTCCTCAGCTTAAATGCTTCAGGAGTATGCTTTCTCAGGAAAGTTGCTCATCAGAGGATGATATGGAGCTTTTGGTGCTGAATGTCTAAGGGGACTAGACTCTTGCAAGCAACTGTGGGGTTGCAACACCGTCGGGAGTAACACCAGAAGACACGACCCAGAGATTTCTGGACCCAGAGACAGAAATCATAGCACCGCTCAGAGCTAAGATCTCAAGGCAAGTTACTTCTTTTCTGTTGCTAATGGGGTCTAAATTTTATTGCCTGTCTTTTACTGCCCTTTGTCCATGGTCGCCACATGGCTAAGAAGGAGAGCAGCTTCCAGACAGCTGAACTACAACAGAAACAACATCTGAGACAAAATGAAGGCCTGTGACTCTAACACTATCACTTTTCTTCTCCTGTATGATTTTTAAAACACCTTTTGCCTGAGGAAAAAAGGTTGCCAAATATATTTTGTACATTTAGTTCAGCCAATAAAGGTACCACTTTTTGTGTGGATTTTGTACATTGCTGCAGGACCAACACAGTTACCCCTGAACAGTGCCAAGAAAGTGAAGCATTTTTGAAGAAACGGCTTGGAAAAGATGCTTTTTTTCTTCTTTTGATGACAAGTCAGCTGGAGGATTCTGGAAGTTGTCATGGGAAAAAAAGTAACTTTTCCAAGCCATGGTCTGAGAGTTCAATCCCAGCTGGTTGCTCGTCAAAGGAGTTCCTATGTCAAAATCAGAAGTCCTTGTGAGTAAAAGGATCCTTGTGAGCAAGATTCTTCTTCTCTTGAGTAAAAACTTTCCAAAAGTTATCTCAGGTTAACACCGAGAGCTCATGTGTTAAAAGCCCCCAGTTCTGGCCAGAATGTTGTGGGAACAGCACCTGATCCCCAGATTCCAACCCAGTTGGCCTTTGCCACTTAATTCCCCTTGGGATCCTGCAGTCACCACTACGTCTCCCTCTCTCTCTGACCCCTCTCTCTCTCTCTCTCTCTCTGCCTTTTCCGCACAACAATGGAGTCCCGGCACTGGGGATGCAAGAGGAGTGGGACCATAAGGACGCTTCCGCAAGACATCGTTGCAGTCTCATCCTTCTTGCATCACCAGCCAGTGCAATCCTGGGGTAAATCACTGACAGATTTTTCTCTGTCCATGACTCCCAATCACGCAATTCTCTCATACTTACCTGCCATGGGCTAGAAGCGTAATGGAGGCGCTTCCTATCCCAGTGCAGCACGGGAAAGAGCCTAGCTGCGGAAGGAAGAGGCATGTCTGTCATGCTCCCTTCTGCAAGGAGCAGGTCCGGTGCAAAGGGGAGCTTTTCCATCACACTCCCTTCCCACCAAAGGCGCTGCCAGGATTGCAACTACAACGTGACAGGAGAAGGTAAGGGCCCTTCTCTCTTTCTCTCTGTGACTTTCAGAAGCTTCCAAACCAGAACAGGACCCCTTTGCAGACTCTGAGATGCACAGCTTCAGCATCCCACATAACCGCACAGCTTGAAACAGCACCAGAGTGCAACGGTGCTTCAAGGAGGGTGCCGGAGGGTGGTGGCAATGAGGAATCTATTTTAGGATTTAGTCTATCTAGAGCCATGGTTGTGGGGAAAAATTGAGCATAAATAAAGACAACGATGACGATGATGATGGAGGAGGAGGAGGAGGAGGAGGAAGAGGAGGGGGGATTTTAAGGAACTACCAACGGACTGAACCCTGTCCCTATAACAGGTTCAGCACCTTGGCTTGCAGCTTTATGGTTTGGACTTAAACCCAGAGCAGGCTCTACGCCCTCTGACACTGAAGGCACCAGCTGTCGTTGCTCCTCAGTGCTCATATTTGAGTGGGATTTCCAAAATGCATAGGAAGAAAAGCTGAAACTTCTGTGATAACTGCCTGTTTGGACTTTACCATAATTCAAGAGTTGGAATCCTAGATGAGCAGAAACTGATAACGGAGACCTCCAGACCGATACAGGTTAGCTGGCAAATGGCAAAGAACCCTCAGTTCCCCAGTCAAAAAATACAGGAGTTAGGCAACTATGCCCATTTCAACAGGCTGCTTTTTCTTTTCACAGTCTGAACAGATTTGAGTGTTTGCAGGGCGGATCATAGTCTCTTGTTTAGAACTCTGGCCATTTCTGCACTATAATAGCACTATTATTCCACTTTCAACGTCCTGTGGAATTCTGGGAGCTTTAGTTTACTGAGGCCAAAGAGCTCTCTGGCTGAGAATTCTAAAGGCCATTCGCTAAACTGCAAACCCCAGGATTCCATAGGATGCTGAAAGTGGAATAACAGCTCTAGAAAAGTGTAGTGTGGAAATGGCCTCTGCCCACTCTTTGGAAAATCCAGTGTAAAGTCTTCACGTCCTGCTAAACTTTGCAAGGGCAGCTGAATTAGGAGACATGAGCCAGGGTGGGTCATTCACAGAAAGCTCAATTAGCCAGCAGAACTCCCTGCCACAGGATTATACAATCACAGAGGCAGAAGGAAAGTGATATTGCAAGATGCTCTAAAGCCAACTGCAAAAGCAAACGGCTTTGGAAAAGAATGAGGTGTCTGCTTTGTTTCCAGATCATCTCCCTTATGGCTAAACTGGGTGAGAAACAATCTACTTTAAAGATCTGAAAGGATGCCATATGAAAAATGGGGCAAGCTTGTCATCTGCTGCTCCAGCGACTAGGACACTGTGGACACACTACAGGAAAAGAGGGTCCAACTAAACATCAGGAAAAACTCCTCAGGGTAAGAGCAGTTTGACAATGGAATATGCTGCTGCCCGTGGAAATGAGGTGGAACTGTTCCTTCCTTGGAAGTTTTTGAAACAGAGACTGGGTGGCCATCTGTCAAAGGAAGTGTCTGCAGGGCAGAATGGGGTTGGACTGGATGACCCTTAGGGTCTCTTCCAATTCTATGGTTCTAAGGGGCAATGTGTCCCACTCCCGTTCCCTTGCCATGCTGCTGAATTCCTGCAGTCCTCAGGTCTGGTCGCTGCCAGAGAGATTCACTGGACGGGTCACGGAGGCAGACGCCCTCAATGACACAGGGAGAAAAGGCTGTTATTTATGTCTTTTCCTTTCTTTGGGGCAGCCATGAATGGGAGTGAGAAGGGAACCCAGGAGCTATTGGAAAGCCATCCATTTGCAGCACCCGGCCCCCAACAGGACCAGCGCCAGCGCTCGCCTCAAATGCGGCTGTCACTCACCGTGCTTTTCTTGCGCTCCTAATTTATGGCCCCGATATCGGCTGGGCTGTTCCTTGTAAGCCTGAGAAATGGCTTGGCTTTATTCTCTGTGCCGGCTTTATTTCACTTGTTTTGTTTCTCTTGGATAGAGTAAGTGGGTGGCGTGAAGGGGTGTGCGTGGACATGCAAAGGGGGGGTGTCTCCTATTCTCCCTCCTGCCAGAAAGCAAGCTCTGGCCCCAAGCACAAGATTCAAGTTCCAGAAGCGTCCTCCCAGCAGGACAACTCGCTGGCTGGGGCAGCTTCATCTTTTGGCATCTAAGTCTATGAGGGAGGATGTGTCAATCCGCTATCGGTTTCAGTCTGCATTTTAAACCAGTCACTCAAGGTGTACAACCCCATTTCCAAAATGAGATTTCAGCCCCTTGACGGCTCCTTTTGAATTAAGACTAAAACCAAGCATGGATTCACCACCTCATTATCAAATTGTCCATTACACACCTGATCTCCCATTCTGATCTTGGTGATGGATTTTCTTATTCCTTTCCTGTCTCAATCTACAAGAAAGCCACTTCCTGGGTTTATTTGCAAATTCAAAAATCTGTTAAGATATACTAGCTTGGCTTTCATTTCTTGGACTGCGTAAGTGTTGCTGAAGTAACTTAATTTTGTTGAGTCTCTTTATCACAATTTTGCTTAGGTTTTTCCTCTAGATTTTGCTTCTCGCCCACCAATTTACTCTTTCCTTCTTCTCCTGGATTCACTGTTCCACTGAGATGGAAGCCTCCAGTTGCCACTGAGGAGGGGGTGAACATTTATGGAGGTGCAGACCCAACCCCTGGTCCCCTTGTTATTTCCAAAAGGAGGGTCCCACCAAAGCAGCCCTGGACAGGAAACTGGGGCCAATCTGAACCTAAGTACAGAATGCCCTGCCTTCAAATACTGGAATATTGGAGCAGAGATGGGTTGGTGTGTGCTGCTTCTGATATTTGAACACAAAAGGTGCCCTGTTGGATCACACCAAAAACCTTTCGAGTCCAGGATCCTCTTCCCAGAGCAGGCAACCAGTCACCATAATGGAAAAGTCCACCAGCAGAACACGAGTGCAAATCCATCCTCTGTCTCTCATTCTTCAGTAATGGATGCACAGAGGTTTTATCAATTAGGAAGAAAATCCTGCAGATACCATGGACTGCCAAAGGACAAGTAAGCGGCTCCAAGAGCAAATGAAGCCTGAACTCTCCCCAGAAGCCAAAATGACTCAGCTAACTCTGTTATACTTTGGGAGGTATCATGACAAACCAACGACAAACTCACTGGAAAAGACAATAATGCTGGGTAAAGTGGAAGGCAGCAGGAAAAAAAGGAAGCCTGCCCTATAGGTGGACTGAATCAATCATGGAAGCCACAGCCCTGAATTTGCAAGAATTTAGCAGGGCAGTGAATGTTCTTAGAGGTTTCTTATTTATAAGCAGATTCCAGCTTCATGGCACATAAAAACAACTGGTTATGAAAGTGTTGCTTATTGTAAAGGCTGTTGTTTTTCTAGAATCCTAGGGCTGGAAGGGACTCCGGGAGCCATCCAGTCCAACCCCCTTCTGCCCTTCAGGAAGACACAATCCAACCACTCCCTTTGACAGATGGCCATCCAGTCTCTGTCTACAAATTTCAAAAGAAAGAGACTCCCTCACACTCCAAGCAGCAGTGGATTCCACAGTCCAACTGCTCTTACAGTCAAGAAGTTCTTCTGAATATCCATTCTTTTCCTGAAGTTTGAAGTCTCTGTTTCATGTCCTAATCTCTGGAGCGGCAGAAAACAAGCTTGCCCCATCTTCAATGTGACATCCTTTCAAATACTTAAACATGGCTATCATGTCCCCTCTTAACCTTCTCTTCTCCAGGCTAAACATACACAGCTTCCTTAGCTGCTCCTCACAGGGCTTCATGGTTTCCAGGCCTTTTGGTCACTCTCTTCGGCACATGTCCCAGCTTGCCAGTATTCTTCATAGAATCATAGAAATGTAGAGTTGGAAGAGACCCCAGGAACCATGGTGCCCAGAACTGGACACAAGATTCCAGTTTCGGTCTGACCAAAGCAGAACAGAGTGGTACCATCACTTTCCTTAACGCAGACACTACACTCCTATTGACCCAGCCCAGAATCCCATTGGCTTTTTTAGCTTCCATATCACATTGCTGACTCGTGTTCAGCTTGAGGTCCACCAAGACTCCCAGAACCCCCTTCGCATGTACTGTGGTCAAGCTAGGTTCCACCCATCTTATATCTGTGCATTTTATTTTTTCTGCCCAGGTGTATTACCTTACACTTCTCCCGCTTGAAATTCACTTTGTTAGTTTTGGCCCAGTTCTCTAATCTGTTAAGGTCATTTTGAATTCTGATCCTGTCCTCTGGGCTGTTAGCCACACCTCCTAATTTAGTGTCACCTGCGAATTTGATAAGAATGCCCTCTATTCCCTCATCCAAATCATTGGTAAAGATGTTGAACAGCACCAGGCCCAAGACAGAACCCTGGGGCACTCCACTAGTTACTTCTCTCAAAGGTGAAGAGGAGTCATTGGTGAGCACTCTTTGGGTTCGGTCAGTCAATTAGTTACAAATCCTTATTTGCCAACTAATTAAAGCAACTCCTTTCCCCAGGCTTAATTCCCATCTGCCAATGTCCTGACCTTGTATCTGCCTCTGTTCTCCCTGTTATTGGGCTTTGTCAGAATAACATACCTTTGTTCCAAAAACACTGTTTTTTCATTCAGTTTCCAACATCGCCTTCCAGCCCCTGTGTTTAAGGTGTTGCACGACATCAAACAACAAAGCACTTTTAAGCATCACACAACATCAAACAGCAAATAATCTGGTATGAGGATGGTGCATGGTAAGTCACAAGGCATTACATGATATTAAACATCAAAAAACGACATGTCATTAGAATGGGATTTTAAGATGGCATGGCAAGAAAAGTGAAGCTGAACTGACACTAAACCAACACACACACACACACACACACCTCTTCATGCCAACATCCAACCCTTTCCAACATCCCCTCAGCGCCTCTAAAGTACACACAGAAACAACGTGTTTCATGCTCCTCACCCCCGAGATGTGGCTGGCACCCTGCAGGAAGAGGAGATCCAGTAGAACAAGTTTCACTGGAAACACCCAGCTTGGACAAATACGGTAAAAGGCCCAGGGAACAAAACCTGCTGCTCTGCGGCCGTCCCAAAGAGAGGAAGACATCACCGCTAAGCAATGTCAGGGTAACCCTCAGAGGTGGGACTGGATAGTAGTATTACTTCATCAGATAGGTATGGAATGCAGTTTGTGGAGCAGAGCCAGAACTCTCAAAACTTCAAATCCCACTCTAATATAAGTTTCCAGCCGTCACTGAACACAGCAAGAAAAGTCCATGATGATGATGATGATGATGATGATGATGACTCAAAGCATCTCACAATTTTAAAAAAACCAATACAATTAAAAACATACAAAAGTGGATTTTAAAATAGAATTAAACTAGTTATAGCACTGAAACAACAACAGTAAAGAATAAAAATGCAATTAAAAAAATAAAAAGCTCTTAAAATAAAAATTAAAACAACACAGCACGCCCTAGCCCATTAAACCTTTGCTTTAATAGCCTGTGTGAATAAAAAGATCTTACCCTGCTGCTGGAAGGACAATTTGGGCCTCCCTGGGATGGGAGTTCCAGCGTCCAGGGGCAGCCACTGAGGCTTTCTTTCGCATCCCCACCAACCACGCTTGTAACAGTGGTGAGATGAGAGAAGGGTTTCCTACGATAATTTCAGAGCCTGGGAGAGCCAGTCTGCCAAACAGCCTGGACTTGAGTCATATAGGTCACAACGAGCACACACACCAGTGGAAATAGCAGCAGAGTAACCCCAGAAGCCAAAGAGGAAGAAACGGAGTAGGGACTGCAATGGTTCCGCTGAGAGCTTTAAAGACCTGTCCACGCTCCCTCTTCCCAAGATGTTCCATGTCTAACATGAGGAAACGTAGAGATTCAAAAGTGTGCACTGACACTGGACCGCAATCCACGGCCAAGGCCCCATCTGAAGCTGAAGGAACATGAAGTTACACCAGAGTAGCAATGCCAGGGTCCATGCTGCCAAAGGTTTATGGCAAAGGATGCCAACCAGGTGGGAGCGTAAGGGAGATTTCCTGGTGCACCCTGGCAGCCAATCACTTTGTGTCAGAAGGGCGGAACTGAGCCCTGGGACCACCTGGTAGTTATTGTACAGCTGGCAAAATCATTGCACAAGGTGGTCCTGGATGCCTCCTTGTGCAGTGTCTGGAAGAAGCCCTTACGCTAACATAAAGCCCAGGGTACAATCCATCCCATCTCCACTAACCCAGAAACTCTGCCTTCAGTCTCAGGAGAAGGAAGGGAGGCCTTGGGGCAGCCACTAGTGTGTTTCCTCAGTTCCCCTTTTTTGACCCAAAAAGAATACAGCTTGAGTATCCCTTATGCCCGAGACCATGAGTGTTTTGTATTTTGGATATTTTTGTCAGATTTTGGAATACCTGTATTTGCATATACATAAAATGCACTACTGTACACGAGATCTCTGGGAGCTCGCAAACAAGTGAACAGGAGCACTATGCTTGGATCCCCAATACTTCACAGATCCTTGCTCTCTCTCCAGCTTTGCATCTCATTCATTTGCTACTTGTGTTACATGTGAGACATGAGGCTGGAGAGAGACTGAGGATCTGAGAGATGAACGAGGAGGAGCACTGCAGCTGCCAAACTGCCATCTCAAAGGTAGAAGAAGCAGTTGGACGGCAGCAGAAAGTTACAGATTGTGGAGGCTTTCAGATTTTGGATTTCCGGATACGGGATACTCAACCTGTACAGAACTACTGTATCAAGAGAGGATCCTCCACAACTATCTCTTTGTAAAAGATTAAAGGTTCTTTGCCTTAGGCTGGCCAATCTGTGTCTCCCTTGAGTCCCTTAGAGTTCGCCATTTTGGTTGCCTGAGCTCCCAAGGTTGCAAACCACAGTAATGTATAGCAGGCAGGTCAACATCAGCATTCTTCTTAAAAAATATCTTAGGATTTGGACCTTCAGATACTTTACATAATAAGAGAATGAACACACAGCTTTACAGCTACTGATATGTTTACAGATACCTTGCAGGATGTCTGGATGCATGGTTCCTGTCATCAGTATGCTGGATGTGTATCAATCTACATAACAGAATACCTATGCTGGATTAAAGAGGGCTATAGTTTGCTTTAGGGCTACCGTATATAATTGCCAATTGCTTATTGCAACTACATATCCACTCAGAACGTCTGAGGTATTCCAAGGCACCAAATGGTTAACTTCTGTACTGTTCAATGTCACCTTGTATCTGGGCAAGGGGAAGAAGATCAGAGATTGGAATGTGGATAGCAGCAGGAAGGAGTTATGGGAACAAGTAATACAAAGACAAGGAGACAAGAACTGGCCTGCTTGCACTGTTATCGTTACATGTCTTCTAGTTGAATCCAACATATGGTGACACTATCTGGGGGTTTCCTTGGCAAGATTTCCCATTCCCTTCTTCTAAGGCTGAGAGTGTGACTTTCCCAAGGTCACCCAGCGGGTTTCCACAGCTGAGCACAGATTCGAACCCGGGTCTCCCAGAGTCCTAGGCCAGCTCTGAAACTACTGAAACAATGCCTGCTCCAGCAACACTTTTGTAGCATTTCCTTGGCCAGCAATTCCAAGGAGCTTGCCCTTGCCTTCATTCCTTTGAGGCCAAGAGAGTGTGTGACTTGCTCATGAGCACCTACTGGGTTTCGATAGCTGAGTACAGATTCGAATTCTGGGCTCCTGGAATTCTAGTTCACCACTCAAACCACCACACCACACTGGCTCTCAACAGACTCCCAAGTCCAGAGCTTTGAGGGGCCATCAGCAACAAACTCCACAGCAGGGATGCTTGCTTTCCCCTTCCAAAAGAAATGTGAATTCCCCCCCAAAATCACCTAAATTTGACAGCTAAAAAGCCAATGCAATTTTGGGCTGCATCAATAGGAGTACAGTGCCTAGGTCGAGGGAAGTGATGGTCCCACTTCATTCTGCTTTGGTCAGACCCCACCAGGAATACCACGTCCACCTCTGGGCACCACAGTTCAGGAAATATATTGATAAGCTGGAACTTGCCCAGAGGAGGATGACCAAAATGTTAGAAGGCCTAGAAACCATGAAGCCCTATGAGGAGAGGCTTGGGGACTGGGCATGTTTAGCCTGGAGAAGAGAAAGTTAAGAGGCAACATAATAGTCATGTTTAAACATTCGAAAGGATGTCACATGGAAGATGGTGCAAGCTTGCTTTCTGCTGCTCCAGAGTCTAGGACACTGATCAACAGCTTCTAACTACAGGAAAAGAGATTCCAACTAAACATTAGAAGAACTTCCTGATGGTAAGAGCTGTTCAATAAGGGAATCTGCTGCTTCCTGGGAATGTGGCGGACTCTCCTCCTTCTTTGGAGCATTTTTTAAAGAGGCTGGATGGGCACCTGTGGGAAACGCTTTGATGGTGTCTTCCTGCACGGCAGAATGGGGTTGGGCTGGATGGCCCTATGATTCTGTGAAAAGACTGGGCTCGGTAACTGATCCAAACTGTCTCTTGAGACACATGCAAGTCAGCTGGCTAAAGGCCGACATTACTCCCGGTGATGTCTCTTTGCTGCGGCCCTAATGGAGATGCAGATCGTGGTGGGAGATTATGTCTCCTCCGGGGACCCAAGAGCAGATTAACGCCAACCAAGAAGCTGCAAAACTTGGATTATATATCCCCACCCTAGGATCGATGCCCTGGGCATAGATGGAGATGAGAAAGTTGGCTCTTATCTCCCAAGGTGGATTGATGGGCATCGACCGGGTCCCTCCCTGGGGGAGCAGCCTCCACTCCCACTTTCCAAACACACCCCCACCTTCCCCTCCTGCGGGATTCGATCTCTCAGCCCCTGATGGTAGACATCTCACAAAGGCTCCTCTCCAATACAGATGTACAGCCAGGGAGAATGGCTGTTAATTAGCACCCTTATCTCAGCCAGGAGATAGCCAGTTAATTAGCTCAGGGAGAATAATGAGGCCCAGCTGCTTGCTCCAAGGGAGGGGGGTGTGCTCATGAATCTTGTGTCAGGCGCAGAAGGAGGGGGTGGCTTTGTCTTTGCCCACCTCTGGCGACTGGCAGCGATGCCAACACGGGTGGCCCTTGCCCCTCTGGGAGAAGCAAGGGGAGAATTGAAGTGGGGTGCTAACTCATTCAGATTATAACTAGGAAAGAGTATCCCCACTCCCGGTTACACTACTAAGAGATCCTTGGGTATTTTGCTTGCCTCTAGGTGGCAGAGACAGAGTACTGGGAAGTTACTTCTTGGAATGACTGCTTCCAAAAAGCCTCAAGTAAGAATTGCGGCTGGAGTTCCTTTCAGGAATGCAGGCCGACTTGCTGGCATGAGTCATGCACAGAATTCAGCTTGGCTCACTGACTTGAGTCATCTATTCCACTGTTCACATGGAAGAGAGGGGCTTCCTACATATACTGCAAAGGGAGACAGGGATGGGTACGCTCTTGCTTTATAGATGGAAATGTTCATGCTTGCAGGAGGTAACAGACTGGATAAAGAAAAAGAAATTGAAACTGAATCTAGACAAGACAGAGGTGCTTCATTAACAATCCTAATCTGGGGAGGTGTGTCCGCCAGTTCGGGACAGGGTCACACTCCCCTGAAAGACTGTGTTCACAGCTTGGGACTGTTCCTGGATCTGTCCTTCCAAATGTCAGCTCAGATAGATGTGACGGTCAGGAGTGCTTACTATCAGCTTCAGCTGATACGCCAACTGCATCCCTTCCTAGAACTGGATGACCTAAAAATGGTATGCATGTGCTGGTAACCTCAAGGTTGGATTTCTGCAATGCACGGTACATTGGGCTACCTTTGTACCAAGTTCAGAAGCTCCAGCTGGTCCAAAATACGGCAGCCAGATTAGTTACAGGTACACGGAGGCGTCAGCACACCACATCAATATTAAAATCTTTCCACTGTCAGCCAATTAGTTTCCGGGCAAAATATAAAGTGTTGGATATTACCTTTAAAGCCCTACCTGGTTTTAGTCCAAGTCACCTACAGGATTGCCTCCTCCCATACAATCTGCCTCATACACTCTGGTCCTCTGGGGGCCATTTTCTTAAGCTGGCCAGGACTAAACTGGGAATGGTCGCCCAGGGGACCGCCTTCTTGTTGCCCACCCCTAGACTGCCGGAAGAGATTTTACAGCAAAATCTGCTGTCTGAATTAAAAAAAAATACTAAGGACCTATATCTTCCAGCAGGCCTATCCAGTCTATTATTAATTATGATGAATTTTAATAATAGTGTATTTTAATGATATTTGTATTTTAAATGGTTTTATGTGTCTTTAGCGTATTTAACCTACTATGTGTTTTTAAGTGTATTTTAATTTATGTTGTACCCTGCCTCAAACCTTGGGGAGAGGTGGGTAAAAAACTGTTGTTGTTGACTGCATTTCATAGAATCATAGAGTTGGAAGAGACCCCAGGGGCCATCCAGTCCAACCCCCTGCTCTGCAAGAACACCCATCAAAAGACTTCCAACAGATGGCCATCCAGCCTCTGCTTAAAAACCTCCAAAGAAGGAGACTCTACTACACTACGAGGCAGCAGATTCCACTGCTGGACAGCTCTGACTATCAGGAAGTTCTTCCTGAGGTTCAGGTGGAATCTCCTTTCCTGCAGCTTGAATCCATTGCTCCTTGTCCTAGTTTTCAGAGCAGTAGAGAACAAGCCTGTTCCCTCCTCAACATGATTTCCATGGACAAGGCAAAAAGAGACCATGTCCCCCTCCATGCAAACATAGGGGCAGGAGTTCTGTAGATAAGGGGCAGACTCAGTTTTCTGTGACTCCAACAGTGATGTCTGGAAGGAACTAAACGGGTTACAAATCAGGGGAGTGGGCTACAGCTTCTTAGTAGCAAAGAATTCTAGGTACCTCCCCAAAGTACAAATCCCAAATGACAAAAAAATGAGACACAGTGGCCATCAGCCTTCTGCTGCTCTTCTTGTACAGTTCCTGGGGCTTGTGCAAGACCTCCGGGTAGATGTCATCTCCCATGGGGTGACCCTCTTCAGCATCTCAGTTGTCCTGAACATGGATGTAGAAAATCAATATGGATGTAGAAAAAAGTAACATCCACAGTGGTTCCATCTAGACCTGTCTCCTATCTTCTGCCAAAACCTCTGGGAAGCTTATGAGGAGGGTATGAAGCAACAGCAACCCAATCCTCTTCAGGCAACCAGTCCATAACTCAGAGATACACTGCTACTGAGCACGGAGGTTCTACTCCTAGTGGCCACAGTTTATTTATTGTTTATATTTATCCCAAGTTTTTTTTAAAATATTTTTATTGAAAATTTAATTTTGAAAATAAAAAAACCCTCCCCACTCCCAAGCTTCAATTTTCCAGTGGAATCTGCTTGTTTCCATTACATACAAACATAATTTCCGCTTAATAGAGAAAAGAACATTTACAGTATTTCTTTCTTCATTTCTTATACATTTATGTCTTTATCCAGTCCATAACTCCTCTCTATCCCAAGTTTTTCCTTCCCATGAAAAAGCTTCAACATGGCATCTGGAGCTCTCCTCCTCCTCTTCCACCCCACTTTATATTCTCAACAACCCTGTAAGGGAGACCAAGTTGACAAAGGGACAGGGATTGGCCCACTGCCCACCACTGAATTTCATCGCTCAGTGGGGGACCTGAACTTGGATAGCCCAGGTCCCAGTCCAGCACTCTAACCACTACACTACATTGCTAATAGTGGCCAAAGCCACTGACAGTTCTGTGACTTACACAATGGCCATCTAAGCTGAAAGGGGCACCCTAAATAGCCACGACTAGTCACTAGCCTGAAGGGGGTCACTTGTTTTCAAACCCAGTTGCCTTCAGATACATAATCTCTAGCATATATGTTTGTTTGCTATCTGCAACAGTGACATAGCGTGAAAATGAAGAGGGACATACTCTGATAGTGTTCAGATCCACTCACTTTCCACACTGGTTCCTATATTTTGAAAGCTAAAGCCTTTGAAAGCTAAAGCCAGGCTGGGAGGATAGGATAAGGGGCCCCTTGTCCACTCCCAAGGTAGGGGGTGGCTGGGAGTTCTCATACCAGGAAGTAGCAAATCTACTTTGAGTTTTATTAAAGACTTTACAGAAGCTCTCCAAGGTACTGAGCCCTTTCCAACAGACACTTTCAGCACCCTGGAGAGCTCCTTGAGGTCTGCAATATCCGCTCTGGGTTGTACTCCAGAGGATCTACCCACAATGGCAGAGCCTGTGCCCAATAAAAGGCACCCTTCAGCACCATGGAGAGTGACCGTAAAGTCTACAATATCCACTCTGGGTGTTATTCCAGACCTCAAAGGACTTTATTGCTGAAGCAGCTTGGATAACTCCATTAAAGTTTGGAATAAAGCCCACCACCGATTCACCATCCCACAAACATGGAAGCCAACACCAGAGTTCAGAAAGCCAGGTTTTTGGCCAAGCCTGGCTCCCGCCAGTTGGACTATGGTGGCAGCCCTTGATGGACAGCGCCTCCGGCATTGGAAATCGGTGTCGGGTTTTGTTAGCAGGGCCAGGCGGGATAAATAGCAAGCGCCCGCGATTGAGGGGATTCGATAAATGCTTTAACCTTTGACCTCTCCCCACTCCCTCCAGTCCCCCATCAAGCCGCAGAACCATTTTCAAAAGGCTCCCAAACTGCTGCCCAGGCAAGCCGTTGAGAGGCTGCCATCAATTAGAGAGCCCTTTGCCTGCATCTGGATTAATGAACATGCCGCTCGATAGGAAATAAAACCCCAGGCAGAGGTTAATGTTGCACTAATTAACTGGGAGGGGGAGGCAAAAAAGCGGGGGGGCATCAGGACAGAGGGAAGGAAGGAATGGCTTCAAGACAAACACAGCAGGAATTAAAGACAGGTGCAGGGTCTGCTTCGCTGTCAAATTCCAGCTAAAATAAACCGAACTCAGAAAAGTAGCTTCTGCTGGGACTAGAAGTGCCAGAGCTCCCCAGGTTGGCTGGAGAATTTTAGGAATCATAGTTGAGGAAAGCCAGTTTGCCAAGCTTTGGTAGTATAGGTTGAGAGTCCCTCATTTGGAAATCCAAAAACCTCCAAAAACTGAAACTTTTTGCCACCAGCCACGTCCTTCTGCCTTTCCAGTGGCAGCTGTGGCACTCTTGCTCATCCGCCTCTCAGATCGTCAATCTCTTTTTGTCGCCAACCACCCCTTTGCATTCAAGAGGGCGGCCGTGACACTCCCTCTCATTGGACTCTCAGAGGTGAGGAGCACTGCAGCCAGCGCCTGGGAGGCAGAAGCAGGGGACTGGCTGCAAAGAGAGAGACTGAGCATCTGTGAAATGGTGGGAGGGAGGTGCAGATTTGCGCCAAGCACTATGCTTGGATTCCCACCATTGCACAGATCCTGGGTCTCCCACCGACCTCACATCTCATGTACAACACAAGTAGGAAACAAGATGCAAGGATATCCCAAAAAGGTACTGTTTTCCAAAACATGAAAAAATCCAAAATACAGAAGGCTTCTGGTCCCAGGAATTTTGAAGAAGGGAGTCTCAAACTGTTATAAGGCAACTTCTTCCTACCGAAGGCAAATTTGAATAACTAAGTCTTAAGTTTTTGGCAAGCTGTTTTTCCCTTTGACATGAGAAAAGACCTTCACATCGTAGCCCACAATTTGTTTTTAATGTTCTCTTATCTTTTTCCACCCAGCTTATTTAGGGACCACAGGAGGAGATTTCTGGGTTTGGGGACAGGATTTTAAGAAGTGTTGCTGTGCATATCTTTACCCAGAAACCTCCTTCCTCTCCTACAAATGGTGACTTTTCCTTTGACTTTCCATATATAAAAGCATAAGGCTTGGTGTCTGTCCTTCCTTAGAAAGTAGAGAGCAAGGGTGGGAAGAATATTCAAAACTATCTCCCCCCACCTCAACAAAAAATGGTTGGAAAACATGTTTCTCAAGCATTAAGAAACCTTGCAAGAATTATGGGCAGATGAGAATCTTTGCAGTTCAGAATTTATCATATTCAAAATTCACAGGTGCTATTCTTGCACAAAAAACACTATTTTCTGTGCAGGAAAGATAATTTTCTGTGCAAATGACAATATTTCTGGTCAGAAAAGGCTGTTTTTGGCCCAGAAAATGCTATTTCCTATGTAACACATGCACACACCATGTGCAGAATTTCTGCGGAAAAAGTCTAGAACTCTGAATAACCTCTAAAAACTACACATTTTTCAGACTTTCCTACACCAAGAAGACAATTGCTAGAATTACCAAATGGCTTCCCCAAGAAAAAAAAACGAGTAAAGAAGTGCACCCTAGTGGGAAGAAGTGAGCTGTCAAAGGTGGGCCTCCCATTTCCTCCCCGTAACTTGCTCCCTGTCCCATGTCCCTGATACCCAAAAGAGAGATGAAGACAAAGGCCAAAGAAGGTTCAGTGATGGTTGTTGGCTTTCATGCCAAAGGGGCACAGAATCAGCTCCAAGGCTTCGTCCAAACTTTAAAGGAACCATCCAAGGGGCCAAAGCCTATTCCAAAAACAAATACAGAACCTCGGAGAGCTCTTTTGACATTTGGACTGAAACTCGGAATGGATTTACTGCCCCACTAACCTGGAAGGGTGCCAGGAGGGAGATTTGATACCTGCTTCTTCTGTGGGGGAAAGACCCACAACTGGGGAGCAGGCTGCATCACTCTGAGTTCTCCATTAATTCTAATGCAACTGGACCGGTACTGAGACCAACTCCCTACTTGTCTCTTCTCTCCCATTCTGCCTTCCCAATTGGTGGTACAGGACCCCAGGAGATCCCAGACTCACCTCTCTTCTGCATGAAGCCAAACAAATCATCCAGGAATTCCTTACGCTTGGGATCACTGTCCAGTTCATAAAGCTGCAGGTAGGAAAGAACACATCAAGATGTTAGCAGGGGAAGAAACTAACGTGTTCACAGACTCCTCGACTTGGAGAAACCTTAAGGGGCATCTAAGCCAACTTCCGGACAAAGAACCAGTGTGGTGTAGCGCTTTGAGAGCTGAACTACAAGTCTGGAGACCAGGGTTCAAATCCCCGCTCAGCCATGGAAACCCACTGTGTGACTCTGGGCAAGGCACACTCTCTCAGCCTCAGAAGAAAGCCGAGACAACCCCCTTCTGAACAAACCTCGCCAAGAGAACCCCATGGCAATTTTGCCTTAGGGTCGCTATAGCCAGAAATGACTAGAAAGCATGCAACGGCAACAACCCAACTCCTCTGCCCTGCAGAAAACCACAGCTAAATCACCACAGAGTTGGCCATGTAACCTCTGTTTAAAGACCTTACAGAGCTAGGTATGTTTAGCCTGATGAAAAGAAGGTTAAGAGGTGACATGACAGCCATGTTTAAATATTTGAATGAATGTCATGTTGAAGACGGAGGAAGCTTTTTTCTGCTACTCCAGAGACTAGGATATGGAGCAATGGATTCAAACTACAGGAAAAGCGATTTCTTTTCTTGATGGTAAGACTCATTTGACAGTGGAATACGCTGTCTCAATGGAGTGTGGTGGAGTCTCCCTCTTTCAAGGTTTTTGAACAGAGGCTAGATGGCCATTTGCTGGGGGTGCTTTGAGTGTGGGTTCCTGTGTGGCAGGGGATTGGTCTCGATGGCCATTGTGATCTCTTCCAACTCTATAACTCTATGATTCAACCTCCAAAGAAAGAAAGGCCACTACTCCCTGAGGCAATCTGGTTAATTCTTAGACAGCTCTTACAGTAAAGAAGTTTAGGTGGAATCTCTCTTTTTTTCCCATTGGAATAACAGTGGTTTGTGTCCTACCCCCTGGAGCAGCAGCAAACAAACTCACTCCATCTGCTGCATGACATCCACTCTTTTATTGACCTGTGACCCCAGCCCCCACATGGCCAGGAACGGGAGCAGCCTCCGCTTGCATTAAGATTCCTCCAGAAGAACTGAACTACAACAGAGACAACAAAATGGACTACAAAATGGAGTCCTGCGACTCTACCATTATCACTTTTCTTGCTCTGTAGGATTCTTTTTCTTTTTATAAAAAACAAAAAAAGGTAAGATTACAATAGACTGTAAATCTCGAAAAAAGAAAAAAAAAGAAAAAACCCAAATAATTCGTACAGTCAGGTTACATAGAACATAGGGGAAAATTATGAGAATCATTATATAAATCTGTTGAATTTTAATTCTTAAAAATTAAAAAGAAAAGCTTATTACTCTATTTGTTATTCAGGTAGAAATTTCTAACACTAATAAAATATGATTTTTTGAAAATAAAATATCTTTCACTGGATGAGAAGCCAGTGGAGCTTCACAAGCCTGCATGATGTATTTTCTGCATTTCGGTTGACCAATAAAATTATCATTCTTTGGTGGATTATTATATGATTCTACATGCATTTTTTAAAACAAAGACACTATCAGAGGGGGGCTCCATTCGCCAGTTTTCCAAAGGAAATTGATGCAGCTACCACTTCCAAAAATGTCATGGGCAACTCCCTGCTCTTTCCTCCTAGAGGAGAAATCCACCCACCCAGCCCCCCCGCACAAGAAAAACTGCCCCCTCCCTTTGCCATCCCAGGAGGGCCAGTGTGCACGAACTGGTGTCTAATTCCACCCACCCAACACAACAAGGTGCAGAGAGCCAGAGGGCATGCCTTCCCTTACAAATACGCCACTCGCTACACCCCAAGGGAGCCATTGCTGCCCCTCCCGGTCCTCGACATGAGTGACCTTTAACCTTTGCAGCGGGTGGAAGAGATAAATATTTGATGGCACTCTGTGTTCTCTGTTGAGCCTTGCTTGACACCTGTAGGGATTTCATCTCTCTCCCTTCCCTCCTCCTCCCTGACATCAGGGCAATTAGCAAGTTGGGGGCAGCCCCCTACTGACCTTTGACCTCTATTATCCGGGCTCCAGCGGAGGGAAATTGATGGAGAAGGAGAGAGGGAGGGAAGGAAGGAAGCAGGGACCATTGTGGGCTATATCTGAGTTCAAACCCTCCCATCCTTCAGCAAGGAGGAAACCCAAGACTTGAAATTCGAATGCTAAAAAAAGGACTAACCCTAACCTAAAGATTAGAAGAGAAGGTTAAGAGGGGACATGATAGCCATGTTTAAATATTTGAAGGGATGCCATGTAGAGGAGGGAGTGGGCTTGTTTTCTGCTGCTCCAGAGACCAGGACAAGGAGCAATGGATTCAAGCTGCAGGAAAGGAGATTCCACCTGAACCTTAGGAAGAACTTCCTGACAGTCAGGGCTGTCCGGCAGTGAAAACTGCTGCCTCGGAGTGTGGTGGAGTCTCGTTCTTTGGAGGTTTTTAAGCAGAGGCCGGATGGCCATCTGTCGGGAGAGCTTTGAGGGTGTTCCTGCATGGCAGGGGGTTGGAATGGATGGCCCCTGGGGTCTCTTCCAACTCTACATTTCTATGATTCTATGATTAACTCTGTAAGGGGATCACACAGGACTCTGGGCAGCTCAATCTCCTAGGGGAAAGGGCAGTGTCCAAACCAGGGTTGATTTTGTTTAAATCAAACTGATGTAAGTTGCACCAAACTCATACGAATCTCAATCTAAACCAAACTGATGTCAAGTGACTTAAATTACATTTATCTACATCACAATTTAAAATCCCTTCTTCGACGGACACAGTGTTAATGGTTTTATATTACAGTTCATGCCACTGGTGTGGAAAAGCTGCATTTTTTTCTGTACAACTACAATGCTGTTTAATATTCAAAGGGATCTTGTAGTGCCTCTGAGACTGAGAAAAAGAAGTTGGCAGCAGAAGCTTTCATAACTCTCCTGAATCAGCTGACTGGAAGATTATTGTTTTATATCAGCTTAAAATCTCTTTGGAGATGCTAGTTTCATCTGAAGGTAATTTTCAGTTCACCAAAAACCAGGATCCCCTGCATCGATATCCCAGTCCCGTCATTCTGCAGATGTACCCTATGTCCCCAAACTCTTTCGCACTTCACAATTATACCACCGGGGTTCCACTTTAATTGTCATGTTCTATCCTACAGAATCCTGGGATATGCAGTTTGGGAGAATTCTCAGCCAGGCAGCTCTAGTGACTCTCCAAACTATTGTTACCCCACTGGCATACCCTATCCCAGGGACTATAAATTTGATATCAAATATGCCCCCCATGCCAGAGAGGTTGCCTGGATGGGCACATAGGCAAAGAGGTCAAGCAGCCAAAACCAGGTCAAGACCAGGAAAATCCCCACTCATGCAGCCCAAGGAGACCTCAGGCTGTGCAAATCCACATAAAGAAAGGGTCCTCAGCCAAAAGTAGACAATTTGAGGGGTTTATCAGGTTTTCCCCAAGTTGAGCAACAATGACTTTGGAAAATCCTACCAGGCGAGGTCCATCTACATAAACCTACACTGGAACCCTTTGCAACCGCAACCCTGAACACTCACAACCCAGCATAAACCAACCATGCAAAGGACCGGCCCATTGTTTTTCCCCAGAGAGGGCCTGCCTTCGAGGTATGTCCTGCCCTATAAGTAGTCCTAGTTTTTGAGGGTTTCTTTGGAGAACTCCCCGCCACGCTAGCAGACTTAGTTGAGTGACTCCCCTCAACCGCCTCTCTTTGCTGAGCTCCGTTCTTCTCGCCGCTTCCCAGACCGAAGACTTCAGGATAGGTGCAGTATCACTGCCTCTACATTCCCTTTGCTATATCCCCTATCCATTTTTCTCCTCTTTTTCTTTTCAATAGGCCTTGTGTGTGAGAGAGAGAGTGAGCATGTTGATGCACGGTGCTATATTCGTTTAATAAAATTCATTTATTTGGTCCATTTGTCTGGCTTTTTGCTTGGCCTGACCCCGTAAAGTTGGGTAAAAGATCCTGCTGGGTTACCTTGCCCCTTGTTTTGCTAATGCCAGTGCTCCACCAATTTCCCCAACCTTTACAACTTAGAGCGAATCAAGGTGTCCCCCACGGGATCCCCAGAAGTCAGGGTAACACTACAAATCCCAGGATTCCATAGGGTACAGTTATGAGAGTTAATGTGGAATTACAATGCAGTAATTGTATAGTGCGAAAAGGTCCTTAGAGAGAGATAAATTTTATTCTGCTGTATTTAATTTTGTTTCATTTATACTTATGCCTTTTCCAGATCCCTTTTGCAGCCTTAGGAACTAGAAACTTGAGTTTTGAAAAAGAGGAAGCAGGGATTCACCAAATGCGGAACTTTTTATGCAATGACAGCTCCTTAGATTCATAAAATTGGAAGAGACCTTATGGGCCACCACATTCACCCCCCTGCTCAATGTCGGATCTCCGCCTATAGCAGTGGTTCTCAACCTGTGGGTCCCCAGATGTTTGTGGACTTCAGCTCCCAGAAGCCCTGAGCATTGACCATAGTGGCTGGGGCTTCTGGGAGCTGAAGTCCACAAACATCTGGAGACCCACAGGTTGAGAACCACTGGCCTATAGCATCCTCACCAGGTAGCTGTCCAGCCTCTTCTAGAAGACATACAGAGAAGAAGACCTTACCACCTCTATAGCAAATTGGTTCCACTGCTGAACTATTCTCACTGTCAAGAAGTTCCTTCTAATGTTCACTCAAAATCTACTCTCCTGTATTTTCAAACCATTAGACATGGTCCTACCCTCTGGAGCAGCAGAGAACAGCCCTGCCCCCTCCTCTCTGGGACAGCAATGAGGTATTTAAGGAAGGCAATCATGTCACCCCTCAGTCTTCTCTTCACCAAGCTGAACGTTCTCAGTTCCTTCAACCTCTCCTATGTTTTGTTCTCCATGCTTATCATCCTTATTGCCTGCCTTTCTTTGAACCTGCTCCAACTTGCCCATATCCTTCTTAAAATGAGGCACTCAGAACTAAATGCAGTAATCCAGATGAGGCCAGGCCAGCGCAGACTATAGGAGGACTATTACTTCTCTTGACTTGGAAAGTATGTTTTCATTAATGGAGGCTGAAATAGTATTCTTCTTCTATGCTGCAGCATCACACTGCCGACTCATGTTCAACAATAATCCCAAGGTCCTTTTCACATCCTGAGCCAAGTACTCCCCATCCTATACCTGTGCATTTGGTTGTTCTGCTTGAATGTAGAATTTTGCATTTGTCTCTACTGAATTCCATCTTATTAATTTCTCCCCAATTCCTCGTTGACCTAGGCCTTTTTCAGTTCTATTTGCATCTTCCAATGTGTTAGCCATCCCACCCTTCTTGGTGTTACTACAAAGTTGATAAGCGTTGCTTCCATCCTATCATGTAAATCATCAATAAAAATGGTGGTAGAGTAACGGCTGTAGGTTAGAACCTTGAGGACCTCACTTGAGACCTCCTTCCAGTTTGAAGCACAGCTACTGAAGATAATTCTTTGAGCATGGTTTTCCAATCAGTTATGGATCCCTCTGATAGCATTCTGATCTATTCTACTTTTTTAAAAATACTTTTTATTAATCTACATATATACATAAAATACAATTCTGTTAAATATTTGTATCTCATTGACATATTCTTGGTATTTCTTCCAATCCTTGCTAGAACCCATTTTTCTTGACAATATATCTGTACCACACTTAATATACGTCCAATTAATTGTTTCTGCAAAACATCTAGTCCATCTATTGTTTTAATTTTAATCTTTTCAGCCTTCTATTTGTCATTTGAAAGATCCTAGTATAGTTTTGAAGTATCTACCAAATTAAATATATAGCCTTTCCCTCTTTCATTAGAGTATATTCTTCACAAGTTTGTTACCCTGTTTCTCTAAGTCAATCTTACTAAGCAGAACTGTTCATTCAGACAGCCAGGCGCAAGACCAGCAGGATTGTTATGGCTATGTCTTGTGTATTAGAGAAGGCCACACGCCAGAGCACTGATTGGGTCACCCCACATGTTCCAGGGTGACAAGGTAGCATAAAAAGGCTGGTGTTTGTCTTGACCAGTTGCCAGTTAGACTCCTTAGCTGGACCTGCCATGCCATTGGCAGTACACTGATTGTAAGGGGAGATGCTGCCTGATTTTTCTCCGTTATCTTCTGTTTTTCCTCTTTGTCTAATTGCTGGCAAGCTAGCACGTTTTTGCCAAGTCTTATCTTAGAGTGCGGCAATAAATCAGTACTTTAAGCCTAATTAAAGAGCCTCTGGAACTTTTTCTGCTTCGCTGGGACTCTCTGCTGCGGCGAAGCCCTGCTTCACAGATAGCACTCTGCTCATGCTCAGAGGAGCCAAATCCCACCAACCCTGACACTACTAAACTAGTGATCTTATCAAAAAAGGCTATAAGATTAGTTTGGTAGGATTTGTTCTTGACAAATCCATGTTGGCTCCTAGCGATCACTTCATTGTCATCAAGATGCTTGCAGGCAGGCTCCTGTACAATCCATTCTAATATTTTCCGTCCTATTGAGGTTAGGATAACTGGTCCAAAAGTTTCCTGGAACTTTTATTTTGCTTTTTGGAGAGAGGGTGAATGTTTGTCCTTCAGTCCTTTGGCACCTCACTCACTCTCCAAGATTTCTCAGAAATTATGGCAAGGGGTTCAGAGAGCACATCAGCAAATTCTTTCAGTTCTCTGGGATGCAGTATAGCTGGACCTGCAGATCTGAACTCATTTAGGTTAACTGAGTGATTCCTGACTAACTCTCTATCAATTTTGATTTGCAATCCAGACCCCTTGCCAAGGCCTCTACTGCTGTATGGAAGCCCACAGTTCTCTTTTTTGGGAAAAGCTGACTGGGTGATACTGGGAATAGCAATCCATGGAAAGTAGCTTTTCTATACCTCCTACAGTGCCGCTAGCATTGAAGAAGATTTTGGACGTATCCAGACTGAGTGAAAAGTCCCAGATGTTGTTCCTGTTCTTTCCAGTTTTACACTGGGGTAAAATACACTGATCTGGAGAGCTGATACAAAAAAATTCTGATTCTGCTGGGTGCTGACAGAAAATATGCTCAGATAAACAGAATGTGCATGCATCTCCAAAATAAAATCAGAAAGAACAGGAACAGGATCTGGGACTTTCTGGTCTTTTTATAGATGCACCCTTTGAGGAGGGCGGTGGGAGCAGCCATGTCGGCTGCAGGGTGGAGGCTGGCACTCAAAAGGCTTTGTGCAACCCCTTTCTCTGGCCAAGTTGTGATGCCCTCTGCCCTCCACCACCCCTTTCAAGTGGCACTCTCCTGCCCAGATCTTCCAAATGGTCAGCAAATGACACTTCTTTGCAGAGTGAAAGGCACAGCCACTGAGTCAGCTGAACACACCTCATTAGACCAGAATTTGTGCCCAAAGATGTTAACTCAGAGACAGCTTGGCACAGTCCCTGCAGAACGGGCACCATGCCAGCTAGGGAATAGCCAAGCAGGCGGATTTTGACATGTTTTGCTATTAACCCTTTGGCTAAGCAGGAGGGAAGGGCCATCCTCTGTCTTTCCAGACCCCAGAACTGTTTTTAACTGCATTGGTAGGCAGCGCATTATTAATCTGGATGACTCACTGGTATGTTCTTCCACAACAATGGAACCCCAAGGCGTTGCATTAAAATCATTATCATCATCACCCAACGGAAGGTGATTATTCTTATTAATATTATTGTTTCCTTACTTAGCACCATCTATGCACACAGTAATAATCTGAGGACCAACAGCAAAATAGCAGTCAGTTCATACACGTCTAATTAACAATTCCTGAAGGAGCCTGATTATAGTTTTATACAATATTTTTAGTAATTCTGTGCAAAGTTTGTGTGCACCATCAGAAAGCAAAGGTGGCATTATCTCAGCCACTCATTTTGGATTTTGGAGCATTTCGGATTAGGGATGCTCAATTTCGGATTAGGGATACTCAGTCAGTTTGGAGCATTTCGGATTAGGGATGCTCAATTTTGGATTAATGATACTCAAAGATTTTTTAAAATCTGTTTTCAGCTGGTTATTAAGTTTTTTAGCTTCTTTAACCCGTTTTAATGCTTTTTTAGCCTGTTTAACCCGTTTTAATGCTTTTGTACCACTCTTTTTGTACCAAGAGGCCACCCTGTGACCTCTTGATGTAGGGCAGGGTATAAATATTTTAAATAATAAATATTTTAATAATAAAACAAACAAACAAATTATAATTTTTCCGGGTTATTTCAGAGAGACAGCTCCCCAGCCTCATCTCGGGAGACCTGATATCCTCTATTCTTCTATTTCAGGGTCCATGCCATCTCAGTCGAGGGGGACAGCTGCCTGGTGCTTTCGAACTACAACCCCCATCACCCCCACTAGCCCAGGATGGTGGCAGCAGCAGTCACAAGCATCTGGAAAGTTACCAAGCCCAGGTGAGCAGGCTCAGGGCCTGTGCTTCTAACCAATTCAGTGTCACTGAAACTCACGGATAGATATATGGTTGCCACGTGGCCTAGCCGCAAGGGAAAAATCAGACCAACACTGTCAAAAGTCAATAAAGAACTGGTGAGATTGCTCATCCGCTGGGCCATCTTAGCTGGAGAGTGAGCCCCATGGATAAAGACCTTAAATAAATAACTCCATGAGAAGAATGTCCAACACGTCACCAATGAAAATCATTGTTGTTCCTTGTACCCACTTTTGTCCTGGGTTGGGACTCAAAGCAGTTTACAGATTAAGAAAGACACAGTTAAAAACTTATAAAACAAGTTAGAACATAATTAAACAATCAAAAGGATTATAACAATGGTAAAATACATAACTAAAACTCAATTATTAATCAAAGAACCCAATACCCAGCCCATTTCTATTGGTCAGGCAACACATAACCATACATTGAATGCCTGTCTAAATGCAAACATCTTTATCTGTTTATGGAAGGACATGTTCTTCCCATACCTGAGCTTCTGCTCCCCATTCCTAGAGCTTGGAAATGTTGCTTGTTTGGCCCACAGTTCTCAGAATCCTCCAACACCATCAGTGACTCTAATCAGGGAAGATTCTGGCACCTGTGGTCCAAAAAGTAACTTTTCCACGTTTTGCCTCCTCCACATGGCCAGAGTCTTCCATCCCGCTTGCTCAACACCAGACTTGCTTCTCCTGCCCCTGAGAACCCTACCGTTCGTTATTATGAGAGCTTGGAAAAGCTACTGTTGGGGATTGCAATTTCCGGAATCCCTCAGCCAGTATGGGGAACTGTCAACAAGGTCTGTCTGCAGCTCACCGACGTGAGAATCCTGCATTTTCCTGACCCTTTTATATTCCTGCCTGCATGTTTGCATGTTTAAAATCCGGAGAACAGTCGTGTTAGCAACTCTGACTTACAAAAGGTTAATAAGGAATTCCTCAAAGGCTAAATCAAGGGAGCGGGGTGAGGAAGAATGATTTACAAGGCAGTGACTATCCCTAGTAAATAAAGACAGTTGGGATTTTATGTCTTGGCTCTGTGGTAGAGCACCTGCTTTGCATGTCGGAGGTCGCCAGTTCAATCTCCAGCCTTTCCTTGTGGCTGAAAAGCAGTTTAAAAATGAATAAATCACTTGCTAAAAGATCTCGGAGAGCAACTTGGGAGGCGGTCCCCCTCCTTTGCACGCTAGAGGCATGGACACCTGCTCTGGTCTAACAAAATGATACGATGGCAATATACAGACTGATGGTGCATTGGTCCATTCATACGCTCCTTGGAAAACAGTTTGGGTTTTCTTTCTAGCTTGGACTACAACACCCAGAATCCCCCCCAAAGGCGACCACATGGTAAAGGGTGGGACAAAGCAAAACAGGTGGACATCTAAAACCCAATCCTCACTGATTGCCGCCCCCACTCTCAAAGAGTGCCTCATCCTGCAAACATTCACAGCCTACCAAGTTCCAAATGGATTTCTAAAACAACAACAACAACAACAAATCATTCATCTGCCCTGCCTCACTTATGGAATCTTACAGGGCCTCCAAACAATTATCCTCATTTCCAGCCTTCCTGTGTTTTTTCCAATTTTTCTTCTACCTTTTCCTTTTCTACAGAAAATCAGATAAGCAGAAAAAGACGGAAAACAGATCCCCATTACAGCCAGCCTTCTACGTTCACTAGGGTTAGAAGCTCAGGACCCTAGCAAAAATGGAAAAGTCACAAATATCAAAATGCGTATGTGTGCGTCAAGGCAGGATGGGAAGCACGAGCATCCAGGATCCAAATCAGGTCAGGGAAAGGAGAGAGAAAGGGGGAGGTTGGCAAGGTGTAAGGCCCCGCTTTGGGGGTCCCCAATGTCAGTGTGGTTTGGATGGACACCATACCGAATTGGCAACACATTTTATTGGCTCTGATATCAAGTCCAAGCCTGAGAGGTGACAGAGAGGTCAAACTGAGCGAGGGCCGTAAATGTGAGAAGGACAGGTCAACTCCAAAATTCCTCCAGGTAAGACTGAGTCACTTGTCAGGCAAATACACATCCTTCCTGTGGATAATAGGCTTAAATAGAAGCTGGACTTTTCCAGGGAATCCAACTGTGAGGAGCCCACCAGGACACTGACTGACAGATATCCATCCCTTGTACACCTGGATTCTTTCCTCTGTCCTCACAGCACCCACAATAGACAGCTATTACAACATCCATCATGTCTTTGTCAATCAAAGCAATAAGCCCATCAACCGGCGAAAGACTCATTGTCCACAACAGGTTCCCTTTGTCTTGCATCTGGAAGCTTCACAGCCACAAGCCATTTTCAGGGTACAAATAGCCCCGATTTGAGGAGGCCCAGGGCAGTCTCTTGAAGGTCTACCCGTCACTCTGTCCGTCTGGCTCCTGAATAAGAACTGCCCTTGGGTCCAACCTAAGCCAAAATACATTGCTGCTCTTCACTACTCTTCTGGAATGGTAAGTATAAACCCCCCCAAATCCCTCAGCCCCTCTATAATTTTTCCTCCCTTTCTCTTTCAGCTAGCTCTTGTGTGAATGCGTGATTGTATCCTGTGTGCATGCATGAGTGAATTCCCCTCAATAAAATCATTTCATTAGACAGTTTTGATTGGTTTTTGGCTTGGCTTGACCCCGTGAAAATTGGGTTTGAAGATCTCGCTAGGTTACCCTGCCTCTTGTAGCGCTACAGCTCGTGCTCCGGCTAATTCCCATTCCCCAGTATTTGGAGCACGTTGAGGTGTCCCCCACGGGACCCCAGAAATCAGGGCTACTCTAAATACATATGTATAGGAACTATGTCATGAATATATTATTATGTCAGCATTCAAGCATTGTGCATGTCCATATAGGTGATCTCAAATGTCTTCAGAATAGATCGACCCCAAGACCTTTTGCTGAGCCAAATGACAAGATGGCGCTCTCTCATTTTCTTTCCCCAGTCAGGAGAAGAGGAGGATTCTAGCTGGACCACTCCCCTCTCCCTGGCCTTCGAACCCAGTAACTGCTTCCATTTTGCATTGCCTCTCTGTGCTGTACCTCTCCCCCTCTTTTCTACAGCCATCTTTTCTTCCTCCCTGGGCTTCCTTCTCTCTCTCACTCTTTTCTCACTAGGTTACCCTGCCTCTTGTGGTGCTACAGCTTGTGCTCTGGCTAATTCCCATTCCCCCTTATTTGGAGTGCATTGAGGTGTCCCCCACTGGACCCCAGAACCCAGGGTAACAGAGGTGGCCCTATACATCCTCTTTCTCACCCACCTCCTTCCCTGGGTGTTGTGGGGCGGCATGAGGAAAGGGTTTGTGATGCTGAGAAATGGGACTGCCGTCCATTATTAGCTGGCCAGGCAGTGGGCGGAAGGAAGAGGAGGAGGAAGAATCCAGAGGTGGGTTTTTAAAGTGCTGCGTGGCCTGATCGGAGCCACAGAGAGGGAAGGCTTCCCCCAGAAAAGAAGTGCCTGAGGTGGGGAGAAGCAGGGGTTGGAGAAACCCACAAGCAATCAAATCCATGAAAGTCAAACCTTCAAATATGAAGGGCCAACGGTAGTTCAGAAACATGGCAAAGGCTCTTCCGTTTTTGGATAGCTGTCTCCAGAAGCCTCAGCGATCATGTTGTCCACCTTGTTGGCTGGAGGGAGAGGAGTTCCGGAAGTTGCAGTCCAAAGGAGAAAAAAAGAGAACTTTTCCCAGTTCTGCTATTTTAACTTACAGAAGCCTTCTCTTCAGAAGCGCCTTGTACACTCACTACCTCACTACGCTGGTTTCCCATACGTGTATGGGGTTTTTGAGCAATACGATGCACTAACTTGGGGTGATGCTTATTAGCAGTTCTACTAAGTTGAAAGTACATAGATCTGAAATGGCAGAACAAAGACATGGAATAGCACCGTCTGCCCTCCACATCTGCAGATTCTGCATCCCTGGATTCAACCAACCACAGCTGAAAATATTCCAAAAGATGAAAATTCCAAAAAGCAAACTTTGATTCTGCCATTTGATATAACAGATGCCATTTTACCACATCACTGTACAAAACAGGACTTGAGCAACCATGAATTTTGGTACCTACAGGGGTCCTGGAACCAAACCTTAGAGGATACCAAGAGCCCACTGTAATCAATTTTTTGTTTTTATTAAGTTTGTATGCAGTGGAGGGAGTCAGAGTTATTTTGCGTTTTAGTTTAGTGTTGTTAAGATGTGTTTAGGGTAACAAATTTGTCTTCTAGTAACAGGTTTTGTTGTTATATCTTAGCCCTAGTTCAATTCAACTTAGCTTATTTCAGTTCAGTTATAGCAGTACATTGTTTGTGTACAGTTTGTTTGCTTTTCTTTTTTCCTTTTATTCTGTAGCTGTCAATCTTTTTGTATCACTGAGCTAAAATTCATAAATTTTAAATCTCAAAAAGAAAGAAAAACCACCCTGCTTTCCCATCATGCTGTTTAGAGCATTTTGTCGTTGTGTGCCTTTGGCCTTTTCCGCACAAAACTGCTATAGCGCTATTATTCCACTTTCAACATCCTATGGAATCCTGGGGTTTGCAAACCACGGGATTCCATAGAATGTTGAGAGTGGAATAATTCCACTATAAAGGTGTAGTGCGGAAATGGTCATAGTCTAGCATTCTGATCACCACGCCACACTGGTATACTGGACTAGATCCAACTGCACTCACCTCTAGCTTTCCTTTGGCTCTTGCTTGGCTGACCTGTGCTCCTTTCTGAGCTTTGCTCACTACTAACCCCCAAATTTTGGATCCCCTCCCACCCTATGCCCAGGTTTTGCAATCATTCCAGAGCAAAAACCTCCTGTTCTGCACCACCCCCTAAACTGAGAAAAAGACAGATAATGCAACATGGGGTTTGTAGCAAACACCCCCAAACCAAATGCCAAACTTGCTGCAATCCAGGGGCAGAGTTTTGCAAACTTTTCAGCACTTTTCAAGCAAAACAAATCAAAAACATTTTGCAGTATCCCAAAACTGAGTAACACATGTCTCAAACCAGGGCTTGAAGGGGCTCCAAAATTTCAGGGTTTCTAGTTCTTAAAAGGCTCTCTTCCCAGGCTAATGAGGCAAGCTCCCTCCCTCTCTGTTAGCATTGCTGCTTCGCAAGCTAGCTTTGCAAGACCGACAAATTCTCTTGTTTGGAAACTCTGGGCTTCATCCCAGACCCAGACGTATCGTGACACCATCAATCTATGGCCAGAGTCCAGATATCCACCGAACTGGCAGCCTTCCCAGCCAGTGGCTACTGGTTCGGAGCTCAGCCTTGGCCGGCAGCCACAACACGCACAAATTCTTTGCTGCCAAACTGTCTCTCCATCAGCTAGGTGAGCAAAAAGAAAGGAGATGTGAGAAATGCCCCAGAACTGAACGACAGGTGAGCTACAGGTGCGGGAGGGCACCTGACCAGAAGCCAAGAGGATGGGCATTACAGAATCTGGGAGGCAGAGTGTGAGGGGCACAGGATGCCTTGGCACCTCCAGGGAGAAGCACCTGGAAAAGTCCCATTTATTTATTTACTTTATTAAAATACTTAAACCATGTCCCACATCAAGAGATCTCAGGGTGCCTTATAAAAGCATTAAAAGAGGTTAAACAGGCTAAAAACAGTAAGATAGTTTAAATAGGCTAAAAAATATTAAAACAGTATGAGTTAAAAACAAATGTTAAAAATTCAAAAGTTTCTGAAATTAAGTTTGAAGAATCTGAAAATTTGAAAATCCGAAAACTAAAACAAGTGGCTGACACAGAGGCGCCTCCGCTTTCTGATGGTTCAATGTATACAAACTTTGTTTTGTGCACAAAATTATTAAAAATATTGTACAAAATTACCTTCTGGCTATGTGTATAAGTGGCATAGGAAACATAAATAAGCTTTATGTTTTGACTTAAGTCCCATCTGCAAGATATTTCATGTATATGCAAATATTCTAAAATCTAAAGAAATACAAAATCCAAAACGCTTCTGGTCCTCAACATTTTGGATAAAGGATACTTAATTCATATAAATATGTTGAGGAGGGAGCAGGCTTGTTCTCTACCGCTCCGGAGACTAGGACAAGGAGCAATGGATTCAAGCTGCAGGAAAGGAGATTCCACCTGAACCTCAGGAAGAACTTCTTGACGGTCAGAGCTGTCCGGCAGTGGAATCTGATGCCTCAGAGTGTAGTGGAGTCTCCTTCTTTGGAGATTTTTAAGCAGAGGCTGGATGGCCATCTGTCAGGAGTGCTTTGAGAGTGTTCCTGCATGGCATGGGGTTAGACTCGATGGCCCCCGGGGTCTCTTGCAACTCCTAAGATTCTATGATTCTGTGAAATAATAGTCTTTGGGTTGAATTAATGAGATCCAAAGGCTTTGGGAAAGACCCAGGTTTTAACTGGGTGCATAAAGACATGAGTATCGGTGTGCCAGTCGGGCCTCCAGGGGGAAGGCATTGCATAGTTGGGGTGCCACAGCTCAGAAGACCTACCCCATGTACCACAACCACAAACACCACACAAATACAAACACACACGCATGCATGCACGCACTTTAGCACCAGAAAATATACAATCACAAAATCTTAATGCCTTTCTGCACTACACTGTTATAGTGCTATTATTCCACTTTCAACATCCTATGGAATCCTGGTGTTTGTAATTTAAGGAGGGGTATTTAAAATTCTCAGCCAGAGAGTTCTTTAGCCTCAGTGAACTACAAACCCCAGAATTCCACAGGATGTTGAAAGTTGAATAATAACAGGGTAGTGCAGAAAGATACTTAGAGCTGGAAGGGGCCGCAAGAATACACAACTCCTGAGCTTTGAAACACATTGGCTTTTTTTTTTTGCCTGCCATGTCACACTGTTAGCTCATGTTTAGCTCTGCGAAGACCCCTACATTCTTTTCATTACCAACCATGCATAAATTAAGCAAAGTGTTTGAATAAATTCAAAGACATAGCCATGTTAGTCTGAATCAGTGCACAAAGGGATCTTGCTAGCACCTCTGAGATGAAGAGAGAGAAGTTGGTGGCATTAGCTTTCATAGACTTGAATCTATTTCATCAGATGCACATTAGGAGCATAAAAAGCAGAAATTTTTTTCAGCCAGAAAGTCCTGCAATCTGATACAAAGGAAAGACAGAAGGAAAACGCAGGCAGTATGCAGAGATACAGCTTTTTAACCTTTTTAACTGTGTTTTTTTATTCTTTACTGAGCTGCTGCTGTTTTAATACTGTAAATAGTTTAATTCTATTTTAATATTCCCTTTCTGTATGTTTTTAGCTGTACACTTTTTTTTTTTTTTTTGCATTGTGAGGCCCAATTTTGGGAAAACAGCAGGATATAGATGATGATGATGATGATGATGATGATGATGATGTCATGTAAACGAGATTCAGAGATCCATAAGCATAGAAGAGTGAGTCGATCTAGTTAGCAGACATGTGGGTCTACACCAGGCATTGGGAATCGGACAGCCTTCCACACAGTGCTGCTCTGCAAGTCCCAGCAGCCCTGATCAGCACAGCCAATGGGGATAGAATGCTGGGACATGTAGTGCAACAGTATTAGGAAGCGGTCATCATTACTACCCCTGGTGCCTAAACCCTGAAAGAAGCCTTGCACCTTTCAAGACCACAACATGATGACAGTTGCAGAACAATATACACCAGATCATGTCCTCTTAGAGGCACAGGTGCTGTGCCAGGATTGGGACATGGCAACCTTTGGGGCTTTTCATGTTGTGCTATTCCTTTTTTAAAGTCTTTTGTACAGTCTCTTAATTGTATTTTAATATTTTTAATGTGCACTGTTTTAATTTCATAAATTGTTTAATTTTTTTTAAATCTTATAGTTCTGCTTTTTTGTATCGTTTTTCATTTATATTGTTTTAAATGCTGTTAGCTGTTCATTTATATTGTTTTAAATGCTGTTTATATTGTTTTAAATGCTGTTAAGTGCCATTATCAGGAGAAAGATAGGACATAAACGAATAAAATAACAACAAATAACGCAAGAGCAGAAGGCAGGATCTACGCTGAAGCTAGAATGGGTTTCTCACTCAGTCTCCGGCCAGAGCAAACCAGAGGCAACTGGATCCAGCTGGACACACATAGAGCGAAGGAGGGTGTGGAGAAGGGTGGAATTCTGCTTTTCAGCACTATATTTATTAAACTACCTGGATACAGATTAACTTCCCGGTTTGATGTTACATTTATTGCTGTTTTGCATGGCCCTTTTCAGCTGGAACAGGGTAGAGAAGGAATTTGGGACCTGGAAGGCGAGACCAGTTTGTGTCGATTAATCCAGACTGCACTGCCATCCATTAATACATATGTCACAAACTGGCACATACCTCCCAAAAGCCCCACGTCACCACTGCAATGGAATCTGAAGCATCATTAGGGTACCTTTGTAAGAAAGCCAGCACAGAGTAGTGGTATGAGTATTGCAGTACGACCCTGGAAACCAGAGTTCGATTCCCCACTTGGCCATGGAAATCCACTGGGTGATCTTGGGCATGTCACACACTCTCAGCCCCGGGACAAACCATGCTGGTTTGCCTTAGGGCTGCTGTAAGTCAGAAACAACTTGAAGACACACAAAGCTTGTACGCTGCAAGGGACAAGATGTACAAAATGTATTGCAGAAGCTTTGCTTAAGTGTTATATGTGTTATATACACGTCTCAAGCAAGTGAGCCAGGCCACGCATTGCAGGAAGGAATTTAAAGGTGATCTACGCTGAAGACAATGCACATTTTCATCTGATGAAGCGGGGTGCAGTCCACAAAAGCTTGTACCAAACCCATCGTGCTCATATTTAAGGAATCACTTAAGACTCTTTTACCCTTTTGCTGCTACAGAGTAACACAAAAAATAGAAAACAGGAAATATAGAGTGTGAAGAGGCACTGAAGAAACTGGGTACCTCATCTGGTCCAAATTAAAAGAGGATGAGAGGTGCTGAAACATATGTAGAAAATTACCTTGAGGCAGTGTGCATAAGGTGTACAGTCGATCCTCCGTATCTGCGGATTCTATAGCCACAGATTCAACCAACCACAGCTTGAAAATATTCCAAAAAAACTCCCCAAGCTCCTAAAAATCAAACTTTGGTTTTGCTATTTTATATAATGGAATACCATTTTACTGCACCACTGTATAAAATGGAACTTGAGCATTTTGTGGAGTCCTGGAACCAAGCCCTAGAGCAGTGGTTCTCAACCTGTGGGTCCCCAGATGTTCGGGGACTTCAGCTCCCAGAAGCCCTGAGCATTGACCATAGTGGCTGGGGCTTCTGGGAACTGAAGCCCACGAACATCTGGGGACCCACAGGTTGAGAACCACTGCCCTAGAGGATATCGCAGGCCCACTATATATAAAACACAAACGAATTTTACAGAATCACAGAACAGGAAAAGACCACAAGTGCCATTGAGTCTGGACCTCCTGCCACGCAAAAATACACATCCATGTTTAATTCATGGTTCTCATCTGCAAGATATGCCATTACAATGGGCCCTTCACATTTGCTAGGGTTGGGGCCTCAGGACCCTTGCAAAAGTGGAAAAAAATGCAAATATCAAAATGTGTGTGTGTGTGTGTGTGTTTGTGGGAAGGGGATGGAGGCATGTTGTGAGAGCGGGCACTCAGGGTCCCATCCAGATCAGGGAAAGGAGAGGGAAAAGGAGTGAGTTGGCACGGTGGCTCCATACTTCCTCTCTCTCATCCATCTCCTTCCTTGGGTGTGTGGGGCGTCAGGGGAGGGGTTGCAGTGCTGAGAAATTGGGCTGCGAGCTGTCCTTAGATGGCACGGCAGCGGCTGGTGGAGGAGATGACAACCAAAGATGGATTTTTTAAAGGGCTGCATGGCCTGATCAGAGCCACCAAGAGGGAAGATTCCACTGGAAAAGAAGTGTCTGAGGCGGGGGGAGGCAGCAGTTGGACAAATAATCAAATCTACGAAAGTGAAACCTGCAAATGTGGAGGGTTAACTGTATGTATGTGTCAATATTCCAAAATCCAGAAAAAACAAATCTGAAATCCAAAACATTTCTGGTTCCAAGCATTTCTGATAAAGGATGCTCAACCCATATTCAGAATCTCTTCAATGCCACAAACTCACCATGTGACTCCAAGAGAGTATCTTTTCACCAACCTAGGCAGAATCTATGGTAGAGATACTCTATCTATCCCTCTATCTATCGATTTAATATCCCACTTTTCTCTTTGTAGAAGATCCCAGGTGCCTTGCAAGCAATTAAAAACAAGGCAAAGCTAATAAATTATTTGTACAAAAGTTAAAAAAAACCAGTTTGACTAAAAACACTCATTAAAATCATATGAAACTCAATTCAAACATAACACAGCCCCATTAAAAGCCTTATCTGCCAAAGGGCTGCCAGGATCAAAAGGTCTCCTCTGCCTGCAGCTGGAAGGAAAGAAGAGAGAGGACCACACTTCCTGTGAGAGAGAGTTCCACAACCTGTCAGCAGCCCCCAAGAAGGCCCTATCTGCCGCATCTTCACCAAATGTGTCTATGATGGTGGTGAGACCAAGAGTTCTTCCCCTAAGGACCTGAAAACCCAGGCAGGCTCAAGTTGTAATCATATCTGAATATGGAATGTTTGGCATAGTAATTATCTATGCCTACCTCACAGGGTTGTTGTAAAAACGCAGATGAAGGAAGTTAAAGCACAGTTAACAGCACTCTGTTCCTTCAGCATTAACCACCTGTTGCAGATCTTCTCTTACAAGAGGAAGGGTATTACTTAAAGTTGCAGCCTGCTACAGTCTTCCATGGAAGAGCCCCTTTTGAAGCACCTCTGGTCTCCAAAGCAGCTCCATGGCCTGAATTCACACCTTCCCCAAGGACCTCAACATGCCCTGGGTGGCCAGAGGTCAGGACCCTGTCCCTTGTCATGGGCCCTGCTTCCCCAAAGGAGCACGAGCGGGAAGGAAGCCTGTGCTTTGACCTTCCAGAGGACCTATTGATGATCCGATAAGCATGGCCTGTCTTGGTCATAAATGGGAGGACGGGAGACAAAGCCGCTATTTCATAGCGCCATTTGCCAAGAGACCCAAGCTGGTCACAAGCACAGACCTGAGGCTACTTGATCAGAATAGGAGAGATCAGCTTGGCTTACTGCTGGGAGCCAGCAAAAGGGAAGCTGGTTTTGCTAAGAGCCCTCTCCGTTGCAGCAAAATCAGTGCAATGCTGCCCTGCCTTACTAGGCTGTTGCTTTTCCACGCTTCAACGTTTCTGAAAATTTTACATCTCTACTCCTGATTCTCTTTCACACCAGAGTACTTTGATACTACTTTAACCACCACAGCTTCCTTATATGGAAGCCTAGGATTTGTAATTTCACGAGGTTCTTAGAATTCTTTGTCTAATGCCTCACCAAACTCCAAATCCCAGGATTTCAAAGGATGGAGCTATAGGTCTCTTTGACATTATACAGTTACAGCATTTTGATGCTACATTAACTGCCTTGGCCTCCTCATATGGAATCCTGGGATTTGGCGTTTTGTGAAGTTCTTAGAATTCTCTGTCAGAGAGCTCTAAAGGGCACAGCCATGGCACTGAAACTGCTATTGAAGTGCTTTAATTCTGCAGCACCAAAAGGCCACAAAGCAAAATCACTGCAAAATGGTCCAGTCTTCTGTTTCCGACCCCAATGGGACAGCCACCAGCAGGTCAGGAGGGCCACCTCACACTCCATTTCATACACCCTAGCAACAGATGCAGAGAAACTTAATTACTCAAAGTGGTACAGGTTGAGCATCCCTTATCTACACATTCAAAAACTTCCAAAACCTAAATGTGATAGATGATGGCTCAGAGGCTGATGAGCAATTGATTGTGCCAGAAACAGAGCCAGTGATAGACCAAACTATCTTGCCAACATCCCCATCAGCTGAAAGACAAGCTGAGACAGAGTTGTTGCACCCAGTGCCAGAGGGAAAAAGGACTAGCAATGATTTAGAGGAATCAGAATCCATTTTTGTCCCCCAGCCTTCAATCATGGAGGAGACAAAAAGAGCAGCTCAGAGGCAAGCTGTTTTGGTAAGACTGAGAAAACAGAAAAATAATGAGTAACACCTGTTTTTGTCAGCTATATAAGTCTGTCGGCATAGCTTGCTGTTTGCTTTTAGCAAATCGCTACTCAGGCTCTCATGACCCTTGTGTTCCAGCTCTCTTGACCCTTCTTTGGATGGACCTTCAGCATTCTGGACTTTTTGGATTTGACCTTGACTTTAACTCAGCTCAGCTTCCTTCCCTTGTTGGCAGAAAGGCACAGACTAGGAGTTGAACTCTGACACTAAAACTTTTTGCTGTCAGTCGCCCACCTCCACCTTTGAGGTGGTGGCTGCAGCTCTCAGATGTGAGGAGTGCCATAGCCATTGCCTCAAAGACAGAAGCAGGTGGCTGGTGGCAAGGAGAGAGAGAGAGACTGGGTAGCTGTGAAATGGCGGGAGGTATGAATTCGCACTAAGCACAACACTAGGATTCCCACCATTTCACAGATCCTCAGACTCTCTCCAGCCTTGCATCTCATACACAACAGAAGTAAAGAACAAACAAGATATGAGGCTATTCCCAAAAGGTACTGTATTCTGCATTCCAAAAGAAAAAAAATCCAGAGTATGGGACATTTCTAGTCCCAAACATTTTGAACAAGGGAGGCTCAACCTGTACTGCGACTAGCAGCCACTGCGAAGGCTTGCCTTCTGGATACATGAGAATCCCCCTTTAATCTGCTATTCCACCTTCTCTTACAGTGTGCTAGCCTCTGGTCTCAGCACATTCAACAGGGTAGCAATGCCCGCTGGTTACAAGCTGCCCCGTGCCAGCCAGCGGGTACCAAGTAAGGTTTCAGTTTGCAGCTCCGAGGCCCTGTGGTTTGTCGTTAACCAATGCTCCGCTAACTGTGACAAACTGCAGGACGGGAGATCAATGATCCCGCCATAAAAGTCAGAGCACATGAAGGAAAAATTAGTGCTAATCGAAAGTGCTATAGACACCAATTCCTCCCAGGAAACCTGGGCGAGAATTTAAAGCCCACTGAAAAGAAACAAAACTCAGCAATCCAAGAATGGATTTCCAAAAGGCACACAAAAGAATCTTGACCTCCGCCCGCAAAAACAGGATCGTTTAAAGAAACAATTGTGTTCGAAGTGGCTGTTAAAAAACAGCACTTGTGGGAAATGGACAAGAGAGGCTGGAGTGATGCATGAAAGGGAATGGTAAAATACAGCCAGTGAGCAAGAATGATTTAGGTAAAACTCGTCTGGCTTTTAATAATGGCCAAGCAGGGTCATTACACTACTTTTGTGCAAACAACAATGACCAACCAACTTCTGAGACTAGGGATCCCTGCAACCAGCAAGGCCACCAAACACCAGTGCAAGGCCTGCAGCCAAAGCACTGGGGAAGGAGGAAGGATTCCGGGGTTTCTGCAATCCTGAACCCGCTCCAGCTCTGAGATCCCAGTTCTTTCTCACACTACCTCCCAAACATGTGTGGTGGGAAAAAAGGGCACTCTCAGTGACTTCTCCCAAGCCTTTGGAACTCCTTTCCTAGAGAGGCTAGGATGGCAGCTTCCATGAGCAACTGAAAACTTCCCAGTTACATTGGGCTTTTTGGAACTGACTTTTGGTCTTTTAAGTGTGTGCTGTTTCGCTGATTTTTTAAAATATTCTCTCAATGTATTTTAAATGGCTTCACAGGGCAGGGGATTAGACTTAATGGCCGTTGTGGTCTCTTCCAACTCTATGATTCTATGACTATTTTGTTTTGTTTTTAAATAATGGAATCTTTGAGTTAGAAGAGTCCACCAGTGGTCATCAAGTCCAACACCCCGCTGAATGCAAGAAATCTAGTTAGAGCATCCCCAGCAGCAGGAAGCAGGCTCAACAGTTTCTGCATTAGAAACTTTTTTTTTCTGCAGAAAATAATGTAAAAAGTGTTTCCTGTGCAGAAAATGCAGTACAGTTCTCCCTCCACATTTCCAGGTTTGACTTTCACAAATTTAATTATTCACGGCACCGCCCGGCCTCCCCCTCTCCTGACGGAAGCTGCCAGAGTGACTATGCTGGCAGCAGACTTAAGAGTGAAGGGAAGGGGAAATCTCCCCCACGATCTCCTGCCACTGCTGCCAGCCTGATCGCACCGGTGGGGGTGGCGAGAGAGCCGACGGAAAGATCTCTGCCTGCCTGCTTTCTCCCCCATTGCCCTTATCTGGGCGATCGTCATCGCACAGGTGGGGGCAATGAGACAGCCAAGCAGGGAAGATCTTTCCCCGCTGGCTCTCTCCTGCACCCCTCCCACCCGCAGGATCGCCATCACGTGGGTGGGGGCCCACGGTTATTTGCAGTGTTTTCACTTTCGCAGGGGTTCCCTCACGCATGGGGAGGTCACACTGTAGCTGGAGACTTATTCTCTGTAAAATTTGCACACAATTGCTCTGTGCAGAAAATACCATTTTTTGTGCATGAAACAGCTTCTTTCAGGACAGAAAATAAAACTTTGTTGTTGTTGTTCTTGTGTGCCTTCAAGTCATTTCTAACTTACGGCAACCATAAGGCAAACATATTATGGGGTTTTCTGGGGCTCAGAGTGTGTAATGTGCCCCAAGTCACCCCGTGGGTTTCGATGGCTAAGCAGGGAATCGAACCCTGGTCTCTAGAATCATGCTCAAACCACTACATCACTCTAGCTCTTACATGGAGATAAGTATGCGGAGACATTTTTTTTTTTTCACAGAAAACGTTGTTTCCTGCAAAGAAAAGGCTGTTTTCTGTGCAAAACAACCACATGCAAATTTTCCACAAAATAAGTTGCAAATACTCTTCGAAAAATGGTGTGAGTTTGAAAAATTTCCCTCAATAGAAAGAGAACCACTGAAACTACTTGTTGCTTCCTTCAAGAAAGAAATTAATGAAGATCCATATCTGTAACGGGTACAACTATATGGCCAGAATCTATTTGGTTAGTCCAACAAGAGCAGACCCATTCAATCAGTTGTTGATAGTGACATTTTTAAACCCCATGGATTCAATGCCTCTATTCTAGTCAGAACTCACAACATGATTTACATCTCTGTAGTTTCACTTGAAGAACTTTGCTTATACAACAGTAAACTGAATACAGTATGTCTCCCATATCTGCATGACCAATAAATGTAATTTCACTTACTTGCGGTGAGATGTGGTCCAAAGATATTAATTTGTACTTAATGGAAATTAAATAGAAATTGAAGTAAAAAAGGGGGGATATGTCAAAGAATCATAGAATCCTAGAGTTGGAAGAGACCCCAAGGGCCATTGAGTCCAACCTCCTGCCACACAGGAACACTCATCAGAGCATTCCCAACAGATGGCCATCCAGCCTCTGCTGAAAAACCTCCAAAGAAGGAGACCCCACCACACTTCCAGGCAGCATATTCCACTGCCGGACAGCCCTGACCGTCAGGAAGTTCTTTCTGAGGTTCAGGTGGAATCTTCTTTCCTGCAGCTTAAATCCATTGCTCCTTGTCCTGGTCTCTGGAGCAGCAGAACACACATCCACTCCCTCCTCGACATGACATCCCTTCAAATATTTAAACATGGCTATCATGTCCCCTCTTAACCATCTCTTCTGCAGACTAAACATACTCAGCTCCCTAAGCCGTTCTTCATAGGGCATGGCTTCCAGACCCTTCACCATTTTAGTCAACCTCCTCTGGACACGTTCCAGCTTGTCGATATCCTTCTTGAATTGAGGTGCCCAGAACTGGACACAGGATTTCAAATGAGGCCTAACCAATGCAGAATAGAGTGGTACCATTACCTCCCTCGATCTAAACACCATACTCCTATTGATGCAACCAAGAATCACATTGGCTTTCTTGGCTGCTGCGTCACACTGCTGACTCATGTTCAGCTTGTGATCTACCAAGACTCCTAGATCCTGTTGTTATGATTGTTGTTACAATCATAAGTGGCATGGAAATTCCTGTACAGTATTACTTTTGTGTGTGTGTATGGTTTGAGGGGCCTAGAGAGATTCATGGTTTTCCCACTTTTGCAAGGGTCTTGCCTTCCAAACTCTAAGAGCGTATGTCAGACACCAACAGCATATTTGTTCCCATTGGTGAGAACTGCTTCTTTCCCCCACCCCTGGAAAATCACCAGGGACCAACATTTAATGATTTGGGTACTTAGTCCAGATCCTAGCTTTGAGTTCTAGCAGTTAGAAAGATCTCATGGCTAAACAAACTCCTGACCCAGGAGGGAAGGTACAACTCTGGCTTCACCACCCCATGCCAGGGGAGTGGTGAATCTGCTCTGTGTTTTCGTCTGAACTTTAAAGGGGCTATCCAGAATTTTAAACTGAGGTGTTGGCTTTAAACGTTTCACATTTTTTTATATTAATATGGAACAGATTGCTTTGAAAGGAGATGGCTCTGCAAGTCTTTAAACAGGAGGTGGATGAATCTCTCTCAAGGGTGGTTTAATTTTTTAGAAATGTCTGCTTGAGTATTTAAAGAAAAATAAGGGTAAACTGATCACAACAGGTTTTTGAACTTGCATCTATTCTTAAGCTCTGACTCTTGCTTTTACTACCACATCAGAAGTGCTCCATGAAAATAGAAGATGATGATTCTAGTTTCGTTGCTATTTTAGACTTTTAATACAGTAGGACCCCCATATCCACAGATTTATTATCCACTGATTCAGTTATCCATGTTTGGCCACGATTGGGCAATTGGACTGTGGTGGTGATGGGTGGGAAAAGAGAGGATGGAGCCCGGAGCCGGCGACAGGAGGTGGCAAGGAGCGTGATCCCACGCTCTTTGCTTTTTCCCACTGGCCACCACCGGGATCGCAGCGATCCCAGTGGCAGCCAGCGGGAAAAGAGCAAGGAGCGCTCCTCGCCACCTCCCATTGGCGCCCCAGGCCCGATCCCGCTGGCGACCTGCAGGAAAAGAGCAGGGAGCATGGGATCATGCTCTCACCACCTCCCATCACCTGTCCCGGGCCCGATGCGCTCTTTTCCCACCCACCGCCACCGCAATCGGGCCGGAGCAGCTGGAGAGACAGTGTTCCCTACTATCCGCGGATTTCAGTATCCGCAGGGGGGCGAGGGGCGAAACCAATACCCCGTGGATCCGGGGGTCCTACTGTATCTATAATGTAGGTTTTAGTAGTAATGTTCAAGATTTATCAATGATTTATAAAAATGAACCATTATTCCATTTATTATTGTTTTCCATTGGTATTTCTGGTTTAAATATGACATTAATACTCAGGTCATGGTATGATACCAATGTTTGGAATTAAATTAACTTGAAATAATAGATCCATGGTAGTAATTGTGTATGATCGATTTTTTTATTATTTTTTATTAACCAGGTAAATTTAGCTTGTGAGTATTATTAGTGGCAAAGTCAAGCTGGATTTTGAGTAAAGTTCTAATAATTAAGTACAAGTATTTACTAAGAGCTGTATGCAACAAGAGCAGGAATCATTTTTAGTTATTTGTAGTTTTGTTTTGTTTGTTTATTGTAGTTTTGACAGATCTTTGTGCTTTTGCTAGGTACTTTTTGCTTTTTTATTTGTATTGTATTGTTGTTATTATGTGTTCGTAGTTTTATGTATTGTTTTTTAATTTTGCTATTTCTTTGTCTCTTCTTTCGTTTCCTTTAATAAAAAAAAGAAAGGTTTAATTTTGCATTCCTGCATGGCAGGAGGTTGGGCCAGATGGCCTCTGTGGACCCTTCCAACTCTACGATTCTATAAGTAAAACGGCACTTCTGCACTAAAAAAAATAAGAATTCAGAGACCAGAAAATTTGGCCTTCAAGCCACAGCCCCACTTCAGCAAAACAAACACCCATTTTAAATTTAAGAAAAAAAAACTCATGCAAAGAGCCCCTTTGTAGGAGATGATGCAGAGCTTATTTGCTGTTGTGTACCTTCAAGCTGTTTCCATCTTATAGTGACCCTAAAGTCAACCTATCAAGGGGCAAGACATGTTTTGGGAGGGTTGCTTTTGCCTCCCTCTGAGGTTGAGAGAGTGTGACTCACCCAAGGATGTCCAGTGGGGATTCGAACTCTGGCCTCCTGAGTCACACTCCAATGCTCAAACCACTACACCATAACAACCAGCAAACCCAAAGAGCATTGTTAAGAGAACTCATGCTTCTTTGGATTGGTCTGGAAGAGCCCTGGGGCAGTTCATAACTCAGTACCCCTGTAGGCAGAATTATCCCCCCACCCAGCTACTGGGAGGATAGTGGCAAAACTCCAAAGTAACAGTGTTGGCAGGGGACATCCTTGTTCTTGCTAAGAGGCGATATGACAAAGCCATCTTTAAAAGTCTGAAGGGATGTCGCACAGAAGAAGGAGCCTGTCTTCTACTGTTCCGGAGACTAGAAAATGAACCAACAGATTCATATGACGAGAAAAGAGATTCCTCCTAAGCATTAGGAAGAACTGCAAGAGCGGTCCGACAGTGGAACATGGGCTGTCTCAGAAAAGTGGTGGATTCTCCTTCTTTAAACAGAGGTTTTTTTGGACATCGTTCAGGCACGCTTTAACTGTTTATTCCTGCGTGGCAGAACGGGGATGGACTCGGTGGACCCTACAGCCTCTTCCAACTCTAGAATTCTATGATTATATTCTATGATTCCGAACATTAGGAAGAATTTCTTTTATTGTGAGTGCTGCTTGTCAATGCAATAGACTGCCTCAGGGTTACGGCGAGGGGGGAATCTTCTTCTTTGGAGCTCATCACACCCAAAGACAGGACGGCTCAGGGGTATTTTAATGTGGATTTTGTGCCCTGGCAAGGGTTGGTCTAGACAGCTCCCAGAACCCCTTAGAAGTCTATGGCCTTTTCTGCACTACCCTGTTATAGCGCGATGATTCCACTTTCAACATCCTCTGGAATCCTGGGGTTTGCAGTTTCGGGAGGGGCCATGTGGCCCCTCCCGAAACTGCAAACCCCAGGATTCCAGAGGATGTTGAAAGTGGAATCATCGCGCTATAACAGGCTAGTGCGGAAAAGGCCTATGATTCTATGAACGAAACAATGAAGAAGGATGTAATTTTCTCACGCCCTGATTCCTATCTAGCCATCGGTCCTTGCGCTGCCCAACAAGGGCTCTGCGTCAGGCGAGGGAGCTGCCCCATGCACCGCCTCCATCGAAGGCATCTGGACTCTCTCGTCTCTCTGCACCCTCGGGGCTGTTCCACCCGGTTGTGCCGCAGAAAGGCAAGAACGGTCCCCCAACCGAAGCGCCACGGCGGTCCCGCCTCGCCTGATCTTTACAGCATGGAACTTAAAGAAGCAAAAAGAAAAGAGGGGCGGGGAAAGAAACCAGGTGTGACCTCAAAGCTTTGGTATCTATTTTTCCACCATTTATTAACCTCTCACCTTTTATCTGGCAGGGCAGGGAGTTGCGGGGGGAGAAAGCCTGGAGAGGCATAAACATGTTTCATCAACTTCGGGCCAAAGGTCGCCTTTCATGCAGAGACGAGGGGGGATGGCAGAGGGGCTGCGGTGTGCAGAGGCCGGCTTGATTAAATGCTCCCAGAGCCTTTGATAATAGATGTCATCCGGAGGCTTTTCATGAGCCAGGGCTGATGCAACAGCGATGATGACCTTCTCACATGTTGCCACAAGCAGAGGGAGCCCCAGGGTGGGCTGGTTGAACCATCCCACCCCTCTCACCTCCCCAAAGAAGCAGCCTTTGCCACTTGATCCCTCACAACGTTTGGAAACACACACAGCACACCTTGCAATCTTCTCACAGGAGGAAAAGACACCAGGCAAAACTGCATTTTTGCAAGATAAAGGAGTATCGTAAGCTTTTATAGAGCTTGGCTTACACTAAGGTTTAAAAAACGGTCTTAACAAGAGCAAAATCACTTTTCAAAAGCTACAAAGAACGCCTTAACCTCCCCTAAGTATGGCCATTTCGGCACTAGACTGTTTTAGTGCTATTATTCCCGTTTCAGCGTCCTATGGAATCCTGGGGTTTGCAGTTTAGGGAGGGGGCTCAAAGGATCCCAGGATTCCATGGGATGTTGAAAGTGGGATAATAGCACTATAACAGTCTAGTGCAGAAAAGAAGTATGTTTAACCAGAAGATTGTCCCATGATACTTCCATGAAAATGGATTACACTTTAATAAAGGCGACAGCCAAGACTGCTGGCAATTAGCAGCTACAGTCATGAAATGACATTGAGGAGACACAGGCTATTCCTACACTACACTCTTATAGGACGATTATTCCACTTTCAACATCCTATGAAATCCTGGGGTTTGCAGTTTAGGGAGGGGCCGGCCGGCCCCTCCCTAAACTGCATACCCCAGGATTCCATAGGATGTTGAAAGTGGAATAATCGCGCTATAAGAGTATAGTGCGGAAATGGCCAGAAAGTAACATTGCGTCCATGGAGTTATGTGGCAATTCGGTGATGCCGCCTCATTACTTAACTGTAATCTGGTAGAAGCAAATATACATTTTGCATAGACGTGCACATGGAATGCACAACCACATGCAACACGCAGTGTGCACCAATACACTAGGCACATTAATGGGCAACAACAGGATTCCATTTAGGCTTCAAAAACGACAATATTTCCACCGAGCAATGGTGCAAAAGTTTGATCCACAGCCATAAGGCAATTTATATTGTGTGCACCACCAACGGGAGGCCAGTCTGGGCAACCCACCACTGGAATCCTGTTGGTGTCCTACACCTGTATAAGCTCCCCTACAGAACTGGTTGGTCATTTTTATCCAAAGTGCAAAGTCTGCAGTCAAATCAAAGTTATGGAAGTAGAGTTGTACCGGCAGTTCCACTGCACATATGCAGGCTCGCACCCCTGGCCGCTGCGCACTCACCAGCCGATGTTGGAATTAGCAGCAGGAACCCTATGATTGTGCCTTAAGTTGTACACTGGACACAAGCCTTACACAGCATAATCTGTGCTTAACTCCACCTGGGGAAATTTATGCTCTGTCACTCCGATGGGGGACCGTTCAAAAGGTGGGTCATGAATTCCTCTCTTTTAGCTTTTCTGAAGTTGTCAGGAATAGATGAAGACGTCCATCAGAGTATCTGCCAAGACCACACAGTGGCTTGAAGGACTAAGGCGGAGAGGAATTCCCTGTTTGGTTGAAGTTACTGGAGGAGGAACCCTCCAACAAAGGCAGACAGGCAGGCAAGAAGTGACCGAGTTGGAACTTGTCCAGGAGGGAGCGATACAAAAGCTGACACAGATTTCAGACAAGAAAGGTTCAAGGCATGAAGGCCAAGGTCCTCAGCAAGGGGGGCAGCGAGATTAGATTGGGGAGCAGTGTTGACACTGGAAAGCCAACAGATAAGATTGGATGACATCGGGACTATAAAATAATGAAGAAAAGGCCGAATGCAGCCCTAGCCACCTCCCCTAGCTCACTAACACATGGCCAGCAAAGGCTGGAAGGGCTTGGACTCCAAAATGATTATGGGAAAGGCTTTTTTTAAGCAGGCCATCATTGGGCTTGTGGAACTCACTGCCACCAGCAAGCAGGGGGATGGGTCTTCTAGGGGATAGAAGGCAAACTCTCCCCATCGTCCCAGGACCCTCCACAAGGAAAGCAGCCCTCTGGAGGAGTATGTGTGCTTATGTGCCTTCAATTCACCCAGAGAACCTGGATTTCCTAGGGTTTTCTTAGGCAACCTCAGAGGTGGGTTTGCCAGTTCCTTCCTCTGAAACAGAGCCAACAGCAACCGGTATTCTTTGGCAGTCTCCATCCAAGTACTAACCAGGGGCTGACCCTACCTAGCTTCTGAGATCAGATGGAATACAGTGTCTTTTTCACTGCACAACTACCTATTTTTGATGCTCTTTCTTTTCCCTGGTGTGGAGAAGACTAGCATACAAACTACCATGAATCCATAGTATCACAGAATCATAGAGTTAGAAGAGACCAAAGGGGCCGTCCAATCCAACCCCCTGTTATGCAGGAACCCACATCAAAGCACTCCCAAAAGATGGTCATAGAATCATGGAAGAGACCCCAGGGGCCATCTAGTCCAACCCCCTGCCATGCAGGAAGACCCATCAAAGCACTCCCAACAGATGGCCAGCCAGCCTCTGCTTAAAAACCTCCAAGGAAGGAGACTCCACCACACTCCGAGGCAGCAGCATATTCCACTGTCAGGCAGCCCTGACCATCAGGAAGTTCTTCATGAGGTTCAGGTGGAATCTCCTTTCCTGCAGCTTGAATCCACTGCTCCTTGTCCTAGTCTCTGGAGCAGTGGGAAAACAAGCCCGCTCCCTCCTTGACATGACATCCAGCAGGTGGAATCACAGAATTACAAAGCTGGAAGAGACAAGGCCCATCGAGGCCAACCCTCTGCCATGCAGGAAAGGTAGCTGATGTAATCACACACAAACACACACATATAGATCAGTCTTTTTCTGACCACTTCAAATGACTTGGCTTCCCCAGCAAACAACCCTGACAACTGAAGTCTGGCGATGTGCAGAGACTCTGTTACACATCTCGACCTCCTTCTTCCAGAACCACAATTCCCAGAAGACCCTGGAAGGAAAGGATGATGGTTAAATTACTTTAGGTCTATAGTAGGGATCTGCAGTCAATGCCACTCGCCTGCTTTCCTTTTCTCTATCGTAAAACATGAAAGCCAAGAGAGGAGCTGAGGTTCTACCTGTTCACTCCAGCCTCCGGTCCACAACCCAGATTTGACTATAACTCCCAGAATCCCTGATAATACAACCATGACGGTTGGGGGATTTGGGGAACTGCAGTCCAAAAAGTAACATTTCCGAGCTCTCTGTAAAGCTGGCTCTTACCCCAAAGTAACAATATAAACTTAATGACAGTGCCCAAAAAAATTCTATTGATTTTGTGCAAATCTGTACAGGCATATGGTTTTGAACTGTTTGAACTGGTTTAGTATGAGTACAGATTACTTAAATTATTCCTGACTCTTTTAAGCTTTAACTTATTTAACTGCAAGCTGATGTTATGTGTATGCTGCCTTCAGAGCTTGCAATACAGGACAAGATATATACATTTTAACTGGATAATTAATCAAATGTCCAGCTCTCAATTCAGGTATGCCTCAGTTATCAAGGTCTCTGACAAAGAAGGTCCTTTCTATAAGTTCTTTTTAAACCACGGCCCCCTTTTGTTCTCATCCTCAGTCCAGCTGAAAGTTTTTTAGCAGCACTGCCATTCAGAGGATGGCGAAGGAGAGCTTGAGAAACACAGACTTTCGGGATCCAGTTGAAATAGTTGTCCATTAGAAGACAATGCAATAAACACCTGAACCAGAGGAAAGAACATGATTCCATTCTAACTGTGTGTAGCTGTGTATACTTCCCTAAAGAAGGCAAAGTAAACAGCAGCAGTCTCCAGAATCCCTTAATAAGTGTGTGTGAAAAGCAAAACACAGAGAAAAGGGAAAAGCACATACGGCTGCCTCATCAGCTCTCATCAGCATGTTAGAGAGGGGTAAGGTCTGTTTCCAGGTGGGATCTGACCAAAGTAGAACAGGCTGGTACTATCACTTCCCTTGACCTAGACCAGCGGTTCTCAACCTGTGGGTCCCCAGATGTTCGTGGACTTCAGCTTCCAGAAGCCCTGAGCATTGACCATAGTGGCTGGGGCTTCTGGGAGCTGAAGTCCACGAACATCTGGGGACCCATAGGTTGAGAACCGCTGATCTAGACCCTAAACTCCTCCTGAGGTAGTCCAGAATCGCATTGGCTTTTTTAGCTGCTGCATCACCTCACTGACTCTTGTTTAACCTGGGGTCTACTAAAGCCCCTAGATCCCTTTCACATGTAATGTGGTCAAGCCAGGTATCATCCATCTTATTATCTGTGCATTTCATTTTTTCTGCCTAGGTTTAGTACCTTAGCCTTACACTCACACAATCTGACCACCAAAATACAAATCATAAATGTGGAGGTTAACGAAAGAAAGAGGAGTTCATCCCTGGATGGAAGAAGCCTTCGGATGGTCTCTAGAAGGTTCAGGGTGTTTTTCTTTAGCAATGAAAGGTCTACCTGACCTGGTTCTTTCATTCCACACAGGCATACCATCAATGTTCAATCAAAGGTCTACTGAAATATATTAAGCTACTCTTAACCTACCTCTGTTCTTTCCATGTTATTTCTGTCTCTAGTACAAAATTTTCTGTTAAAGAAGTAAAATCCAGGAACACACCAACTCAGTTAACTGAAGTATACCTGTAGTTTGTGTTAATCTTATACCTGTCCTAACTGACTCCTGACTGATGTCTCTGGAACTTACAGTTTGGGTGATCTCTGTGGAACAGGAACCTTTCCAACCTTTACAGATGAAAGATTCACAGAGGAACATCCATACCACATTGTCATAGAATCATAGAATCATAGAGTTGGAAGAGACCCCAAGGGCCATCGAGTCCAACCTCCTGCCATGCAGGAACACCCATCAGAGCATTCCCAACAGATGGCCATCCAGCCTCTGCTGAAAAACCTCCAAAGAAGGAGACCCCACCACACTTCCAGGCAGCATATTCCACTGCCGGACAGCCCTGACCATCAGGAAGTTCTTTCTGAGGTTCAGGTGGAATCTTCTTTCCTGCAGCTTAAATCCATTGCTCCTTGTCCTGGTCTCTGGAGCAGCAGAACACACATCCACTCCCTCCTCGACATGACATCCCTTCAAATATTTAAACATGGCTATCATGTCCCCTCTTAACCATCTCTTCTGCAGACTAAACATACTCAGCTCCCTAAGCTGTTCTTCATAGGACACGGCTTCCAGACCCTTCACCATTTTGGTCAACCTCCTCTGGACACGTTCCAGCTTGTCGATATCCTTCTTGAATTGGGGTGCCCAGAACTGGACACAGGATTCCAAATGAGGCCTAACCAATGCAGAATAGAGTGGTACCATTACCTCCCTCGATCTAAACACCATACTCCTATTGATGCAACCAAGAATCACATTGGCTTTCTTGGCTGCTGCGTCACACTGCTGACTCATGTTCAGCTTGTGATCTACCAAGACTCCTAGATCCTGTTGTTATGATTGTTGTTACAATCATACTTACATCCCACCTTTGTCCCAGTTCGGTACTCAAGATAGCTTACAAGAGATAAAAACAATAGTTTAAAAAGAGATAAAACTATGATTTTTAAAATCAGTTAAAAACATAAGCCATTTATTTTTTAAAAAGCACAAGAAAAATAACGAATTCCAACACATCATTTAGATGGGAGGGGCCTTATACGCTCAGGCATTTCCACACGACAAGGAGTCCTCAAAACTGTCTGTGAAAAGAGACCAGTAAGGTACCAGTCTAACCTCTCTGGGAAGGGAATTCCAAAGCCTGGGAGCTGCCACCAAGAAGGCCCTCTCCTGTGTTCCCACCAGGTGTACTTGCAAGGGTAGCAGAACAAAAAGAAGAGAGAGAAAGGCCTCCCCAGAGCATCTGAAAACAGGAGAGTACAGCCCTTCAGATAACCTGGACCTTGGGTTTATCACATCGTGCTTCCTTCTTCACTACAAAACCCATTAAGTATATCCCAATATCTTCATTAGCTAGGAAAGGATTGCCAACATACAGAAGTGTGTTAATGTTAATGGTTAGGGAAACAATGGCCTGTTTTTAAAAAACATTTTAAAGACAGGGCATTTGATAAGGTGCTCTCCTGCTTTCCAGTTTTACTATTTTTAACCTGTTTTAAAAGTATATTGAACTGTGTGTTTTCAATTGTTAATGTTATTGATAGTTTAATTCTACTTCAGTGCATGTTTAACTCTGCCTGAATTTGTAAGCTGCATAGAGTCCTCGTTCTGAAGAAAAGGTGGGACACAGATGATGATGATGATGACGACGACGACGACACGACGACAGAGTTAGTATTTCTTATCTGACGATCCTAAATGGTGTCTCCTTCTTTGGTGTGGAATCTTAGTCCCTTTCTTTACAGGTTTTTAAACAGAGGCTGGATGGTCGTCTTGCAACTCTACAATTCTATGACTGTTTCTATGATTCTAAATCTGAAATCCTTCAAAATCTGAAACTTTGGAAAAGAGGAACCCAGTCTTCTTCCTGTAGGGAGCATGAGGGAATTACAGAGGCTCTCCTGGGACCACCTGTGTGTGGACTGCTTACCTTGCAAAGTCTCTCAGTTGGCTTGGTGTCAACTCACCTCACCTGGCTTTGGACCACACATGCTTCAAAGTGAGCTGACGGGAGGAAAAAGGCACCAAGCCAACTGAGATTTTGCAAACAGCACACGCATGCTCAGTCCTACGTAAGCCTCCATATTCCCCTCATGCTCCCTGCAGGAAGAAGGCAAGATGAGATGAACCGATGAAAGGGCAGCTGTGTCGAAAGAATGGTATGTAATCTCATTATGCATATGCAGGTATTTCTAAATCTGAAAAAATCCAAAATCAGAAACACCTCTGGTCTCAAGCATTTCGGATAAGGGATATTCAGCTTCTATTATAACTACTACTACTTGGGAAGCACCCACGGAATAAAGAATGAACTGTCTGTAAGCCAGAAGAAGAGGGGATCCAAAGGACTATTTGCCATTTGTAGGAACCCCCAACTGGAATTCCAGTTTTCCTCCAACTGCTGTCCAGAACTTCCAGTGAAGTCTCACTCCTACCATCCCAGCAACGTTGGCTGTTTTTGCAAGCTAGGAGTCGCCCTTTGCTCAGGTGGGAATACACGTGCTTGCTCCCACTCCCCTCTCTCTCTCTCACACATACACACAGACACACACACACGACACACACACAGAGGACGCAATGGTGCAATCACACTGTTGCCTTTCCTTGATAGCAACCTCCCAGCCAAAAGAGCCCCCTTTTTAATCATGTTTGTATTGATATAATTAGTAACTCATTTAACACCATCGATAGAGCTATATTCCTCTATAAACAGAAGAATTAAACTGTCAGGCCCTGGAATCGATACTCCCACCGAGGACGGGACTTGGCTGCTCTCCCATTGCAAATGGGAGCACAGGAGAGAGAGGCAGCTCTGTCCTTGCAAGCAACACGCAAAGGTCTTGTGTCTCCCTCTGTGTTGCCACAGCTAGGACAACTGAGTGGGGCAACAATCCCTCCTGAATAAGATGGAGGAGGGCAACCACCAGGTTGGGAGTTTGCAAAGAAAGCAAAGGAAGTTCTGGCTCTCACCCACATATTGTTTCAAAGATCTGGGAAGATCCTTTTGCGTAAGGACTGGACCACAGAGGCATAAAAGTGCACTGTTATTGTCTTTACTTTCCATCGAATTGGCTTCAGCTTGGACAACGGTATGCATGAGAGACCACCAAGAGACCCTGTTATGCCCTGTTTTATAAACCCAGGGCAGTCATGGCTTCTTTGACCAAGCATAAAAGAATTATTAAAATGTATGCCAGGCACACAAAAAACAGCACTCATATTTCACAAACCTGCCTTTCTCCTAAGATAAGACCCGAGACAGCTCACAACATGCATTAAAAATACAGCTGGAAAGCCATCAGAATAATATGAAACAGTTCTAAGAACAATTAAATAATATATGCTATTAGAAACAATACAGGTTGAGTCTCCTTTCTCTAACACGCTTGGACCAGATGTATTCTGTATTTTGGATTTTTTTGGATTTTGGAGTACTGTAGCTTTTTAGAATAGGCTTATATCTCATTCATTTACTATTTGTGTTGTGTATGGGATGAGAGGACGGAGAGAGACTGAGGATTTGTGAAGTGGCAGATATCCAAGCACAGTGGCTGGCAGAAATCCGTGCCTCCCACCGTTTCACAGATCCTCCATCTCTCTCTCTTGCTGCCAGCTGTCTGCTTCTGCCTCCAAGAAGGAGGCTATGGTGCTCCTGCTCATCCATCTCTCGTATCCTCAGTCTCTCTCTTTTCATCATCAGCCACCTACAGCTGGCAGCAAAAGGAGAGAGACTGAGGATCTCAGAGATGAATGAGCAGGGGTGCCGTAGCAGCCTCCCCAAAGGCAGAAGCAGGCGGCTGGCGGCAAAACATTTTGGGTTTTGGAGGTTTTCCATTTTGGAGGTTTTCGGAGTTTCAGATTTCCTGATAAGGGAGGTTCAACCTGTACCAAATTAAAACAGCTTAAAAGAATTTATGCTGTAATAATAAGAATAAAACTAGAGCATAAACCTCCCATGAGTGGTTCAGTTGCATGTTTCTACACGGCAGGAAATTGGACTAGATGGTCCTTGGTCCAGCTCAAAGCTTCTGATTCCATAGCCAACAGTTAACAGCCAAAAGCCTATGTTAGCGAAGAGGTCTTTGTCTCCAAGAGGAAAGAAATCTATAACCAGGGTGCCTGTCATGCCCTGGCTAACTTGCAATCCACAGCCTTCACTCAGAGGTAGACAGCCATGTTTATTTGTAGCAAAGAAAGTAACACAGCACACTTCTGAAGTTGCCGAGGCTGAAGCTTACATGGCATGCGTAGGTTTTATATTTTTCCATACAAATTTAGGCCTGCGAAGTTGTCATTGGAGAGGATTATCAATTAAACATCACTCCACCATGTTTGACAATTCCCAGACACTCAGTTGTTCATCTCTCTTTCATCCTTGAAGCAGAAAAATGTTTCCTGTCTTTTCTCTCCAAGCATCTCTGCACACATCCAGCAAATACCTTATGACAGGTGCCACATATCCTGACAGTACCAAAGCAGAAAAGACCCTCTCCCATTTCCTTTGTACAGTGCATTCCTCTCCACCCACCCAACGGTGGGACAGAAAGAAAGGAAAGGACCCTCTAGGAGAATTTAATCCCTGGGTGGGCACTTACAAACAAATAATCATCTCAGTGGGTGTGACCGCATCCCACGCTAAAGCCTCCATTTGCTGGGGGCTATGTCAATGCAGATGTGGGGGAAGACTTTGTACCAGATTGGGAAGCAGGGTACACCAAAATGGTGTTTCACCCACCTGAACAATCATTTCTCAATCTAAATTGCTTCCTCTGTTACTCCCAAAATGACTCCTGGACCACAATGGCTTTGGAGAAGGCCGTTTTGGCCTGCCTCCAGTTATAGCACTGTGATGCCACTTCAATCTCTCGGCTCTCTCCTGTGGGTTCCTGGGATTTGTAGTTTGGTAGAGATTTGTAGTTCGGTAGACAGAATTCTCTGTCACACAACAAAAGTGCACTCCCATATACTACAATTCCCAAGTTCCCTGGATGGGGAACTGAGATTTTAATCAAGGTAATGGGAGCATTGTAAATCAGGAGAATTCACTCCTTCCTACCCCACCCAAAAAACTAATTAGACCCACCACAGATTTTCCATTATCTAATCTAGCATGGCCGTAACAAAATTATGCTGGTAGACTGGAATTATTCTCCCACCTACCAGTCAAAAATATCCAACGGGGTGACCAGTTTGAACAGAATCATAATGCAGCCAAGCTATCCAAAACGTATGAAGCGAGGCACTTCAGAATCCTTCTAAAATTATCATCATCACCACCACCACCCCACTGGCTGAAATTCTATATTCAGGATACGGAGCATAAATTTATACCCAGAGAGCCATGAAACATTTCTGCAATGGCACCATATTGGTGAAATGTGACACCACATACCCAAACAGGCATTCACCTCTACACGTGCAAAGCATCAGACTGTGTATCAGTACACATCAGTGCAAAATGTGCAAATGTACACAGTGCACAGCTGTGCATAACACACATCCATACAAAACATTCATTTCTTTTTTTAAAAAAAATTCTTTAAATTTATTATTTATTTAACTAATCTATTTCCCACCTTTCTTCCAGCACAAGACTCAAGGCAGCCATCGTAAGCAAAGGCAACGTCATTTCCAACTTATGGTGACCTTAAGACAAACTTACCACAGTTTGGTAAGATTTATTCACAGGAGGTTGCCATTGCTTTCTTTTGAGGCTGACAGAGTGTCACTTACCCAGGCTGACCCGGTAGGTTTTCAAGACTGGGCAGGATTTGAATTCTGGCTTCAAAGTCCAACACTCAAACCACTATACTAGTATGCTGGTTCTCTAGCTTAGAAATTTACTCTAAAAAGCAGGAAGTTGTAACTCAACTGCCCTTTCCCTTAGCCCTGTATCATTTTTTCTAAAATTACTACAAGGCAGAGTTCTTATTTCCAGCCCACCTAAGGGATCCTCCACCCCACTTTCCTTCAACTCCTTCACATCACCAAACAGGGTGGTATCCAATACTCCTCTGCTTCTAGGACTTTTCTAAACACCTCATTTTCTTAATGTCATGGAGATTGTCTTACTTCAGGTCTGTGGATAATATGGGCTTAGCCTGCAGGGCCAATGGTCACACCGTCAACCGTGTTCGCTAAAGGCCAGGTATTTAAGACTCGTCCAGCAGCATTCTCTCTTGCAATTATTTCATTGGGGGAAAATAATATTGACTCGGCTCTTTTAATGTACTGAAGAAGCATACACATTGAGTTTTGTTTCTGAGGACCTCCTCATGTTTCGTGCTCTCTGGAACAAAAGCATACTGGCTCAGAAACTAGAGTCCCTATCACGCTACACCAGTGGCTCTCAACCTGTGGGTCCCCAGATGTTTGTGGACTTCAGCTCCCAGAAGCCCCAGCCACTATGGTCAATGCTCAGGGCTTCTGGGAGCTGAAGTCCACAAACATCTGGGACCCACAGGTTGAGAACCACTACGCTACACTATTAGAGCGCTATTATTCCACTTTAACTGGCTTGGCTGCACCCTGTGGAATTCTGGGGTTTGTAGTTTGGTGAGGCACCCGAGATCTCTGGGTGAGAATTCTCAAGAGAATTCTAGAGAGAATGCCTCTTTCTAAACTGCAAATCCCATGATTCCATGTAATATTGCCATGGCAGTTAAAGTACAATAACAGAGCTATAACACTGTGATAAGGCCCCATGACACTAGGGAGCAATAGCGTCAAACTTCAGGAAGACAGATGCCGCCTAAACATTAGGAATATTCCTGAAGGTAACAGCAGTTTGGCAGCGTAATCCGCTGCTGCCTCAATGGAGTGTAGTGGAGTCTCCTTCTTTGAAGGTTTTTGAATGGAGATTGGATAGCCATCTGCTGGAAATGCTTTGGTCTTCCTGCATTGCAGAAGGGGGTTGGACTGGATGCCCCTTGGAGTCTCCTCCAACTCTACAATTCTCTGGTTCTATGACTCATGCAGCCAGCTTCCTCACTACCACCACATAAACCAGTCCTAACATGCATGATTCTACAGCTAAATACCAGCACAGCATCCAGATCGAGGGAAGTCGTGATGCCACTCATTTCTGCTTTGCTCAGACCTCACCTACAGTCCTGTCTCCAGTTCTGGGCACCACAGTTCAAGCTGGATATTGACAAGCTGAAACGTATCCAGAGAAGAGCAACCAAGATGAACAAAGGTCTGGAAACCAAGCCTTATGAGGAATGACTTAGAGAGCTGGGAACGTTTAGCCTGGAGAAGAGAAGACTGACAGGCGATAGCAATCTTTAAATATCTGAAGGGAGGTCATGTAGAAGACAGAGCGAGCCTGTTTTTCTGCTGCTTCGGAGACCAGAACCTGAACCAACAGATACAAACTGCAAGAAAAGAGATCTCACCAAAACATTAGAAGGAATCGTTTGACAGGAAGAACTGCTGCTTACAATTCTGCCTAAGAGTGTGTTGGGCTCTCCTTCTACGGAGGCCTTTTAACAGAGGCTGGATGGGCAGCTTTCAGGAGTGCTTTCACTGTGTATCCCTGCATGGCAACAGGGTACACTCAACTCTATGATGCCAGCCTGTACTCAGAAAGTTACAGCCCACATGCTGGGGGGCAAGTAGACGGAAAGGAACTCTGCACTCACTCAGGAGCACACATGGGGCAGAGGGGAACAACCCCCTCCACTCTAAATCAGGGAAGGGTCACCTGCTTTAATAAGAGTGGCACAACCCAGAAACTCTGGCAACCCTATCTTAGGGCCTTTCCACACTATACTATATTATTCCACTCACAACATCCTGTAGAATTCTGGGTTTTGTAGTTCACTGAGGTCAAAGAGATCTCCGGCTGAAAATTCTAAAGGCCCCTCCCTAAACTGCAAACCTAAAATTTCAGAGCATGTTGAAGTGGAATAATAGCACTATAACAGTATAGTGCGGAAATGGCCTAAGCTGTGTCGAACACCCTAAGCCAGGAAGGAAATTCCAGGTCTTGGCTCTTTTGTGGTCCAGACCTGACCTTTTCAGAATTCCCTAACTATCCATGCCCTCTTTATTTGACTGTTTATTGGACTTCTATACAGCTTCCTTCCAACTCTATTCTAAAATGTTGGAACGCCTTTCCTGAGAGCTATTTATTGGTATCAAGAGCAATTAGAACTGATCACCACAGGAAGACATATCTGAAAATGAATTCATCCCTGGGGCTGAAAGTGGTGCTGCACCCTCAGTGTAAGACACCAGAAGAACCAGGTTTTACGAAGAGAATTCCTCTAGAAATGCTATGTTGCAATATTTCCTTTCCCCCAGATTTTAACGCATTTTTTTCTAGAGATGAGCTAATCCACATTTGTAAATACAAACGCCAAGATCCTGTTCGGTATTCGTGTGACCTGACACACACTCATGCCATTGCACTAGCCTGCACTGCAATACAAGCAATAGTGCAACCAGAACCACAAGCTGATGATTCAGTCACATCACTATTCTCATTAAGGATCAAATCCTCGCTAGAATTTGCCCTTCTGTCTGCTTAGGGTCAGCAAAATATCTTGTGAACTTCAGCACCAAGAGGCGGTTGCATTTGCACAAATGTGTTCTAGATACCACCCTTTCACAAGGACTGAAAATTTGCAATTGCTAGCAAAATGTGAGTCATGTTAGTATAAACACACACAATAGGATTCTGGAAAAATACAGGTCTCCAGCATGGTTGCTATGCCAGACTGCATTAATCCTGGGTACAATTTTGGTATCCTGTGGCACAAGGAAGCCCGGAAATAATTCGGAACTCGATCTTAGCTTGCATCTTTTATCATTCTCACTTCATTGGTTGGACTCAAGAGCATTTGGAACTGGCCACCACTGGATTATGGCCCCAGAAACTTCTCTGAAATTGAATTCATCCCTTAGGTGCCCTTTCAGGGGCACGGGGGCCAAGAAATAGTCAAGAAATTGGGGTATGGCATCCAGCCCCGTAAGTCTTGATAATTGCCCAGCAACCATTTAAACCGTAAATTCCTTGGGGCTGGGAATTTTTGCCTGCATTTCTAGAGTACCATCTACACGGAATTTATCCAAGGTTAAGCACTACACCCACTGGAAACCTTGGCTTTGAGCAGAGCTTGGGAAGTTATTTCTTAATATTTTTTTTAAAGTAACTTGATTTCATTACAGCATCTTCTTGTAACCTGTTGCCATTATTTGTTGCAAAACTGGGAAAGTAACTTGTTAAGATTGCCTATTGTGCAACTATACATTATAAGAAGTAAAAATAACTTGTCACATTATCTGTTCATACTCTTGCTTTTCTCTAGCCTTCTGTTCCTTTTTGAGAGGATGTATATACATTAATGGCACAAAACTTGGGTGAGAAAACACATAGGGCAACTGAATCATAGAATCATTGAGTTGGAAGAGACCCCAGGGGCCATCCGGTCGAAATCCCTGTGTTACTGCAGTTTAGGCCTACCTGGCAATAGCACCTGATATCACTTTGATATCATGATTCAGCCTTACCATACCACCCCTCTCCACATGTTTGAGAGGCCCCTGGACAAGCCCAGAACTAGGCTTGGCCATCAAACGCTGCAATATCCCAAGACAATACAGGCAGGCCAGAAATAGGCACATCACCGCTTTAGGAGACCTCTCCGCAAACACCCTCATTATGCCTGCACGCTGTTTACAAAGGACTCCCTGCCCTGAGCAGGTAACTTGGCAAGCTAGAAGCTTAAAGGCCAAGCACTGAGCATTTGCATACAGTCTACCTCTTTGTCAATTCGGACTCAATCATGCTAAATTGTGACCTTTCGGAGACATTGTCTCGCACCCAAAACTCACTGTTGTCCCCAAGTAAGGCATAGCCTGCAGTCACGTTTCTCCTTATAAAAACCCCTGATTCCGAGACTTTCCTTGGATCGCTCCCGAGTTCCAACCGCCTTGCTGCCGCATTACTTGGTGAGCTTCCCCCAGCTCCACGTGCTGAGACACACTGAACCCCAGCATCGCTCTCTATCTTCTTCCAGGCTTCAGGAACAGGTGTCATATCACCCGAACCAACCATCCCTCTAAAAATCCTGCATCTTACTCACACCTTTATTTTCCTTAGTTATCTGTGTGCTTGTGTTGCTTACATTGTGTGCCTGTATTTAACAAAGATCATCATTCAACAGAGAGAAGTGTAAGGTCCTACATTTAGATAGAAAAAATGGAATACAGAAATATAGGATGGGGGACACACGGCTGGATAGTGGTACATGTGAAAGGGATCTAGGAGTCTTAATAGACCACAAGCTGAACATGAGTCAGCAGTGTGATGCGGCAGCTAAGAAAGCCAATGCAATTCTCGGCTGCATCAATAGGAGTATGGTGTCTAGATCGAGGGAGGTATTGGTACCACTCTACTCTGCTTTGGTTAGACCTCATCTTGAATACTGTGTCCAGTTCTGGGCACCCCAATTCAAGAAAGACATGGTCAAGCTGGAGCAAGTCCAGAGGAGGACGACCAAAATGGTGAGAGGCCTGGAAGCCATGCCCTATGAGGATAGACTCAGAGAGCTGGGGATGTTTAGTCTGCAGAAGAGAAGGTTAAGAGGGGACATGATACCCATGTTTAAATATTTGAAGGGATGCCATGTAGAGGAAGGAGAGGGCTTGTTTTCTGCTGCTCCAGAGACCAGGACAAGGAGCAATGGATTCAAGCTGCAGGAAAGGAGATTCCACCTGAACCTCAGGAAGAACTTCCTGACAGTCTGAGCTGTCCAGCAGTGGAATCTGCTGCCTCGGAGTGTAGTGGGGTCTCCTTTCTTGGAGATTTTTAAGCAGAGGCTAGATGGCCATCTGTCGGGAGTGCTTTGAGGGTATTCCTGCATGGCAGGGGGTTGGACTGGATGGCCCGTGTGGTCTTTTCCAACTCTACATTTCTATGATTCTATGATTCTATGATTAATTATTTTCAAACCGGTCTGCTTCCTGACTTGGCCTGACCCCGTAAACACTGGGTTACAAGATCCTGCTAAGTTACCCTGCCTCTCGTAACGCTAAGCAGTGCTCTGAGCTAATTTTCCCCACCCACAGTTGAGCGCATTCTGGTGTCCCTCCCGGGACCCCCAGTAAACAGGATAACACCTGCCATGCAGGAACACTTATCAAAGCATTCCCAATAGACGGCCATCCAGCCTCTGCTTAAAACCCCCCCAAAACGGGGACTCCACCACACTCCCAGGTAGCATATTCCACTGCTGGAGAGCACTGACCATCAGGAAGTTCTTCCTCAGGTTCAGATGGAATCTCCTTTTCTGCAGCTTGAATCCACTGCTCCTTGTCCTAGTCTCTGGAGCAGTGGAAAACAAGCCCACTCTGTCCTCAACATGACATCCCTTCAAATATTTAAACATGGCTATCACGGCTCTTAACCTTCTCTTCTGCTGACTAAAATACCCAGCTTCCTAAGCCGCTCTTCATAGGACATGGCTTCCAGACCCTTCACCATTTTGGTTGCCCTCAATCTCAATACAGAAAGCCCTGAAATACATTGGCACACTGCCCAAAAGCCCTTAGACACCCACTTCTCCCATTTTTCAGGAACCTTTTAATCTGAAAATTGCCCCAAACTGTTGTGCTCAGATCTCATCTAGAATCCTGTGTCCAGTTCTGGGCATCACAGTTCAGGAACGATATTGACAAGCTGGAACACGGCCAGAGAAGTTTGGCCAAGATGGGCAAGGGTTTGGAAACCAAGACTTATGCGGGAACAACTTAGCGAGGTGATATGATAGCTTTCCTTAAAAACCTTACGGGATGTTATATAGAAGATGGTGTAAACTTGTTATTTGCTGCTCCAGAGACTAGAGCAGCCATTCTCAACTGTTTCTTGGCCATGGCCCCCTTAAGAGCTATTCTCAGGTTCCAGAGCCCCCTTGTTGAACAGGGGTACAACACAAACAGATAGAGAGAAAACCTGGACACCAAAAAAAAAAAAAACACCTCTCTAACATTCTGACATAACGAACAAAACTTTTAAAAAGACTATAGAAAATTATATTGCAAAAGCCTCAACTTTTGTGGGTTTTAGCTCTTAAACTGAGATGTGGTAGCAGTTTCAGCAATCAATTTACAGGGTATGCCAAATTTAAATTGTGTGTTGGAAAGATATAAAAATAGGAGGGAAACTGTTGACTCCAATTAAGATCACTGCTTGGGTATTTCATCAACTTAGTTACCAGGGCACCCACTAACCCTTGGGGCCCCCCTTCTCCAGTTTTCAGCCTGTCAACCCTTTCAAATGTGCCAAGGCCCCCTTGGGAGGGCAACACAGACCCTGTTGAGAATGACTGGACTAGAATTTGAACCCATGGATTAGATGGAAAAGAGACTCCACCTAATGAAGAACTTCTTTACTGTATGGGCTATTCGATAGTGGAACAGATTCTCTCGGGGGGGGGGGTGGAAGTCTTTCTATAAAGGCTGGGTGGCCGTCTGCTGGAAGTCCTTTAATTGTGTCTTCCTGCATGGTAGAATGGGGACGGACTGGATGGCCCTTGGGATCTCTTCCAACTCCGAGATTCTATGATTCTGGACGGTAGACTAGGTATGCTTAAGGCAGCAACAAAAAATTGGCTGTAGAGCTAGTTTCTACAGAACTGAGTCCCCTTCCAGCCTTACCCAACCCACATTCACCATTAGACAATATCTGTGAAGGGATGTCACTGGGAAGATGGGGCAACCTAATTTTCTGCTCCTCCAAAGAAAAGGATTCAAACTACAGGAAATGAGATTCCACCTTTGCGAGGACCATCATGAGGGTAAGGGCAGTTCGACAGGGGAATCCGCTGCTGCCTCAGTGGTGTGTGGTGGAGTCTCCTTCTTTGGAGGTTTTGAACAGAGGCTGGACAGCCACCTGTCAGGAGTGCTTTGATGATGGGCATTTCTGCACTAGCCTGTTATAGCGCTATGATTCTGCTTTCACCATCCTATGGAATCCTGGGGTTTGCAAACCCCAGGATTCCATAGGATGTTGCAAGGGGAATAATAGTGCTATAACAGTCTCGTGCGGAAAAGGCCGATGTCTTCCTGCATGGCGGAATAAAGTTGGACTGAATGGTCCCTGGAGTCTCTTCCAACACTAGAATTCTGTGATTCAATGCATTCTTTTTTAAATAGAACTCCATTCCACCTTCTCCTCACACACATACACGCACAGCAAATAAACTAGTTACAGTTAACTATGCTACAAAAAAATTCATTATTTCAAAGCTCAAGTTTTAGCAAGGCATCTTTCCTCTCCACCACCCCTACCCATTGCAAACGTCGGGTTTCTCCACAGCCAGCCAGGTGGGTCAAACTGCAGAATGACCTTGGCTCCAAGCGTGCACATGCGGGGTGGTAACGTTTGGAGTTAAGCGTCAAAATCCAAATCTCTCCCCAATTAACGTTTAATGGTCAGAGGGGCCAGACGGAGCCATTAGGAAGTTAATGTTTATGAAGCAGCTTGATTTTTATTAACGACTCATGGAATTATAGGGGGAAGCAGTCTTTGGAGCATAACCCATCTATGCCATTGCTACCAGGTATGTGCATGTGTGTGTGTTATGTGTGCCTGTGTGCCAACGAAGCAGGAACTCATCTAAGAAAGTGACCTCAGAACTGCTCCTAGGCTCGCAGAAAACCAGAGACCAATCCCCAAACGTGTCATAGTGTAACCTCCAAATTATATTAGGAAACAACTTTGAGACAGCCCTGCTTCAGAGCTCTTACACTCATAGGGCAGGAAGAGCAGCCACCATCATCACCTTCCCATGCTGCTGTTGTTGTCTGCCTTCAAGTTGTTTCAAACTTATGGTGACCTTAAGGTAGACTTATCCTGGGGTTTTCTAGGGCAGAGAGTATGTGATGTATCCAAGATCACCTAGCAGGTTTCCATGGCCAAGCGGGGAATTTGAACGCTGATCTCCAGGGTCGTAGCCCAAAACTCAAACTGCTACTCAAACCACTACGCTACCCTGGCTCTTGCATCTTCCCTAGATACCTGCTATAGAACAAGTGGCCAAGCACTGATATTAGGGCTTCACACTGCAAATTTCCACATGCAGAGCTATGTGCAAATTGTGCCAGGCAAACTTTTGCAGTGTATGGCAACTAGACCTGCGGAGTCAAAGACCATTTCTGCACTACCCTGTTATGGTGCTATTATTCCACTTTCAACATCCATTGGAACCCCGCCGTTTATAGTTCAGGGAGAGGCATTTAGAATTCTCAGCCAGAGAGCTCTTTGGCCTCAGTAAACTACAAACCCCAGAATCCCACAGGATGTTGAAAGTGGAATAATAGCGCTATAACAGTGTAGTGCGAAAATGGCCAAAGTTGGAGCAGGGAGTCAGGAGCAGTGGAAATCATTCTGGCTTCAAAATAAAAGTTTGTATGGGTTGACCGCCCCTTATCTGGAAATCCCAAAACTTCCAAAATCTGAATTTTTTCGACATCAACTTCAGCTGCTCGCTTCTGCCTTTGGAGGCAGTAGCTGCAGCACTCCTGTCATTCATCTCTCAGATCCCCAGCATACACAGGTAGCAAATGAGATGGAAGTCTGAAGAGTGACGTGAAGATCAGTGAAATGGCAGGAATCCAGGATTAGTGCTTGGCATGAATCCATGCCTCCCACCATTTCCCAGATCCTTGCGTCTCTCTCCAGTCTTGCACATCATTCACTGGCTATTTGTGTTGTGTATGAGAGGCTGGAGAGAGACTGAGGATCTGAAAGACTGAGAATATTAGGGACCTGGTCCCTGTATTTGGGGGAAAAGAATATGGTACTATATAGGAGATCCCTGGGAAGACCACCAGCCACCTGTTTCCACCTTCAAGGCAGTGGCTGCAGTATTCCAGCTCCACTCACGGGCTCACCAAAGGTCTCCTGTACAGGACTGTATCTTATGTATATACAAATAGAAGTATTCAAAAAAAAAAAATGAAATTTGAAATACTTCTAGTCCCAAGCATTTCAGATAGGGGATAGTCAACTTGCAATAAGAGATAGTCAACTTGAAATACTCAGAGCCTAGTTTGTTGCATAGTTACTTTCCTAAGAATTTAGGGAAGTTTTCTTGTTCAGAAATTTTAATCAAAAGAATATATTTTATGTCCTATCAGTTTAAGTAGCCTGATGATTCACATGCTGCTGATTAAATATCTTGTGCTTCCATTTTACTACCTGTATTTTTTTTTCTTAGTAATTAATATGCATTTGCCATGTATGAAGGAGTCAGAGGAGGACAGTAGAAAAATAGAAGCATTGGATTTGAGGATTTGGCGTATCAGCTTCACAGTCCCAGTGATAACATTGTGTAATGGAAGCAGGACAGAAAGCCTGCAACTGAACACACAACCAAGGAGTGTTTGCATCCACATGGAACATGCCACGTACAAGACACATCCATGCTTAATGTGCATCAGTGTGTCCCTCCATATCTGCAGATTCTGTATCCATGGATTCAACCAACCATGGCTTGAAAATATTCGCACCACTAAAAAAAAAAATCCAAAAAGCAAACTCTGATTTTGCCTTTTTGTATAAGGGATGCCACTTTTCTACACCCACAAATTTTGGTATCTATGGGGAGTCTTGGAATCAAACCTTAATGGACACCAAGTGCCAACTGTATTAATAAAGATATCTTTTAACAGATGAGCTATGCTAGGTGATGAATATATTTGGGGGAGAGGTCTTAGCTCCTTAGAGAGCTCATTTTCAAGTTTGGATTAAAAACCAGAGCGGAGTCACAACCTGGGGACACGGAAGCCACAGAATTATCATGGCTCAAGCGCACTTCTTAGTCCCAGCTAGGGAGAATTCATTCCCGCTAGAGCTACGCCAACACGCTTACATTAAGACTCGGAGTTTCAAAGGGAATTCGTTAAGTTTCCACGGAATCAACTTAAATCTGTTAGATCACACTGATGTTAAGTCTCACTGCTTCCATAGGTCTACTCTAGGTAGGGCTAACAACAGAATTCCAATCTTTATTGGAGTCATGAAATGTTCATTTCTGGAGGGGGCCAAGAAAACCCTCTGCTTAAGGATATTTCCTCAAACCCCATACTTATATTCAGGTTAGTTTAATTAAGACAAAAGAGAAGGTGATATGATGACCATCAATCTGGAACATTAGTTTGAGTTCTCTGTTAGAAGAGCTATAATATCCAGTTTATAAAGAGTGAGGTGGGACTGTGGGATATATGTGTTTATATGCAGAAAGGATAATTGGAAATCATTTTCAGATTTGTAGCTTATGTGCTTGTGTTTAAAAATCGTGAGTCAGTATTTAGTTGATTAGTTAATTAATTATTATTGTGTTAGTTCTTTTGTTGGTAGTCTGTTGTTACCTTCTATTTGATAGGAGCACTTGGTGCAATTTTAATATATGTAATATTTACCATAATTTGGGTCCCATACTGGGAAAAAGGCAGCATACACATATAATAAATAAATAAATTATCCATATATACATACAAAAGAACTAGATGTTTTTGGACTGCAGCTCCCAGCAGCCTTAGCCAGCACAGCTCAAGGATGAAAAATGCATCCAATCACATCCAAAAGGCAGCATGATTCCCACTGAGAGCAGAATGCAAGAGCACACAGAGCATGAGGCCAATTCCTTAACACAAACACTCATTTTCCCTTCTGCTCTTGCAAGCATGCATGGCACATGCATGCACGCACACACACACATAATCCACCCCTCCACTCCCCTCAAACAGACCACCCTTTCCCCCTTCCCTCTCCTCAGCCGGATGCCCTTTTGCATTTTTCCCAAACCAAAGGTGACCTTTCCCCTCTGTCCACCCCCCACCCCCTCCTGCATCCAAACAGAACCTTTAATCCAGGCTTAATATTTAACATCATTTTATAGAGGAGCATGTTTAATAAGCGCTGATAATGCAGCCCATCGGGCAGGTCATTAAACCCACGGGGGAGGGAGGGGAAGCCAACGGGGGCTCCATTTGCAAACATTAACCTGGCTTTGGGAAAAGACAGGGAAGGGGAAGGGGAAGAGCGGGCTGGATTCTGACCTTGGAATCAACCCACCCAGCTCTTGCCTCTCTCTCCCCCCCCACCCTTCGATCCCTCTGCTGGGATAGCACGAAGGGGGATCAAAGAGGCACGGGATAAGAATTACTCCATGGCTCCCCAGCACCCTCTTTGCCAACTGAGGCTCAATCACAGAATCATAGCATTGGAAGAGACCCCAAAGGCCATCCAGTCCAACCCCCTTTTGCTGGGCAGGAAGACACAAAGCACTCACTTTGACAGATGGCCTTCCAGCCTCTGCTGAAAAAAAACTTCAAAGAAGGAAACTCCACCACACTCCACTGAGGCAGCAGTGCACTTGACCTCACCATCTGAAAGTTTTTCCTGATGTTTAGGTGGAATCTCTTTTCCTAAAGTATGAGGCCGCTGCCCCGAGTCCTGGTCTCTGGAGCAGCAGATAACAAGTTTGCAACATCAAGAGCCAGCAAGGGGAAACAGTGTACATGGAAGGATACGGAGCAAGGCATTTTAAAGGAACAACCTAGAATCATACACAAAAGGTCGCAAGGAAACTTCCGAAAGATGCCCATCCAACCTCTATTGAAAGAGCTTCAAAAAAAGAGAATCCAACACCCTCCGGGCCTGTTTGTTGCACCCTCAAACAGCTCTCAGAACAACAGAATGAGAGTCTTAGTTGGAAGGGGCTGCAAGGGCCATCTAGTCCAACCCCATTCTGCCACGTGGGGATACACAACTACAGCACACCTTAAAGAGGCCCATCCAACCCCTCTTTGAATACCTTCAAGGAAGGAGTCCACGATGCTCTGAGGCATGGCCAATGAATCCTTTAACCCACATCAAATATCCATGTGACAATTAACGCTAGCTGGGAGCATCCACACCAGTGAATCTGCTCCAGATTGCAGTCTGAAGCCATTTCCGCACGACACTGTTATAGTGCTATTCTTCCACTTTCAACATCTTATGGAATCCTGAGGTTTGAAGTTTAGAGAGGGGCCTTTAGGATTCTCAGTGTAATGCGGAAATGGCCATTGTCATACGTTCAAAGACACTAATGTTTTCATCTGTTTTTCAAAAGTTTGCTTTTTCAGCAAAGGGCAAGGCACCTCTCTGCACATGGGCAGAAACATTTTGCACCAGAGATCTTGCCAAAGAAACCTGCTTCCATTTGTGTGCTGAATGGTACCCCACCCAAAGTCAAAACTATGCTCAGAGGGCAGTAGATGTCTAAACCCCCTCCACCAACAAATTCTACCAAGAACACAACTGCCAACTGGGTTACCAAAAAGTGCATATAAAATTAGGAGGGGAAATAAATATTACATTGCTGTGGTTAGCTAAGTAGCAATATGCTCAAAGCTGAACTACTGGAGCACATACAAACAAAAATAAATTCACAATGTACTAGACAGAGAAACAGTGAATTACAAGTAGGTAACAAAAAGAAGTAACAACTAATAGCAGGTATCCGGTGTAGACCAGCACGGTATAGTGGGTTGAGCATTGGATTACAACCATGGAGACCAGGGTCTGATTCCCCTCCCAGCCATGGAAGCCCACTGGGTGACACACTCTCAGCCCCAGAAAACCCCATTATAGGTTCGCCATAAGTAAAAAACAACTTGAAGGCACAGAACAACAATCCAGTGTAGTCTTATTTACCATTTCCATTTTGTACACACATTTTGGGTTCCTCCAGAGAGGGAAAGCGTCTCAAGAGGTTGTTGTATTTGGGTATTAAATATCTTCCAAATGACATTTAGGTTCTCCCAGACTTTTTTTTTGGTACACCCAGGCACCAGCTGCAACATTTTATTCCCACTCTTGCGTGGATTTATTTTTAGTTCTGAGACAAGTTGGAACAGTATGTTCCTTACTCTTCTCCTCCTTTCTTTCTTTTTTAAATGTTACATTGCAACAGCGAAATAGCACTTGTGCACTATAATTTTACGTCTCCAAAAAAAAAAAAATTCAAAGAGGAGAAAATCTGCCCTTCAGACTACAGGACAGAAGAAATGGGTGACAACAACTCAAGGGGCTCTTATTGCGAGATCTCGCATACCTCTTTAGAGGCCCTTTTCAATCTATTTGCAGCTGTGCACTTGGAGTATTTGCGTTTTGCAACGGCACTCTACCCAAAACGGCAAAATCTTTTTTCTCAAGAAAAATGGAGGTGCTGACCCTCCAGCCCGATGAGGCAGCAAAGTCTGCCAAAGTTCAAACCAATGAATTTAAGGGCAAATCTTGCAACGCCTCTTGGGCAGCACGAAAGGGAGTCACCACACCCCAAGTGTGATGTGAGTCAGCCCTCTCTCACCACGTTCTATGACGGTGGGGCAAGTTCTGAGCAATCCCCCCCACTCCACTTTAAAGACGAGAGAGCCTGGCTCTCTCATTAGTTGGTGCCCAAATTCGACAGGAAATCGATGGAGGAATTTGTTCAAGTTAACCTCTGACCTCTTCCCCCTCCTCCCAGCTTTGCAAGCCATGACAGGCCACGCTCCTGCCCCTCTTCTCCCCCCCCACAGCTTCTTGCACCTCTCAAATTGCAATGGGTAGGAGAGGCCCATTAAGCAGATCCACTGGCTGTGCTGGTTGCAGGATGCTGGGGCCTGTATTCCAAAAACATTTAACTTTTCCCATGCCAAAGCTAAGAGACAAAGGACTTTTTCAAACATTCCTTGACTTGCATTTTCTATATCAAGATGACATTCACAACCATTTTATCCCGTTCTTCCTTCCTCAGGTTTCTTTACTACACCAGTATGAAATGTAAATCTTTATTAATTTCATTCTTGCAGGCAAAAAAGGATCACTCAATCAATATTCTCTCCAATGCAATCAGTCCTCAAAAACTACACAAATATCAAGGACTATTTGGAGTTCAAGAGTTATTCTGCTCCAAAAAAAAAAGAACTTTTTTTTGTACAGAAAATTATTATTTCTCTGCACAGGAAGCAATGGAGGGCCAACTATACATAGAATGGTCCTGCCCTATGCTCTAAAAACTAACTCATACATTTCTACTGTTGTTATTTTATTTTTATTACTTTACTAGCGTATATACCCAGTGCTGCCTGGGATTTTATCTGTACTTCTCCCCATATTCCACAATCCAATCTGTATTCAGAGTTAACATGCAGAGATATTTCCTGAGGGAAATTCACTGCCCTCCTCCTTGCTGCTAGGCCTTATCTCCATAGCAACCAGCCTATTCAGAGCTCTCTGGCTGAGAATTCTAAGGGCCCCTCCCTAAACTGCATACAACCAGGATTCCACAGAATCTTCTTGGGCAATCATATGAGGTCTTTGCCTGACAAAGACAAACAAACTTTGATTTTTATATATTAGATTTATTTATATCCCACCTTTCCCCTGACAGTAGGACTGAAGGTGGTTCCCAACAGCTAACAACTGTTAGCTAACTCCTATTCATTCTCAAAACCAAAAGTTATTAAATTATTTTCTTCTTTCCTCTTAAAGGCTATTGGGGTTTCTGGTCTTTTTTGAAAAGGCTCTGATGACTTTTCTCTAATTGAACTCATTAATTTATCCATTTCAACTAACTCATTCAATTTTTACAGCCATTTTTCCACCATAGGAATTTCTGAATTTGTCCATCTTTGGGCACGCGACAGTCTCACTGGCATCATCATACACTGAAATAGTCGTCCATGGTTCCTCTCCAGCTGTTCTTCCCTAAGTCCCAAAAGAGACGTCCAGTCTGAGTTGTAAGTTAGTCTTTAATATTCTCTGAATCAAGGTAGGCAGCCTTGATCTGGAAGAATCATGCCCCTGCCCCAGCAGAATCAGGGACAACAGGGACCAAGTTCAAAAGATATCAGCAAGGAGGAAGTCCTTTGCAATGGGAAGTAACAACGGGGGCAAAAGGCACCCAGCTTTTCTAAAAAACTCTAGAAAGAAGCAGAAACTTTACACCGCCCATTAAGTGTGTCCACCTTGCACGCCCCTGCCCTCTGACCCCTGTGGCTTTTGTATTCTTGCTGAACCAAAACAAGGGCCCAGAGGGCTTCCTCATCTCATTGAGGGCTTCCAAACATCTCCTCCACTCCCCCATCTCCCATCTCAATGGTCTCACCAGCCCATCTCCAAAAGCACAGGCCTTGGAGAGGGATCCCTTCCTCTCCACAGCCTCCCTGGTATCTCAAGGCTCTGCCCCCCTCCCTTGTCAAAAGAGAATTGATGTATTAATGTCAGTTTGGAGAGCCAGGGTCCCTCCTTGCAAATGAAAGGCAGCCGGCTGGCCAGTTGGCTGGGCAGCAAACAGGAAATGGGAGGCGTACCCTGGGAAAAGGCTTAGTGAGCACATGAATGATGGGCTCCCCTGGGATGGAAGGGCAGAAGAGAGGAAAGACCAGAGCAAGGGGAGGGGATGAGGCCAAAGAGACTTCTTGCAGACCCACAACTGGGCTGGGGAGAATCCTCTCTGAGTTTGGCAAAGTGACTCTTTTTGAACATTGCAAAGTATGTGTGTTTTTATTTTGTCTGGGGTTTTTTGGGAGAGCAGAATGCAACTCCCTAAATTGCTAGCTGGGGGATTCTGGGACATGCAGTCCAAAAAAGTCATTTTTCCACATGCTCCACGGAGCTCTGCCTCCAAATGAAGCCCCAAGTCATCAGCCCTTGAAGCAAAAAAGTACTCCAGTGTTTGGTTTCACCATATACCATATTGCACACATACAATAAATGTGCTTTGACTTGGTATCTTTATTTCTTGAATTAGCGCAGGAGTTTTAAGTTGGCTGTTCCTAGACAGATGCTGGGAGAGGTTGACAGTCAGAATCCCGTGGATAGTGACTTTGGCAAAAGACTGAGAGCCCTTGAAAGATAAAGAGTATTGTATTTTGACAGCAGGATTCAACAATTAGTATTTCTGGGAGAAAAAAGCAGCTGAAACATTTGAGTGGTATCTGTAGTTAGAGAAGTTTTTTTTTATTATTATTATTTTAGCAGAGTTATCTATAGTTTGCATTAGGAAAGCTGGAAACAACCTTTTTACAATATTCTTAGTATCTTCAGTTAATTTTTAGGCCTTAGCATTTAGTATTCCATACCCTCCTTTTTTGTCTTTCTTTTTGTTTTTCTGGATTATTTGTTGCTACAGTTTGTTGCTTCTTTTTCTTCTTATGTCTGTATGCATTAATAAAATCCAAAAAAATTAAAAACCAGCTGTATTCACATCAAAGCTGCAGAAGTGGAGTTGTGCATGTAGAGCCATTGGGTACAGCAGCCAAATTGTGCATGGATGCGTGTGGACATTATGCACAAACACACACTGTGCATTCCACCTTCAGAGGCTCATGCACATGGGGTTGCACATTCCGTCAAGTGGTAACTCCGTGAATACAAAGTTAAGCTCCATCTCCTCACTCTGAGAACTTGGCCATATTTTTAAGTGCCTTTTGTCCCTTAAGTCAACAAACCTACGTACTACACCAGCTTTCCTTCAGCTGGTGCTCCCTGCCCCCAGATGCATTGGATTACAACTCCCATGATCTCCCTGGATGATGGGAGTGGCTCATGAACTCACTGAGAGAGTTAAATTACAGGGATGAAAAATGCCTCCCAGCGGTGCGAAATCTTCTAACACACACACCTATATACGCATGTATTCCCTCCACCCACCCAACAGGAAGATGAGTGGGCAAGGAAATGAAGAGGTGAAAAATAGCTAGTGAAACCTTTGCAAGATTGAGTGACTCAGAGCTTCTTGATACTCCCACCAGCTCCCTCAATACTGCACCATACATAGACCATACAAAGATCTCTGCCCTGGCTCAAACAAGGATTCAGTTCCATGAGCTAGGAGACAAGAGAGTTGCTTTGCACAGCAGTTTGGAACCTGCATTATTAGCTCCTATCTGCCTGCTGGTGGGGATCCATTCACTCGACTTAGAAAGATCTCCTTGGATCTATTCTAAACTAACCTGCCATCCTGCATAAACTTGGCATATAACTCAGCTGCTTTCAATATCTGGACCAAGGGTAGGGAAATAACTGCTGATGGGCCACTTACGGCCCTCAACTCCCTTTTTATGGCCCACCAAGTTCCCCCCACAAAACTCTTGAGCCCACCACAAATTCTGTCATGTGAAAATTTTACGAGAACCACCCAAAATGTCATTAATCACCTTTACCATTCCCCACCAGTCAACAAAACTAATGGGCCAAAGTTGACCAAAAAAGCAAGACGTTTTAACTAGAAGGACTTTCGGTTTGCATTGTGCGCTGATTTTCCAGGCAGCTCACCCAAGGGGCACAGGGGCAATAAAGTACTCCACTGAAGACAGTCGCCCACCCCAAGGTGGAAGACGGCAGGGCCTGTGATCAGCAAGCATGTCTCCTCCATGCTGGTGCAAGTTGAGTACCCCTTATCCAAAAATCCGAAATCCAAAAGGCTCCAAAATCAAAAACTTTTGAAAAATAAAACCCAGTCTTCTTCCTGTAGGGAACATGAAGGAGTTATGGGGGCTCACAGGTACACAGCCCCATGTGAGCCCTCATCATTCCCCCATATTCCCTAGAAAAGGAAGGCAAGAGGAGAAGAACTGACAAAAGAGTAGACCCCCACATGAGAACAGAATATAATCTCATTATGTCTACGGAAATATTCCAAAATCTGGAAAAAATCTGAAATCCAAAACACCTCTTGTTATCACCGTGAACTGGCCTGGCTTCGGTAGACATTAGGTATCATTTTGATATCGCAATTCGGTCTTGTTTTGCCACCCTCAGTCAAGTGTTTGTGAGGCCCCTGGACAAGCACGGAGCTAGGCATGGCTATTAAATGCTGAAACATTTCTCTTTACACCTAAGCAAGCCAGACACAGCCAGGTCTTGCTTTAGGAGACCTCCCGAAACAAACACTTCATTAAGGATGCACGCTAACACAAAGAGCCCCCTGCCCCGAGCAGGCACCCTGGCGAGCAGGACGCTCCAACGCCCAGGCAAGCTGCACCTGCATACTGGCCATCCCGTTCTCAATTCGAACCTAACTCAATCATGTTAAATTCTGACCTTTCGGAGACATTGTCTCACGCCCAAACCTCATTGTTCTCTCCCATGTACAGACTAGCCCACGGTCATATGTTCCCCCATAAAAACCCCTAGCTCCGAGAGCTTCCTCGGATCGCTCCGGACTTCCATCCAGCCTTGCTGCCGCTCTGTCGAGCGAACTCCCCTCGGCCGCCACGCTGAGTCTCTTCACTTCCATCTTCAATCTCTCCAGGACTACGAGAAAGGTGTCGTATCACCCATTTCCCCCAAAAACGCTCATTTCCTATTTCTTAGTTAGCTGTGTGCACGTGTTGTCTTATTAATGGTTATTAAACACCATTTTTGCTATTTTTAAAACCTGTCTGGCTGCTCTTCTGACCTGACGCTCTATACATAGGGTTAAAAGATCCTCGCTAAGTTACCCTGCCTCTCGTTAGCTTAAGAGAGTGCTCGAGTTAATTTCCCCATCTTGTGTTGTTGTTTGGTTAATTGGGTGCCCCTCCCGGGACCCCCATTCACAGGGTAACACTCTGGTCCCAAGCATTTCCAATAAGAGGTAGTCAACTGTGGCCATTTCCACACTACACTCTTATAGCACAATTATTCCACTTTCAACATCCTATGGAATCCTGGGGTTTGCAGTTTCGGGAGGGGCCACTCGGCCCCTCCCGAAACTGCAAACCCCAGGATTCCATAGGATGTTGAAAGTGGAATAATCGCGCTATAAGAGTGTAGTGCGGAAATGGCCTGAGTGTACTATGTGAGAGCTTACCCCAAGGAGGTGAAATTTAAAACAAACCCAGAGGGAGAGGGAGAGAAAGAGAGGAGGAAAGACATCTGCTTGCTGCCTAATCTGTTTCACAGGGAGAAGCAAAATGGATTAATCCATGTTTTACCCTGCCCAGGCAGAGCAGATGGGCTTTTCTGTCACAGCCTTCCGCTGGTCTCTCAGCCACCTGCTAGCCCCAGGAGTAACCAATCTTACAATCCTGAGGTTTGAACTCTGCTCATGGGGCCCTTTTGTGCGGGGAAATGCGGGGCCGGAGATACACCTTGGGAAAGCAGAGGATCGAGGATGTTGCGGCATCCCCGTTGTGAAAATGAGTGTGGGGACAAGGAAATCAAGACAATGAAGACCTGACCGTGTGAGGGAGCTTTTTGGTTTTAGCTTTTGGAGGAGTGGGTGCATAGCAGGGGATACTCTTAGATCAGTCTCTGTCATTGGAGATCTAGAATCACAGAGTTGGAAGAGACCCCAGGGGCCATCCATTCCAACCCCCTGCCATGCAGAAACACACGTCAAAGCACTCCCAACAGATGGCCATCCAGCCTCTGCTTAAAAACCTCCAAAGAAGGAGACTCCACCACACTCCGAGGCAGCGTGTTCCACTGCCGGACAGCCCTGACCGTCAGGAAGTTCAGACCACTAGAGCAATCCTAGGCTCCAGAATTACAGCATTCAACTTGTCAGAAATAACATTATCGGAAACTGTTTCTGCTTTGGTCAGACCCCACCTGGAATACCGTGTCCAGTTCTGGGCACCACATCGTAAGGAGGATACTGATGACGTCCTAGAACATGACCACAGGAGGCTGACAGAGGTGTTAAAGGGTCTGGAAACCAAATCCTATGAGAAAGAACAAACAGGCTTGTGTTTATTTACTCTAGAGAAACTAAGACTGTCAGGTGATTGTGATTATTTTTAAAAATCTTGAAGGGTTGTCAGGTGGAAAATGGAGCAAGCTTGTTTTCTGCTGCTCTGGTGGATTCAAATTACAATAGATAGATAGATAGATAGATAGATAGATAGATAGATAGATAGATAGCAAAAATAATTTTTAAAAGAGATTCCACCTAAACTTTAGGAAGAATTTCCTTACAGTAGAGTTGTTTAACAATAGAATAGAATACTAGGAAAGAGAATGAAGTCCCCTTCGTTGGAGGTCCTTAAATGGCCGTAGGATAGCCATCGATTAGTGAAACTTTCTTTGGGGTTTCTTGTTCTGGCAGGGGTTTGGTCTAGCTCACATACGTCAAACACAATGCACGCAGGCCAACTCTGGCCCGCCAGGCCATTTCATATGGCCATCGTACCTCCCCTGCAGCTGCGGCACCCCCCTTGCCTGGCGAGCCCACTTCCCACCTTGCGGGCCCCCGGCTGCTGGTATTCTGAAAAGGGGCCCAGCAGCCAGCATTCATGATCTGCTTCTACTTCTGACTGCTCTTCTGTCCAGCTCCTGTCGTCAGAGCGTTGCCTCGGGTTACCATGGCAACGCTCCGGTGCGGCTCGTGAGAGCCGGACAGAGGAGCAGTCAGAAGTATAAGTAGATTGTGAGTTCTGGCTGCTGGGCCCCTCTTCAGAATACCAGCAGCTGGGGACCCACAATGTGGGGATTGGGTTCACCAGGTACAGAGAGGGGCAGGGGGGCAGAAAGAGGTACAGAGAAAGCCGAGGAGCAGAAATATTATTTTTTTAAATATTTTTATTAAGTATTTCAATTACATTGCTAAAAGAGAAAGGAGAGCTATTACATAACATTTCTTCCCGTATATAACCTTTTTACAATGATCCATCCAGAGAAAGTAAAGAACCCAGAAAAAATAAACACACAATAACGTATCATAGATATTATCCTCCTCATTTTCCATAATTAAATTATACCATATATTTCTTAATACCTTAGATTTACCATTAGTTCTTAATTTCTTAATTCTCTTAATATTCTGATAGAGAAATATTATTATTTAATATGATAAAAGAGTAGATACATTTATATAGTCTTAGAGATACAACCGGTCCTTTGAGGGCAACCATAATGGTGATGCGGCCTGAGATGAAATTGAGTTTGACACCCCTGGTCCAGCTGATCTCCTGGGTTCACAGAATCATAGAATCATAGAAACATAGAGTTGGAAGAGACCTCAGGGGCCATCCAGTCCAACCCCCTGCCATGCAGGTACACCCTCAAAGCACTCCCGATAGATGGCCATCCAGCCTCTGCTTAAAAACCTCCAAAGAAGGAGACTCCACCACACTCCACTATGCTTTTCTTCCAACGCTACGATTCCATGCCATCTGGAAGGTGGCAGTCTGAGGAAGCATGTTCTAAGAAATGCCAAGACCTCAAAACATTTTGCTAAAGGCAGCATGAAGCATTATGTGATCTTCAGGCAGCACCCTGCACGCGGCTTGCTCTAAATAAACATCTCAGGGTCCCAAATCAACAAGCAACGCAAGAGATCTGGCAGACTCCCATCTTGGGCATGCCTGCACCCTCCTCCTCTCCCTGGGTATGGCTGGCACGGCTCCCACTTTGATTTTACCCTGGCATCATATTCCCTGGCAAGGCACAGCTGGAACAGAAAAATGCCACTCCAGAGCTGTGACCCCACTGTCCTCATAAGCTTACGGGATCAACACTGTTTCTGGCTAACACGGTCTCTCTACATGCCAGCTCAACAGGTGCTGGCGATGTGCATCAATTCCATCCAGCTGGGCAGGACGGGCCAAATGGGGACTCCCTGCTTTTGGAAAGAACAGACGAGTCTGCCGTGCAGAACTGCAGCTCAAGGAGGTCAGCTTTAAGGCAACAACCCTGGCGGGAATTTTGCTCCACAGCATTTCTGCCTGGCCAGGGTGTCTTGCCAAAGAATCTCACGATCATACTTTTAAAAAGTCAGCAGTCATGGCTGAAAGGGCAAGGAAGCATTAAAACCCCTAGAAGCCCTCTTCCTCTCTCTTTTCCTCGAGCAGAAATAAGCAGAAGGCTTCCATTTTGCAACGGCACACCCGAACACCATCCCCTCAGGAATGTAAATAATTCAGTAATGTCCAGTAATGACAGGGTGGGGCCCTTCACGCCACACAATTATAGCACTGTGATTCCTCTTTAACTGCCATGGCTAGGCTATGCAGTCCGGGGAGTTACAGTTTAGGGAGAAGTACCTAGAATTCTCAGCCAGAGAGATCTAGTGTCACACCAAAATACAAAAGTCAGGATACTGTAAACTCCCAGGATTAACCGCAGCCAATGATAACGAAAGCAGTATCAACATGCTATCACTGTGCAGTGTGGACAAAGAGATGTTGACAACAGATTGAGAAGTAGCAGAGAACCGAAGGCTAAAAGCAACCCTGCTGGGACAGAACTCGACTTATTCCTTCCTTCTTGGAAGAAAACAGAAGCCATGCTTCTAGCACAGAATTGTTGCTGCAGTTCTTGGTATTTGTGTTGTGTGCCTTCAAGACATTTCTGACTTATAACAACCCAAGGGAGAACTTATCAAGAGGTTTTCTTGGCAAATTTTGTTCAGAAGGGATTTGTCATTGCTTTCCTATGAGGAGGAGAGAGTGTGACTTGCCCAAGGTCAGCCAGTGGGCTACCATGGCTAAGGAGAGAATCAAACCCCAATCTCAGGAGTGCTCCAACCACCACACCACGCTGGCTTTCGTTGGAATGCATATTCTTCCTTTAAAAAAAAAAAGACTTGGTGTCCTGGATCCTCTCTTCTTAGTTCCAAATAAAGTAAACCCACTGAGCCAACAGGATTTACATGAGCCAAGTCTCAGCCTCAGAAGGGAATGGCAAACCTCGCATGAAAAAAAACAAAAGAGTGCTGTCAAAAGTTGGAGTCAATTTCAAGACACATAATAATGAAATTTACAAATTTGTGAAGCCTAGTTTGGCACTTGAAGCCTGGGCCATTTCCACACTACTCTATTATAGTGTTATTATTCCACTTTCAACCTCCTGTGGAATTCTGGGGTTTGTAGTTTACTGAGGCCAAAGAGCTCTCTGGATGAGAGTTCTAAATGCTCCTCCCGAAACTGCAAACCCCAGGATTCCATAGGATGTTGAAAGTGGAATCATAGTGCTATAACAGTCTAGTGCGGAAATAGCCCCACTGAGTGTACCTGGGGAAATCAAATAGAGTAGACCCACTGCATCAACGGGAGAGAAGTCATATTCTCTCAGCCTCGGAGGAAGGCAGCAGCACACGTCTTCCGCACAAACTTTGCACGAAAACCTTGCAAACAAGTTGGAGTCAACTTAGAGGCATAAAAGAACAGAATGTACAGTGTGAGGCTTGGTTTGCAGTTTGAGGCCTGGTGGTTTAGAGGTTGGAGAGCTAAACTAAGCTTCCGGGAAACCAAAGTTCAAATCCCTGCTTAGCCGTGGGAACCCACTGGGTGACCTCAGGCAAGTCACACTTTCTCTGCCTCAGAGGAAGCCAGTGATAAACCTGCTCTGAAAAGATCTTGCCAAAGGTCACCAATAAGTATTATCCTGATTTGGGACTCTTACATACGTTGCTTTTATGGGTTTAAGTCGACTTATGGATGACCTTTGGCAAGATCTTTTCAGAGCAGTTTTGTCACTGGCTTCCTCTGAGGCCGAGAAAGTGTGACCTGAAGAAAAAGACAGGAGCAGAAGAAAAGAAGTTGGTACCCCGTGCAAGATCAATGCACTCTAATTCAGAATGTGGATTTGTTTTCCAATCAGCAATTCTTAACCTTTTCTTTACCAGGGACCCCCTTTCAATATCTTCTGTTGCCACAGACCACCAAGCCTTAACTCAAAATTTAAAACCCTAAAATGCATCAAATATTTAAGGTCACTCTTGAAAAGTCTTCCAATTTGGAAAGAAGGGTGGAGAAAGTACATGCATACCTTCCTATTACAGTATTGTTATTGAAATAATTCTGTACAAATTTTTCTTTCGTTCTTTCTTAACTGTAAAAGCTCATAAGATTTCGTCAAGCCTTTGAAGACCCTCTCTGAGGATATCATACACGCACGGGGTCCACAGACTCCAGGTTAAGAACCACCATACCATATCCAATCATATCACCACCCAGTGTCAATTTCTGTATATTTTCAGGAAATGCAGATTGGAAAGATCAGTTGCTTAAGCTTATCAGACCATGTTTGTTATCCAGAAGGGAAGGAGTTAACAGTCTTCCTCTCCTCCATATAGATGATTGAATGCAAAGGCAGTGTGTTTGCTGAGCAAACAGGCTGGTTGAGGAGTCTACACACACACACACAGAGGGAGAGACCCCACATCCACATAGCTCTGTCACAGCTACTTGAGAGCAAACATTTAAACTCTGCATGGGATTCTGCCACTTCTTTAGCTATTTTCTAGACTAAGGCATTCTCTTCCCTTGTTTAGACTCAGCTGAATTAAATGCCACCATGACACGCGAAACAAATAGTCACACCACCATGCAGAAAAATGGAGGGGAATGGTGCTTTTTTAAAAAAAAAAAAAAAAAGAAAAGAAAGACCCATTGTAACCCTACACACTGTGAAAGAGGCTGGAGTACTAGGGCCATTTCCGCACTAGACTGTTATAGTGCTATTATTCCACTCTCAACGTCCTATGGAATCCTGGGGTTTGCAGTTTAGGGAAGGGCCGTGGAATGATAGCACTAACAGTCCGGTGCGGAAATGGCCTAAAAGTTCCTGAGCAGCAACATTTTGCTCCCACCTTGGAAGAGGAAAAGGCGCAAAAAGGAATCAGGCTCCCATTCAAGGCAGAAAGAAGAGTGGCCGCAAAAGTGTTGAGACGAGGGCCTCCAAGAAACTAAAGCGTGTAGAGGGTGCACATCTGCTCTGCTGAGATCTCCAAAAAACTGCACACTGGGTAAATTATCATCCTTCAAGGATTCTACGAAATGCGTTGTCTCAAACGCAACCCCTTCCCTGTGAGGAACGCAGCCAGCGCAGTAGTGGTTCGAGCGTTGGACTAAGATACTAGGAGACCAGTGTTCGAATCTCTGCTCAGCCGTGGAAACCCACTGAGTGACCTTCGGCAAGTCCCACTCTTTCAACCTCAGAGGAAGGTAGCAGCAAACCCCCTCCGAACAAATTCTGTCCAGAATACCCTTGACAGGGTTGCCATAAGTCAGAAATTACTTAAAAGTACACAACCAGAACAAACCTTAACAGTCAACTGTAGCATTTCTCCAACCAGTCCCACCTTGTCCCTCTGCAAGCCATGTCCATACCTCCATCTGTGTAGCACTGAGCAGCGAGTGGGATCTTACCACAGTATTAATAAGCCACGTAACGATCAGATCTTGGGAGGCCATAAGTTTACAAGTAACATAATTCTCTGTAAAAAGGCACCATTTCTTTCATTACAAACAAGGTCAAATATGTTGTGTTTTCTGATTACTTTTTAAATTTTACCTTTCAAGAGTTTTTTTTTTTCCAAAAAGGAACCCTTTCTAGTTACTGTTTTAAAAGTTATCTTTTAATGGCCTCTCCCCCCCCAAAAAAGTATCCTTTTCACTTTTAAAAGTTATTTTTAGAGGGTGACTTTAAAAAAAAAAAAAGCGCTCGTTTCTGGTTCCTTTTCAAAAGGTGACATTTAAATGCACTGACAAAAAAGTTACATTTTCAGTTACTTTTCAAAAGTTATCTTCTTGATTTAGAGGCATTTGAATAGGAATTTCAAGTTTTATGCTGTTTTTTTTATTAATCATAGAGGGTTCCCTCCTACCACCAAAAGCAAAAAAAATAAATAAATTAAAAATTAAAAATCAACACAGCACATTGCACCACCAGATTTTTTAAAACAAATGGAATAAGTAATTGCAATGGATTACTTTTCAAACCCTATTACTATATAATAGGAATGAACAGCTTTTCAAAAGTAATATCTCAAGATCTGGTGTAAAAATAGCAACAGGACTATTAATTATCAAGGTAGAAACTGTAAGGGAGGGGGGAAGAGGAAAGTGTGAGCTGGGGGAGCCCTTAGGCGAAAGACATGGCCTTTATTCCCCTTTGACATCAAAGGATGACTCTGTTCATATTGCAAAATTTCAGCAAAGGTTTGAAACAAACTGGCCAACGATGGACAGCAGGGGTTATTCGGAACTCTGGCTTGACACACCCGTTTTTCAGTTTTTTGGGCACTGCAAAATACAGGGGGCTTGTTGCAAAATACTGCAAAGCCACCACAAAACTTTGGCACAGGTTTGGAGAAAATCAGGCAACGCTGGTTTGAGGAGCGGTTTGGCGAATCCAAGAACCAGCGTGGTGCAGAGGTCTTGGACTATGATCCTGAAGAGCGGGGTTCAATCCTAGCTTGGCCATGGACACCCATTGGGTGACCTTGAGCGCATCACACATTCTCAGCCCCCAAAACCCCTGTGATGCGTTCACCTTAGGGTCGCCAGAAGTCAGAAATGACTTGAAGAAGTGCTACAGCAAACCATTAATGTTGTTGAGGTGTCCCTTTCTCAGTTTTAGGGCGCCGCAGAATGTGGTGGTTTTCTTGCAAAATGTTGGAAAACAACTGCAAACTTCTGGCTGAAGTCTGCAGATGTTTCCAGATTTCAGGGTCCGTGGTTAACAAAGCTGGTGGATGACACCTTGCTAAACTTCCAAATGCAGGGTACCTTCCCACCATCACCTCTGGGCAGGATGCTAACAGGGCTGACTCTGCTGCTTCATTCTTTAACAGGCCCCTCAAGTGAAGTGAGCCGGTGCTTCACAACCAGTGATGCTGGGGGCGAGGGGGTGGAGGAGGAAACAACCCTCCCAAGAGCCTCTTGAAGAAAGAATGCGCGCTGCCCACCAACAACAGCCATAAATCCAGCTGGCCGAACCATCGCCTTCCTGACAACAAGCATCTCACGTTTCCTTCCTGTGTGATCACAGCTTCTTTTTCCCTCCCGCTCTGACCTCCTCCACCCTGCGCCCAGCCAAACCTCATCAGGAGATCCTTTTGCAACATATTAAAGACCCCACAACAGCTATTGCTTTGGAATGGGCAAGGGAGGCAGAGGTCTTTCCCAGCAGTGGGGTATCACAGAAACATAGAGTTGTGAGGAGTCCCAATTGCCATCCCACCCTCCCAGTCCCTGATGCAGCAGAATAAACAGCTAAAGCACCTCTGATAACACAGCCATCCAGCCTCTGTTTAAAGGAGGAGAATCCCCTTCCTTCTGAATCATTCCATCTGTCCAAAAGCACCTACCTGCAGGAAGTTCTTCCAGAAGTTTAGTCAGAATCTCTATTTCATAGAATTAGAATGTGTTTTCCATAGAATTAAAATCCATGTAGTGGTTTGAGTATTGGACTATGACCCTGGAGACCCGGATTTGATTTCCTGTTCAGCTGTGGAAATCTGCTGGGTGACTTGGGCATGTCACAAACTCTCAGCCTCCCAAAAACCCATGACAAGTCAGAAACAACTTGAAGGCACACAACAACAAAAGCACGGGTTTTTTGGCCTTACCCTCTACAGCAGCACAGGGCAAGATCGCTCCAACATACCCTCCAACCCTGCACAGATTAAAACTGGGAAATATGTGGCCAAGCAACATGAAAATGCGGTCACAACGTCAAAAATTATTAAGGAGGAAGCACACACAAGCCGGAAGAGGCTGCAGCAGTTGGATTTTCCCAGAGCCTCCTGGGAAGGGCAAGATTCTGCTCCTGCCTCTCCCCTCTGCTGAGTTAATTGGTTGCAAACTATTTTTCCAAGTTGAACTCAGGCCATTTCCGCACTACACTGTTATAGTGCTTTTATTCCACTTTCAACATTCTGTGGAACTCTGGGGTTTGTAGTTACTGAGGCCAAAGAACTCTCTGGCTCAGAATTCTAAAGGCCCCTCCTCTAAATTGCAAACCCCAGGATTCCACAAGATGTTGAAAGTGGAATAATAGCACTCTAACAATGTAGTGTGGAACTGGCCTCAGTTTGCAGCAACTGAAGTAAGCTAAATAAAAAGGGGGAAAGTGGGAGGAGAATGAAACTGGGACATTTTGAAAGTGGCCGGAGGAAGTGGGAGATCCAAGGGCAAGCAGAAGGTACACTCCTCCTTCTACCCAAAATGTTTTCAGATATTTAAAGACAGCTGTGTCATATCACCCCTGTATTTTGAATGTATTTTGATACTCCTTTTGAGATGCCTTGGAAGGATCTGTATCCTAGTGATGCAACTGAGAGCTTTATCACACTGCACTGTTATAGTGCTATTATTCCACTTTAATTGCCATGGCAATATACTATGGAATCCTAGGATTTGCAGTTTAGGGAGAGGCATTTAGAATTCTCAGTCAGAGAGCTCCAGTGCCTCACCAAACTACAAACTACAAATTCCAAAGGATGCAGCCAGGCAGTTAAAGTGGAATAACAGTGTTATAGCAGTGTAGTGTGATAGGGACCTTAGTTACGCCTTCAGCACTACAAAAGGAATTCCTTCCAAGTAACTCATTATCAGAAACAAGTTACGGGCAAACTCTGGAAATCTCCATTTTCTCAATTTGTGGTCCATATTGCAATGGTTTGATTTTTTCACAGAATCAGAGCGTGAAACCTCAAGGGAACTCAAGGGAACATCTAGAAAGCACCACCAAGAAGGAGCCATCTAGTCTCTGAAGAGCTCCAATGAAGGAGAATCCACCATTTTCCAACCTTGCAACCAGTCTAACTTTGGAAGCTAAGCAGGTTTAGTCCTGCTTCGTACTGGGACGGGAGACCACCATCAAACACCAGGTGCTATGGGCTCTATTTCTGAGGAAGGAACTAGTAAAAACTCCTCTTTCTTGCCTAAGAAAACCCTAGGAAATTCACTGTACCGCAACAGGCAACTTGAAGGCACCTAGAGACACACAACTAAATACTCTAAGGTACCAAATCCTGTCTGATCTTGGAAGCTAAGGCATGATCAGCTTCGGTTAGTATGTGGATGGGAGATCACCAGTGAATACCAGGTGCTGTAGGCTGTATTTCAGAGGAAAGAACTGGCAAAACCCCCTCCGAAGATTCCTTGACTAAGGCCATTTCTGCACTAGACTGTTATAGCGTGATTATTCCACTTTCAACATCCTATGGAATTCCGGGGTTAGCAGTTTCGGGAGGGGCCACCGGCCCCTCCCGAAACTGCAAACCCCAGAATTCCATAGGATGTTGAAAGTGGAATAATCGCGCTATAAGAATGCAGTGCGGAAACGGCCTAAGAAAACCCCGTGAAATTCAAGCCAATAGGCAACTTGAAAATGCACACGCACCATTCCACTGCTGGGCAGCTTTCACCACTAGGAAATCCTCCCTCGTGTTTAAGCCAGAGTTTTCAGGGTCTCGGTGTCAAGACATTTTCTGATTAACAAGAAGAACGACGTCATCAAACACGGAGGGACACTGCCGTATTCCCCTCTTCCTTCAGAGCTCAGCTGCTATTCTGACAGTTGCTGGAGTGGAGAGTAATTTTCCCTTTAGGAACACAGTGCACTGAACTATCCCCCAGGTTCTTCCAGAATTGCAAGTTGTTTTCACTCCCTCATCCAGCAGCCACATTTTTCTCCAGGTTTTAGCATTTCTTGGTTTTGCACTAGAACTCTTCCTCTTTTTCCCAAGTATTTTTATCAATTGTACAAATATTTCTATTTTTACATAAGAATTTATGTCCATGTATATATAATATACAATACAGTATCCAGTGTCCTAGGTATCTGATTTGTACATTCTCCACCTAATCTTACTGCTATTAAATTTACATTTTCATGAGCGTCCTAAATTCCATTATTTATAATATGAAAATAATTATATAATAAATTAGAAGAGTCTGCCTTTCTTCTTTTCTGGAATTCTTATTCTATCTCTAAGTATCTTCTCTATAACTTCCTCACCACCTTTGACCCAGTTATACATTACACCATTTGTTTTTTTTTTATTTTCGTATAATTTTCTATCACCATTTGTAACCATCAAAAGTATTTACATACTTGCATGCTTGTATTGGCCAACCTATTTTTTTTTTGTCATCTTTCCCCTTCTCTCCTTTCCCTTTCTTAAAGACATAAGTGACTAAAGCCATAAATATTTCTCATTTCCTTACATTACATTTCTAAGACTTTTTGTACAATTTTAAACTGCAAATCTTGACAGTCGAATCCCTTCTTCCTTTTTCAGAAATTCCAAGAAAGGCTCTCAGTCTTTCTGAAATTGCTCTGCTGTTCTTCCTTTCAATTTCATTGAAAGCCTGTACATTTCAACAATGTCTAATATTTTTGAAAAACCTCAGTGTGATTTGCTGATGTGGTACAACTGTCTGAAGGACAAATTGTCTCCTCTCCAATTTTTATTATTTTTTTTTGAAAGTCACATAATTGTACACATAATTGTATCCTTTCTCTTATGCAATCTAACACTATAACTCTAAAACTCTAAAAACTCTAACTCTAAAAAAAGCAGAAAAGAAAGGAATATGTTATTCCAGTATGTCTCAGAGCTAAAAAGAAACCCACTTGGACAGGGGAATAAAATGTTGCAGCTGGTGCTTGGAATTGTCAGAAAATAACCTAGAGCAACAAAAATGTTTTGATTTTTTTTAAAAAAAAAAGCTATAGCAACAAATACCACACACTCTGATACATTTGTTCTACCTGGAGAGCCCTCTGTTGCAATGTAAAGTGTTTTCGAAATGCCTTTGTCCTTAATGGGCAATTAAAACTTATTAACTTTACAAAAGACCTGCTCTTGGTGGAGATAAGCAATACTAGAGCTGGCTTGCACATATGGATTAACAGAGCCCATTTCCGCACTAGCTTGTTATAGTGCTATGATTCCACTTTCAACATCCTATGGAATCCTGGGGTTTGCCGTTTCGGGAGGGGCCTCCCGAAACGGCAAACCCCAGGATTCCATAGGATGTTGAAAGTGGACTCATAGTGCTAGAACAGGCTAGTGCGGAAATAGCCACAGTTTGCCTGCATTTTATAGACTCTCCTTGCAGGCCTGGTTAAGGGAAAATATAATGATGAAGACTTGCTCTCCAAAATATACCACTGAAGGGGGAGAGTCAGGATCAAAATCCACCACTCCACCACCCAGCCCATGGGGCGGGGGGCTTAGCCAAGTCCTCCTGACCCAAGTGGCCCTCCTGGGTTGGTTATACACAGAGCCAAACAAGAAGACACATGAAAAAAAATGCATGAGTGAATTTTGCACACTGGGTGCTGAGTTTTTTAAGCTGAAATAACAATCATGAACAGGCTCAGTCCTACCAGAAAGGAAGGGGGTTAACCACTAACCCCCGCAACTGCTGGCTCCAACGTCATTCAGCCAGTGAATGTTCTCTGAAGCTTACTCCAAACTTTAAAGGGTGCTTTGTCCATGGTTCAGTGACTTAGGTTAGCACCTCTAATGTTCAGACTAAAACCCAGAGAGAATTCAGAAGCCATCAGCTGCCATGACTCCACATATATCATAGAATCAAAGAGTTGGAAGAGACCCCAGGGGCCATCCAGTCCAACCCCCTGCCATGCAGGAACACCCATCAAAGCATTCCCAACAGATGGCCATCCAGCCTCTGCTTAAAAACCCACAAAAAAGGGGACTCCACCACACTCCCAGGCAGCATATTCCACTGCCGGACAGCTCTGATCGTCAGGAAGTTCTTCCTGAGGTTCAGGTGGAATCTCCTTTCCTGCAGCTTGAATCCATTGCTCCTTGTCCTAGTCTCTGGAGCAGCAGCACATCCACTCCCTCCTCGACATGACATCCCTTCAAATATTTAAACATGGCTATCATGTCCCCTCTTAACCTTCCCTTCTGCAGACTAAACATCCCCAGCTCCCTAAGCCGTTCTTCACAGGGCATGGCTTCCAGACCCTTCACCATTTTGGTCGCCCTCCCCTGGACACGTTCCAGCTTGTCGACATCCTTCTTGAATTGAGGTGCCCAGAACTGGACGCAGGATTCCAAATGAGGCCTAACCAATGCTGAATAGAGTGGAACCATTATCTCCTCGATCTAGACACCATACTCCTATGGATGCAACCAAGAATCGTGTTGGCTTTCTTGGCTGCCACGTCACACTGCTGACTCGTGTTCAGCTTGTGATCTACCAAGACTCCTAGATCCTTTTCACATGTACTGCTATCCAGCCACACGTCCCCCATCCTATACTTGTGACTTTCATTTTTTCTGCCCAAGTGCAGGACCCTACATTTCTTTGTGTTGAAATTCATTTTGTTAGCTTTGGCCCAGCTCTCCAATCTGTCAAGGTCATATTGAAATTTGATCCTATTCTCTGATGTATTAGCAACCCTTCCCAGTTGGGTATCATCGGCAAATTTGATCAGCATGCTCTCAACTCCCTCATCCAAGTCATATATACACATGCCATCTTGCTTTTGGGAAGTGTCAGGGCAAATATTTGGTCTGCACTCCCATCAGACTAACAACACTGCCCCAGTGCAAAAGCATGGGTGCTAAAGATGGCCAGACTCACCAAATGTCAAAATGCAGCCCATTCATCCCAGTAAGGCTTCCACACCAAGGCTTCTCTGTGGATTGTGTCCTGTGTGAATCAGAACAGGCACATGCGTGATGGGGGGATGAGCCTGGAAAAGCATGCAGGACATGCCCAGCGATACCTCTCGTTGTTATTCTTAATTGCCATTTAGTGTTGGCCATGTTTAAATACTCGAGAGGGTGTCACAGAGAAGATGGGGCAAGCTTGTTTTCCACTCCTCTAGAAACTAGGAGACAAATGGTAGAGATAGCTTCATTTGCACAGAAAACAGCATTTCCTGCACAGAAAGCAACACATTCTATGCAGGAATCAATCCTTCTCCATCGAAATGCTCTTTTCCGTGCAGAAAATGCTGTTTTCTGGGGGGGGAAGCAACTATGTGTGAATTTTGCACAGACTAAGTCCTAAATTGCGAACAGCCTTCAAAAACGGTGCCGCTTTTGAAGACTTTCTTGCAGTGGGAAAAAATTACTGATACTACTTGTTACTACTTTCAATAAAAACTTGTTGAAGAATTACATCCCTAGAATAAATACCTAGTAGACTGTGTAACTGTGATGCAGTCCTATATTTCCATGAAAGGAAGCCCCACAGACTTTGAAAGAAGACTGCTGGAAAGACTCGCTGTTGCTAACACAAACTCACACCTTAAGCCTGGAGAGTTGTTGAGAGGCCATGAAATCTTTAGGACCACCCTGGTGTTTTTGCCTTCTTGCTTCCCCCTCCCTCAAATATCTCCCCCCCGCTGCAGATCCTCCATCTTGACGACAGACAGCCGAAAGCCCCCCCTTTTCCCCTCCCCTCCCCCCAAGGCTCTTTATTATCAAGAGGAGAGCCGGCCTTTCATTATTAAACCAATTATTGGATTAGTCCGGCCTCAGCCCGGAGGGTAGGGAGCAGGGTCACACACCTCCCCTCCCTCTAATTCTCGTGACACATTCAATTACACAGGAGCAGCTGGACAAGAGGTTCCCTGCATAAGCCAAGACAACTCATGTTTTTTCACCATATCCTTTCTCTCCCCCCCCCCACACTCTTCATACCCACCTCCCCTTCCTCATGGGAGATGGGAAACAGGAAGGGGGCAACTGAGGTCTGCGATTTCCGGGGTTGTGGGTAACTGGAGGTGAATTTCATGGATGATGGGTCAGTGCAGGAGAATTGGAGGACAAACCTGGAGCATCCCAAGTCCAGCTTTCCCCTCCTCTTACCTGCAGCTGTTCTCTCCCTCTTGCATGGACCTATCAGTTTTGTTAACTTACCACGGCCCTATGGATGACAGACTTCCAGGTCACCCATCAGCAACTGCCCAGCTCAGGTCCTGCAAATTCAAGGCAGTCATGGTTTCTTTGATGGAATCTACCCATCTTTAACACAATCTTCCTCTTTTCCTTTGGAGATTTTTAAGCAGAGGCTGGATGGCCATGTGTCGGGAGTGCTCTGATGTGGGTTCCTGCATGGCAGAAGGGGGTTGGACTAGATGGCCTCTGAGGTCTGTTCCAGCACTACGATTCAATGATTCCTACTGATGTCTATCTTTGCTGTTGTTGTTGTGTGCCTTCAAGTCACTTCTGACTTATGGCAACCCTAAGGCAAATCTATCATAGGGTGTTCAAGGGCTGAGAGTGTGGGACACACCCAAAGTCATCCAGTGGATTTCCACGGCTGAGAGGGGAATCAAACCCTGGTCTCCAGGGTCGTAGTCCAATGCTCAAACCACTACACTGCTCTGGTTGTCACTTTCTACCATCTCAGGCTGAACAATTAGCAATAACCTTGCTATCTTCTCAATGGGCCATGCAAGTATACAAAATCAGACTCCAAACTGAACTAAACTGTCAGAGTCATGATCCATTCACTGATGGTTTTAAAAATGTCTTCCTCCAAACCAAAGTCAAACACACTACAGCAGTCAAACCACCCTACAGCAGCTTTTTTTCACAACTTGGCTAAATGATCTTGAGAACGGCCTAACAGGTGGTAGCACCAGCCCCATGCACTGCGACTGTCAGGTTGGCTTTGCTCTCCTGTCCTGCAAGAAGATATAATGTGATGCCTTTAACGTAACACACTGTAAAGCCATGCAATGCCATGGAGTGCTGTGATATTTAAAACAAAGGCTGGAAGGGACGATGGAATTGGGTGAGAAACAGTGTGCTGGGAACGAGGGAATGTTGGTTTAGCAAACTTTCGTAAGAGGCAACAAACACAGCCGCAAGGACATGCAGCTGGCCGGTGGCATGAGAGTCTGGGAGAAGAGTTTTAATTAGCTGTCTTGCATGCACAAATTTGTAATTTTACAGCTTACAAGGCACTGTACATTCGATAGTTCTTTAGTCTTGGCAATTGTCAGAATGCACTGTGGTTACTCTAATGTTCCTGAATAAAGCTTTTGGAAACTTCCAAGCCTAATTTCTGGGACTGGAGTTATCCTGTCCATGACAGCAACAAAGGTAGGAATCACACATCTCTCCAGATGTTGTTGGACTATAGCTTCCAGCATCTCTCATCATTGGCTCTCCTGGCTAGATGCTCATGGGAGTTGCTCTCCAACAACATCCGGACAGCTACATGATTCCCATCACTGGCCTAGAAGCTGAAAATTAAAAAATTCCATAGCACATGATCTGTTGTTTCACAATATGGGTTCTGTGCAGAAGCTCTAAGAAAATAATTCCATCCAGGGCAGCCCTGGTATCAGCATAACAAGCCAAGTATGGGAAAATCACCTTTTAGACTACAGGTATACCTTAGTTAACAAAGTAATTATTCCTGGGCATGACTTAAGAGAAGCTTTGGTATCAGAGGCAGAAGAAACATAGAAAGAACAAAGCTACGTTGCTAAACATGAAACAACCAGGTCAGGTAAGCCTTGCCTAAATAAACAAAAACATTTTGAGACACCACCTGAAGGAGTCTTAGGAAATGCATTGAGGGATGAGTTTTTTCCCAGCAGCTTCCACTTTTCTTATGTTTTCCATTGTGGTGGCCAAACTTGTACACCTATGTTTTTCTTTTCTTTTAACATGCTGGGGGTATCTGGGGAGTGTTATCTGCTTTCCATTTTTCTTCTCTTTTTTTGGTGTTCATCCATGCTTAGTACAGGCTTCCCCATTTATCGGATAGGTTAAGGCCCAGAGCACTGTCAGAAAATGGAACTGATTGAAAAGCAGAAGCCATGTGCTGTACTGTGGGGAGAATAAAGGACTTTACAGAGGCTCACTTGGGACCAACCCCGCATGTGCTGCTTGCAAAGTCTCTCAGCTGCTTAAATGGTTTTTTCCCTCTCTCGGCTAGCTTGGCAAGCAGCCTGCACATGCAAACTAACCCACGTAAAGCCATTTCCGCACTAGCCTGTTATAGCGCTCTGATTCTACTTTCAACATCCTATGGAATCCTGGGGTTTGCGGTTTCGGGAGGGGGCCAACTGGCCCCTCCCGAAACCGCAAACCCCAGGATTCCATAGGATGTTGAAAGTGGAATCAGAGCGCTATAACAGGCTAGTGCGGATGTGGCCTGAGCGTCCATAGCCAAGAAGACTTGATGAAAGACCAGAACCCCCCTTCAATTAATGGAACTTGTCCTCCATTTGGAAGCATCAAAAAAGGGAGTCGTCAGACAACGGGACATCAAAAGGCAGGGACTTCCTGCAAGGGATTCTAAAGGCAGCTGCTGTTTACTCAGCCTGTTGTAGATATGCATTCACCTAGCTACAACAGGATTGGCTGGGACCGAATCCTTCTCTTTCCCTGATCAACTTTTATTGCACTGTTATTAGAGAAATGCTCCTGCAACCCAACATCGAAAGTTTGCGTTTCTCTAGCCCTCCATCACCATGTCGCTAAAGAAACTTCTAGCTAGGCAGAGGACAAGGAGGTTGGGCAGGCACGAAGAGACCTTGCAAAAAGGAGCTTCTTAGTTAACTGAGGTATGCCTCAGTTAACTCCCAGAATCCTGCCCCTCACCTCTGATTCTGGGAGTTGCAGTCCAAAAGATGACTCTGTCTGCACTGTATAGCTTGAATTCTATGGTTGTATAGACTGCGCTCTGGGGCCTGAAATCTACCAGCTAACCACAAATAGAATAAATCTCTACTGAACCAACCATTGAATAGTGAGTGAATCAACATTTCTGTAAATCCCACTGGCTCTATGACTTTCCTCTAGCCAACAACTGGTTGTTGTTGTGTGTCTTCAAGTTATTTCTATCACAGGGTTTTCTTGACCACATTTATTCAGAGGGGTTTTGCCACTGTCTTCCTCTGAGGCTGAGAGTGTGTGACTTGTCCAACATCACTGGGTGGATCTACACAGCCAAACGGGGATTCAACCCTGGTCTCCTAGGTTCACATTCCAACGCCCAAACCATTACACTACACTGCCTTTCCTAGGGTCTTCTTGGCCACATTTATTCAGATGAGGTTTGCCACTGCCTTCCTCTGAAGCTGAGAGAGTGTCACCCAGTGGATTTCCCTGTCCAAGCAGGAATTGTGAAACCTGGTCTCCTGGAATCTGAGTTCAGTGCTAAAATTGCGACACCTCCTTTGCTCAAGTAGCTGCAGGACGTTATCTGCAAAAAGAAGGAGCAAGTCACCAACACCTCAGGTGACACTCCTCTTGCATCTACCATTTTGCTCTTCTTCCAAAGGTGGCAGCCAAGTCATCCAGTCACCAGTGAGACGGCAAGCCTCCTCCCCCAAGTGTGTCATCTCCAAGTCACAATCCCCAAAGACGTTTCCCTCGGAACTCAGCACTGGATTCTCAAACATGGTCCCTTTTACAAGTAGAGAGTCTCCAGAGGAAACCTGCTCCAGACTGAGAAACTCTGCGCCCTTTACAAGAAAACCAAGTAAAGAATTAATTGCAGCACACAGTCATTCTTCCACATTCACCAGGGTTAGAGGCACAGGATACCCATGGAAGTGGAAAAACTGTGAATAACTCTAGGTCTTCCCAAACCCATATTTAACACACAAAAAGGTGTGATCACCCTATTCAACCCACCATGGATTCCTTTCGGGCATCAGGGTTCCTTCGTAAGGCAGAAGTGGGTGGCTGGTGGAGTTTACCGTCACCTCCACTGCTGTCCCAACACCATTTTTAATAAGGACTTGCAAGCCTCGTTCGCAGTTTCTCAGTCTCAGGAGGCTTGCAGTCCCTATTAAAAACGGCACAGGGAGGCAAGCAGAGGTGACAGGAAATAATCCATGAATAATCAAATCCGCAAAAGTGAAACCTGCAAATGTGGAGGGCTGACTGTATTCTCTCCAAGAAGATGGTGAAAAAAGAAGCAACTCCTGGAGGAGTGAGTCATCTCCGCCTCTCCTCCTTCGAACAGTCGTTTTTCCTTTTTACCTCCTCTCTCCTTCCAAGCTGCGACAGCAAACACCACTCCACTCAGATGGCTCCTTCTCTTGCTTTTTTCAGGTCCTTGATTTTCACACTTCCTTCCCTCTAAGTGTGCTACCTCCCCTTCCTTTCCAGCCCCATTTTGAGGAACATATATGTGACACTGACTCTGTGTGTGTGTGTGTGTGTGTGTATGCTGGATTGGCGTACATGTGTCTTTAAGTCAACGGTCAACTTATGATGACCCCATGAATTCCATAGCATTTTCTCAGGCAAAGAATACTCAGAGGTGGTTTTGCTAGTTCTTTCTTCTGAAATACAACCTACAGCAACTAGGACTCCTCAGTAGTCTCCCATCCACGTACCAACCAGGACTGGCCCTGCTTAGCTTCCAACATCAGTGTTACTGAGGCTTAAAGCAATGCAGCCACAAGTGGTAGGTGCACCTTCTCTGAATATCACCTCCAAGGAGATCATGCAGATCAAGAAATGGGCTGAGAGGATGTAGCCCCATCCTGCAGAAGTGGTTCTGTGGTGGGGCGGATACTTGTTTCGAGTCGGGAGGCCAATATTCTGCCCCAGGATTCTCCAAGGGCTCTACAGGCTGAAAACGCCACAAAAATAATGAACAAAATGTGAGTTAGAAGAGACTCCAAGAGCCATCCAGTCCAACTCCATCCTGCCCTTCAGGAAGACACAATCAAAGCACTCCCTTTGACAGATGGCCATCCAGACTTTATTTTAAAACTCCTAAATAAGGAAACTCCTCCACACTCCCAAGCAGCAGCAGATTCCACTCTCCAACTGCTCTTACTGACAAGAAGCTCTTCCTAATGTTTGGGTGTAATCTCTTTTTCCTGAAGTTTGAAGCCATTCCTTCATGTCCTAGTCTCCAGAGCAGCAGAAAACAAGTTTGCCCCGTCTTCTATACATTGTTGTTGTTCTGTATGTTCAAATTGTTTCCAACTTACAATGACCTGAACTGTTTTGGCTACCTAAGCCACAGCTCTTGCACCTAAACCCTGGAAAGAAAAAGAATAGAAATCAATGAAATTTGGAGTTCAGGATCTGATCCATGACTATTCTCTCCTAGAGCAGAGCACAACTGGCATGCTCAGGAGCAGTTTTCAACAAGCCATGCAGACAGACAACAGAAGAAAGAGCTTCCATGAACCACTACCGAATAACCCCAATATTTCTCATTTGGGCAACTGAGGCACATGATTTGCTAGCAAAGATTTTTATTTCCTTCCCCACCTCCCCCAACCAGGGCTGTCGCTGCAGCATTCCTGACATTGCACTGGCCAAATAACCCGACTGGGAGGCAGGAGGACATGCGAGGCAATCAAAGTTGCAGAGCCGGCTGCCAGAAGCTGACCTGACCAGTGTGTGGATGCCCTGACCTTTAACCTCTACTCCCTCCCTGAAAACACACACACACACCACTTAGTTTAAATGGGGAGAATTCCAGAGAATTCCTGCTTACAGAGATTTCTAGCTAGGAGAGCAGAAGGGAGAGGCACATACCTGGGACCTGGAAGATCTTTGCATCTACACCAGGGGTAGGAACTGTGTGGGGCTTTGGTGATGGACCACCCTGGTCTAGAGACCCCTGGTATCCACTGACTCCCTCCACCTCGCAAATTTGCAGCTGAAAAGCTCAGCATTGCAGTTGTTCTTATTTCTGTTAACTGCCATCAAGTCAATTTTGCTTATGGCGACCCTACGAATGTGAGATCTCCTAGTCGCCTTGTCATCAGAAGCTCTCAGGTCTTGCAAAGTCAGAGACGTTTCTTCCTTGACTGATTCTATCCATCTGTCATCAGGTTCTCCTCTTTTCCCACTGCCTTCTACCATACAAAAGCATGATTGCCTTTTCTAGGGAGTCCTGTCTTCTCATGATACGGCCAAAGTACGACAGCCTCAGTCGGGTCACCTTGGCTTTTAGGGGAAGTTCAGCCTTGATTCACTCTAGGACCCAGTGATTTATCTTTTTAGCAGTCCAGTGTATATGTAAAAGTTGATTTTCTTCCCATCAGCTTCCTTCACTCTCCACCTTTCAAAACCATACACAGAAATCTAAAATGCTATGGCATACCTCACCAAACTACAAACACCCAGGATTCAACAGGATGTTGGAATCATATAGTGCTCCGACTCCATTTTTAACTGCTGCAGTTCCATCTTATGGAGTCTTGGAATTCTCACTATTGTTGTTGTTAACTGTCATCAAATTCGACTTACGGAGACCCTATGGATGAGAGACCACCAGTCACTCTACCAACCACAGCCCTGCTCATGGCTTCCAGACTCAGGACAGCTACAACTTCCTCGACTGTCTATCCATCTGTAATTTGCTCTTCCTCTTTTCCTACTGCCTTCTGCCTTCCCAAACATTGGCCCTTTCCGCACTTGACTGTTATAGTGCTATTATTCCACTTTCAACATCCTATGGAATCCTCCCTAAACTGCAAACTCCAGGATTCCATAGGATGTTGAAAGTGGGATAACAGCACTATAACAGCCAAGTGCAGAAAGGGCCATTATTGTCTTTTCTACCGAACCATGCCTTCTCATGTTCAAAGTATGACAATCTCAGCTCCCCCTCAAGATATAAAATAACTCTCATGCAGGCAGGTTAAATCACAGAATCTCGGAATTGTAGACTGATAGAGCTGGAAGAGCCCCCAAGGGCCATCCAGTCCAACCCCATCCTGCCATGCAGGACGACACAATCCAAGTACTCCCAACTGATAGCCATCCAGCCTCTGTTTGAACATCTCCAAAGAAGAGACTCCACCGCACTCCACTGAGGCAGCAGAATATTCCACTATCAATCAGCTCTTACCATCAGCCACTTAGAAAGCCCTCTTTCTGTTCCCACTAAATGAGTCTGAGAAAGTAGAAGGACAGAGAAGAGCCTTTCCCAAAAATCTTAAGAGTTTAAACATGCTTTTAGAGGAAGATATGGTCCTTCAGGCATGTTAGTATGTCATCAGTCTATTTAAATTATTGCTTCAAATTGCTTTAATCTGCTTATATTCATATTATCTGTACACTTGCCCTGAAATCCACAGCCAGCCTGGTGTGCGGTTTAAGCACTGGTCTACAACTCTGGAGACCAGGGTTCGAATCCCCATTCAGCCATGGTAGGTGACCTTGGACAAGTCACACTCTCTCAGTCTCGGAGGGAAGCAAGGCAAAACACCTCTAAACAAATATTGCCAAAAAAAAACCTGTGACAAGTTCATAAGTCAGAAAGAACCTGAAAGCACACAGTAACAACCATAGATTTAAGGATACAGGATGGAATATAACTATTTTATTAAGTAAATTAAAATAAAAAGCCTTCCCACTCCTGAAGTAAAGACCGTCTACAGTCATTTGGGATACAGATGTTAGGAATGGCATGCTTCCCGACAGGGTCTTCCTTTCCCACAAAATGAAGCAGCCAACCTTCCTCCTCCCACCCAGGCCCATCCCAGCCCTGGGCCATTTCTGCATGAGCCTGTTATAGCGCGATGATTCCACTTTCAACCTCCTTGGCCCCTCCCAAAACTGCAAACCCCAGGATTCCATAGGAGGTTGAAAGTGGAATCATTGCGCTATCACAAACTCGTGCGGAAATGGCCCTGGAATGCAGCCAGAGTCTTTCACTAAGGCTCCATCCCTGGGTCAGCACACCTGGATGAAAGGTGAAAGGTTGGTGGGAGAAAAGGAGAGCCTTTCCCATTCTACCAGCACAGGACTCCCTTCCAGCACCCCCTGCCCCCCATTATTCCCCAAAGGGGAATAAGGAAGTGAGCCTGGGGAAAGGAATTGAAGGGCGTGGCAAATTAAATCCAGTAAGATGGGACTGCAGAGTCTGCGAAATGTTATCTTCTTTGGACTACGGCTGGTCACACCGTCTGGGGAATCATAGGTGCTGGAGTCCAAACAGTAATATTTCCAAACTCCGGTGTAGCTATCACAGCACTGCTTGGGGAAAATTATTTATGGACCATTCTAGATGGGATGTTCTCAGAACTTTAGCCTAAAAAGTAACATTTCCTATCTTAAATCTATGAACATTTATGCTGCCAATTTCTTAGTAGCCACATCAATTTCCTGGCTGCATCAATAGCAGCATAGCATCTAGGTCAAGGAATGTGACGATACCACTCTATTCTGCTTTGGTCAGACCCCACCTGGAATACTGTATCCAGTTTTCGGCACCACACTGCCTCATCTAATTTTGGACATACAGTCATCCCTCCACATTTGCTAGGGTTAGGGGCACAGGACCCCCGTGAAAGTGAAAAAAAGGTGAATAACTCTCAGCCCTCTCAAACCAGATTTAACACACACAAAAAGGGCAATCACCCTATTCAACCCACTGTGGATTCCTTTGAGGCATCAGGATTCCTTCACAAGGCAGAAGTGGGAGACTGGTGGGGCTCACTGCCACCTCCACTGCTGCCCCACACCATTTTAAATAGGGGCTTACAAGCCTCATTCACAGTTTCTCAGTCTCACAAGGCTTGCAGTCCCTATTAGAAATGGCACAGGGAGGCAGCAGATGTGACAGCAAATGATCCACGAATTATCAAATCTGCAAAAGTGAAATCCGCAAATTTGGAGGGCTGACTGTATTTGCAAACATAGGTATTCCAAAATCTGAAAAAACTCATGATCCAAAACACTTCTGGCCCTGAGCATTTCAGATAAGGGACACTCAACCTGTAGTAGCTTTGTGTGCTTTTCCTCAAAAGTAACTTTTGCCCTCTTGGTGCTTGGCCACACCCTTTTGACCATGCTCCGATGTTGCTCGGCCACACATGTCTGTTTTTATCTGTGAAATGTTGGAGAGTATTAACCTGTCCCATCTGTAAGTACAGTGGGCCCTCCACATTTGCTAAGGTCAGGGGTGTGGCAACCCCACAAAATTGGAAAAATTGCAAATATCAAAATATGTGTGTGTGTGTCTATGGGAAGCAGGCCAAGGCATGGCGGGGAGAATGGCCATCCAGGGTCCAAACCAGGGCCATTTCTGCACTACACTCTTATAGTGCAATTATTCCACTTTCAACATCCTATGGAATCCTGGGGTTTGCAGTTTCGGGAGGGGCCACGTGGTCCCTCCCGAAACTGCAAACCCCAGGATTCCATAGGATGTTGAAAATGGAATGATCGTGCTATAAGAGCGTAATGTGGAAATGGCCTGGGTCAGGGAAAGGAAAGGAAAAGGGGGTGGGTCGGCACGGTGGCCCTATACTTCCTCTCTCTTGCCCATATCCTTTCCTGGATGTGTGGGGGACATCAGGAGAGGGTTTGTGGTGCTGGAAAATTGGGCTCCAAGGTATCCTTTACTGGCAAGGCAGCTGCTGGTGGAGAAGGAGGTGGACCAGAGGCAGATTTTTAAAAGGCTGTTCAGCCTGATCAGAGCTGTGGAGAAAGAAGTTTCCCCCAAAAAGAAGGACTTGGGGTGAGGGGGAGGTAGGGGTTAGAGAAACTCACAAATGCCCATATCCGTAAAAATGAAACTTGCAAATATGGAGAGACAATTGCCATGCCTCTTCTTCCACCAAGCCCAGCAAGCCCAGAGTGTGCGTGCAAGGGAGGTCAGGCGGAGAGACTGGGAACTGCCCAAGGTCACACACCGCATTCCATGTCCGAGCAAAGATTCAAACAGCCACTTCCCTGTCCTGAGCTATTTGCCAGGCCGGCTTTTCTTCTGTTTATTTTGAGAGATTCCATTGGCGTTCGGCAATTTCAGAACAGGAACTGCCAGTATAAAGGAGGGGGAGAAGTCACCATGTATGAAAATCACATTAAGACTGAGCAGAAGAGAGAAGGCGGCCCAGAACCGGGTGTTAGTTGGACTATCCAAAGCCAAAGCTGTCCACTAGAGCATCTCCAGCTCAGATCACATCTTGCACGATGAATTCATTCACAGAGCTGGATGGAAGACACCTCAAGGATCATCTAGTCCAACCCTGTCAGTGCAGGAATTTAGGGCTGTGGAGCTGGAGTTGGAATCAGAGTTGGAAGCAGTTTTGGGTGGAATCAGAGTTGGGAGAAAAACGTACCAATGCTGACTCCAGCTTCAAAATAAAAGCTTATAAGTAACAGGAAAACCAGCATATTTAGTGGTTTGAGAGTTGGACTACACCTTTGAGATTTTTAAGCAGAGGCTGGATGGCCATTGGCTGGAGGTGCTTCGACTGTGTGTTCCTGCATGGCAGCGGGTTGGACTCGATGGCCATTGTGGTCTCTTCCAGCTCTATGATTCTGTAATTCTGTAGACCAGAGTTCAAATCCTCGCTCAGCCACAAAAACCCACTAGGTAACCTTGGGCAAACCCCTTCTGAACAAATCTTGCTAAGGGAACCTAGTAATAGGTTTGCCTTAGGTCACCGTAAGTCAAAAATAACTTGAAGGCACATAACAACAAGTATTATGAGAATATATGGTAAACACACCATTTTATACTTACAGTTGTGTGCCTTCAGGCCATTTCCAACTTAAGGCGACCTTAAGGCAAACCTATTACTAGGTTCTCTTGGGCTGAGAGTGTGTGACATGCCCAAGGTCATCCAATGGGTTTCCATGGCTGAGTGGGGAATCAAACATTGATCACCAGCGTCTATAGTCTAACGCTCAAACCATTTAATCATATAAATGTATTGTACGTTCCACCAATCTAAGTACTATACCTACTATACCTAACCTACTATAGTTACTAATAATCACAACCACAGATTATTACATCATTAGATTTCTAATTGCTCAAAAAAAATCCATAAATGGCTTCCAGTCTTTCAAAACATCTTCAGTTAGTCTATCTTTTAAAATCCACGTCAATGTTGCACCCTGGGCAAATTCCACAACTTTTAACAACCCAAAGAATCCCCTCTTGTGAGCCGTCTCTGGCACTGACGAAGAGCTTTCACTGTCCAGCATCCTTCCTCGTGTGTAGCTGGATTCTCCATACTTGTCATTTGGAGCTAATGGCTCAGGTCCTACCTTTACTCTTATAATAAAGAGTCTGAAAAGTTTACTCTGTTCGAACTACAATTCCCAGACTGTTGACCATGCTACAGCTGACTCAGAATTCTTTCTGAGTCACAGTCCAAAAAGACAAAAAAAAGGTAAAACTTTCCCCACCTTCTGCAACCTTTCAAAGTCCAAAAACAGCAGGCAATGGGGAGGCAACACTGCTGGGCAAAATGAAGCCAGGAATGCCACCCCTTTGCATGTTTTATAAATGACAGTTACCTCCCGAGGTAATCTAGTTCCTGTTTGGCCAGTTATCAAGCCTACCATTTCAGCAAACAATCCCCTCCTTGTGAAACCCAGAAAACAGAAAGGTCAGTGACGGAGCATTTCAGCACCTCCAAGGATGGAGGCAGTTTTGATAATGACTTCTGAAGGCAACACAATTGTTCAGAGGCACCTTCAGGTGTGCCAAGAGCATGTGCCAACCACATTGTTTGTCACATCATAATTCACAACCCTGTTAATTCAACAGGTACAGGCGGCCCCCACTAATTAAATTCAGGTTTGGGAGCAGAGCACTGGTTGAAAACCGGAAATCATCAAACCACAGAACCCAATTTTGTTTCAGCTTGCAAACGCATTTTGATCACTGAAAGATGTTAAACAGCACACTAAGTATCACTTGCAAATTATGGAAAAGCTAAAGAACAGAGTCGGTTGAGAGAAAAAGTAGTGCGTGGCCACAGAAGCACGTGGAAGGTTGTGGAAACATAACGAACTAGGTCAAAAGAGAGGACCATGCACCAAATGTGTGGGTTCTGGTTATAAATGAAAAGGGTTGAAAGACTAGATTGTTGAAAAGCAGACTGTCAAAAGGTTGAAGATGCCTGTATTTTGTGGCCTCTCTTTGCTCCATCAAGTGAATGAAGAAATGATGACGCTTCTAGGTTTTTAACAGATTATCATATAGCAGGAATAGGCAAAATAATAGTAGTAGTAGTAGTAATAATAATAATTGATCGCTCCCCACAGCCTCTTAGTGTACGGGGGGGGGCCTTTGGGGCAAGATATGGACCTTCAAAAATAATAACTATTATTATTCATAATTATGGTCTTATATTTTATATATATATATATATTATCATATTATAATATTAATATAATTATTACTATATATTATATAATTATATATTATATAATTATATCATTAATTATTATTAATAGTAATAATTATAACTTGTTACCCACCTCTCCTCAAAGCTTGAGGCAGGGCACAACAAATATTAAAATACAATACAATTAAAACCAATATATCAATTAAAACACATTATGATTAAAACGCATTAGAAACATAAAACCAAATACCCTATTTGGTAGCGTATAAGACTCACTTTTTCCCCTGAAAAATACTGTCTGAAAATGGGGTGCGCTTTATACGCCAGTGCATCGTATACACCGGCTAGTAGTAATTGCTGGCGTACAAATGGGGTGCGTCTTATATGCTGGTGCGTTTTATGTGCCGGCAAATACAGTATATCATAATTAAAATCACAATTAAAAATACATCATAGTTAAAAACAGTCTGGGTAGGCCTGCCGGAAGAGACAAGTCTTTAGCAGTTTTATAAATTCAGACAGCGTATTTTGCTGTTGCCACAGTCTGTGGCGGTCGATGAGAAGGTCCTCTGGGTGACCTCTGGGTGAAGAGGCCGGGGGCCACCTAGGAGACCTTGGAGGGCCACAACCCCAGACCTTCAAAAATAAATGATCCCCCAATTATCCTACATTTCTTCCCCCCACAGATAAAGACCCAGAAGAGGCCTCAATCAGTAATTCAAACAAACCGCAAGACACACCACTAGCCACACCCCAACAGGACTTAGTTAAAGAATGAGCTATGAAATGGAAAAGGGAAGAGGGTTATTCTGGGATGTCACTACAGCCTCTCTTCCTTCCAACCAGTAAATGAGGGGATAAGGAGGCTTTCAAGTGCACAACAGAATGCCATACTGTAGGGGCAGGCAAGGCTCAGGGATTAGGAAGGCCACATCTGCCCTTCGGTGGATCGGGGATTCCCCCACCCTTGCTGTCCCTAATGTACAGAAAAAAACAACTTTTAATATTGCCCTCAAATGCCCCCCCCATGTACACTAAGAGGCTCTAGGGAGCAATCAATATGTTTTCCAAGTTAGGTCCAGGGAAGTCTTCTTTTTTTTTTAAGCAGAAGTCACCTGGGACTTCCTATTGCAGCTACAAACTACAAATCTCAGGGTATTATAAGATGAAGAGCCATGATGTTATATGGAGAATGGAGCAAGCTTGTTTCCTGCTGGTTCGGAGACTAGGACATGGAGCAATGGCTTCAAACTAGAGGAAAAGAGATTCCACCTAAGCACTAGGAAGAACTTCATGATGATAAGAGTAGTTGAACAGTGCAATATGCTTCCTCAGAGCATGGTGGAGTCTCCTTCTTTGGAGATTTGCAAAAAGAGGCTGGGTCTCAAAGGGCATGCTTTGACTGGGTCTTCTTGCACGGCAGGAGGGGGTTGGAGTGGATGGCCCTTGGGGGTCTCTTCCAACCCTATGATTCAATATTTCCAAATGGGATCACAATGCTATAATTATGCAATGTGGAAGAGATCAGGGTGTTCCTTCCACATCAGGCATTTCTCTGGATCCCTCCAGCCGGGAAGGTGGGTAAAAAGTTGATGGATGTGCGGAGGTCACGGGGTGAAAGGTCAGAGAGAGAAAAAGAGGGAGGGGGCCAAATGGAAGCCCCACTTCCTCTTTATTAAATATTTACAAGCCAAGGAGCAGAAGGACGAGGAAGCAGGGCCGGCAGACCTCCAACAAGGAGTGGGCAGCACAGGAGAAAAACCCAGGGGAGAACTGCATGGAGCAGCCTTTGGATGAACACAAGCCTCAGAGAGCCCAGCCATAGGGGAGGCAGGATTAAAAGAAGAGAACAAAGAGTAATCAAGGGAGGAGGTTGCCCTTCACACACATTGTGAAAGTGCAGGCATTCCAAAGTGATTTTTTTTTTACCATTATTATATTCTTTACTTCTTACAAGTGTTGGCTAAGGGATCACTCTGGTCACACGCTGCAACACTAGAAAGTAACGCACTGCATTACTGTCTGCACCACTTAGAACTTTTCTGCTTTGCTGCAATGTGCCTTCAAGTCACTTCTGGCTTATGGCAAAACTACTGCAGGGTTTTCTTGGCAAGATTTGTTCGGGGGGGGTTGTCTTTGTTGTTCTCTCTGAGGCTGAGAGAGTGTGATGTGCCCAAAGTCACGTAGCAGGCTTCCATGGCCAAATCTGATCTCTGGTCTCTAGAGTCATAGCACAATGCTGAAAGCACTAAGCTGGATGCCATTAATTGAGTTGCGGGGGGGGGGGGGAAGAAATCATCCAAGAAACTTAGATCATCTTTATCATAATCATTGCTTATACTTCAATTGCTGTTTTACCTCTTTGTGTCTTATTTTATTTAGTAAAATATTTGCTTCCCACCAAATATCTCAAGGCAGTGAATAACAGCATCAACCTAAGACAATCAATAACAATAACAAGTGTGATCCCTTCATTCATCTTTTCCTTAAAAAAAACCCTCAAAATTGTATAAATCAATAAGGAAATTGCTTCTCACTGTAACTCTATTGTCTCCCTCTCTTTCTCTTTCTCTCTCTCTCATTCTCCCTCCTGCCCCTGAAGACCAAAAGGCTGAGAATTTCAACATTAAATATACAGTGGCCTTTTGTGACGTTCTGTGCCAAGATAAGGTATCCCTGAAACAGTTAAGCAGATGGAAACTCCACTATGAAATACAAATTCAGCTCGCATCAGCAAAACTTTCAGCATATTAGAGGAGAAAAAATTAACAATGTACATTTGGAGGTCACACGAACACACCTTCAGATGACAAAGAGACAACGATTCAATGTCTGGGTCAACTGAAGAGGCATAGGCCATTTCCGCACTACACTCTTATAACGCGATTATTCCACTTTCAACATCCTATGGAATCCTGGGGTTTACAGTTTACAAACTGCAAACCCCAGGATTCCATAGGATGTTGAAAGTGGAATAATCGTGCTATGAGAGTGTAGTGCGGAAATGGCCATAGAAATAAGCCCATGCCAATGGAACAGCTGCCAAGCACCATCCACCAGAAGGAAAACAGCCAGTCTTTCAGCCATATCCACCCACCCACCCATCCCTTTATTATATCCCACCTTTCTCCCAGGCTGGGACTCAAGACAACTCCCCCAAAAAGGCAGAGAATACACTGAAACATATGTAATTAAAAACATACAAAATTAGGTTGAGAATTATTGATAAACAAATGGACAGAATATGGACTAGTTTTCCGATGCACAGTAACAGCGGCAAAAATGCTGTTTGCCAAACTCAAAAAGAAATCCGAAAAGCAAACTTTGATTTTGCCATTTTATATAAGGGATGCCACTTTACTAGACCACCGTATATAATGGGATTTGTGCATCCACAAATTTTGTCACCCATGGGAAGTCCTGGAGCCAAACCCTAGGGGACACTGAGGGCCCACCATATAGCTCTTTGGACCTCCTAACATTTCCAAACACTCTCCAAAGGCGGCCCTACGCATTAATATCAGTAGTTGCGTAGCCTGAACTGCAGAGATCCACCAGGCAGATGGCTATTTGTGTTACTGTTAACTGGCAATTTCCCATCTCTGTACCCTCCAGATGTTCACAGAATTACAGAGCTGGAAGCAACCACAAGGTCATAGAATCATAGAATCATAGAAATGTAGAGTTGGAAGAGACCCCAGGGGCCATCCAGTCCAACCCCCTGCCATGCAGGAACACCCTCAAAGCATTCCCGACAGATGGCCATCTAGCCTCTGCTTAAAAACCTCCAAGGAAGGAGACTCCACCACACTCCATTGAGGCAGCATATTCCACTGCCGGACAGCCCTGGCCGTCAGGAAGTTCTTCCTGAGGTTCAAGTGGAATCTCCTTTCCTGCAGCTTGAATCCATTGCTCCTTGTCCTGGTATCTGGAGCAGCAGAAAACAAGCCCTGTCCTTCCTCTACATGGCATCCCTTCAAATATTTAAACATGGCTATCATGTCCCCTCCTAACCTTCTCTTCTGCAGACTAAACATACCCAGGTCTCTAAGTCTATCCTCATAGCTATCCTCATGGCTTCCAGGCCTCTCACCATTTTGGTCGCCTTCCCCTGGACTTGCTCCAGCTTGACCAGGTCCTTCTTGAATTGGGGTGCCCAGAACTGGACACAGTATTCAAGATGAGGTCTAACCAAAGCAGAGTAGAGTGGTACCAGTACCTCCCTCGATCTAGACACCATACTCCTATTGATGCAGCCGAGAATTGCATTGGCTTTCTTGGCTGCCGCATCACACTGCTGGTCCATCTAGTCCAAGTTCTGCTATGCAGGAATACAAAGTTAAACCACGTCTGAGAGACGGTCACTCGACGTCTGTTTAAAGACCTCCAAAGAAGTCCCTAACTCTGTGAGGCAGTTCATTCCACTGTCAAACAGCTTCTACAGTAGGGAAATTCTTCCTAATGTTTAGACAGAATCGTTCTCGTAATTTGAATCCACTGGTTTACGTCGTAGTCTCTGCACCAGAAGAAAGCAAGCTTACTCCATCTTCAACATGCCATCCCTGCAGATATTTAAATACGGCCATCGTATCACCTTCCACTGTTCTCTTCTCCAAGTTAAACATACCCAGATCCCTAAGCTGTTCTTCCCAGGGCTTGGCTTCCAGACTTTTTACTATCCTAGTGGCCTTCTTCTGAACACATTTCAGGATATTCTGAACTCTGGTTCCCATCATCCCCAACCACTGACCATGGAGCTGTTGGAGTTAATCAAGCAGCCCTCTAACAACTAAATGGATATGTAGCAGCTTGGCCATTTCCACACTACACTATTACAGTGCCGTTATTCCACTTTCAACATGCTATTGTATCCTGGGGTTTGCAGTTTAGGGAGGGATCTTTAGAATTTTCAACCAGAAAGCTCTTCGGTCTCAGTAAACTACAAACCCCAGAATTCCATAGCAGGCTGAAAGTGGAATAATAGCACAGTAACAGTGTAGTGTGGCAACGGCCTTTGAAAATGTTAATGCCTGTTTGAAGATAGTGACTTGATCTCAAGTACAGTTGGCCCTCCACATCTGCGGGCTTAACGTTTGTGGATTTGATCATTTGCAAATTATTTGTGTCTGCCTTCACTGCTGCCCCAAGCCTTTTTTAAAAGGGACTTATAAGTCCTGCCTTGCATTTACAATCTCTCTGCAAGCCTTGTGAGACTAAGAGAGATTGTGGAGACTGAGAACATAAGGTGGGCTTTTAAGTCCTTATTAAAAGTGGTCCAGGGCAGCAAGCCCCACCAGCTGCCCGCTTCTACATTGTAAAGGAACCCCATTGCCTTAAAGGTAGAACCAAGCAGCCGGCACGTTCCCCCTTTTTTGCTATAAATAAAGAAATAACCCAAAGGCTGAGCATGTCCGAGCCCTTTACCCCACAGTTAAGTTCATTTCACAGCCGTTTGTTTGGATGCTGCCTCACATGCCCGCTGTGCTCACGTCAGCCCTGGACAGATGCATTAGAGACAAAAAAATAACACAAAATCCTTTACAAGAATAACACAACTGAAAGCACAGTATGAAGATGTAAGTGTTTAACCTGATCAGTTGTTCTTCATCTGAAGAGTAATTTCTTAAAAATCATGTTAGGGACAATTATCATTTTAATATTGCAGTGACTGCTAATTTTATTTAGTGACATACTAATTTTCCATTTTTAAAAAATTAAAATTACTAGCAAAAGTCAAATCCTTCCTTAGATGTCCCCACCCCAAAGTATAAATGAATTAAAATAATCCAAAACACTAACTCACCTTCCTAACATCACTGCTATGTACTGGGCAAAATGTGGGATAGAAAATAAATAAAATAAAAACAAACAATAATGGTTTGAAACATTTTTTAAAAAAAAAACATCCAAGGTGTCAAATTAATTTTTAATTAATTATTCCCTAGCTCTAAGAGAAAGTTTTTAAAAAACTCAAAACCTGCAGCTCTTTCATACTGCACATTTATAGCACTATGATTCCACTTTAATTGTCACAGCAGCATCCTACTGAAACCTGCGTGTTTGTAGTTTGGTGAAACATGCCACAGTATTTTAGATTTCTCTGTATGGTTGTAAAAGCGAGAGAGTGAAGAAAAGTGATAGGAAGACAACCAACTCATTTGAAATGTGGTGCTGGAAAATTGTGGATGTAATAAGCAGGGAAATGTGAAGCAATATTTGACTACAGACAAGTGAAATACTATTCGGGAATGTTATTACCTCTCATCCGAGGGGAAGCCAGGATGGTTGGATAAGGTACGAATGCATGAAGAATGTTATTTATAAGAGGAACCAATTTTGTACAACATATACGAATGTAAATTTGGTTTGTCTGTTTTAGTATGAATAAAATTTTAAGAAAAAAAGAAAAAGAAATGTGGTGCTGGAGAAGAGTTCTTTGGATACTTTTGACCGCTCAAAAGACAAACGAAGGGATCTGAGAGCAAATGAAGCCTGAACTCTCCCTAGAAGCCAGGATGGATAAAGTGAGGCTGTTGTACTTTGGACGTACTATGGGAAGACATGACTCACTAGAAAAAACGATAATACTTGGCCAGGTAGAAGGCGACAGGAAAGAGGAAGACTGCATTACAGATGGATACACTCAGAGCCTATCCGCACTACACTGTTATAGTGCTATTATTCTACTTTCAACATCCTGTGGAATTCTGGGGCTCGGAGTTTAGGGAGGGCCATTTAGAATTCTCAGCCAGAGAGCTCTTTAAACCCCAGAATTCCACAGGACGTTGAAAGTGGAATCATAGCACTATAACAACATAGTGTGGACAGGCCCTCAATACCCTTTTCGCACGTTACCCGTTCGCGCAGCTGGGCGAAAAGCCTCAGCAGGAACGCTGCCGCTTCCCTGCCGCTTGAGTTCTGCAGCAGCTTCCTGGTCGCGCGAGCGCCCTGCCCCTTCCTACCGCTGCGCAACCTGAGAATTGCAGGCTAGCGCTGAGGCAGGAAGCGCGACCGGCCCGGCTCCCGACGCACCGCACGCCAGGTAAGTGCGCGCGGGCCCCGGGAGCACTGCATGACCGCGCACCATTTTCGGCTTTAAGCCGAAAATGAAAAGGTGCGTGTGCGGTCCACGTGAGGCCCTTGAGCGTCGGGTAAATGGGAGTGCGTCATGCAGACCGCTCCTCCCATTTACGCGACGCTCAAGGGGCCCTCTCGCTTTAGAAACGGCGTGCAAAAAGGGGGAAGATATATCCCTCGATCTGCAAGACCTCAGCAGCGCTGTTGGTGATAGAGCAGCCTGGAGGTCCTGCAGAAAGTGTTGCCATATGTTGGAGGCAACCTGATGGCAACGAACAATAGCAAGGTACTAGGGCCATTTCCACACTAGACTGTTATAGCGCTGCTCTTCCACTTGCAACATCCTATGGAATCCTGGGGTTTGCAGTTTCGGGAGGGGCAAAGCTGTAGATTTTGGAAGTACCTGGGATGAATTCTTGGCTTCAGTCTTGTGCATTCTGACATTCTGGTTGCAGTTCTGTGTCCAGATTGAAGAGGTGTCTTTTTGAAATGTTTTAAAAGTAATTTTTATTAAGAAAAGTTTACCTTAAGAATTACAGAGATTTAAAAAAAAAAGTTGGAAAAGTGAGATCCCAGAATTCTCCCGGATATGTTGCCACAGCAGTTGAAATGGAATCACAGTGCTGTAATTGTGTAGGGTGAAGGAGCCTCTGGAGTCACAAGCTCTCCTTCCCGGATGATCCAACTCTCACTTGCATCTCTAGGAGGTCTTGACTCAGAGCAGCTGTTTCAGGGAAACACTTCCCCCTCTTCTCTCCCCTTTCTCTCCCCCTCCTGCCCCCCACAAACAAACAGAAGAACTTAAGACCCCTCCCCAACCTGAATTCAACACTTAAGGCAATAGAGCAATGGTTGCTGAAACCAACATGGGTTTAGCAGAAATGGACAACTCGTTTGGTTTTATTAGAGAAAGGGCATTAGTGACATTTCTTAAGGACTCGAAACCCTTTATAGACTCCTTGCAAGAAAGAAAGAAAGAAAAGAAAAGAGAAAATGACTTGGCAACTTCTGGTTTTGATAATCAGAAAGAACTGGCTATCAAAAATAGAGAGTATACATAATAATTTTTGGAGAGAGAGGTAGGAAAAACTACCTGCATATATAACTGCTGAAAAGAACTGCAAAGTCACTGTTTCCTCTTTTTCCTCTTTTTCTTTATTTTTGTTCATGGTAGTTTTCAATTTTTATTTTATAGCATCTCACTTTTCCAACTTTTTTTTTTAAATCTCTGTAATTCTTAAGGTAAACTTTTCTTAATAAAAATTACTTTTAAAACATTTCAAAAAGACACCTCTTCAATCTGGACACAGAACTGCAGCCAGAATGTCAGAATGCACAAGACTAAAGCCAAGAATTCATCCCAGGTACTTCCAAAATCTACAACTTTGCAATGGGGCAAACTCCACCCCTGCCATGGTCCTTAAAGGTGTAGAGAGTGCATTCAAATGTTCACCATTTCCGCACTAGCCTGTTGTAGCGCTATGATTCCACTTTCAACATCCTATGGGATCCTGGGGTTTGCAGTGTTGGGAGGGGCCAAGTGGAATCATAGCGCTACAACAGGCTAGTGCAGAAATGGCTGTTGTCATCCTTGATGAGATAACCTTGTGTTGACATATTGAGAGACCACACTTTAAAAAATGATCGCTGCAGGATCTTCACATCACTTTTCTTTTTCTTTTTCTTTGCAATATCGACATAAAAATGTTAGCAGAGAACATTAAAATGTTAGAGAGAATTTTTTTTAACAAAACTTGTATTTTATGGGGGGGGGGAATGCTGATTTTTGGAATGTCTTTTTTAAATCCTCCCAAACTGTAAAACATTGCTGAAAAACGTGTAAAAACCTTAGGTGCATCACACACTCTCAGCCCCAGAAAACCCCATGACAGGTTCACCTTAGGGTCTCCGTAAATCGAAATCAACTTAAAGGTAGTCAACAATAACACTTTCACACACGAAGGCCATTTCCGCACTAGACTGTTACAGCACTATGATTCCACTTTCAACGTCCTATGGAATCCTGGGGTTTGCAGTTTCGGGAGGGGCCACTCGGCCCCTCCCGAAACTGCAAACCCCAGGATTCCATAGGACGTTGAAAGTGGAATCATAGTGCTGTAACAGTCTAGTGCAGAAATGGCTACAGGTCCCAAACACCTTGAGAGGGTAGGTTTGCTGGTGGGAAACAGTGTGGTGTAGAATTGCACGAGACCAGGGTTCAAATCCTAGCTCAGCCATGGAAATCCACTGGGTGACCTTGGGTGCACCACACACATACAGGTCCAGAAAACCCGTCATAGGTTCACCTTGGGAATCTCCATAAGGCATTCAATAATGACAACCACCACCCCATTTGTTGTATGCAAGGGGCCACGATGGTATAATGGTGTCCCGGCAGGCCAGCGTTCCAACCGCAGCTCAGCCATGAAAAGCTGTTCAACAACCTCAAGCAAGTCACACTCCGTCAGCCTCAGAAGAGATCTTTCCAAGGAAACCCACGAAGGCTTGCACCACCACCCGAGATTGCTGGTATTCTGTTCCTGGGCCTGCCTTCAGTAACCGGCAGCCTCCCCTCCGTTATCTCCCCTCTCCATCTCCTTATCTCCCCTCTGGATGTCAAACAACTCAGCTCTTCTCTCTCTCTTGAATAAACACAACAGCCGTCTACCATCCCCATTTCCTAATTCCAAAGGCCATACTTCCTAACCAGGAATTTGAGTGGAAGTCAAAAGGAATGCCTGCGAATTGCCACCTTCATTTTCTTATTTTCCTGAAAAGCTTCAGAGAACTCCAAGCAGCCAGCTCTCTCCTGCAACCTTTTGCCACGGATCCTCTGTGATCGAATTAAGCCCGCCAGAAACAGTCTCAATGCGGCAGGACGCAACCCGGGGGGCGTTCCTACGGCTGTGGCCATGGAAAAACCAGCCCTCCGTCCATTTCCCAGGGCTACGGATTCATTTCCCAAGACTCTGGGGTCCACTTCCAGAATACCAAGGGGTGTTCGTTTCTCCTTGGCCTGAGGATGATTTTCAAAAGAGCCTGCAACTCAGACGTATTTCAGAGACTATATGAAATACTGTACCTCTCTATATCATGGGGCAGGGGGACAAAATGCAACCCAGGGATCACATGCAGCACTCCACGGCCATTTTGTGGCCCCACAAGGTCCCCCAGAGGTCAAAAAATATTTTTGCCCCAAAATGCCCCCAATGCCTTCCAAAGAGCTCCTGGGCATTTTTGCCACTTTTGTGCCCCACTGCTTTCCAAAGTCACAAAACTCTGATGGCAACTAAACTTAAGGCAGGGTGCTGGGCGACTTTCCACTGGCTCCAATGAAAACTCTTTTTCCCTAAGTTTAATGCACAGGGAGACAATTTTTCCCCAGGAAGGAAAACAAAAGGAGAGAGGGAGGGAAGGAAAGAGATAAAGAGAGACTGCAATGGGGCAGGCATTGGGGGAGAATGGCGAAGTAAGAGACAGACGAATGGCTAAGTAAGAAAAAAACAAGTTTATTGCTCTCCTAAAAGGTTAAACAATCTGGAGAGGAGGTCCTTCTCCAGACATTCCATGAGAGTCTCAGACCCTTATTAGATGCTTGTTGGGCTCCATGTACATGGGGTGGGGGGAAATCTTCTGATCTACATGCCTCCCAGAATTAAAAAGGGTTTCCACAAGCCATCTAGTCCAACCCCCTGGAATGCGGGAATATACAACTAAGACATTCCAAAAAGTGGCCCATCCAACCTCTGTTTAAAAACCTCCAAAGGAGGCGACTCCACTACATTATGAGGCAGTCTATTCCATTGTCAAAAAAGCTCTTACAGGCAATAGTTTTTCCTAATTTTTAGGTGGAATCTCTTTTCTTGCCATTTGAATCCATTGGTTTGCATGCTAGATCGGACACCAAATTAGGATGGGCAGCCAAGACTTCAGAGGACAGGATCAGAGTTCAAAATGATCTTAACAGATTAGAGAGCTCAACCAAAATGAACAAAATGAATTTCAACAGGAAGAAGTGTAAGGTGCTACACTTGGGCAGAAAAAAATGCATAGATGGGTGGCTTGGCCATAGGGCATGCGAAAGGGATCTGATAGTCTTAGCAGCCCACAAGCTGAATGTGAGTCAGCAGTGTGATGTGGCAGCTAAAAAAGCCTATGCCATTCTAGGCTGCATCAGTAGGAGCATAGCGTTTAGGTCAAGGAAAGTGACAGTACCGCTCTGTTCTGCCTCGGTCAGACCTCACCTGGGGGTGGTATTCAGAGACGATAAGACTTCCACTTGTGGTTGCATCCCTCTAGGCCCTAATAACTCTGACCTTGGAAACCAAGCAAGGTCAGGTGGTTTTGCCAAATTCCTTCCTCTGAAATGTAGTCTGTAGCAGCTAGTGTGCTTAAGTGGTCTCCCATCCAAGTACTAACCAGAGCTGATCCTGCTTAGCTTCCAAAATCAGACAGGATTTGGTCTTAGTTGTGTGTGTGTGCGCGCGCGCGCACACACACACATACACCTTCGAGTCACCTGTCAACTCATGGTGACTCTGAATTTCCTATTTTCTTAGGAAAGGAAGACTCAGAGGTGGTTTTGCCAACTCCTTTCTATGAAGTGGAGCCTACAGCACTACATAGCTTGGCTTCCAAGATCAGACGAGATCTGGTGTTGTTAGAGTATTTAGGGGACCAAACCTGAAACCCTCCTGAATGATTCTGGGCCACTGAGCTGACAAAAGAAGATGCTGACATTTTCCTCCTAGGAACACAAGAGCGTGACTAAGTGAAGTCTTCATAAAGACCTTCTTTCTGCCCCCTGCAGAAGTTCACAAAGATACTCAAGCCACTGAACGGTGATGGCTGCACTGAAGAGGATGACACTCAACCCCCTGATGGCACAGAAACCAGGAAAGCTTTGGGGCTGCACATTCATCAGTTGACTGGATGGATGCCTGATCTGACAAGTACTAATGTCTTAATCCCGGAACGATGTTTGAAACTCAAAGATTTGCTGCAGCCCAACAGAGTTGATGTCTTACTTCTTCAGGCCAACCAAGGAGGCACACACATCCATTTTGCAGTAATAACGACCAATATTGCCATTTCCTAAAGTCTCAGTGTTAAAATATTTCATTCCCTGACTGGGAGAGAACATACTCTGACACCTCTGAGACTGAGAGCCATTTGGAATAGAATGTATTTCTCTGCCTAAAAAGTGCTTCCATGCAGAAAAGAGCACAAAATCAGCATCCAACTGGTGTACAGCTGTGAGGCAGCGTCCAACCAAAGCTCCTTCCTAGTTCACCCACAATGGCCAGACAATAAACAGCATATCATCATTTGCACATCCTTCCCACAATTCTTCCAGCCTAGTGCTTTCAGGGGAGGAAACCTGCAACATTTTAAAGTGACCCATATTGGTTTGTTGCACCTCATTCTGGAAAAGAAGAAGAAATCCACAAACAGGCTTAGTTAAGGTCTGGCAAGGAAGGAAAGACTTAAAGGTAACAAGAGTTGCAAGTGCATGCACATACGCACAATTGATGCACAACAGCCCCTATTCTGGTGTTCACATTTTAAAGTTCTGGAAACACTTAATAAGCAGAATGTACTAATACTGCCCTCCCAGAAAATTATGGAGTTTCTCTGCTTCTGATACATACAGAATGATGTCATAGTGGAGAGAGGATTAGAGCATATTTTCCTTTGCTGTTATGTACCTTCAAGTTGACTCCGACTTAACAAAGAGTTTTCTTGCAAAATTTATTCAGATTTTTGCCACTTCCTTCCTCTGAGGCTGAAAGTATGTGACTTACCAGGGGCCATTCAGTGGATGTCCATAGCTCAACAGGAATTCGAACCTGGTCCAAAACTCAGACCACAACAACACACAGGATCTTAAGATTTACTCAAAAGAGGTTAACCACTGCCTTCCTCCCAGGCTGAGAGTGTGTCATATGCCAAGGTCACCCAATGGATTTCCTAGTCTTCTAAAGTCCTTGTATAATACTCAACTATACCATCAGGGCTCTCCACACTCCTCTCTTTAAGTGCTCAACCCTAAATATAAGGCTTTACCATTTCATGGATACAAATCAAAATTCATATGAAAGATAATTCACAATCCTTGTAGTGTCAGCTTAATGCTTCCCATATCACTTGGGCAGTGAATCTGCTCCTGATTTTAGTCCAAACTTTTAAGGAGTTATCCAAGGTGCTGGAGCTATTTTGGGGTTATACTTCAGAACCCTGAATAGCTCCTTTAGAATTCAGACTAAATCAAAGAATAGATTTACTGCGCCAATGACATGGAGAGACCAACTGCCACGAAATCATGGTGGAGACCTAGGCAAAAACAACCAGGTTGTTTAATGACATCTGCTCAAATTGTCTTTCAGAAACGCTCTATGCCTTGCAGTGTCTGTTCATCTTCACTGCTGCTAAGATCCAGACCAGAACTGAAAGCGGGCACAGTTGATTTCACGTAATGTGCCTCGGATTAGAACACCCCTCTAGCCAAAAGGAAAGGACTCTTGCTAATACACCCACAGGAAGGCTCAGTTCTCCAGGTGTTGCTAGACTTCAGTTTTCACCACCACCACCATCTTCATTATGAGACAACAGTGTGATGCTGCAGCTAAAAAAGCTAATGGGATTCTAGGCTGTATCAATAGGAGCACAGTGTCTGCATCAAGCGAAGTAATAGTCCCACTCTATTCTGCCTTGGTCAGACCTCACCCAAAATACTGCATCCAGTTCTGGAATCTACTAACAAGCAGGAACGTGTCCAGACAAGGAAGAGCAAAAATGCTCAAAGACCTGGAAGCTCATTGAGGTTAAAAGTCTCATCAAATGAACCATAAGTTAAAACCTGTTTTAAAACATAACTATTAAAAGCAAAAAAATAAGCAAAACAGAGATAGACAGCACAACAGTTGTACCAGGTCCAGTCTCCTTGAGCAGCCAATCTCCAAAGCCTGCCAAATTTTTTAAAGAAAAATCTTCACTTGCCCGCCAAAATACAGGAAGCAGAGTGCCAGTTTAATCCCCCTAGAAAAAGAGTCCCAGAGCCTGGGAGCAACCAGCAAGAAGGCCTTCTCCTGAGTCCCCATCCACAGGGGATCATAAAACATGGGCAGGTTCATACATAGAGCTATGCAGCAGCCCGGACCCAAACTTTATAGGACTTTGCGGGTCAAAACCAGCACTGGGAATTTTGCACAGAATCAAACCACCAGTCAGTGTAGCTGTTGCAGTAAGGGAGTTTGCGTCCCCTACCGCCTCACTGCCAACTGTGCTGGGGTAGAAGCGACACCCCAACAACATCTGGAGGGCCACACCAGGTCCATGCCTCTTCTACCACCCCGACATTTTTTTCCCCATCTGTGTAATTTGCCAGGCAGAGTCTGAACCTCTTTCGCCAGCAGCAGAAACAGACTGAGGGGAAGCTGGAGGACAGAATGTTTATAGCGCTCTCTCCTGCTCCTTGAATTGGATAGGGTTATAGGGTCACCGTCAGTCAGAGCTGATTTGAGAAGATATAACACCACCAATAAGGGGAGGATTCAAAGCATCTTAACCCATGCATTTCTTTGCTCTTCTACCTTTCACATCCCACACACACCTGCTCCATGGGTCTGCCACACAAAGCCGGACCATCTTTATCTCTTTGCAGTTCCAAAACTGCATGCAAAATCTTAAGGGGCTAGTCCTCACTGTCATCACCAACGAGTTCCTTTCCAACCCTTCGTCTTCTACATCCAGCATTGACAGAATTCCCCCAACACCACCAAGAGGGGAGAGCAGATGCTTGGAGGATGAAGAAACCAACGCAGGAAGAGAAAAAGGGGAACTGAGCTATCCAATCTTGCGCATGTTTACTTAGAAGTAAGGAGCCACACTCTCTTCAGGGGAAATTCCCCCGACCTCAAAAGAAGGCTGTGCAAGATCACACCTTCTGTTGCTGGGAAAAGCATTTGTTAAACAAAACGCAAGGATGACAAGGGAAACAGGGCTAAGAACAAGCAGGTGTAAGTATCTCTGACTGTATTACCAATTTAGGAACAACTTGCCAGGTCTTTGAGCTGGGCGGGGAGGGGGGAGCAACCGGTGATGGGACCAAGAAGACTGGATAGGGACACTACTGCAATTCCCAGGGGCAGAGAGAGAAACCAGTGCAAACCAAACACAGGTCAGAGGGCTTTGCTAAACTCTTTCCCCTGATCTGACACCAATCCCGCAGCCATTTTTCTCTTCTTCTACTATACCCAAGGAGAAAAGCATCTGGGGGAAGTGGCTGGGAGAGAGAAAACTTCCCATCCCAACCACATTCCTCCCGGGAAAGATACCTCTGATCTCCACCAGTGGGAAAACACCTGGAGGAGGAGTAGAAGGAAAAAAAATACAAACCACTCTTCCCAGCTATTTTCTTCCCAGAATGGTTATGGGGGGGGGGATTGCAGGGGGAGGGACTGGTACAGAAGGAACAGAAGTGCAAAAACCATTTACTCCAGCTGTTTTCATCCCGGAATGGCTACCTTTAATCTCCACCAGGAGAAAAAAAAATATCTTGGGGAGCTTGTTGGGGCTGCATAAAGTGCCAGGAGGAGGTGCTCACCTTCTCCTTCCACTTTATAAGGAGTCAGCAACAACTTAATTCTGACATATTAAGCGGTAATTCATCCACCCACTGAATTTTCAGTCAAAGCTACTGCACTTTTGTTTCAGTTAAGGTTTGGCTTTGGTTGTCGTGCTCATGATCCAGTTCAGGAGCCAATCTGTCAGATATTTAAGTATTTATCTTTTTAAAGCATTTATTTCTGCCTGCAAAGAGCTGCCGAAGAGGCACAATAAAAAAAAGAAAGATTCTTTGAAAACAGACTGGCCACCATTTTAAAAGCCCATTCTGAAAAGCCAATATTCTTCAGGAATAGATTAAAAACCATCCCAAAAGCTTATTCTAAAAGCCAGTGTTAAAGACCAAAGGCTAGATGGAACAATGCAGTCTTGGTCCCCATCCCAACACGGGTTGAATCTGCCTGACTTCTCTTGAGATGGAGTTCTTCAGTCAAGGAACAAAACTGCCACCTGGCAAATTAAATTTAAAAAAAAAAAATAGAGGCACACGCACACATGTGTGAAACCTTTTGGATTTTATTTCTAGGAAAAAGTTAACATAATTGAAGGAGGGAGAGAATAGAACAAATAGACACTGGGAAGCAGACTTATCCTGGTAAATCTAAGAGTGCAGAAAAAGCCATTTAACCACAGCAAAAAAGTAAAATAAGGGGAAAATATATCCGAATTAATCTCAAAAGAGCATCAGTGGGCATTTATATAAACTTGTCCATTGCAAGAGAGGCAAAAAGCTATGGTCTAAAATGGCACAGAAGGTCTATTTAAGTGGGGGGGGGGAATTCTTTCTTTCCAAAATAAAAAGCACACTTCAGCCTTTGCGTAAGATGCTGAAGCTAGCTCCTAGAAACCTGGCATCCCTTACACATGCAGGGAAAACTCATACAGGTGAGACTGTTAGGTGCAATAAGACTCAAGCTGGTTTCTTATTCATCATCCTTTTACATGCAATTTCCAAAAACAGCTTGATAAAGCAACAACTTTAAAAAAAAATCTTAAGGACAAACATTTCTTCCTTTCCTGGTTACTGCAATTTGCAACACGTGATACGCAAAAGCTAGATTTCAGGTCCAAAGGCATTTAAACCTCATGTACTTTTTCATCCAGATGATTTGTGGTGTCTTGAATTTTCCCTCTAATAAGGAACTGGGGATGCAGAACCCACGTCAAGCGAAGGGATCTATCCTTCATCCAAGAAGATGAACTGCTCTGATCTATGATGAAACTGACAATTTATCCCTTTAAACTGAGGGTTACAGAATACACCCAAATTTAATACTTCCAGAGAAGGGACGAGAATGAAGGTTACTGAAAAAAAAACTGTTTTAGGAATAAATTTGTAAGATACATCTGAATCTTGCAGAAAATGGCAGCTATCTGGGACATGGAAAGCTGGAAAACGGAAAAAAAAATGCAGAAGCAAAGGAGAAAGAATTTGCAAGCCATCTCCGTGAGACTTGTCAACTTAAATTTGGAAGCACAATTTGTTTGAGAGAGAGAGAGACTGAAGGATTGTTCCTGCTGAGATTTAGCTACAAATAAGCTTGAGATACAGGTGGCTAAGCTGGAAATCCTTTAAGAAAAATCTCAGGCAACCGGAACAAACCCAGAATCACCTTATTAAATCTATAAATTGTGGCCCTGGGCACCCAGGCACTAGAGAGTATTTCCCCACCCTGAAATAACTGAATTTTGTTGAAGGGATTGGGATTTTGGGACACTTGACCCAGAAAAGCCCGCTTGATCGGCAATCATCTGAAAATAGCACATATTATGAGAAGGTAGCGAGAGAAGAAATAGCTATTCTTAAATCTCAAATACCTATTTCCTAAGGCAGTTACTCACAAAGATGGAAATATAAAGTATAAATGACAGTGTTTTCTTTAATAACGGCAGACATTATTAGGGGGCAGGAAAGTTTCCAGTTAAGACAGCAGAATCAAAGAGTAGTTGGGGGCAAATTCGCCTGATACAGTTTAAAAAAAAAAATCACAGTCCTGAACTACCTGTTTTAGGGGTTGGAAAAGAGCAAAGTTTCTAGAGGAAGAAGACTAAGGGAGAAGGGCTGACCGACCCAAAAGAAAGAGAGGTGTGAGCCATGTTTCTACTAGGCAAACAACTTCGAGGAAAGGTTTTCTTGGTTGAAAAAACAACACATAAAAACAGACCAAAAAAAAAAAATTTCAGTGGCAAAGAATCCCCCAAGGGCAGACCTTCCATGCAGCCAGAGAAACTTTGGGAAGGGGTGGAGGAATACATTTTGCTTTCTCCGTTGTTTTTACGTCTTGCTTTATTCATACCTCACTTTCTTCTCCAAGTTGGGCTCAAGACCCCTTATAAGATTTGCTTCGAAAGTTTTCGAAATCCTTTTAAAAACTTTTTTCAAAGTTTTACCCCTAACTGATTTGTACCTGTAGCCGGCTTAATTTTTGGAGACTGCTTGGACCCCCAGATCAGGGAGAAACCGGCGGCCTTACTAACACCACCAGCAGCCAAACCCCCAGACTTTGCAGTGCGCAAAACACGAATTCCGGGGCGGGGGGGGCACCATCGAGCTGCTCTGCCGATCGGCTAGGGGCCCCATCAAGGCCTTGTGTCGGGGGCGGGGACGCTCGCAGCCGGGGGGTCGAAACCTACGCCCAGGACAATGGGAAGGGGGTGAGCGCGGGAGAGGGGAGGGGCGCGCCCCTGGAGAGGAGGGAGGTCTGGGGAGCCCCGGGGGTGTTTCTCGGGGAGGGGGCTGCGGGATCCGGGGGTCCAGGGGAAGGGGGCCGCGGGCTCCTACCTGCTTGAACTGCTCCTCGTAGGTCCACTCGTGATGCTGCGCCGGCGGCGGCTCCTGGACGGGCGGCGGCGGCGAGGCGAGGGCGGCGGGGCGCAGGGACGGGGGACCCCGATCCTCCCCAGCGGCGCTGCCGGGGGCGGCCTCCCTCCCGGCCTCTGGCTTCAGCCCGTCCTCCTCCTCCTCGTCTTCTTCCTCGCCGCCCTCCTCCTCCTCCTCCTCCTCCTCCTCCTCGTCTTCCTCCGCTTCCTCGGGGCGCAGGGCGGCGCGGGGCTCCGTCTCGGGCGGGCGGCGGGGAGCCGGGCCGGCCTCGGCGGGCGGCGGAGGCTGCGGAAGGGCCCGCAGGGGCGAAGCGAGCCCCCCGGCGCGCCCCAGCCCGCCGCCCAGGGGAGGGGCCGCCGTCGCGGGGCCGCCGCCGCCGCCGCCGCCGCCGGCTCGGGGCGGAGGGGCGGCGCGGGTCTGCGGCGGCCCGTGGGCGTGGTGGGGGAGCCGCGGCGGGGGACGATGGGCTTGGTGGTGGGGCGGGCGGGCGCCGCCGCCGCCGCCGCCGCTTCCCCCCGCCGGCGCGGCGCCCTGCGCCCGGCGCAGCTTCTCCTCCAGGCGCGCCGCCTGCGCCCGCTGCAGGTTCTCCATCACCGCCTCCAGGCGGAGGCCCCCGGGCGTCAGCGGGCTGGCCGAGGCCCCCAGGCCCACCCGCCCCGCCGGGCACGACGAGGGGGCCGACGGCGCCGAGGAGGAGGACGCGGACGCGGACGAGGCCGAGGAGAAGGCGGCCGCCGCAGCCTGGAGGGTCCGGGAAAGGGGGAGAGAGAAACGGAGCGGGGCGTCAAAGGAGGGGGAGCGGGATGGAGGGCGGCCGTCGGGGGGAGGGAGCCCCGGGCCGAGCCAAGGGGGCCGGGAGGAAGCGGCGCCCCCCGAGCGCCTCTCCTCGCTCCCCCCGACAAAACTTTTCCCGTTCCGCGGGGAAAGAGCGCGCAAAAGTTTGCGGCGGCGGCGGCCGGACGGCAAAATCGTGCGCCCCCCTCGAAGGTACATCTATCAAAAAGACAGAGGGGGGATGGGAGGGTGAAGGCAGCCCCCCACCCTGGGTAGCCCCCCAACCTTGGTATCCCTGCCCCCCAGGGCACCCCTCGCAATACACACCGGTTTCCCACGCCTCCCCGCCCCCATCCTGGAGAGATTTAGGGCCGGGGGGTGGGGAAAGGCGAGAGAAGACCCCCACGGGCGTCTCAGAAATCCTGGGTGCCTCCCCCCCCAAAAATAGGAGCCCCTCTCGCCTCTGTCTTCCTCTCCCCCCACCCCCCGTGTGCAAATATTGGCGGAGGGACTGGAGGGGCGGCAGGGGGGCCGGGGCCCTCGCCGCGCAAAGCGAAGCCAGAGCCCCCTCGCGCGGGCTGGGGCGCTTCTTACCAGGGCGGCTTTGGTGGCGACGAGGCGGCTGTTCTCCACCATGCTGCCGCTCGCCCTTCTTCGCCCGTCTTCCGCTCGCCCACCTGGTCGCCGCCTTTCGCCCGGGGGGGAGGTCTGCTCTTTCTCCGAGGGTGGGGTGGGAGATCAACCCCGACGGGGCGGCGCGGCGGCGGCGGCGGCGGAGCGGAGAGGCGGGTTGTGGCCGGCGCTCGGTCGCCGGGACACGGGCTCAGTCACGACGGGGCGGCGCGGTGTGGCGCGGGCGAGGCGGCGGCGGCCCCCTCCCTCCCCCGTTCCTCCTCCCGGGGGGCGGCATGTGTCAGATCGGGGCCGCGTCCGCCCTCCCCGCCTCGCTGTTGCGCTTTGATTCCGGGCGCGATCGGGGGGCGGGGCGGGGCGGGCGGGGCTCGTTCCAGCGCCCCCGCTTCCCCCCTCCTCCTCCTCCCTTTTGTGCAACAAGTGGCAGGCGACGCTGCGAGACCCCCCGCCCGCCCCGGAGAGAGCGAGAGCGAGATGGGCCGCCGTCGTTGCTCCTCGTTTGCTCACCGCCCGTCAAGGGGGGAGAAATCGAAGGGGGCCGGCGGGGAGGGCGCGGCGGCATCGGCGTGGTCTCTCCGGAGAGCCTCCGAGGCCGGCCCGCGAGGGGAGGGGGGGAACCGCGAGAATTGCTCTGCCCGCTAGGCCTGCTGGCCGACCATCCTCCCTCTGCGCACGCAGCGGCTCCCTTCCCTTTCCCCGTTTTTCGAAAAAGCAGGTGGGGATCCAGCCGCCCCAAGACCCCTCTGCGGACTCTGTTGTGCCCCAGGTGGCCTTCCTGGTCGGGCTGGTTTTAATCCCCGCACCCGTTCTTAAAAGGGAGGCAGGCGAGGGCATTCGACCCTTCCTTGCTTAAGTGGAGAGGGTAGGTTTCAGCCCTCCTGGATCATCAGGGCTGTAGCCTAGTGGCCGCCCTACCTGGGAGATGTGGGGAGGTGTAATTTGCCGGGGGGGCGGAGGGAGTAAGGTTCCCAGGCTCCAAACCACACCTGGCAGTGGACATCCAGGGCGTCTCTGCATGGTGCCAGAAAAGCAACAGGTGATCTCCCAACCAAGCGGCATGCAGAGGTATACTGCTCCTGGACAAGGAGGTTCCATTCCTCCTCTTCTTTATGAATCTTTGCTAGCCCTTCCTCTCTTTCCTCATGATCGTTTGCTGCCTAAGGCAGAAAAACAAATAGCCGCCCAGCTCAGGTTGCATAGTACAGGTTGAGTATCCCGTTTCCGAAACACTCAGGGCCAGAGGTGTTTCAGATTTTGGTTTTTTTGGGGGAGGGGGATTTCAGAAAACTGTATTTGCATATACATAATGAGACACTTAGATTGCCAGCATGGCACAGCAGCTAGAATGCAACTGTAGAGACCAGGGTTTGATTCCCTGCTCCCGCGGCTATGGAAACCCAGCGGGTGACCTTGGCTGTGTCACACACTCTCGGCCCCAGAAAACCCCATGATAGGGTTGTCTTAGGGTTGCTATAAGTCGGAAACAACCTGAAGCTCCACAACAACAACAGCAAAGAGATATCATTTGTTCTATATACACCTTATATACATAGCCTGAAGGTAATTTTAAATAATATTATTAGTATTGCACTGTCCTTTCAACAAAGAGTCGGCTCTTTCATCAGTTCTCTTCTTCTTGCTTTCATCCTGCGTGAGGCCAGCCGCCGCAATTCCCTCATGTTCCCTACAGGAAGAAGACTAGGTTCCACTTTTCAAAAGTGCCAGATTTTGAAGCGTTTTGGATTTTCGGATAAGGGATATGCAACCTGTACCCCAAACTGGCCAGGTTACCCTGAGATTAAAGTGGAAGGTCGCACAACGCTCTTTTCCTATCTTCCTAGCTTGCATTCAGCTTATCTGAAGGACTGTATTCTCTCCTCTGAACCTCCCTGGACTTTGAGATCCAGGAAGTGGTGGGGAGCTTCCCTCATCTTTACCATGGTCACCTACAGGCTTTGTGGGAACACAGGAGAGGACCTCCTTGGTGGCTGCTGCTCCAAGGCTCTAGAACTCCTTTCCTACTCTGGGGCCCTCTTTGATGTCCTTCTGTTAGATACGGTAAGCCTGGACAAGAGAAGATTAAGAGACATGCTAGCCATGTTTAAATATTGGAAGGAATGGAGGATGGAGCAAGCCTGTTTTCTGCTGCTCCAGAGACTAGGACATGGAGCAATGGCTTCAAACTTCAGAAAAAGTGATTCCATCTAAACATTAAAAAGAACTTCCTGAAGGTAAGAGCAGTTTGGTAGTGGAGTACGCTGCCTGACAGTGTGACAGAGTCTCCTTCTTTGGAGGTTTTTCAACAGAGGCTGGATGGCCATCTGTCAGAAGTGCTTTGAAGGTGTCTTCCTGCATGGCAGAAGGGGGTTGGACTGGATAGCCCTTGGGGTCTCTTCCAGCTCTACGATTTCATGATTCTGTGATGTTAAATACATTTTAAAAAAATTAACAGGCATTTAGGAAGTGATTGTTTCTGGGGAAAAGGCTTGGAAGGGAGTACTGTACTCACTTTTCAATGAAAAAGGTTTTAAATAGCTTTTAATCCTGTTCAATAGTTTAACTCTGTTTTAAATTGTTTTTGTGTGTTTTACTGATTTTTTGTTGCGTGCCATTAAGTCACTTTTGACTTACGACAACCCTAAGACGAACGTATTGGGTTTCTGGGGCTGAGAGTGTGTGACCCCCAGGGGTTTCCATGGCTGAGCAGAGAATTGAACCCTGTTCTCCAGGATTGTAGGCTAATGCTCAGATCACTTTACCATGCTGTCTCTCTGATAGGAGACTTCAAAATTTGTAAGCTGCCCTGAATTCCTGGGTTAGGGAAAGGGGCTGGAGAAATATTAATATAAATTAATATTATTGGTAATAATAAAAGTCTTACTTCTGATAATAAAAACAACAAAATAACAAGTTTTCTTTGGCCTGTCCTGAATTTCTTTGCCACTCAATTTAATTGCAAGCCCCCGTTGGGTTCTAATAGGGTTAGAAAGTAGGACCAAAACCTTTCTGCACCTTAATTCCCTATTCGGGCAATGTTTTTGTAAGGCCAACCAAAAGGAAATCTAAAATGGCATGCAAGTTTTTGAGACTGCTAGATCTCTTTCCTGGGTGAGGCACAGCAAAAAGCAGTCTCCGTTTGAAAAGTTCTGGCAAAATTTTGCTTCAAAACTTGCATGCCTTTTTTTGTGCTCCGTGTATGTAGGAGGAGGGGAGTATAACCTAATAAAGGCTATTACACTAATAAAGATATTTGGATTTTGTTTTACGGTCAGTCTGTCTGCATTTGTCTTATGATGCCTCCATTAACAAAGTCAGTGGGTTTCTGAACATTCTTTCTTTAACAGAAATTTTGTACAAGAGGCAGAGATAAATACAAAAAATAAGGATATGTTCCTAAACCACAGGTAAAAAAAAAAAAGATCCAGTCAACATTATTCAGTAAACTTTTTTATTCAAAACTAAACATCCGGTCCTATCCACCACTGTGGATATGGTCTTATCTGTTAGCGAGAAGAGTTAATTGGATAAAGAGAATAATGTTTACTTTTTTAAAAAAAATGCATCATTTCTTTCCTTCTTTAAAATATTTATTTTATATAATTAAATATTTCTCAGTCACCAGTTTACTGGGCATCCTTTTCATGACACAGTTAATTCCAGCTGCTGTAAACTTAATGCATCCAAGGAAATGCTTCTCCTTCGGTCAAATTTGTCTAGGGGCTTTGTGTGGAATCAGAAATGTTAGCAGGAAAGCCCCAAAATCCGACGCTAAGAGTGACCGGCAATGAAAGAAGGCAGGGACAAAGAATGAGTCCAGCCGCCCTAAAAGCATCTTCTGTGGATAATTCTCCCTTCTGACACTTTGTAGGAAAAGGCGAGGCCTCGTCTGATCCCGTGGCACATAATCTATAAGGTAATCTATATTTATAGAGTGTTGGTTGGTGAAGTATCTCAGCAACTGGAGTCTATTATTTACCTTGCACGGACACAGACATCCATTGCCAGCAAATAATAAACAGGCCGTGGTCTGGCTGGAAACAGAAAGCGGTTTTTGGTGTTGCCACAGTTCCTCACTGAGAGTGAGTTCAGCACCAGGGGTTGTGGAAGCTCAGTGGGCAAAACCCCTTGCGTTATATCTCAGGTTATAACCAACTTTGTCCAGTTTATAGCTGAGAAGCTGCTCAGAGGTTGGTCAGAATTATGATGGCATTTATAGACACATAAGCACAGAAACAGTTTATAGTAATGTTTTTTTCCAGTGCAGAATGGCTGCATTCAGTCTCAGAAAAGGAACTGCTCATGTGTCTCCATTACACACAGATGTGGATGCGCATTTTTTGTTTAATATCCTTGTGCATTGCTCATGATGCTCAGGGCACATTGAACATGCAGATGCCCATGTTTATTGGGTTGTGCAAGTCACAGTTCACTCACAAGGGCTGTGTTGCACAACGCAGGATATTCAGTTCAAGGTCGCTAAAGCAGAATGGGCACATGGTGCCATTGTGCATGGATGTGCATCATGCAAGGGTGCATGTTTGCATTATACAGGGGTGTAGATGGATGTTGCAAGTGACTGATTTCACATGCGTATGTGCACGCATATTACAATGCACTGACAAGGCCAAATTGTGCAACTGCCGCGTAACGCTGTGAACAAAGATCCATCTACTTAGTGCAGCTCTCAAAGAAGTAGTTGCGTTAGTTTCTTTCAGTATAAAAAGGAGGGGAGAAAGAAGAAAAAAAAGAATCATAGAATGCTAGAGTTGGAAGAGACCCCAGGGGCCATGGAGTCCAACCCCCTGCTATACAGGAACACCCATCAAAGCATTCCCGACAGATGGCCATCCAGCCTCTGCTTAAAAACCTCCAAAGAAGGAGATTCCGCCACACTCCCAGGCAGCATATTTCACTACTGGACAGCTCTGACCGTCAGAAAGTTCTTCCTGAGGTTCAAGTGGAATCTCCTTTCCTGCAGCTTGAATCCATTGCTCCTTGTCCTAGTCCCTGGAGCGGTAGAGAACAAGCCTGCTCCCTCCTCAACATGACATCCCTTCAAATATTTAAACATGGCTATCAGGTCCCCTCTTAATGTGGGAATGTGGCTACACCTTTAAGACTAACTGGTTTTTATTTTTGCACGAGTTTTCATGGATATAACTCCACTTCTTCAGACGCAGTAGTGAGCATTCTGAGCTGTTCAGAGTACTGAGTGTTCCGAGCTACATTCAAAGAAGGGGGTATAAGGTCCTTGGTGTAAGATCTCAACCATTACCTTTTTAGAAGAATGTGCGTACCTTCATCATTTCGTGTGTCCACACACCATAGTTCAAGAAGGATATTGACGAGCTGGAATGTGTCCAGAGGCAGGTGACCAAAATGGTCAAAGGCAGGAAACCATGAAGCTCTAAAAGGAATGGTAGAGGGAGCTGAGGAACCTGGAGAAGAGAAGGTTAAGAGGCGACAGGGTAGCCATGTTTAAATATTTGAAGGGATGGAATGTAGAAAATGGGGAAAGCTGGTTTTCTGCTGCTCCAGAGACTAGGACAGTTGAAGCAATGGCTTCAAACTTCAGGAAAAGAGATTCCGTCTAAACACTAGGAATAACTTTGTGATTGTAAGAGCAGTTTGACAGTAGAATACTCTGCTGTCTTGGAGTGTGATGGATTCTTGTTCTTGGGAAGTTTTTAAAGAGAGGCTGGAAGTCCATCTCTCAGGCGTGCTTTGATGATGTCTTCCTGGATGGCAGGGAGTTGGACTGGATAGCCCTTGGGATTTCTTCCAACTCTACAATTCTGTGATTCTATATACATTAGCTTAGTGGAGGGGAAAATGAGACTGAACCTGTCAGGATCCAATCTTCATTTAGCAAAGTCACACAGAGAAGCGGTAGAAGTTTTATCTAATGACTTGTGGCTTCAGACTGGTACTTGGAATAAACACAGACGCAGGTAGCTTTGAATAAAAGACTAAATACTTTACTAATGACTCTTCATTTGCATCTGTATTGAGAGAGCCTGCTACCTGTCTAATCTAGATAATAGGAGATTCTTCAGTTTAACTCACCATCCTCCTTGATGGGACTCAAACTCGGAGCATGCGAAGAGTTCAGGGAAAGCAGCCATTGAGAACAAAGAGAGAGAGACATCTCCAGAGAGAGGGAGGTCTTAACTTTTATAAGACCGATGACCCAAGCAACTATCCTGGGTCACATGATCTGAGCACCAAAGGTATTTATGATCATGCAATAAAAGACAGAGAGGCAAATGGAGAAGATCTGGCATGCAACAGAAAGGGAGGCCCTATCTTGCTATTGCCCATCTGTTCTAATAACAAGATGGAGTGGGGAGAGAGAATGCTGGTAATTTTTCCAACACTTAGCAGTGCCAACAACATCCTGGTTAGGTAGTTAGGTAGTCCAGTAGTCAAATTCCCATATTGCAGATGGAAAGAGAATGAGGCTGACACCATAGCAGGCTGTCTAAAGCAGGGGTGAGCAACCAGGGTGATTTGGCAGTGACAAAGCCAATCACTCCTCTGTCATCCCACTTTTTATCTGCTTTTGAAGTATCTCTGTTTCTCTTACCTCCTCCTTTTCCCCCCTTTGTCCTCAGCTTACTTCCATTGCCTCAAACTGAGTTTAAAACACAAAGATAATTTGCATTCTGTCCACTCAACAGGAGGAGGGGAGAGGAGGGGGCAAAGTCTTGCCCTTTCCAGTTAGCTCAGGCTAAAGCAAACTGCTGCATCCTCTCTTAGCTTCTCTGTTCTTCCTCATTCATAACTTTTGCCATGTTCACCACATTCTGATGGTCTTTGGCCACATGTGCTTTTATACATGAAGTGTTGGAAGGTATGAGAGTTGTCCCATGGAAAAAAAGAGACAATGCCCCATTTCCTCTCTGTTACCTGTCCTTCATTCCTAGTTCCACAGCCAATTCATGTCCTGCAGGACAAGCCTTTCCCTTGATCTATCAGCTCTCTGCCTTAATTAACTGCTTCCCGGAATGAGATCTCCTCAGCCCACAGACTTCAATTAGCTCTTTAATTAGTAGATTACATTGAAAACTGAAGCATTTCCTCCTGAGGGCAGATGAGCGGGTTCTGACTGTAATCCTCCAAGATGCAAGATTGCAAACCTCTAGCTCTGCGCTCCTTTTACTTCTCAGCAAACCTGTCTAGGTTCCAGATCTAATCACTGGTAATGTTAAAAAAGGCCCATGTACAGGTGTTCACAACTGTGCAACTAACAAGCAAAGAAAATCCAGTAGGCAAGTTTTCTAGCTGGGGTGTGAAACGCACTTTGTTGCTTTATGTCCTCAAACACAAATTTAAAGCAACAAAGAATGTTATTGTTAATTCTGTGATCATTTAAAGATATATGACCAGTAACTTTTTCTGTTGTTGTTGACTGTCATCAAGTTGACTTCCACTTACTGTCAAAGAACATTGAGGTACCTCCTATGGATGAAGAACTTGCATATCACCCTATCCTCAACAGTCCTGCGCTAGTCTTGCACATTCAGCGACATGTCTTCCCTGACAGGGTCTATCCATCTGTAACATAGTCTTCCTCTTTTCTTGCTTCCTTCCACCTTATTTATTTATTCATCTATGCATTCAAAGTAGTTCTGTGTCACCTCCCAGCCTCCAAGAGCTCCTGAGGTGATGAACAAATAAAAACCAATTAAAACAGTATCAAGATAAAAAAAAATTTAAACACATTAAGAGATTTAAAATTCCAGAAAGCAATCTAAAACAATCCTAGAATCTAGTTTTCAAACAATTACAACAGCAGTTTCAAACACGGAATGCCACATGGAACTGCACTGTTTTGGCTGCCCACCAGAAGCTTAAGAGTTAGGACCAGCTTAAGAGTTAGGACCAGCCTAACTTCTTTGGGCAGGGAGTTCCACAGTTCAGGTGTTACTTCTGGAGCTGATGCTTAGCATGGAGAAGAGAAAGTTAAGAGGGCATATGATAACCATGTTTAAGTATTTGGAGGGATGTCATATGGTGGATGGAGCAAGCTTGTTTTCTGCTGCTCCAGAGACTAGGGCCATTTTCACATGTTACCTGACCCCGGCGTCCTCCCTCTGCTATCCTGGCCACGCCTTTGCCAGGAGGGGAGTGCAACCAGCGGCACCCAGCGGAAGGGAACGCAAGTGACCCCTGCCTGCCTTCCACAGTGCAGCCGGGCCCTTTCCCATGCTTTGCTGGGGAAGGAAGTGCCTCCATCGTACTTCCAGACCTCCCGCATGGCAGGTAAGGACAAGAGCATTGGACGATTGCGGGTACTTAACTGATTTATCCTGTTAAGCGAATATCCTGTGATCACGCCAGGTGGGGGCAGGATGGCAGCAGGACTGCAACGACATCATGCAGAAGCATGGCCCATGCACCTGTTACCACCGTGAACTGCCTGGCCTTTGGTAAACCTTAGATATCATTTTTGATATCACAATTTGGTCTTGTTTTGCCACCAGCCAAGTGTTTGTAAGGCCTCCGAACAAGCACAGAGTTAGGCATGGCTATTAAAGCTGACTCATACTTGTTTACACCAAGGCAAGCCAGAAGCTGCCAGATTTGCTTTAGGAGACCTCCCGAAACACCTTAATCAAGGTATGTAGGCTCACACAAAAAGACCTCTGCCCCGAGCGGGCACCCTGGCAAGCTAGACGCTCAACTGCCAAGCTAGCCATATCTGCATACCGGCTATACTATTGTCAATTCGGACTGTAACTCAATCATGTAAATTCCAGCCTTTCGGAGACATTGTCTCACACCCAAACCTCATTGTTTTCGCCCAAGACTAGACTAGCCCACGGTCATACTTTCCTGAATAAAAACCCCCAGTTCCGAGAGCTCCTCGGACTGCTTGGACCGCCCTTTCAGACTGCTATCCGGCCTTGCTGCCACATCTCCCGGCGAGCTCCCCTCGGCCACCGCGCTGAGTTTCTTCACTTCCATCTCTGGCTTCTTCAGGACTATGAGAAAAGGTGTCACATCACCCATTTTCCCCAAAACTCTCATTTCCTATTTCTTAGTTAGTTGTGTGGTTGTGTTTTCTAACTATTTGTCTGCTTGTTAATAAATATTATTGTTGCTATTTTAAACTGTCTGACTGCTCACTGACCTGAACCTGTATACATAGGGTAAAAGATTCCCGCTAAGTTACCCTGCCTCTCGCCAGCTTAAGAGAATGCTCCAGCTAATTTCCCCATCTTTGCTTGGTTTTGATTTGGTTATTTGGGCGCCCCTCCCTGGACCCCCAAGTCACAGGGTAACACACCGCTGTCATCCCGTCCCCATAGCAGCACTGTGATACCGTGCAGAAATGGCCTGAGACACAGAGCAATGGTTTTGAACTTCAGGAAAAGGGATTCCACCTAAACATGAGGAAGAACTTCCTGATGGTAAGAGCAGTTTGACAGTGGAAGCTGCTGCTGCCTGAATGGATTGTAGCGGAGTCTCTTCCTTCTCTGGAGGTTTTTAAAGAGAGGCTGGATGGCCATCTGTCAAAGGGAGTGCTTTGACGGGACAGTTGGGTTGGGCTGGATGGCCCTTGGAGTCTCTGCCAACTGTGTGAGTCGATGATTTTATGAGATTTAGCACCGGGCTGCATTTGACTGTTAATGTGCAATGGCGTTTGACAGTCTAAAGAAATCCAGAGCTTCCGACCGAATCAGCAGGCCACCCTTTCTCTGCTCCTTTGCTCCTTTCCAGAGCTGACATCGTTCAGTAGCTCTGTGATAGCCTGAGATGCGAGAGGAGAGCTTTCCTCTAATGCAAAGCCTGGTGGCCCATAAACTCCATTAGCATCCCGGGGTCCTCCCAAGTGTTTATGCTGAAGATAAGCAAGGGGGACAGAGGGGGCAACAGCACAGCAGGTGGTCTCTGCAAGGGGGGGTAGCTACGGAGGGGGAATGAAAGAGGCATTGCCTCCCAAAATAAGAATTCTGCTTTCCCAATAAAATTTTCTTCCAGCTGCTAAATTGCATTGGGTTCAAGAGAGTAAGACATTGAAAGCTATGTTCCTTCCCTTGTTATTTTTAAATCTCGGTTAAAAACTTGTTGGCTTCTGGAGATTTAGTTTAATGTTGTTTTGTATTATTTGATTACATGTACTTGTCAGTTTGCTTTAAATTGTATTGCATTATTTGTATTTTATCTGGATAATTTGTTTTACAATTGTATGGTATATTTTTATTGTTCCTTTCTTCCTTCTGTCCTTCCTTCCCTCTATGCTTTGTTTTCTTTAATCTAAAAATATTAAATAAAAAAGACAAAAAATACAAATATACAAACATGAACAGACATCTACATATAATTAAAACAAATACTAATAAAACATAAGTAAGGTTGGTTCCTGCCCCTGTTACAAACAGTTCATATTATGTAAACATTTACAGCTATTAACTCATACATATTATCCTATAATTATTAATTATTGCTTATCACTTATTTTAATTACCCACTTTCTAAATTTCTTAAGTACATAATTACTTGTTAATTTATTCTAAATTACTTTAAACTAGTTTGATTACATGTATTTGCCAGTTTCCTTTACATTGTATTGTCTTATTTGTATTTTATCTGGATAATTTCTTAACAATTGTATGGGATAGTTTTATTATTCCTTCCTTCTCTCTGTGTTTGTGTGTATACATACATTTTAGTATGTATACCTTTGCCAAGACCCAGTATTTTTGTTTGTTTTCATTATTATTATCACTATTATTATTATTGTTATTATTGTTACTATTATTAATTTGCTGTCTTCACATCCCCTTGGGAACTTTGCCTTTCCCTTTCCTTTGGATGCCAAAACTGTATTTCTGTAGGCTGAAGTTACTGCAGGGCTAGAAATTTGGGGACTCAAAGAAAAAGGCACTTGCGTGTGATGAATTCTTTTGAGGGGGCAATGCCCTACCTTTGCTTCCCCAACTCTCTGTAGCTACACCCCTGAGTCTCTCCCTGGATTTTGGGACCACAAGATACTAAGCCCCTGTTCTTGCATTTCTGGGATCTCTTGCACCTTGCGACAGGGGTAGAAATTTATATAGCCCTCTCAATGTTGTTGCACTATACCTGCCAGCATTCTGCCCAATGGCTACGCTGGCTAGGGGCTGCTGGGAACTGCAGTTCAGCAATATCTAGAGTGCCACAAGATTCCTTCCATCCCAAACCTACAAGTTCCTTGAAACTTTTCGAAAGTGGAAAGGCCTGATTAATAGCAACAGCCCAAGTGGTATTTTATTTTTATTTTTTTAATAGAAGATTTAATTGCATAAAAAATAGAGTGGATATACCCCGTTGAGAGATATATCACACCCTCCTCCCCACTTCCATATTTATATTCTCCAGTTGAAACTTCTTTCTTTCTATTTACCCAAAAGAATGACAATTACATTTCCATTTACAGAAGAGAAAAACAGTTACCTGATTTCTTTCTTTGGTTTCATATGCATTCATGTTTTTATCCAATCCAAAACTCTTCTCCATTCTCTTTCAAAGTTCTGGATAGGTTTGTTTTTCAGTAAAAATGCTAGCATTTCTGTCTCTACCATATCCAGAACTTTTAATTTCCAGTCTCCTAAGTGGATATCTTTCTTTTCTTTCCAATATTGCGCATACATCAACCTATTGTTATCAAATATAACAATATCTTCTGATGACTTCTGATCTCCCTAACATATTTAACAAATAGAATTCCGATATCATTTCAAAATTCATTTTACAGATTCTTTGAATTTCATCATGTATCCTCTTCCAGAACTTTCTTGCCCTTCTGCAAGTCTACCCAAGTGGTATTTTATTTTTATTTTTTTTATTAATTTTTTATTAAAATTTTCAATAAAAAAAATAAAAAAAACCTCCCCGCTTCCAGACATCTGTTTTTCCAGTTGAATCTGAGTTTAACATTTCATTCCATGTAAACATTCAGTTCCGTACATTGTCTCTATTTTACAATAATCATAAACTATTACTTTTAACTTATATTTTACTATTTACATTTTATCTTTTATCACCTCATTTTATCTTCCTTCTTTCTCACAGCCTTCTTTCTTTTCCCCTTTTCATTCTTTTATCCAGTTCAATACCTCCCACCATTCTCTTTCAAAGCCCTGGATTGGCTTATTTTTAAGTGAAAAAGTTAGCTTTTCTGTCGCTACCATATCCAGGACTTTGAATTTCCATTCTCTTATATCAATATATTTTCCTTCTTTCCAGTGTTGAGCATAAGTCAGTCTTGCTGCAATTATTATATATAACAATGTCTTTTGATGAAATCTTATTTCTCTTTGTTGTCCTAACATATTCAACAAATAAAGTTCTGGCTTCATTTCAAAATTAAAACCATACATTCTTTGAATTTCATCATGTGTTTCTTTCCAAAACGTTTTTGCTATTTTGCAAGTCCACCACATATGAAAAAAAGATTCCTCTTTCTCATCACATTTCCAGCATTTTCCATTCCCATTTCCTGTTATTTATTTTTTTCAGTTTTACAGGCGTCATATACCATCAATGTAACATTTTATAAAAATTTTCTCTTAAATTCAAACACCCAAGTGGTATTTTAAAAGGATACCAAACTGTGGCTGAAATATAGCTGTTAAGTCAGAAAGAATAAGAGAAATGAAATTCCCCAGCTTTCAGGTACCATTTACTTCCTGAAATCCTGAACCCAGTGATGGAGAACTACTGGTAAATTTTCAAATTGCATGCATTGTGACAGTCTTCATAGCCTAGAGGCTTCAAAACTGCAGGCAACTGTGCTGATTCATGCCAGCAAATCAGTTACTGTAATTTTCACCTCTACCAGGAGCAGGTCTTTTGTAAAAATAACAGATCTTAATTGCCCATTCAAGACCAAGCCACTCAAAAATCCTTGCATTACAACACAGATAGCATATAGTATAACAGTATATTGTTGCTGGAAAAATCCACTCCCTTGACAGGTTCTAGGAGAATTGCAGCTAAACTAGAAAATGACATCAAAGATTGAGCAAGGTTTAATTGTCTCCATTAATCTGTAAATCCCCTCACTCCAGCCCATCTAGGCTCCACTAGACTGCTAGTATGCTCCCGAAATTTGCACAACCTTCCATCAAACCATTTTACTTGCTCTGTCCCTTATGCTTTGGTATTCAGCTGCGTTTTACTGTTTTATTCTTACAGGTTGTTCTGTGAGCCTTGGCTAAAAGGAACAAAAACATTTCATACACAGACAAAAAGAAAAAAAATCTATATTAATCTAAAATATAGTTGTTCAGTATCTCCTTTTTTCTCTGAGAACATTTCTCTTTGCTGCAACCCCAAATTAACTTTCAGTCTCTAAGGGAATGAATATCTGGTTTTGGTGGATTTAAATTTTTATAAAAAGCCTGGATGCTTCATTTCACCATACCTTCCAGCCATCCAGATTTGGCACTGAAAGTCCTGATTAATCCTCCGTCTTCCCACTTTCTCAGTTCCTTTCAAAATGTCCCGGTTTCTTTCTCCTCCCACTTTCCCCTTTTTGACCTTGGTTTCCTCCACTTAATTAATAACTTTTGCCATCTTCACCACATTCTGATGTTGCTTGGCTATCTTGTCCCAGTTTTCATCTGTGAAAGGATGGAGCGGGGGCTTCCTAACTGATCAAGACTGCAGACGGAGGCACTTAGGCAATTTCTGTTGGGAGGTCAATTTTACAGCACCTAGCACAATATCCTCCCTGGAACCGCCGTGCTGTGAACAAAATGTGTCCCAGAGGCAAGCATTAAACATACAGCAGAGTTTCAAAACAGCAACAAGTGTGATCAGCAGCAGAGTGTAACTTACAGCATCAGCCCTGACCCCACTGGTTAGTAACTCTAACACACAGAGTTGTCGTCCAAAAATACCTGGAGGCTTTTAATCTTCAAGTTCCAATATATACACATCTGTACAAGCAGGATACGCAGATCCTCAGTCATAAGTTCAGCATCACATCAGGCAGATGTTCGCACAGACAGAGTTCCGGTGTCATAGAATCAGCAAGAGTCTGGGAAAGAAGCTGTCTGAGCTCACTTCTTTTATACACACCTGCTGATAGCTCATCAGCTGGGGACGATGGCTGATGCAACCCCTTGCCATGATTTCACATTACCATGACTCAGCCCTACTGTCCCCTAGGGATTACATCATGACTTGCCAAGTCATTCCCCAGGTGTATCCCACATGCTCATCAAATGTATTTTCAACCGGGGCAAATGTCACAGCATTTCTATCCAACAGTTTCCACACTGGAGGCCATTAGTGCAATATACCATTAGGATTGCAGCATTGCCATTCGCACAATGCCATTGGGTTAGGAACATTGTTTTCTGCATCCTTCCGCTGTCAGCAGATGAGTAGCGGTATTGCCGCTGGTGTTCCTTCTGCACCACAGCATCCTTGGCCACTCCCTGTCCTCACCGTCACCCTGCCCCACCACCCCTGAGTGATCGCGTCCCCCCCCATGCTTTGGAAGCCATACTAAACATGGCAGTACACTATTGCATTTTCACGCTATAGTGCCTAAAAATGTATTTAAAAAAATAAAAAGTGTTAACTCAATGGAGAACTTTCAAATAAACATGGAGAGATGATAGATTTTGAAGTTACCACACCATGGGACTCACTGAGGGAGAGACAAGCTGGGAACGTCCACAGCCTGCCCACTGCTGGATTTGCAATGACTGGGTTACTCCACTGGAAGACCCTATCCCAGGGTCTACAATTTTGATATTAAAATATGATTCAATGTGCCTGAGAGGTCACCCGGATGGGCATGCAGGCAGCAGTGGTCACAGATCGAAAACCAGGTCAGGCCAGTAAAATCTCCCGTCACGTAGCCCCAGGAGACCTCCAGATGTGTAAACCCACAATAAACAAAGGGTCCTCAGCCCCTTAGAAGCCAACTTGAGGGGATTAGCATGTTTGCCCCAAGGTGAGCAAATATTCCATTAGGCGAGGACCATTTACATGAAGTCACACCACAAACTAACACAGCTGAAGATCCTGAGACTTTGGCAACACCTTGCAATCCTATCACATAAAGTAAATTACCATGGTGGAGCTTCGTTATCGCTCCAACACCCATTGTTCTCCCCGGGAAAGGATCAGCCCTCCAGGTACTTTTTCCCCTACAAATAGTCCCAGTTTGTGAGCGGTTCTTTGGATCACCCCCGGTCATCTCAGTTGCTCCATCTGTTGAGTGATCCCCTCAGCCCTCTCCGTGCTGAGCCCCACTTACCTGCTGTTTTTCCCGGAGCAAGGACTTCAGGACAAAGGTACAGTATCACCCCAGCTACACCCCTTCAATACTCTCTCTGTCCAGTTTCCTCTCTTTTGCTTCTTAATAGGTCTTGAGTGAGTGTGTGAGCGACTGCGTTGCTGCGTGAGACTTTCCTTCAATAAAATCATTTATTGGACATTTTTGTTTGGTTTTTGGCTTGGCCTGACCCCTTAAAAACTGGGTAAAAAGACCCTGCTAGGTTACCCTGCCTCTTGCATCGCTATAGCTCGTGCTCTGGCTAGTTTCCATTCCCCATCACATGGAGCACATTGAGGTGTCCCCCAAGGGACCCCAGAAATCAGAGTAACAACTGGAAGCGCTATCAAGTGCTATTATGGTTCCACAGTGAGCCGGCTGAAGCGCTAAAGGAGGCTCTCAATGGAAAAAAAATGGATTTTTTTTGGAAATAGAATGTGGCCGTTTTGCAACCCTTGGGGGTGGGGTAGCAGCTGGATAGCGATGACATGGTGCGGTAGCATGGCTCCTGACCCGGAAGCAATCCACTGTTATGGCGGTATAGCAATGTCGTGTGGAAAAATGCAATGCCTTGCTGAGTAAACCTGCACAGATTCACACGGTATCCTTGCAAATAAGCCCACAAAAGGTACCAACCTGTCCAAACCAAAATATATTAGCCCTTCATCCTTTGCCTACCAGCCCACTTACTCATCTGTGTGGCATTCTTGTTGGCTGCTGCTGCTGCAGCTACCAACTGAGGGCTTAAACTCAAGGCTGTTGCTTGCACTGTGGCCATTTCCGTACTAGCCAGTTATAGCGCTATGATTCCACTTTCAACATCCTATGGAATCCTGGGGTTTGCAGTTTCGGGAGGGGCCGGCAGGCCCCTCCCGAAACTGCAAACCCCAGGATTCCATAGGATGTTGAAAGTGGAATAATAGTGCTATAACAGGCTAGTGCGGAAATGGCCTGTATTTCTATTCCTTTCTTCTTACTTGAGCTTCCTAATCAGAGCTTGGAAGTTTGACATTTTGCAGGAGGGGGATGTCTCTAAAACACCCAGAATCCCCTACCAGATTCTGGGAGTTGTTGCTTCAAAAGTAACCACTCCAAGTTCTTCAAAAATAAAAATTGATTATCCTGTCTTCCCTTCTTTCCGCTTGCTTCCAGGTAATTTTTTTTTTTTAATTGTGCAGGGTAATTCAAGGAATTTTCCAGGGAATCTTAACAACTACTTCCATAAGTAGCCCTCTTTATATTTTCCTAGTAATTGTTCTACCTTGTCTTAATTGCAGAAAATCCCCGAAGCAGTAAAAGACAGAATAGCTGCACAATGTCTTCCATACCCTCCAACATTGCACAATTTTTTTAAAAAAATGCACATGGGGCCAAACAATATCTGAGTGTGGTTAAGAGGGCAAAAAGTTATTAATGAAGAAGAACGCACAAGCTAGAAGAGACTGCAGCAGCTTGCTTTGAACTCAGACAACTGGGAAGAGTAAGATTCTGTTATCTCTTCTGTCTCCGCACCAGCTGAGTTAACTGAGTACAAGATATTCTTGCACTTTGAACTCAGTTTGCAGCAGTTGGAGTAAATGTAGGACAAAAGGGTAAAGTGGGAGAAGGAGAGAAACCTGGGACATTTTAAAAGCAGCTGAAAAAGTGAGATGACAGAGGATTAATTGGGGACTGTCCCTGTCAGGTTAGGATGGTTGGAGGGTATGGAATCAGTGCATCAGTGGAATAGCATTGTCATGCTATTGTAGAAAAACTATAAGAACTTTTTTAAAAAAGAGGGAGGGGGAAAAATTGTCCTTCAAAGCATAGGATCAATTCAGCAAACCAAATCTCTCCACCTGTTTTCTTTTTTTCTTTTTTTGAAGGATTTTGTAGAATCCTATAGTTGGAAGAGAACACACAAACCACTGAGTCCAACCTCCTTCTGCCACAAAGAAATACAGCCAGCCCTCCACATCTGTAGGTTTCGCTTTTGCAGATTTGATTATTCACAGATTATTTGCTGTCACCTCTGCTGCCTCCCTAGGCCATTTTTAATAGGAACTGCAAGCCTTGTGAGACTGAGAAATGGTGAACAAGCCTTGTATATTCCTATTTAAAACGGTGTGGGGCAGCAGTGGAGGTGGCAGTAAGCCCCACCGGCCCCCCACTTCTGCCTTGTGAAGGAACCCTGATGCCCGAAAGGAATCCACAGTGGGTTGAGTATGGTGATCATACTTTTTGTGTATGTTAAATATGGTTTGGGAGGACCTAGAGTTATTCACCTTTTTTTCACTTTCACAGGCGTCCTGTGCCCCTAACCCTAGCAAATAGACGGCATCTAACTCCAGTTATAGATGGCATCTAACTCCAGTTAAAATTTCTCAAATTTATAGAGGGGGGAGTGAAAATTGTTGGAAATGCAAATCTGAAAGAGGGTGGTTTTACCATTGTTGGTGGAACTGCAAGAAAGCAAAAAGATATTGGAAGACTATACATATAGAAATAACAAAAATCATAAGGAAGAACTTTCCAACGAAACCTGAATTGTATTTGTTAAATATGTTTAATGTAATTGAGAATAATATTGAGAAACGGTACAAGAAATCGATACTTAATCTGATAACTAAAGCTAGAATTCTTTACGCGGAAGCATGGAAAAAGGAAGAACCTCCCATCATAGACGCATGGATTATAGATATTTATGAAGTAATAGAAATGGATAAATTGACAGGCTTGGTGAAGGATGAATCACTAAACAATTTTAAGGATCAGTAGGAAGATCTGATTACATATTTTGGTGAGAAATGGGGTGAAACTTCTGTTATAGCTTTTAGAGAATAATTTAGATAGCATGATATATATTTGTATTTGACTGTGACCTCCTTTATTTTCCTTAATTTGGCCTATATTACGCAAGGAGAATATTTAGTCTGCAATTTGTATAAGATCTTTGTAAATCGTCTTTAATCTTTGTAACTAAATAAATAAGGAGATTTTTTAAAAAAATGGTTTGGGAGAGCCTAGAGTGGTTCACGGGCTTTCCACATTCACAGGGGCCCTGTGCCCCTAACCCTAGCAAATGTGGAAGGATGACTGTACCCATCAAAGCATTCCTGACAGATGGCCATCCAGCCTCTGTTCAAAAATCTCCAAAGAAGGAAACTCCACCACACTCCATTCAGGCAGCAGCTGCTTCCATGGAACTGCTCTTACCATCCCCACTAAGAAGAATGGAAAGGGTGGGATATGGCGGTGACATGAGCCAGCAAAATCCAGTCACACCCGAGGAGGCAGACTGCAAGAGCTCACCTCTCTTCAGACCACTGCATTTCCACACTACACTCTTATAGCGCGATTACTCCACTTTCAACATCCTATGGAATCCTGGGGTTTGCAGTTTGGGGAGGGGCCGTCCGGCCCCTCCCCAAACTGCAAACCCCAGGATTCCATAGGATGTTGAAAGTGGAGTAATCGCGCTATAAGAGTGTAGTGCGGAAATAGGTGTGTACAACCCTGGAAGATTGGAGGGGGCATGTTAGCCCCTTAAAGGGCCTTACACCCAAACCCACATTTGTTCCCAAAATAAATAATTAAAAAATTGTTTCGCTCCCAAAAGCCTTTTAGAAGGTATGGAGGGATTTTCACCATCTTTGGGGGCCTTTGTTTGGCTTTTCCTGGGCCTAGCGAGCATTTGGAAACAAAAACCAGAGTCAGGATGGTTTTTCAAATAGCCCAGTTGTGTAGGAGTTTTTATGTTATAGCCACTAAGCAGTACTGTTATCACCGTGACCTGGCCTGGCTTCGGTAGACATTAGATATCATTTTGATATTGATATTGTGAGACCCCCGGGCAAGCACGGAGCTAGGCATGGCTATTAAATGCTGAATCATTTCTCTTTACACCTAAGCAAGCCAGACACAGCCAGATCTTGCTTTAGGAGACCTCCCGAAACAAACACTTCATTAAGGATGCACGCTAACACAAAGAGCCCCCTGCCCCGAGCAGGCACCCTGGCGAGCAGGACGCTCCAACGCCCAGGCAAGCTGCACCTGCATACTGGCCATCCCATTCTCAATTCGAACCTAACTCAATCATGTTAAATTCTGACCTTTCGGAGACATTGTCTCAAGCCCAAACCTCATTGTTCTCTCCCATGTACAGACTAGCCCACGGTCATATGTTCCCCATAAAAACCCCTAGCTCCGAGAGCTTCCTCGGATCGCTCCGGACTTCCATCCAGCCTTGCTGCCGCTCTGTCGAGCGAACTCCCCTCGGCCGCCACGCTGAGTCTCTTCACTTCCATCTTCAATCTCTCCAGGACTACGAGAAAGGTGTCGTATCACCCATTTCCCCCAAAAACGCTCATTTCCTATTTCTTAGTTAGCTGTGTGCACGTGTTGTTTTATTAATGGTTATTAAACACCATTTTTGCTGTTTTTAAAACCTGTCTGGCTGCTCTTCTGACCTGACGCTCTATACATAGGGTTAAAAGATCCTCGCTAAGTTACCCTGCCTCTCGTTAGCTTAAGAGAGTGCTCGAGTTAATTTCCCCATCTTGTGTTGTTGTTTGGTTAATTGGGTGCCCCTCCCGGGACCCCCATTCACAGGGTAACACTCTGGTCCCAAGCATTTCCAATAAGGGACAGTCAACTGTGGCCATTTCCACACTACTGTGTGCATGTGTTGTCTTATTTGTTGTTCATTTGTTAATAAAACTACCAATTTTTGCCATTTTAAAAGTTGACTGCTTTTCTGACCTGACCCCGTAGACATTGGGTTAAAAGATCCTCGCAAAGTTACCCTGCCTGTCGTTAGCTTAAGTGAGTGCTCCAGTTAATTTCCCCATCTTGTGTTTTATTTGGTTATTTGGGTGCCCCTCCCAGGACCCCCAGTTCACAGGGTAACAGTATTTTGAGGGCCTTTCCACACTACACTGTTATAGTGCTATTATTCGACTTCGAACATCCTGTGGAATTCTGGGGTTTGTCGTTTCCTGAGGCCAAAAAGCTCTCTGGCTGAGAATTCTCAATGCTCCTCCCTAAACTGCAAACCCCAGGATTCCACAGGATGTTGAAAGTGGAATAATAGCAGGAGAACAGCGTAGTGCAGAAAGGCCCTGAGAGCCAGCATGGTGTAGTGGTTTGAACATTGGACAATGACTCTGGGAGTCCAGGGTTCGAATCCCTGCCCGGCTGCGAAAACCCACTGTGTGACGCTGGGCAAGTCACACTCTCTCATCCTCAGAGGATGGCAAAAGCAACCCCCCTCTGAATAAATCTTGCCAAGAAAACCCTGTGATAGGTTCGCATTAGGGTTGTCATCAGTAAGAAATCACTGGAAGGCACATAACAAGAGTGAATGTTAATAAATATATAAATTTGCAAAAGTCCTGATATAAAGACAACTGTGTTTTTCTTCCAGCTTCATGTTCTTTTAATTAGACTCTGTTAACCTTTTCCTGGTAATTTTCTTATTGCTTATTTCTTGTAATTGAAACTTCTTCTGTAACTGTGTTTAGCATTTTGCATTTGTATTTGGTGCAATATTCTGCATTTATATCTTGATATAACCTATGAGAGGCTCACCACAAGTCTTAAACACAACAACAACATAGTGAAGTGGTTTCCAAAAATATTATTGCTGGGTTCCCCTCTACCCCACGATCCAGGCAAGGTTTTTGTGGCCCTTGAAAGGCAAAAGATGAAGAGAGCTGTCTTGTCTTTCCGAGCCCAGACCCATAAAAAACTGGGGAGGGAGGCATCCAACTTAAGCTATTCAACATGACGAGACCTGCTCAGAAAGACCATTGGAACATGCCAGCGCAATAAATGGTGGGGGATTAGAAAGCATTAGTTTGGAGCAATCCAAGGAGTAAATATTATGACCCTGTCATGTGAGTTCTGGAGAAAATCAAGGAATTTTTTTTTTCATTGCAGCAATGATAACGTTTCTTCCTGAGCTGTGTTCCTGGCCACCAGGCCTCAGAAAGAACGTTGTAAAGCCAGCAATGGTGGACAAAAATGTATTGTAAAAAAAGGTGGAGCTATATTAGAGTCGTCTGGAATGAGCCTGAAATTTCAGAGCCAGACCCCAAGATTTGTTCATGCCACAGGGGAAGGGACCTAGTGGTATCATTAAGCATGATAAATAAAGCAGATAGTGTCACTCAAATGATGATGATGATGATGATGATACAAGCCCAACAAGAATGTGCCTTTTCTGTTCAAAGCAGGGCTTGGGAAACATCATTTCTAATCAGAAATATGTTTCCCAAGCCCCGCTTTGAACAGAAAAGGCACACTTTTCCCAGCTCTTGTTTTGAATACATCTGCAATCAGTGCTTTTAAGAACACATCTCTCTTTGTCTCATTCAATCTTCACTTATTTACACCCTGTCATTTCCCCAAAACAGATATTTATAGCAGCTTAAGACTGATGGCTCAGGTCTGCAAAGCATGTGAGTTGAAATCTTAGCAAATAAAGTTTTACAAGCTTTAAACACATACTTTTCCCAGCATTGTTTTTAATGCTTTTTCAGTGATGTGGAAAAGAAGGGGAACAAAATGTCTCCAAAATAAGAATTCTGCCCCCTCATTAACTGTTCTTCCACTTCCCAAATTTCTAGCACTGCAAGGAGTGAAATACCGAAAATAGTTCACACGCACAGCTCTTCTATCTGCTGGGTTCACATTCTCTTGGTCACTTTGCTTCTCTCTTTAATTTGGATGCCTAAACTCTATTTCAAAATACTCAACGGAAGGTTTAAATTACTGCAATGCTAGAAGTTTAGGGGCTGAAGAAACATTTCATTTGAAGGGCAGAATTCTTATGTTGGGGAGTTTGGGGAGTCAGTGCCCTCATTTTGGCCATTCCCCTTAGCTACATCCCCAAACAGCTTTTTTAAAAAATGCAAAGGAGTTTTGGTCCCACCAAATATACCTTGCCAAACTTTGAATGGAAAATAGACTACTATAGTAGCTGCTTTGGCTGGTTCTGCAGCAGAAGGGGGGTGGCAGGAACAATCCTAGAATCCTAGAGCTGGAAGATATCCTAAAGGCCATCCAGTCCAACCCTAAGAGGGCTTGGTTAAGTTGGTTAAGTTAAGAGGGGTCATGATAGCCATGTTTAAATATTTGAAGGGATGTCATGTTGAGGAGCGAGCAGGCTTGTTCTCTACCGCTCCAGAGACTAGGACAAGGAGCAATGGATTCAAGCTGTAGGAAAGGAGACTCCACCTGAACCACAGGAAGAACTTCCTGACAGTCAGGTCTGTCCGACAGTGGAAGATGCTGCCTCGGAGTGGGGTGGAGTCTCCTTCTTTGGAGGTTTTTAAGCAGAGGCTGGATGGTCATCTGTTGGGAATGCTTTGATGGGTGTTCTTGCATGGCCGGGGGTTGGACTCGATGGCCCCTGTGGTCTCTTCCAACTCTACATTTCTATGATTCTATGATTCTATTCTACCATGCACAAAGACACAATCCAAGCACTCCCAACAGATGGCCATCCAGCTTCAGTTTAAAAACCTCCACCTTCACTGGAGGAAAGGTGGCAACCAGCCCAAGTAAGGGTCCTTCAATCAACCCCAATAGAATCACAGAATCCTAGAGCTGGAAGAGACCCCAAGGGCCATCCAGTCCAACCCCATTCTGCCATGCAAGAAGACACCATCAAAGCATGCCCCACAGATGCCCATCCAGACTCTGTTTAAAAGCCTCCAGAGAATGAGACTCCACCACACCCCACTGAGGCAGAAGCACATTCCACTGCCAAACTTACCATCAGGAAGTTCTTCCTCATGCTCAACTGGGATCTCTTTTCCTGGAGCTTGAAGCCATTGCTCTGTGTCCTAGTCTCTGAAACAGCTGAAAACAAGCTTTCTCCATTTTCCAGAGGACAATATATATGGAATTTTCAAGACAAACTTCTTGCCTAGAGATGATTCCCCCACCATCCTGAGGATGGGAGAAAAGGGCCCAGGTCCTGAGATCTGGGAAATGTAAGTAAGTAAGACCGGGAAAGAAACTGCATAGCTTGTCACTTGGGGAAATTTTAGTTTGAGGGGGGAGGTGAGCATGATAGAGCTGTATAGCATGGTAGGGGAAAGTGTCTTTTAATACCACAACCCAGTGAGGTCATGAAACCAAAGAGTGCAAACTTCAGGGCAGATACACGGAAGGATTTATTCATGCACAGCATTGTTAAACTGTGGAATTCACTGCCACAAGACATAGTGGTGCTTAGCAGTTTGGACAGCCTTAAGGGGGAATTAGACAAATTCATGGAAGATAAGGGCTATCAAGTGCTATTTGTCAATCTGGCTAAATATTACCCAAAGCCAAAGAAACTGGAAACATCCCATAAAACCTGATGTGGACGACAGACAGTCTTATGTACATTTAAAAAAAAACACTTATTCCAAGAAGCAGCTCAGCGTGTTTCAGCCAGGAAATCTCTGAATGCCTCCTGCAGTAGAAAAGGCCATTTGAAAGACAACCCACAAGAATTTCAGAAAAAATGCTTCAGCCGCAAGTTGCTTCTTTGGAAAAGACACTTTCTCTCCCCGCTCCCACTTTCTCCCTTTGTCCTCAGCTTACTTCAACTGCTGCAGAAGTAGTTCAAAACGAAAAAGTAGTTTGCACTCCATTAAATCAGCAGAAGGGAGAGGAGAGGAAAGGAGAGGAAAGGGTGGATCTGCCACAGATTTTTCCAGCTTGTCTGTTCTCCCCCATTAACAACTTTTGCCCTCTTGACCACACGCCGATGTGGTTTGGCCACACACATCCCAGTTTTCATCTGTGAAATGTTGAAGGGTATGACATGGTGTAGAAAGCCATCATGAGGCAGTGGTTTGAGTGTCTCAGTACGACTCCAGAGACCAGGGTTTGAATCGCCACTCTCCATGGAAACCCAGTAAGTGACCTTGGGCAAGTTACACTCTCTCAGCCTCAGAGGAAGGCAATGGCAAACCTCCTCAGACCAAAATCTCGCCAAGAAAACCCTATCATAGGTTCACCTGCATTGCCATGAGTCAGAACTGACCTGAAGGCACACAGCAAAAATAACAGAGGATGCTATTCCCAGTCCTTCACTTTGTGTGAAAGCAGTATGCAGAGAATTAATCCCAAGGGGTCTGCCTGTCCTAAACTTGGCATTTGACTGTGGAAATGCAGAGCCCAACTCTCAGGAGCCCAATTTAATTTAGGCTTAATTAATTGAGAAGTCACCTTAGCAGCAAAGCCTTTGCAGAAACAGAGGGGAAATGTGACATCTAGTGAGCAGATGAGGTCACTGCAGCTTAAAGTGAATTTCCCAAAAAGGGAAGAAGAGTTGGAACTGCTGCTGATGCTCTCTTGTCACCTTTCCTATCTATGCTCCATTTAACTTGATGGGAGATCCAAGTCAATATGTGAAGGGAATTGGGCTGCCTGACTTGGAACGCCTATCCAAACTTGGCAGGAAAGAAAACATGGCTAAACTGACTTCTGAGTAAAAATGCATTTAGCAAAATGAGAACTGCATGATCCATGGGCAACGGTTGTTTCCTAAAACTCAGGTCTCCTGGTGACTAAAAACTCATGAAGGTCCATTTGCAAAGGACAAGACTGGAGGGAGCAAACCTAATCACTTCGCAGTGCAGGCCCTACCGTTAAGCAACTGCCTTGGACGGCAGGTCTTGAGGGCCAGTGTACCTCTTTCTGGGTTCTATAGGGCCAGCTATAATCGAATACTGCAAACACAACTGCACTTTAAATCTGACTATAGATTTTTAACAATGATACAACAAATTATTTATTAAATTTGACACATCTGCACTGTCTCAAAAGTTCCCTATTTCCAGTGAGTGCAGGACTCGAACGTAGGACTCTTCTGCCTGTTCTGCTCAGATCTAGGTGCAACATGAAACCCCTAAATTAAAAAAAAAAATACAAAATAGAAGCAAGTGCACTCTAGAGATTACTTTAGGGCAGCAGTTCCCAAACTTTGGTCCTATTGATGTTTTGGACTTCAACTCCCAGAAGCCCCAGCCAGCTTAGCCAACAGTCAGGAATTCTGGGAGTTGAAATCCAAAACATCTGGCAGACCCAAGTTTGGGGAAGACTGCTCTACAATGAGCATACCCTTTGGTTGTCTCCTAAATACACAACTGGAAACCCCACTCTTTTAGGATCATAGAATCATAGAGTTGGAAGAGACCACCAGGGCCATCCAGTCCAACCCCCTGCTATGCAGGAACACACATCAAAGCACTCCGGACAGAGGGCCATCCAGCCTCTGCTTGAAAACCTCCAAAGAAGGAGACTCCACCACACTCCGAGGCAGCAGATTCCACTGCTGGACAGCTCTGACCATCAGGAAGTTCTTCCTGAGGTTCAGGTGGAATCTTCTTTCCCGCAGCTTGAATCCATTGCTCCTTGTCCTAGTCTCTGGTGCAGCAGAAAACAAGCCCACTCCCTCTTCAACATGACATCCCTTTAAAGTGAAAAGGCCCTGATCCTTAGTCCCAGCACCTGCCGTTCCTCCCCGCCTCCAACTCTCTCTCTCTTTCTGAACTCAGCCAGCAAGCACAGCCCCTTCCTTAGGGTTTCCCCACCTCTGGGCCAAACCATTAACTCAAATTAAATTCCACAAATCTGCATGGTCACAAATGTTCCCTGCATCCAATGAGTGGTTATCACAGAATCATAGAACTGGAAGAGACCCCAAGGGTCAATGAGTCCAACCCCCTGCCATGCAGGAATAAATCATCAAAGCATTGCTGACAGATGGCCATCCAGCCTCTGTTTAAAAAACTCCAAAGAAGGATGCACTATCACACTCCATTGAGGCAGCAATGTATTCCACTGTCAAACTGCTCCTACCATCAAGAAGCTCTTCCTAATGTTTAGGTGGAATCTCATTTCCTGAAGTTTGAAGCCATTGCTCCATGTCCTAGTCTCTGGAGCAGCAAGAAACAGGGTTGCTTCACCCTCCACAGGTCATCCCTTCTAATATTTAAACATAGCTATTATGTCCCCTCTTCACCTTCTCTTCATCAGGCTAAACGTCCCCTAAGCCCCTCCTCCTAGGGCACCATGGTTTCCAGGCCTTCTACCATTTTGGTCACCCTCCTCTGGACATATTCCAGCTTGGTTACACCAACAGTGACCCACTGCTCCTCCTGAGGTCCCTGACCATACCCTTTTCTTGAAGGACAGAACAGTGCGGGGTCACATATCCAATCCTGCACCCCTTAAACTGTCCCAAATTGGGAAGGAGGACCATCCCGTTACCAGGGTTGAAGGAAAATCCAGCTGCTAGCCCAAGTTTTTCTACATGGAACAGAGTGGAATGCCACCTTGGCTTTTGCCTCAGGCAGCAAAATGTCTTGGGTCAGCCCTGGTCTTTCTCATGCTTCCCAGTTCTTTCCTGCAATGCCCCCCACATTGCTTTTGACCCTCAGTGCCGGCCTTCTTCTTATCTCAGAATTCACCTTGGGGAAGGGACAGAAAAATGATGGCAGGACTATAGTATGGCATTCTCAGAACGATCACTCCTGTTTTCAGACCAGTCAGTGACAGTGGGGCTCAGCCTTACAAGCAGAAGAAGGGTCCTAAAACTGTCTGAGACCAAAGACCTCACTAGTCCAACATTCTGCATACATTCCACCATTTCGCAGATGGAAATCGAGACAAGTATGGCCGAGCCATGTCAGACTGTGGACAAGATGGCCAAAGTTATTAATGAAGATGAACAGACAACCCAGGCAGGGCTGCAGATTGTTTTTGCCAGAGCCTACTGGAAAAATCAAGAATCAGTCCTTTCCTCTCCCACTACTGAAGTTATTGAGTGCAAACTATTTTTTGCACTTTGCATTGAGTTTGCAGTAATTGAAGTGAGCAAAGGGAGAAAGTGGGAGGAGACAAGAGAAACTGGGGCATTTTAACAGCAGCGGAAAAAGTTGGATGGCAGAGGATTAATCAGGACTGTCTCTGCCAAACTGTGACAGTTGGAAGGTATGCCTTGGTAGTGTCTTATTCCTGCTTAAGTTCCCCTACAGAAAGTGGTTGGACATTCTTAACCAATGCAAACCACCAGGTTCAGTTCATGCTTGCAGAAGTGGAGTTTGCATGGAGTGCCATTGCATCCAAATGCACATTTGTTTGTGCGTTCAGTTGCTTATTTGGGAGCTTGGTTCAGCTACATGACATTTCCCTTCCATGCAAGGATTTTTGCTCATTTAATGCATAATTCTCCATGACAAGAAAAAAGTGGGAGGAGACAAGAGAAATCAGGACATTTTACCAGCAGCTGAAAAAGTAGGATGAGAGAATTACTCAGGACTGTTCCTGCTAAACCGGGACAATTGGAGGGTATGCGTTATGTTAAAATGATGGTGATGGTGGTGGTGGTGGTGAAGATTATGATGATGATGATGATGATGTTTTCTTATCTGCCTCTCCCCATGGATTGAGGCAGGGGACAACAATAGTTTAACATATAAGATATACCAGTTAAAAATGGAACAGCGGTTAAACACAATAGCTAAAATGCATAAAACTATCTTAAAAGAACAAGTAATGCAAATGCTCTACAATAGTCAATGTATATTTAAAATTCATTGTTAAAATTCACAACTAAAGCTATTTCCGCACTAGACTGTTATAGCACTATGATCCCACTTTCAACATCCTATCCGGATGGCCCCTCTTGAAACTGCAAATCCCAGGATTCCATAGGATGTTGAAAGTGGAATCATAGCACTATAACAGTCTAGTGCAGTTTAGTGTAGCTAACCAGTTGCCTCTGGGAACCGCAAGGACAGAGATGCTACAGGACCCTCCATCTCTCACCAGGCTGGATTATCAGAAGAGGCCCTTCTTTCAACACCAACACCTTTGCAGGTATACCTGGTGGGAACACGGCAGAGGGGTTTCTTGGTGGGTGCCTCAAAGCTCTGGAACTCCCTCCCTACGGAGGCTAAAACCGCCCCATTCCTTGCTGTCCTTGCTGTTTTAATTGTGGTTTCAAGAGAAAAGGAAGATATAAAATTAATGAGAACAAAAATATGATCTCACTCTTCAACTTGAACTTTTGATAGCTTGATTCACTAATCCTTAGAGAGCAGGCTGTGGGTGAATCCTTCCAGCTCGCAATGAATCCTTTTTAGCTCTTGAGTTCAAACAGCACAATCAGTACCTCGACATTATACTTGCTCTGGAAACACAGGAGGAAAGATTGTGTGCTGCTGTTGCAAACATATTCGCACATTCATATTTCCCGTATTTTCACTGTGATGTCTTTTTTCTTTAATTATGACATCTTCTGTTCCATTCCCTCATTGAACACTCTTTTCTAATTCCGCTAATAAATCTACTTTACAAATTTTCCTATCTTTATGGAGTTGAACCCATTTTAATCTCCCCCCCAATTGGTCATTAAAGCAAAATGTTTTTGTTATAATGAAATGTGCACAGTATGTGCCCTGTTTCCACCTGGCATCATAAAGAGGAGCAAAGAGAACCCCATCGATAAATACTCTGGGCCCGCACTTTGCGCTGATGGATGCGGGAGGTAAATTGCAAGACAGCCGTGGCAGACAGACAGATAGCTGTGGTAGATCGCCAGATAACTGTAGACTAAGGGATACAGGAGATATATAGACACTTCACGGAGAATCCGGAGAGACCTCTGCGAGACAGATAGCCCTGTAAGCAAATCAATGGCTACTGTACGCAGGAGGACAGCAAGACAAAGCAGGAGGCAGGGAGAATTTGTTTCGAGGAGCCAGGCAAACACACTTGTTCATGTCACGGGGACTTGGAAGCAGCGTCAAGAGAGGGCAAGAGTCTGCTTTCCATTTCCAGGCCAAGTTCTGGCTTCCACCCACTGTAACCACTGTAGTATTTCCATCTGAATAACGTTGGATCTTTGTAGAACTCCAGATCTGAAGGGACAGAGGTGCTGTTGGACTAAGAAGCGCATTGGGGGTCTCCAGTCAGCCAAGGAGTGTTGCCTGGCACCTGAGTTTCTCTAAGTCTCTGGGTCTGGACCCTCTTCTCCAGCCCTCAAGGTGAGAAGGAAGAATTTCAGGGTGAGAGCACTGTCTTGAAAGGCATTGTGTGTGTTCATTTGTTACACTTCATGTTTTTGATTACAATGACATTGTGAAGGATCCCCTCTTCAAGTTGGACCCATGTTCCAGCCCTTGGGCTCCTGTTGCTCACCTTACCCTTTGACCCTTCAGATCCCTCTGTGGATCTGGAACTCGGGCCTCAAGGTGATTGTTATCCTGAACAAGTGGCTGTGTTGATCGGTGGGTTCAGTTTGGTAACACGTGGCCACTTTTTCTCTTTCAATTCTTAAACGAAAACAGTCAGAAATGTTTGTGGAAAACAAAGCTGTAAAGATTTATTACATAACAAATATCTGCCAGAATCCCTGGCAGATATTTGTTATATATTAGTTAAATACCTATATCTATATCTAGTTAAATATATTTAACTAAGTAGCTAATACAAGATTCTTGCCTTCATTAACATCTCATGGGGCCTCATGGTTTCCAGTAGTTATCTTCCTTGAAAAATTTCCCCATGATATTCTTGAGAATATGGCCATTTCCGCACTACACTCTTATAGCGCGATTATTCCACTTTCAACATCCTATGGAATCCTGCGGTTTACAGTTTCGGGAGGGGCTGGCCGGCCCCTCCCGAAACTGCAAACCCCAGGATTCCATAGGATGTTAAAAGTGGAATAATGGCGCTATAAGAGTATAGTGCAGAAATGGCCATGCTAGTAAAATGTGAGTTAGATAATGCAACTATTACGTGGGTTATAACCGGCTGACTGACCAAACCCAAAGGATGCTTACCAAAGGCTGCTCTTCATTCTGGAGAGAAATTACTAGTGGGGTGCCATAGGGTTCTGTCCTGGGCCCAGTGCTATTCAATATCTTTATCTGTGATTTGGATGAGGGACTAGAGGGCATTCTTAATCAAATTTGCAGATGACACCAAATTAGGAGGGGTAGCTAACACCCCAGAGGACAGGATCAGAATTCAAAATGATCTTAAAAGATTAGAGAGTTGGACCAAAACAAACTAAATTAATGTCAATAGGAGGAAATCTAAGGTAGTATACTAAGGCAGAAAAAAGTGAATACCCAGCTTCCTAAGCCGCTCCTCACAGGACTTCATCGTTTTCAGGCCTTCTACCATTTTGATTGCCCTCCTCTGGACACCTTCCAGCTTGTCAATGTCCTTCCTGAACTGTGGTGCCTAGAACTGGACACAGGATTCCAGGTGGGGTCTGACCAAAGCAGAACAGAGTCGTATCATTACTTCCCTTGACCTAGACGCTACACTCCTGTTGATGCAGTCCAGAATCACATTGGCTTTTTTAGCTGCCACATCACATTGCTGACTCATGTTCAGCCTGTGATCTGCTAAGACTCCAAGATCCTTTTCACATGTGCTGTGGTCGAGCCAGGTGTCACCCTTCGTATATCTGTGCATAGGTACCGGCTGCACACTTCCACAGAAGTTGCCAGAACTGAATTGGACAGCAGTCATCTATTTTCTTATGGGCAATCCATTACAAATTGTCGCATGCTAAGTTTTCATTGGTTAGCAAAGCATTGCCCTGTTTTTCCTGGACTGGTGCTTTTCCCAGACTTTCTTGACCTCCAACAATTTTGACCCATTTCCTTATCCCTCTCCATCATGTGAACACCTTGTTGTTCCCGTAACACATTTTACCCTTATGTTCCAGCTTTGGGTCTCCAGCCCGCTCCCACTTGGTCTGGTACATTACAGGAATTCAACACATATAGGTAATTTGCAGGTAGTTTCTCATACGTGACAGCAAGCACAGCATTTACCAGGACGTATGATCTGCAATAAGTAACATATATATGTAACCAGGCTCCTCTTCTATATGTTCAATCTTATGACAGGGAGGCATTGTGACCTGACGCCTAGTTTCTCTGTTATTCCTCATTAATAATTTTTGCCATTGTGAGCACACCTCTTGATGTCGCTTGGCTGCACGCGTCCTGATTTTCATCTCCGAAATATTGGTGGGTGTGCAATGGGTATCTGTCCTGTTCTAGCAGCCCACTGAGGGTTAGAGCTGTTAGAATCTGTTGTCAGCAGCCACTAGCAAAGTTTATAGCAGTTCATTATATAGTTACTAGTTGTGGTTTTGCAGTCTGAGTCCACAGTAAATCCAGAGCGACAGTCCAGTAGCAAAGTCCGTACACAAGGCGAAGGTCAATGTTTATAGGATAATGAGCAAGGAATCCAAACATGAGCTGTGTTGCTACCTCCAACAGAACAGTTGTCTGCAAGAGCTTCCCCAATTCTGGTCCCTGTTATATAGGCTAAGAGCCTCCCCCAGCTGTTTGCCTAATTGATGTGTCCTTACTATATAAATGCTCCAAGTCTCCTGGGCTCTCCTGGGTGGAAAAACCCATGCTGGCTGCTGTTAAGTACTGTCCCTCTCGTATCTCTGTTGTGGCTGTTGGGAAGAGTCTTGTCTGGGTCCTGGGAGAAGACATGACAGTATCTGCTTTGCACAAATTAAATCAGTTTCACACCACTTTAACTGTCATGGCTTCATCATGCAGAACTGTGAGGGATTTTTAGTTTCAGAACATACTTTGACTTCTCTGTAAACCAACACAAAAGTCCTGGGTCTCCATCTATGGGTCTCCAGATGTTTGGGCCTTAATTTCCCAACATTCCTGACCATAGACCAACCTCTGTGGGGCTTCTGGGAGTAGAAGTCCAAAACTCTGAGAGGACTAAAGCTTGAAAACCCATGCACCCAACTTCTTCAGTAAAGCTCCTGCCCAAACTACCATTTGCAAGATTCAGTAGGATGAAGCCATGACGGTTAAATTGGTATGAATGATACAACAGTGTGATCCAGCCACAGTCTTACCTCTGTGGGTCCTTTTTTTTGTTGCTACCTCAGCACAGCTTGAAAGACCTGTTTTTTGGACTACAGCTCCCAGAATCCCCCAGGCAGGCAATGGAGTTGTATCCCAAAAGCGCCCTGCCCTTGCCCACTCAGTTTCTCTGTCAAGGAAGTTTAGGGTAAAGGCTGAAATTCTCCCTTTTACTGCTTGGTCGGTGAGGCGAGCTGTCTCCCAAACTCACGGTGACCGCCTGCAATTGGGTTATTGACGCACAATCTGCGGAAAACACTATTGAGATGGTTCACACTAATGTTATTTAGCTGCAATACTTCCGCAATAAAAGGAATCGATGCGGGAGAGAAAAGACCTGTCTGGGGATTTGATTTTCTCATTTTAATGGCATACTTATTTACCCCCGCCAGGCCTCCAATCGGATTTTCATTATGCCGCCTTGCGCTGTAAGTGGACCGGTATTGATAGGAGCTGCTGACTTCAGCTGACTTCCCCAAGAGCACAAATTAAAAATTACTCATATTCAGTGACAGGATCACATGCTAAATGGCTAGACACATTAAGAGCCTCATACAGTTATTTGAGAGTGGGCAAGATATTGGGTGTGTGTTTTCGGATGACCACGCTATGGTAACATTTTATTTTATGATATTTTTGATGTGTTTACACCACACTCTTCAACATTTTGCAGATAAAAATCAGGACACTTTCTGATGTGGTTGAGCAACATCAGAACACTTTCAAGGTGGCAAAAGTTATTAATAAGTCAAGCTGGGACAGGCTGCAGCAGTTTGCTTTTGCTCAAGCCTATTGGGAAGGGAAAGATTCCATCCTTCCTCTCCTCTCTCTGCTGCTGAGTTCGTTGAGCATGAACTGCTTTTGCACTTTGGACTCAGTTTGTAACATTGGAAGGGCTTTTTTTGTCTTGTTTTGTTTTTTTACAAGCCACTTTGGGTCCCACACTGGAAGAAAGGCAGCAAATAAATATAATGAATGAATGAATAAATGAATGAATGAATGAATGAATTCTCAGGTTACTTACAGTGCTCCAAAGGGAGTGGGAGGAAGGGAAACTGGGATAACGTAAAAGAATATTAAAAAGTGGGACAACAGGGGCTTCATCGGGGCTGTCCCTGCCAAACCAGGGTATGGGATGGGATACCCTTTTTCCTAGCCAAAAAAGGGTTGGATCCCCTCTCTTGCAACACTCCAGAGTAGCAATTCGCCTTTTATCTAAGCTGCCTGGCCCCCCGGCCCAGTTCAAGATCAAAAAAGTCACAGTGTGGGATATGGTACTAAATAAAAAATAACTGCTACATGAAACGCCCTTAGAGGAGAAACTAGGACAGATACTTTGGTTGAGATACAGCTGCAGTTCACTGCTTTCGTGGACCACATATCAGATATCCTGATGCTGCTACAATATCAAGACAAATACTGGAAAGATGTGTTACAGTATCTCTGATACTTCACATTTTGGACCATGAAGATTCAGGATTATTCACCAGAAGAGAAGGGAAGAAAACTAAATTAACACTGGCCGGGGAGACTGATTCTATGGGCCTTTCTGCACTATGCTGTTATAGTGCTATTATTCCACTTTCAACATTCTGTGGAATTCTGGAGTTTGCAATTTACTGAGGCCAAAGAGCTCTCTGGCTGAGAATTCTAAAGGCTTCTCCCGAAACTGCAAATCCCAGGATTCTATAGGATGTTGAAAGTGGAATAATAGCTCTATAACAGTGTAGTGTGGAAAGGCCCTCTCTTTGAGAGGGTTTCTTTTGAGTATAATCGTTTTCTCACATGGTACTGTATGTTGTGCATCATTTTATGTTGATATTCGAAGCAAGCTAATAAAAATATATTTTTTTAAAAAATCAGTTTTTCAAAGTCAGAAGTAGATTCCTGACTGCATATTTCACCACTCACCCTTTCCTTTCCTTTCCTTTCCTTTCCTTTCCTTTCCTTTCCTTTCCTTTCTCTTTCTCCTTGCATTTTTGGCAGTTCATCTGGCTGCCTTGCAGAAAATTGGCCCCAATACTCATTGCATTTGCCACCCCAGCCTGGCAATGACTGGTCACAGCTTTCCAGACTCCCAGGGAACCAGATGTTCAGCCTTGCCTGGAGATGCCAGCAGTAAAACCTGGAACCTGTCATAACCCACCCCTTGGAGTTAGAAGATTCAGACACAGAGTCACAGTAGCAAGAAAGCCAGGAATTTACAACTTTTGATGTCGGTGGTCTTTCTGAGTCAGAGGGGCTGGGGGCTGAGGCAAAGAGAGGCTCACTCCCAGCAGGGGGCTGAAGATGCGGTGCAGCCATTTGCAGAGCAAAGGAGAGGTAAGGAGCAGGTATGTTGGTCCCAGAGGCCCTTAAGAAGAGAACTTTGACTATTTAAGCACCTGATGCCTTCACACAGCTAGCTATAAATCTCCCAGCAGCTCACTGGCAGCTTTGTTGCTTACAACAGTCTGTCTTGGTGGCTGGTGATACGTTTTGGTGTTTTGTGTTCTCTGGACCTTGGACTGGCTACTATTTATGACTTTTGTTTTACTCCTTGTTGTTTCTTTCTTTTTTTAATTTGGACTATTGACTTGCTGTGCAACTTCTGGATTGGCTGCTGACCACCTTCTTGCTTCTCCCTTCATCCTGTTGGATAACCTGTGACTGACCTGGACTCGGTTAGGTAACTGATCGTCCCTTGTATTCCAACTGCCTGCTTCCTTGGACACTTACCTACTGGCGCAATGACAGAACTGTTACCCTGTTTACTGGGGGGTCCCGGGAGGGACACCTAGATAAGCAAACAACAACACACGATTTTGGGGGAAATTAGCTGGAGCACTCACTTAAGCTAGCGAGAGGCAGGGTAACTTAGCAGGATCTTGCAACCCAGCATCTACGGGATCACGTCAGTCAAGCAGCCAGACGGGTTTAAAGTAATAAAAATGATGCTTTATTGAATACAAGCAACTGTCAAAGACACCACAGTCACACAGCTAACTAAGAAATTAGAGGTTGAATTAAGGATAGGGACTTTCAGAGGAAAATGAGTGATACGACACCTGTCTCGCCGTCCTGGACCTGGGGAGGGAAGCCGGGAGTGCAGAGAAGAAGCTCAGCTCGATTAGCTGAGGGGCGCTCGCGAAGCAAAGCAGCAGCAGGATGGGATGAAACTCAGGAGTGATCCGAGGAAGGTCTCGGAATCGGGGGTTTTTATAGGGTGAATTGGGACTGCAGGCCATGCTCTCGGGGAGAACAATGAGTTTTGGGTGCGAGACAATGTCTCGAAAAGGTCACAACTTTGCATGATGGAATCAGAGCGAATTAACAATAGTGTAGCCAGTATGCAAATGTGTGGTGCTTACCAGTGGATGGCACAATCTTTGTCCAGTAGCCTGCTCGGGGCAGGAAGCCTTTGTTACTATCGCGCATATGTAATGAGGTGTTTGCCGGAGAGGTCCCTGAAGCGACAAACCGGCTATGGCCCTTTCCACACGGGGGGGAAAACACGGGGTAACACAGGGTAGGACGACCTCACCCGGAGGTCGTCTACACCATGGAGTGCGCTAGGGCGGTTAGAAATGTGGAGGTTCCCCACCTCAAACTGCCCTCGCGCAGCCGCAGGGGTGGCGCTGCGTGTTTTATAAAGACCACATGAAACACGCGCTCACTAGCCTGTCGCAGCGCCCCGTGGGGAATTGCTGGGGTGCGCAAGTGCGTCCCTACAGAGCTGCCTGGGGGCGGGCTTCTGGCTGACGTGCTTCTCCGATTGGCAGAGAGCCACTGGGTGCCACCGGCCGCCACCGGCCGCCGCCGCTGCCGTCGCCGTGTAGAGCGGCAAACGCACACTGCTCCCCGCAGCAACGGATCAAGGTAAGCTCCGTTCCCGCATGCGCCGCCCCGTTTCCCCGTGTTTCATGCCCCCCCGTGTGGAAAGGGCCTATGTCTGGCCTGCCTGGGTGGGGAATGGAATGTCCAGCAATTATCGGCCGTGCCTGTTTGTGTGCTTGTCTGGAGGCCTCGCAAACACGTAGAGTGGGGTGGCAGGGGAAAGCCGAATTGTTTGATATCAAATTATATCGGGTGCTACCTCCGGGTAGGCTTGGACTGCAATAACAGGACCTTCTACAGGTCATAGAGTCCTTCCCAAGGAGGCAAAGTAGAGCTGCTAGTTGTCAGCAGCCACAATGGCCATTTCCACACTAGACTGTTATAGTGCTATTATTCCACTTTCAACATCCTATGGAATCCTGGGTTTTGCAGTTGGGGTGGCATTGGACCTCTCCCTAAACTGCAAACCCCAGGATTCCATAGGATGTTGAAATTGGAATAATAGCACTGTAACAGTCTAGCTTGGAAATGGCCAATGTATAGAAACCCAAACAGGGAAATGCTTGAGGGGCACCTGGAACTCTTAGTCTGAGGGAATGTGACTTGCCCCAAGCCACCCAGTGGGTTTCCATGGCTGAACTGGGATTCAAACTCTGATCTCCAGAGTCATAGCCCAACCCTCAAACCACTATACCATGATGGCTCAGTATTACAGATGGGTGGGGAAAAGAGAATATTCTCAAACACTCAAAGCATAGATGAAAAAGAGGATTCCCGAGTGTCAGGAAACCTTGTAAGAGAAAATCTTGTGTGATGAGTATTTTTGCAGCTTGGCACTTTTTCGGTACCAATTTTTTTAAAAAAGTTGCAGATTCCTTATGCAGAAACATTTTCTGTGTAGAAATTGTGTTTTCTAGCTAGAAACTATGGTTTACTGAAGACACCAGATCCCATCTGATCTTGAAAGCTAAGCAGGGCCAGCCCTGGTCAATATTGGATGGGAAACCTCCAGAGAATACTGGGTGCTGTTGGCTATATTTCAGAGAAAGGAACTGGTAAAATCTGCTCCATGTCTTCATTGCCTAAGAAAACCCTGTGGAATTCATGAGATCACCGTAAGTGAACAGGAGACTTGAAGGCACACAGACACACACAAACACTAAAGGCACCAGATCCCATCTGACCTTTGAAACTAATCAGGGTCAACCCTGGTTAGTACTTGGATTTGAGACTGCCAACAAATACCAGGTGCTGTGGGCTCCATTTCAGAGGAAGGAACTAGCAATACCACCTCTGAGTATCCGGTTACCCTGATTTTTGGGGTCCCTTGGGGGACACCTCAATGTGCTCCACATAATGGGGAATGGAAACTAGCCAGAGCACAAACAATAGCAAGGAGAGAGGCAGGGTAACTTAGCGGGGTCTTTTTACCCACTTTTTACAGGGCCAGGCCAAGCCAAAAACCTAACAAGAATGCCCAATAAATGGTTTTATTGAATGAAAGTCTCACGCACCAACGCAATCACTCACAAACTCACTCAAGACCTGTTAAGAAGTAAAAGAGAGGAAACTGGATAGGGGAATATTGAAGGGGGGTGTAGCTGGGGTAATACTGCACCTTTTCCTGAAGTCCTTGGTCCTGGAAAAACAGCGGAGAAGTGGGGCTCAGCACGGAGAGGGCTGAGGGGATTACTCGACGGACAGAGAAACGGTCAGCTGGGATGACTGGGAGTGATCCAAAGAACCACTCAAAAACTGGGACTATTTGTAGGGGAAAAAGTAGCTGGAGGGCTAATCATTTCCTGGGGAGAACAATGGGTGTTGCAACAAGAAAGAAGCTCCACAAAGGTAACTTCCTTTGCATGATGAGATTACAAGGTGTTGCCAAAGTCTCAGGATCTTCGGCTGCATTTCGTTGTGGTGTGACTTCATGTAAATGGTCCTCGGCTGATGGGATATTTGCTCAAGTTGGGGCAAACACGCTAATTCCTTCAAGTCGGCTTCTCAGTGGCTGAGGACCCTTTGTTTATTGTGGGTTTGCACAGCCTGGGGTCTCCTGGGGCTACGTGATGGGAGATTTTACTGGCCTGACCTGGTTTTCCATTGTTTGACCATTGCTGGCTACGTGCCCATCCGGCCGACCTCTCAGGTGCATGAAATCATATTTAATATCAAAATTGTAGACCTCAGGATAAGGTTTTTCTAGTGGAGTAACAATCCCTTGCCTAAGAAAACTCTGTGAAATTCATTGGGTCGACAAAAATCAACAGGCGACTTCAAGGCATACCACAAACAGAGAAGCTTCACCTAAATCATCTAGAGGCACCAGCTGCTATCTGATCTTGGAAGGTAAGCAGAGTCAGCCTTGGTTAGTACTTGGATGGGATACCACCAACAAACACTAGGTGCTGTAGGCTTTATATCAGTGCTGTAACTGCTCATCCAGAGTAATCACAGCCATTTTTCACACTTCTGAGTCTAATGACTGGGCTCCGACATCCAGACTGACACAGCTGGGACCTCCATTGCCTCTCTTTTGGAAATTAATTGCTGGATTCTTTCAGTTAACACTGCCATTCCTTTCCCAATACAGAGTCAAAGCTCAAATGCTTTGCCAACAAACAAAGACTGCAGATTTGTATTGATTCTTCAAAGTACTTATTATAGATATAGTTTGAGTATCTCTTATCCGAAATGCTTGAGATCAGAAAGGTTTCATGTTTTTGGATTTTTTCAGTGCTTGGAATAGCTGTATTTGCATATATACAAAATGTAGTACTATACAGGAGATCTCCAGAGAGTCCATGAATGAATGAGCCGGAGTGCCACAGCAGCTGCTTCATACCAAGTGCTATGCTTGGACTCCTACCATTTCATAGATCCTCACATCTTTCTCCAAACTCATCTCTCTCCAGCTTTGCATCCTGTTCCTTGGCTACTTGTGTTGTGTATGAGGAGTGAGGCTGGAGAGAGGCTGCCTTGAAGGCGGAAGGGGGCAGCTGGAGGCAAAAAAATAATAATAATTCTTTGGAGGTTTTCGAATTTCCAGATAAGTACTGTAATTTCTACAGAAACCATGTCAGAAGAGAAACTTCATAACGTATGTCTGAACATACCTAAACATTTATCTTTTAATATGCTTAAGATAGAAGTTGGCATCTTGCTGGCATTTTATGCATTGATACCTTCCTCCGTGGAAGCATCTTGACATTTTGATCCACTGCAGAACATATTCAGAATTAATTCAGTTCAAGATTGCAGACATAGCATTGCACTCCTATTGCTGTCATGCACTGATGCACGTTGTGCATGAATGAGCATCGCCCATGTCCATTAATGTGCAATGTGTATTTATACTTGCAGGTCACAATTCACTACCAAGGTTATGTTGCAAAACTGACACATTACTTCACGAACATAAGATTATGCCCTTATCTTTTCAATGCAGGTTCTCAACCGGAAAGAGATGCTAATTTACCAATCGTTACAATGACGTCTTCCTCACAGGATTTACTTTGGGATGATATGTTGTGAAAACTTAATAGTTCCTGGTGTATGATGCAAAGAGTTGCACATTTAATTCTTGCAGAGAGGGTTCTGTGTGCAAAATCCAGAAGGAATTTTAGTATATGACTGTAGTAGGGGACAATCTAGAGATGTTTCATTTGCTGATGGGAGGGCATAGGAGAGAGCTTTTTCTGCTGTAGCCCTTCAGTTATGGAACACTGTCCCCTTAGAAGCCCAATGGGCACTTATATTACTGTAATTCCAGAATTTTTTAGGCTGAGGCATGAGAAATGCCACAAAGAGGTCAGCTCCTAGCTCAGAGCTTTCCAGACTTTTCATGTTGGTGATGCACTTTTTACACATGCATCGTTTTGCGACACAGTAGTTCAGTAAGTGGAAGCAGCCCCTCCACCCGAGCCTGGCCCACTGCTACCACGGCCCTCGCTGGGGTCTTCCTCAAAGTAGCAGTGGCAGGAGAGGCTGATGGGAGATGATTTACAGCACCAGCACAAAATCCTCCCTGGAACCGCTGCGCTGTGAACAAAAAATGTCTCAGCGGCAAGCATAAACATAAACACAGCAGAGCTTCCAAACAGCAACAAGTGTGTGCAGCAGAGTACAACGAGAGCATCAGCTCTGACCCCTCTGCCCACTGGTTAGTAAACTCACGGGCACAGAGTTTGTCATCCAAATATACCTGGAGGCTTTAATCTTCACTGTTGCAATATATACATCTGCACACAGGATACGCAGATCCACAGGCAGAGATTCAGCATCAGAGCTTCAAGTGCAGTCAGAGATACGGGATACAGAGTCAGAGAGTCAGGATCAGAGGGACGGGATGCAGAGAGTGAGCAAGCATTCATGCCCCTCTTTTATACACACCTGCTTCCATGTACCCAGCTTGGTGGGGGCAATTAGCTAAAATACAGGGCTATTTGCATGATGCAACCTCTTGCCATGGTTTCACCATCATGACTCAGCCCTTTACTCCATGTCCCCTAGGGAAGGAGCCATACTTTGCCCAGTCATTCCCCAGGTGTCCCATGACATGCTCATCAAACGTATTTTCAACGGGGGCAAACATCACCGCATTTTTAAACCAACAGAAGCAGCCCCTACACTGGTTATGTTCGTGCAAGACACCGACACACAGTTTGGAAAGCCCTGTCCTGGCTGTTTATCATGTGCAAGATTTCACTGTCATTCAAAGGCCATAGGCTGCAATCATTGGTTTGTAGATAAACATCCGGCATTGCCACCCTTGTGATGAGTTCAGTACCAATGGACATGATCTGGCCAAAGATACAGTTCTCCCCAGAGGGACTGGGCACTCAGCAATTATGAGAAGGGAACTAGAGAAATCTAGGAGCCACCCGCTTATGATAGAATGATGGAATAATTTTGCCGTTTGACAAACTGGCAGGAATATTTTATTTTCGTTTCTTTACCATCATCCAATGACATGGTGCTTTACAAGTAAAACAACCAAAACCAGTGGGTCCTGCCAAAGATGTACAAAATAAAATATTTGCTTATAGCCCCACATAGAAGGAACAAACTATGAAACTATACCATGCAACTGTAAAAACAAATTATCCAGCTAAAATACAAATAATAATAAAAAGAACAACAACATGAAGCAAACTGACAAGTACGTGTAATCAAAATATGCAAGATTATAAAGCTATATTAAATCAAAGTTCCATTTGTTTTTAGAAGACAAAGATGTTTTTAACTGAGATTTAAAAATAATGAGGGGAAGAGCAGTTTGCAAATACTGAGGGAGACAATTCCAACAGTATGGAGCAGTGAGTGAAGGAGGACAAAGCCCAGCCAAGGAAGAGGAAAACCTTGGTTGGGTGAGAAGCCTAGAGCTCCTAGAACACAGATGTTAGGCAGGCTGTGTATCTCCATGTATGCATCCATGCACACACAAGGCATTGGTGAGTGACAGAAGAGAAAAATTAAAATACAATGGCCGGGCTATTCAGGCCCCACCTTCTTCCCCAGCTTAGAATATAAGCGTACTGTGCCCAAAGTGGCCATTAGAGATTACAAAGGGTGGAGTTCTCCAGACTGAATGAGCGATGCTAGGCACTATCTTCTAAGTCGAGGCCGTGTGGTATTTCTGTTGCAAATACCAGCAAATCAGATAGATTGTGAAGTTCCAAAAGTGCTTGGCTGCTGGCTGCTCTCATTCACTTCTTGATGAAACTTTCAGGCTTGTGGTTTTATAAACCAGGTACGTAGCTCAGTTGCTGTTTTGCCTGCATGCTGTAGATGGCACCCCTTGCACTCAATAAATCTAAATTAGACTGCATGACCTGCAGGTGATGTTCTGTTTCACATTATAAGACCTGGCAGTTACAGCGCTCTTAAAGGTGACAGTCTTTCTGAGATACATGCAGCTCACGTGTACAGACTGAGATGTCTTTGTTTAGCATCTATCAAATTTACTAGCTCTCCTCCTCCAGCGTCATCCCATCCCTTTATCCCTAGATCTGCCGTATAGACAATGTGAGACAGACGTACTATACTGGAGTGTTGTAGGAATTATATTATAATAAAATAATTTTTATTGATTCACTTTAAGATAACACGTATCCATCTCCCTACGCCACTCCCCATAGGGCTTCATGGTTTCCAGGCCTTTGACCATTTTGGTTGCCCTCATAGTCCAGCTCCTCAATATCCTTCTTGAATTGCGGTGCCTAGAACTGAACACAGTATTCCAGGTGAGCTCTGTCCAAAAATTGAATGGTACCATCACTTCCCTTTGACATAGGCACTATATTCTGGTTGATGCAGCCCAGAATCTCCTTAGCTTTTTAAGCCGTTGCATCACACAGTTGACTCAAGTACAGCTTATAGTCTACTAAGTCTTCTAGATCCCTTTGATGTGTGCTATGGTCAAGCCAGGTGTCACTCATCCTATACCTGGGGGAAAAACCCTGCTAGTCCCCCGCACAAGTGTGGCTTCTATCATCTGTAATGTGGTCGCCCTCTTTTCTTACCACCGTCTACTTCCCTAGCATTATTACCTTTTCTAGTGAGTCATCTCTTCTCATGATACAAAGTATGATAGTCTAAGTTTAATCATCTGGGCTTTTAGAGAGAGGTCAGACTCAATTTGCTTGGACCTATTTATTTGGGTGAGCATCCATAGAACTCTTCTCTAGCACCACAGTTCAAAGGAGTTGCTTAAATGTTCAGTACAGGGAGGGGCATTTAGAATTCTTAGCCAGAGAGCTCCAGTGCCTTACCAAACTGCAAATCCCAGGATTCCACAGGATGTTGCCATGGCCGTTAAAGAGGAATCATTTTTCTATATTGTATAGTAAGAAAGGGGCCCTGATCCAATACCAGACCCCTTAAATAGACACCCCCCTCTTTAATAACTTTTAATACCTCACCTGACAGAGGAACTTTGGAAAGTTCATAGACCATAGTAGAATGGAAAAAAGAAAAAGAAACAGTCCTCTTTTCTTTTACTTTTATTGAAAGAAGCATAACTTAACAAAACTCAACAGGAACAAATTGAAATGTGTGGTCTCTTAGGACTACTTAACAAAACGTCCAATAAATGCATATAAATACATTGCTTTTTCTAGCCTTCACGTCATCTTTGCAAAGACCAAAATGAGAACTGGGTGGATCTAGATTACCGCTGTTTCTGTTAATTTAAAAAAAAAAATGGAAACCAATCCATAATAAATGTGCCATCATGGAGTTCATTTCTTGAGTTGCAAGCCTGTTATGTCTGTTTTATTGTGAGAGCAAGAGACCATAACTGCTCATACCAACCCTCCAAAGATAAATTGTGTGGGCTTTTTGCCCCCATTTTTGAGAACTCACTATACCAGCTGCTAGCCTCCCTCCAAAAAAACACTTCTTTTTACTAAAACAATTTTTATTCTGTAAGCAAGAGTAAATAATCCTTTTCAATTCTCTTCTTCTGTAAACAAGAGTAAATCTTCAGTCCTGTTCTTGAAGGTGTCCTCTATTTGTCAATGTCATTTAAAAACAGACTCCCTACAACTTTGCTAGTTGCTCTCAGACTGTGATTCTCTGGTTACATATAAAACAGCTTTATTTGCCAAAGCTGCCAAAAGCATTCGTGCAGATTATTTGAAAGAGATTGCTATAGACTGTGCTGGGGACTCTCTGATCTAATATTTATATGGGTGGATGTATATATATTTTATATTGGTTTTATGGTTTTAAGTAAATTTGTAATGGCTTTTAGTCAAATACAACAAATTGACTGACTGACTGACATTTAAAAACAGCAAATCACAAGAAAGGAGGTTCACACAGGTAGCACCCAAGCAGATCCAGGGCACAACGCAGGTGAGAGGTAACACAAGTCTATTTAAAATCCTTTCTGATTTTGCATCTGTGTCTTCCATCAGCACAGGCAATTGCATGCAAATAGATGCCATCATACTTGGTGAGGTGTAAGTATTACTGTAATAGTTTGTCCCTTCAAGCGGTGGCTCCTAATGACAGCCTGACAAAGCTATTTTATATTATTATGATTATTTATTATTACTCCCTGAATTGTCTCCCATCTATGCTAGCTGGGGAATTCTGGGAGTTGTAGTCCAAAAGGGGGTATTTTTCTCAAGCTCTGCTCCCATAAAGGGGTTTATTTGTGTTTGGTTTGTGGCTAGCAGCGTCAAAATATAATTTTTTTATTAATATTTAGAGTACCTGTACTCTTCCCTGCAGCCAAAAAGTCTTCCAGAGCAGTTTACAGATGGTTAATTTGAAAGCTCCCTGTTTACAATGTAACAGAAAACGACAGAACAAGAAGAATTTTGTCACTAGTCCCCCATAAAGTTATTTTATTTTACTTATATTCTACTTTTGTGTAGATGTGTGCGCGCCTTCAAGTTACAAGTAAAAACAAAGTACTTAAAAAAATCAATTACAGTAGCACAGAAAGTTTTAAAAACGCACAGTAATTTTATTAAAAACACAAAGTTAAAACCATTAAAAGCCCGTTTAAAGCCCAGCCCACCCTGTCGAACTCTCCTTATATTTTAGAAGTCCCTTTTCGTCCCTCAAGGCAGCCCCCAATATGGGCATTTCCGCACTAGCCTGTTATAGCGCTATTATTCCACTTTCAACATCCTATAGAATCCTGGGGTTTGCGGTTTAGAGAGTTTAGGGAGAGAATAATAACAACAACAATAGCAGCAGCACCATAACAGCCTAGTGCGAAAATGGCCTTAGGCCTTGCAGCGTTGAGTGGGCACCATAGCAACCATCGCTTCTCCATGGCAACCACAGAAACTAAAAGTCTCTTCCGGGTTGTAAAAAGGCGAACATCCGGATTTTTCCCACCGCCGTTCCCAGGGTTTATCATAGAGGTTCAGGTGTCACCATGGAGACAAGGCCAGATAGTCCCTTATTGGCACTTTCGGTGTCCAATGGATCGGCTTTCCACCCTTCTCGAATGCTTTTCACAACAGGGAAATCAAGACGTTTTACAATAGAGATGTCTAGAAAGGGATAGAGCGTTAATACTCCTGCGCCAACAAATAGACCCGGTCGGACCCCCGCGATAGACTTTAGGCGGCCTTTTCAGCCTCATTTCCGGCCCGGCCGTTTCCGATTGGTTCCCTTTCGGCACGACTTCCGGTGGCCGGGGTGTTGCCAAGATGGCGGCGGTGGCAGCGGCTTCTGAGGTGCAGCATCTCCAGAGCCGGCTGGAGGGCTTGGAGGAGCGGGTCTTCGGGGTTCCCGGAGGGGCCGACGCCGCTGGGGGCGCCCGGAAGGTATCGGACCCGCAGCCCTCCTCCTCCCCTCCCTAGGCCGCCCCTGCGTCCCCCCTCCCTTCTCCTTGGCTTTGGAGGTGTCGTTGGACTGCAGCTCCCATCATCCCCGGTGGGATGGCCAGATGGCTAACTGTGCCTTTACTGTTTGGGTCGAAGGAGGAGTGTCAGCAGGCATTTGTTGGATTTATAGAATTCGTACCCCACCTTTCTCCCGGGATAGCATCCAAGCCAGTTTACAGTCGTTTAAAAAAAAAAAGATTGTTAAAAATCTTGTTTTACTGGGTTTTCTTTTTTAAAAAAGAATATAACAAATTAAATTATGGTTAAATTTCCTTGTTAAATTTGATAAAGTACAATATTAATAGAGAAATAATTTTGAAAGAACAGTGGCATTTAAAAAAATGGTTAAAACACATTTAAAATAGAATTGCCTATAAAAGATAAGAAATAGAGCTGTAATTCCTTCTTTTGCGTAAAGGGGACTTCAAGTTGCTTGTCGGCTTAGGGAGACCAGATGGATTTTTCACTGGGTTTTCTGTGGCAAAGAATCCTCAGAGGTGGTCTTGCCAGTTCCTTCCTCTGAAATACAGCCCCCAGCACCTGGGATTCCCTGGTGGTCTCCCATCCAAGTACTAACCAGTGCTGACCCTGTTTGGCTTACAAGATCAGACAGGATCTGGTGCCTGTAGAGCATTTGGGCCTCTTCTACACAATCATTAATGGTACTGGAACTATTTCCAGTTTTCAGTCTGGCTGCTGTAATCCCTAGACATGGCTGTGCTGGCTGGGGCTGATGGGAGTTGCAGTCCAACGTACAGTGGAGGTGAACTTGCCCCACAGTGCTGTCATACTCTCCAACATTTCACAGGTGAAAACCAGGACATGTTTAGCCAAACGCATCAGGGTGTGGTTCAGATAGCAAAAGTTATTAAGGAGGAAGAACAGGAAAACTACAAGAGGCTGCAGCAGTTGGCTTTTGCCTGAGTCTACAGGGAAGGGCAAGATTCTGCCTCCTCCTCTCCCCCTGCTGTTTCAGTTGAGTGCAAAAGATTTTTGCATTTTGAACTCAGTTTTTAAAAGCAGCTGAAAAAGTGGGATGGCAGAGGATTAATTAGGTTTGTCCCTTGGTGGGAGGGTATGTGATATACCACGGAGGAGGCAGCTGCTGTTTATTTTTGAATTTATATCTCCTCTTCTTCCAATATAGTATCAAAGATGGTGATAATTAACAACCGTTCACCCTACTTTGTATATTTCATTTTCATGTATATTATAATATTTCATAATATTTGTGTAGTACAAATACTGTATGTTATGCTATGTAGCATAATTTATTGTGGTATAGTCAGTATTAAAAATTAAGAGGAGGCCTCCACAAATGTTTGTCTGATGATCTCCACAGAGGAAAAGAAAGAATGTTTCTTCTAGCATCATTTTGTTTTAGGGTATACAGGGGGTTTCATTGCTTGTGAGTTCTCAATCAGAGGTCCAGAGTAATTTGCCATGTTAAGTTACTCACTGCTTCCCATTGTGGACACTAGGGTCTAAAAACTGAGAAAAGAATGGCAGCTTAAATACCCTCATGGCTTCAGGTATTAGAATGCGAAAGATTCCACCTTGGAAGACACCAGGAAAATCACAGTTGACCTCATTCTGCTGTCACTTAAAGTTCTCAACTTCAGTCTGCATTTTCCCCATATTACTGTACTGTCCCCTCAGTCCTTACTAAATTCTTTCTTTTCCAGATAGGAGATGGCTTAGTCAAAGTACAGGTGGCTTTGAACAACATAGCAAGTAAAAGAGAAAGGGTTAAAATTCTTTTCAAAAAAAGTAAGTACCCTTTACATTTTTCAGAAACAAACTTTTGATTTGGAGTAGGCGTAATTGAAAGTTATGACTATTGGAACTCAGAGAAGTTTGGGGAGCCTAATTATATAAGGCATTATTATCAGTGGGGAATAAAAAAAGAATACTGTTTAGCCTTCCTTCCTGTAAGATTGCTGTCAGTAACATGAACCTTTTTTGACGATAAGGTTGTATGTGTAGTTACCTTAGCAGTGTCTTCTTTTATGGCAGCTGCCTTCATTCTTTTTGGATAGAATAAAACTAGAATTATCAAAAGTGTTGTTATAGTGTAATAGACTTTTTTTTCATTCTCATGTTTGGTTTAAATATTGTGTTCAAATATTTAATGCTTTATGTAGAAATTACTTAATTGGAATATTTATAATAATGTAAAGACAATAACATATACTTGCTTTGCATTTAACAAAATTTAGCACCTGAAAGAATGCTGATTTTATAGGATGCATACACAAAGAGAGCTGTACTTGACATAGCTTACATCAGGTTTCTTTTGTTTAGGTATAAATGTACAGGTATCCCCCACTTTTCAATGACTTGTTACTCAGTGTTCCACTCATTCAGCCGTTGTAAATTATAGATACATACTGTCCTTTCAATGCAGGATCTGCTCTTTTGTGAGTTCTTCTCCTCCTGCCTTCTTCCAAGTGAGCCTGCATAATTCCCTCATGTTCCCTACAGGAAGAAGGCAAGAGAAAAAGAACTGGCAAAAAAGTGGGTTCTGCTTTTCAAGCAGTTCTTTTTTCTGACAGTTCTCTGGTCCCTAACCCATCAGATAAGTGAGGGATGCCTGTAGTACTTCCGACTTCACTTGTACTCTGCACTGCTTATCAATTCTATTTCAAGTTGAGAAAAAATCTATTTGAGTACAACTAGGTGAACATTTTATTTCACTAAAGGATGGAGATGAGTCTCTGGGCACATGCAACTCATCACATTTTGTCTTGAATGCTTGTACTGATTGGGAAGCTGATTGTGAAATAAAAGCAGGGTTAACAATATGTTTGTTAGTCTGTTCTTCTGAGCACTAAGGGCTGTCTCTTTAGAAGAACAAGTAAAACTTCCTATCCTGTATTTAACCTATCTAACATGATTTATTTTAGTACAAGAGCCTAGACAGTTATGGATAAACATAGGTATATAAATATATATGGTGTGGAAAATATAGCATCCCAAAGTTCTTCCATCTCAATCTCTGATAAGTAAAGAATATTTATACATACGTATTGCATTTCTATGCCACTTAAGCTTTAAGGTGATCATATGAGTGTTTTCTAACATGTTGAGATAGGGTGGGTAATGACCAAGGAACAGGCTGCCTTTAATGGCACCACACTTGTGAAAGATTCTGCCATGCAGTAAACAGTGTCAGTGAGAAATATTAAATCATTTATTAAATAAATGGATGCCCAACTCCTATGACTTTGTCCTTTCCAAATCGAATAGAAGAGTATTTATCCAGGCATTTTAATTTGCCTTTTAAATTCTGTTAAAATCATAGAATCACAGAGTTGGAAGGCAGAACAAGAGCCATGTAGTCTAACCTCCTTATACCACTAAAGCACTCCCAGATGGCAAAACATACTGCTTGGGATTGTTACTGAATTCATACTCAATTTTTAGTTGGACTTTCTATATACTGCTTTGATTTTTGTGTGGCTAGTTTTACTTTATGTACTGTGATCTGCTTGGAGAATTTTTGGCAAGATAAAGAGTATATGGTACATCTATTCTTTTTACATTCTTTTGAGTGTTCAAAGAGTTCTACCCAAGGAAAAGGTCTTGCAAGATACATCAGTGCTGTCTTTATATTAGAGGGGTTTGAAGGGAAAGACTGAAATAACAGTAATTGTCTGCTGAGTTTGTGGCTGAAGATGAGTAAGTGTCAAAGCTCTCTGTTGCTGTTGTGTGCCTTCAAGTTGTTTCCAGCTTATGACAACCCTAAGATGAATCTATCATGGGGTTTTCTTTCAAGATTTGTTCAAAGGGAGGTTTGCCTTTGCTTCCCTCAGAGGCTGAGGGAGTATGATTTGCCCATGGTCACCCAGTGGGTTTCAGGGATTCAAAACCTGGTCTCCAGAGTTTTAGTCCTGTGCTCAAACTACCACACCACAGTTGCTCTCTGTAACCCTCTGTGGCTGCTACTAATTCGAAGAAAATATAGTGACAGCAATGAGAATTTATAAGTGGCTCTGTGCTTTCAGGAGTTTGACCTCAACTAACAATACTTTTGTAAGAGATGGATGTGTTAGTCTAATCCAGCAAAACAACAAAGAATCCTTTGTCATTTTTAAACCTAACAGGTTTATTTTTAGCTTAAGCATTTATAGATTATGATCTTCAGATACTTTTCTGTCAGTGTTGCATTCAAAAGCTCCAATTCTCTCTCTCTCTCTTCTTTTTTCAATTGCTGACCGAAGTTGAAGATATCATAAAATATTTGGATCCTCAATACATTGATCGAATGGCTATTCCAGATGCAATGAAACTGCAATTCATCCTGGCAGGTAATTCTTGAAATGGAAGGTTGTAAGATTTGAGCAGTTATTTTTTTTAATGCAGGTGTCAGTTTTTAAAGAGGTTTACATAGAAGATTTTTCGGTTTTACATTGTATTGCTTTGACTAGTTAAAAAGATAATGTGAATGCTATCTGTGTTTTCTGAGGCTGCAGTCCTGTACTCAGCCTAAGAGTAAGCTCTGTTGAATTTAGTGGGGCTTATTTATGTGTAGAAACTCCTAGGTTTGTCCTGTTGTTATGTGATTAAACAGCAAGTTTAATCTGATTGTTGATTTGTTCCTACTTGAGCAAAGGCCGTGTTGTTTATTGTTGTCCACTGATACATGTGGTTTCATTCTCTCCCATCAGAAGAGCAGTCAATCATGGCTCAGGCAGCGCTTCTGGAGCAGGTGAGCAGCCTGCAACCTTACCTAGACAGTGCCCATATCAAAGGTGAGTCACTGTCCTTTGCTCCAGGTGCCAGATGTTCCACATTGTACCAAGCATACAAACCTGTATCCAGTGATGTAGACTCAAGTCGATAGATTCAGACTCAAGTCAGACTTAAGTTGCTTCAGTGACTCGACTAGGCCATAAATGATGCACTGACTCAACGTGAGACGTGTGTATTTCTAATGACTGACTTGCTGCCCTTGGTTCAGTAATATAACACATTCATCCAGAAACATTACGACTTTGAACAATGCCTCCATCTCTTTTTGCCTACTAGTCACATGACAATCTCTCTGAAGCACAAAGTGTGGGAGCTTTTCTCAGAAGGGAACAGCAAATGTGTTAGGCAACGAGATTGAGGAGGAAGAAGGATCCTTCCTTCTAAATCTTTTGAATCTTCAGTAGCGGAGGGGTAAGATAGGATCCTATTCCCCACTTCTGAAGCTGCAGATGGCAAAATTGCAAATGTGGAGAGCCGACTCTGCTTAAATTGTTAAAACTGACTTCATTGGACTCTGTCCAGACATTCTTGAATTTTGATTGGGGTATAAAGTTGGCTTCCAGACTTGAGACTTGACTTGAAAGTATCTTCAAGGACTTGAGACTTGACTTAAGAGTTGAAAGTAGAGACTTGAGACTTGGAGTAAAAGACTTAAATACATCATTGCCTGTATCTGTTTGGCGTTACGTTGCAGTTGGTTTTATTCTGATTCATGTTTTGTGTGCTGTTTGTATACACGCATGTGGGTTATATTTGAAAATCATCTCAGGAATATTCCACCTTGTTTTTTAAGATGGTTACATGCCCTGAGTTCAAAACAAGTGTATTTTTAAAAAGAATATACACATTGTTTAGGGAGATTGTTCCCACTGAAAAAGGAAGAAACGAAATCTAGTGTTGCAATTGTGTAAAGTAAACCTCTGTTAGCAGGGCATAGTTCATTTCTAAAATGGAGGTTACACAATCCATTCTTCTCTTTTTGTACCTTCTGTCTGCTGCCACTAGAACTTTAGGTGCCCTGTTGGCTGGTGCTTGCCTCATAGAATCATAGAAATGTAGAGTTGGAAGAGACCACACGGGCCATCCAGTCCAAGCGGAGATGTATGGATAGCCATAGCAACCATTTGCCCAAGGCAGCATTGACTATGGCCTGGGCCCAGCGAGCCAAAAAGTGCTACCATCTTTTTACTAGCCATGGGTACCAACAGGAAAGAAATAGAATGGCCTAGAGAGTACAGAATGTCAGAAAATGCAGGGGGGCATGCTGTAGATTGCTAGCATGACCCACAGTTTAACTGTCTGTAAAAACAAGACAAAAACTTGTTCAGTCCCATAAAGCTGCCAGTGAATGAGGCCAGCCGGTTTGTCTAAAGCAGTGGTTCTCAACCTGTGGGTCCCCAGATGTTTTTGGACTTCAGCTCCCAGAAGCCCTGAGCATTGACCATAGTGGCTGGGGCTTCTGGGAGCTGAAGTCCACAAACATCTGGGGACCCACAGGTTGAGAACCACTGGTCTAAAGACTACTCAGTTTATTGAAGTAAGCTTGATTACATGTTCAGCAGGTTTAAGTAAAATCCATGTCTGGACAAAGACAGCAGTAGCAAAGAGAATACATAAAGAGAATACACACTGCCTGTTTTCAGGCAGCTCTTAAGCAGTGACTTGTCAACAACTTTTACACTATGGGAAGAAAGAAGGACAGGGAACTTTGTTAGTCAAAACAAATACTCTTGTTATGAGAACGAAGGCAGGAGAAACTCTTAGAGGAACTCTGAGGGAAAAACTCCTTATCTGATTTATGGCTGGGAACCGCTAGGAACTTCACAGGCTGTGTTGCCATAGCAGCAAAGTAAACAAGAAACCGGTTAACCTTCAGGGCAGGAACAGACACTCAACACAGAATATGGCTTTTGTGATGTGCTTCTTAATTAGTAGCCAGCAGTGAACAGTTTAGTCCAATCATGTTGCTGCTTTATACAGTTGGAATCCTGTGAGCCTCTGGATGTGGTTGAGCAGCAACTCCCAGAATTCTGCACCATTGGCTATGTTGACTTCAGCTGCTGGAAGTTGCAGTACAACCCATCTGGAGGGCCAAACAGTTCCTACCTCTGGTGGCACCATAGTATCTGCAGAGCATGGTCTAAGCCTACCAACTAAACTGTTGTTGCCTTCTTGGTCATCAGATATCATCTGTGGGCATGCATGAACCTATTTCTGACCATTTACTCTGTGCTTCTGTTTCAACATTGATTCATTTCATGTGTTTGAACGTTGTGATTCCGCAGCTTAAAAGAAGGGGATTGATTGAAAGACTCTTGCATTGGCTGTTTGTCCCTTTCCTCCAGTAACTAGCTATCTAATTGCTACAGTGACTCAAGAATCATAAAATCATAGGTTTGGAAGAGACCACATGGATCATTGAGTCCAACCCCATTCTGCCACACAGGAATAAGCAGAATTGGAACTCTCCTTAAGTAAAGGCATAATGAATAACACTGAGTATCATTCCAGAGAGTCAGGTGTCTAACCTTCATTCTGTGTTCTCTTGCAGCTGCACCTGATCATGCTGCCAAATTGCAGAGACTTTCACAGATCCACATTCAGCAACAGGTAGGATGGATCCTTGAGCACAGCAAAAATCCATGCTTTCATCTTGATTTTATACTGTGGGAATAAACAAAATAGAAGCAAACTTTCCCAGTGCCTCAGTGGACATGTTTGTGTGGGTGGGAATGTGTGTGTCTTGGCCTGAGGTTTGCTGTAATTCCCTCTTACTATGCTTAAACCAGGGGCAAGCAATCCCACAAGACTCCAGAGATTGAAGCACTGAATTTTCATTTATCTGAGCTCCCACAAAACATTTCCAGCAAGTGAAAAATAGCAGAAGATGGCCCCCCAAATATTCCAGGAATTGTGATTGGGGACTTTGGTACCATTTTTTGTTCTTCCCTTACCTAAGACCCTTCTTCAAAACCAGAAGGGACTACATGGGTTACCTCAAATGAGATGAAATATCTGATTGCACTCCTCCAAATTCTTAAGGGGAACTAGTGGATGTATTTTGCTAATACAGCGTGTTCTGTTCTGCATGAAAGAATGTTTATAAAACTGGAGCATGCTACCTCATTTGTAGGAAGCAGGACTTGGCAGAATTGTTGTTCAGCAATAAAAAACTGAAGGAGAAGCAAGGAAAAGAAATGTTTAGCAAAATTCTTTTGATGTTACAGGACCAGTGTGAAGCAGTGACTGAGAATGTCCGGTTACTCCTAGAAGATTACAACAAAATGGTATCCTTTTTACCACAGTACCATTGGCAGAGGATATCAGCATGCAGGGTGGCTTTTTCTTGCTGCTGTGTGATTGAAAGCTGACCCTGTGCTACAGGTTCAGTCTCCCTTATCCAGAAATCCAAAATTTGAAAACTTCTAAAAAGCAAGAAATTTTGCTGCCAGCTGCCTGCTTCCGTCTTTGAAGTGGCAGCTATGGCTCTCTTGCTTATTCATCTCTCAGATCCTCGGTCTCTCTCCAGCCTTGCATCTCATGTGCATCACAAGTAGCAAACAAATAAAACATGAAGCTGAAAAGGGACATTAGGATTTGTGAAATAGCAGAAATCCAAGCTCATTCATCCATGTGTTCCCCAGAGATCTCCTCTACAGTCCTGTAGTTTACATGTATGCAAATACAGGTATTCAAAATTCAGAAAAATCCAAATCACAATACACTTCTTGTCCCAAGCATTTTGGATAACAGATGCTTGACCTGTATTGGCCCATCTTTCTTCTGACTCCCCCAAATCTTGGGTTTATTATTCTCAGACTACTATTAAAAGTGTCCTCTATTTTTCGAGAACACCATCCTCTCTTTTAACTTTCTGCAGTTAAAATTCTTGATCTCTCCCCAGCATCTCTTTTCCTTAAAATGTTCTGCCAGACTCTTCTCTTGTCTAAGCAGTTTGTACAGTGGGATGAATTACTGACCCAACTGGAAGCAGCAAAGCAAGTAAAGCCTGCACCTGAATGAGGGCAGGGCCCTCACTCAGCAGCGTTCGGAGCTCATGGCAACTGCATCTCCTTGTATAATATTTCCTTTTAAGAAAGCAGTGCCTCTCCTCCTTCAGCTCTTTACAAGGTCATATCCTGGACTCCCCACTTAGATCCTCAGGACTTAGTGGAGCTCAGCTGATAGTGACCCTGCTATGGGGCTTAACATCTGTCTGCATGTTTGGTTTGGTTTGGTTTGGTTTTATCCTTTTCTGGCTTAACTGATACTCCTAAGTTATTTTTGCTTCCGATTTAGCCCACTTGTTGGGAGTGCATGACCCATGGCGCTAGTTGCTGTTACCGTGGTCCACAATAAAACCCAAATGACTCCCGGTGCTGATGTCTCTTCCTTACAGGGGTTGGGCCAATTCAGAAGCATTCATTATTTGCCTGTAATTCCACTGTTCTGAAAGTTCAGGGGATACGGTAATGATATTAAAGTGTCCTTTATTGCATTACATTTTGATAAATGCAATTCAAATTTATTTATTTTAGAATCATAGAATCTTAGAGTTGGAAGAGACTCCAAGGGCCAGCCAGTTTAACCCCATTCTGCCAGGCAGGAAGACAGAATCCAAGCACTCCCTTTCACACATGGCCATCCACCTCTGTTGAAAAAAAAACTCTGAAGGTGTATCCACTACTTTCTGAGGTAGTCTATTCCACATTTCAACCACTCTTGCAATAGAAAGGGTCTTCCTATTGTTTAAGTGGGATTGTGTAATTTGGATCTATTGCTTCATGTCCTAGTCTCTGGAGCTGCAGAAAACAAGCTCACTCCGTTTTCTAAATGACATCACTTCAGAAATTTAAAGATGGCCATCATGTCACCTCCCAGTCTTCTCTTCTGCTAGCTAAACATACACAGCTCCCTCGGCCATTCTTCGTAAGACTTGGTTTCCAAACTTTCAACCATCTTGGTCACCCTTCCAGCTTGTCAGTATCTCCTTTGAACTGTGATGCACAAAACTAGGCACAATATTCCAGTGTTACAGATTTTACTAAAGGAATAAAAATATTTCCTACCTTCTGTCATGAGATCTCAGGTAAAATAATATAAACAGTTTAAAACCATTCCAAATTTAAAAGAATCATAATAATTTGAACAGGCTGAAACATACTAAACAATGTTTACTCACAGGGTTGAAACAGTGTACATCTGTACATTTATGAAGTAAATTCAACTCTAAGGTGTTTAATAAAAACTCACGTTTTGACATGACACTGAAAAAAAATCAACACTGGGGCCACTCAAGCCTACAAGCACATGAGGTCTCCCTCCCTAACATAACCAGCAAAGAGGCTTGTGGCTCCTTAAAGGCTAACAAGTTTGGTTTGGCAGATGCCACCCCACTCTTATCGGTGCACCGGGTGTGGGGCCTGTTAGTTTTAAGGTGCCACAAGCCCCTTTTTATTGCTGCAGACTGAACACAGCCATCCTACAATAGCATCCTTATCTATAAAATAAAATTGTCCAGAAAATAACTGCATAGACCTTCTGCAAGTTTTTTGGAGGAGAGTCCTGACTCAGGAACCAAACATGACAGACACACTGGAAACCTCAGCCAAGGAGCTCAGCAGTTCTTGCAGAATGTGAAGGGGTAATTGGCCTCATTTTGGTTGAGGTCAGTTCATGTAGAGAACGCTGGCTTCAGGTGTGCCTAATGACACTGGGTTAGACCAGAGGCAGAGATATGTTCCTGCTGAACAATTGTAATGGAATCCTGCTCCAGGCTGGCTCCCCGATTCCAGTCCTTGAGTGCCTGTTGTTTAGCTCACCCTTATGTTTCCCCATCGATTTACTTGCCTATTGTCCATGTGGGCAGAAAGAAGTCAGAGCACATAGGTGACAGGCAGGGGGCAGGGAGTGATTGACAGGAAAGGGGATGTCCCAGGATAGAATGGGAGGGGAGTGCTCACTTGGGTGGAGGAGAATTATTTGTGTTTTTTTACTTTTGTGAGGGGTCTGCACCCCGAGGCCTTGCAGAAGTCAAGGACCTGTTATAAATAAAACTTCCTTGCTCTCAAGTTTGCTGTCTGTCACTTTTTCTCATGCTAGAAAAGAATTTCTTATGACACTCTATACTGGCCAAGGAGCTGTGTTGATCAGTGAGTTCACTGTGGTAAAGCATGGCTAGTTCACTCTTTCAGATCTTAAAACATCCAGATGAGAGAGAAATAGAAAACAAAAACTGTAAAGATGCATTATATAGCAAGTTATTCATATATTCTTTCCTCATTCCCAGTTCCCCAAGCCCTCTTCAGAAATTCCCAATTCCTGTCTTCCTAACTGGCCTCCCCTCTGTCTCCGACTGCCTTAATTAACTCTTTAAGGGCAAGCCTCTCACACTCCTTCCTCTTAGACCTGGCTCGTTCTAATGGCTGTGATAGACTTGCTCTAACCAGACTTGTGTGACTTCTCACCTAATGCCAGAGCTTTTCCAGGAGAGGCTCCTGTGTGCTGCAGTACAGTACTTCACTCTTATCTGTGAGGGATACATTCGAAGCCCACCCCCCCACCCCCATGAATGCCAGAAAATCACAGGTAACCAAACCCTATTGTACCGAAAAGTATGATAGCCATATCTAAATACCTGAAGCAATGTCATGTAGAAGATGGAGTGAGCTTGTTATCTACTGCTCCAGAAGCTAGAATGAGAACCAGTAGATTAAAATTAGTCTCTCTCAAATTATACTTTATGGTCCCTGGTACTTCCGGTGACATCAGAGCCATGTCCTGTGGAGGTGTTGCAGGGGTGGTTAAAGTAGGGGGCAGGCAGGCAAAGTATGGGCAGCAGAACCTTTTAAAAAAGCAGTGATCCTCTCTGTCGCCTGGCTGCAAGGAGGGTGGCTTGGAGCAGAGAGAGGGAGGGAGGGAGGTATTTTTGGACCGTGCTGGACCTCAGACTTATTCTGAGAGCAGCAGAAGTAGCGTTGTGCATACAGCAACACTGTGCATTGCAGTTGCATGCTGTGGATTGTGGCTGCACAACACCCAGTCCTTGACATGTGTTGCCCAGTGTTTCTCTTCTGCATGGGAGTTGCACAGTGTCGATATGCTGAGCTACTGACCGGCTGCAGGGCCTAAAGGCGCCAGATCCCATTGGATCTTGGAAGCTAAAGAGCAGTGGTTCTCAACCTGTGGGTCCCCAGATGTTTCTAGATTTCAGCTCCCAGAAGCCCTGAGCATTGACCATAGTGGCTGGGGCTTCTGGGAGCTGAAGTCCACAAACATCTGGGGACTCACAGGTTGAGAACCACTGCTAAAGAGAGTCAGCGTTGGTTAGCATTTGGTTGAGAGACCACCAACAAATACTAGGTGCTGTTGGCTCTGTTTCAGAGGAAGGAGCTGGCAAAACCTCTGTGACAGGCCCCTTTTCCTACCAGACTGGTGTGGCAGTTCCCCAGTCTGATAATGCGCCTTGTCTTTTACTGCGCAGGTGTGTCTTCTCTCCTATAAGACCACCTTCGGGTATAAGGGTGAGGGTCTCAATGTTTATTCAGAACCCCGCAATTGTTTTAGGGTAGCGTGTTTTCCGTGTTACTTTTATACTATGTACCACTCAGCTGAGTCAGTATTAATAAAAATAAGCTGTAACATTTATTAAAATAACAATCAGAATAAAGTAGCATTTCAGATTTCAAATGCAGTTCAGGATTGATACATTTTTTCAGTGCACTTCTTAGTTCACTTCTATCTTTAGGCTCACCTATAAAACACGGGTATCATAAACAGCCCCTTGGCTACACTCTCACCAAAGGATCAACCCCCCAATCTAGGTCACATATTCTGACCAGATTCTGTTAGGGTTCAGTTACTCTTCTGCCTCTCACAAGCCTTCCGTAGAGAACCCTTCCAATACAGCCACACTCCACCCCCAGCTCCCTGCCAGGTTCTCACGGAAGGAATGAATACCCACCAATACTTGGCTTTATAGAACTTTTCCTCTCAGCCACCGGCCCCTCTCACACACTACCGGGTGGGGTTTCTTTCCTGAGGAGCTATTCTGGTTTCCCAGCAACATGTTTCCGGGCTGCTCTCGCACTCTAACTAGCCACGCCTCCCAGAACTTCATCGGAACTACCTCTGAGGATTCCTTACCTAAGAAAATTCTAGGAAATTCATGGGATTGCCATAAGTTGATAGGTGACTTGGATGCACATACACACCATCACCACAACAACAGTAATAAATTTATATTTCTTACCCACCTTTCCCCAAGGCTCAAGGCTGAGTACAAACATAAATTAAAATACAATTAAAAACTCATTGTAGATTAAAATACCCTAAAAAAAACCATAAAACCATTTAAAATACATCAGTTTAAAATTCATAGTAAAAAAGGGACTGGGTAGGCCTGCTGGGAGAGAGAGGACTTTAGTACTTTTTAAAATTCAGACAGCATATTCTGCTGTCAAATCTCCTCCAGCAGGTCATTCTACAGTCTAAGGGTTGGCTGACAAGAAGGTCCTCTGGGTTTAGTCCTGGCTGGTTTAAGTAAATGGCCCCTAGAGGATCCTAAATACCCTAAAGGCACCAGATATCTGACCTTGGAAGCTAAGCAGGGTCAACCCTGGTTAGTTCTTGGATGGGAAACGACCAACAAATACCAAGTGCTTTAGGCTGTTTTTCAGAGGAAAGAACTTACCTCTGAGGATTCCTTGCCTAAGAAAACTCTAGGAAATCCTTAGGGTTGGCAGAAGGCACACACAGACACACACTCTCTGACTAGCTGTAAATATGGCAGCCTGTATTCTCTAAAAGAAAAAAATGAATTATGTCCTTGAAAAAAGAACTGAAGTGAGTGGCTTTTACCAAATATGATGGGCTGGAAGGTTGTTGCTCTCATATCTTTCAAAGTGTGAATGGCATCGTATCCAGAATAAGACTGTGGGTGACTGGTGTTTTTTGACCACTGTCCTTGCATTTACCTGCAAAAGAGAAACACTAGGAAGGCAAGAGAAGATGCTTCACTCCCAATCCCAGATCACCATCCTGTCTCTTGCCCAACCTGATGTAAAGGAGAGAATCTTCAGATGTATTTAAAAGAGGTTGGTTTGTTTTTTTAACTGATCCAAAGGATTTTCATCAAGAAATATTTGTACAGCCCTCTTCATGGTCTTTTAAGGAAAAGGGGGACAGGAGACAGACATGAATACAAAATATGAACTGAATAGATGAAAGAGTTGCTTGTGCATCTATGACTCATAACAGATTTTATTGCAGTATATTTTTATAAACAGAAAGTTGGTACTATATATACAAACAGTTCTTTTGGTCAAAACAGGTAGGGCAATTTTTTGTACTATTTTGTTCCAAATAAACCCTTTCTTTTGCATCTCAAGATTCCACCTGTCACTCGCCTCTGATTTTGCTGGACATTTGTAGCCCCTTCTGCTTGTCTTTCATTCATGTCTTGATCTTACTGGTTGCCAGAGTGGAGAAAGATTGCTTTTGTATTTGCAATTGCTTTTCCCAGCCATAACAACTGTGTTCTGCAGAGAGGCAAAATGTTATTGCAGATTTTCAAAAATTTTGGTAGCTGGGTAGATGTGTGTCACTTCCAACTTTCACCCTGTGTGCTAGTGTTATGTAGACCAGGGACATTCAACAGGATGGAAGTGTTTATGCCTGAGGTGCAATTCCACTTTTCCATGGTGAACTTGCAGAAGACAGTGGAATATATGGAGAGAGAGAGGTATCCGCTAAGCAAATTAATGTTTGTTCATATTTCCTCTGTATGTCACATTCATCCTGGCCCTTTCACTTCCAGACGAGACAAAAATTGGAGAGCACCCAATAGAATCCACAGGAAAAACAGGACACACATCGAGTGCTCAGCGGATGGCTGTTATTGTTTTGGAACAAGCCTAACGCATTTTGACCTGTTTACATTTTTTAATTGAATTTTATAAGATATGAAATAAAATTATGTATATAAAATAGGACAAAAATAGCAATAAGAGTATAACAACAGGGAAAAAATATATGTAACAACAGAAAGAAGAAAAGGGAAAAAAGAAGCAAACCTATCACAAAAAACAACTTGACAGATTCTCATTTCAAATATCTCTCTCATGTAAATTAGTCTGATCCTTATCTTAAAATAGATATCTTCCTTTAGTTCCATAAAAACTCAAATATACTAACTTATTAAGATATTTACTCAATTCTCTTAAAGGATATATCTATACAGTATCCCCAATTTAAGTCCTCTTTACATTTCAATGACCTTTGGGGGCTAGATAGAGGAGCCCCCCTTTTGACACCCTGTTATCTGATGAGTGCCTCTTTTCTTGCTTCCAAATGAAGGATAAGTTTCATTAATTGGATGGGGGTTCTGCTCTTTCTCTTGTTGTTCTTGCCTAGGGAGGCTCACTTGGGACCTTTCTCACGGGTGCGCTGCTTGCAAAGCAAGCTGGGCAGGGGGGAGGCGCCCAGCCAACTGAGAGATTTTGCAAGTAGTGCGCATGTGGTCAGCTCCAAGTGAACCTCCATAATTCTTTCATGTTCCTACAGTACAGAACTTTTCAACCAGTTCCATTTTCTGGCAGTGCTCCAGTCCCTAAACTGTCAGAGAAATGGGAGAAACTTGTAAAAGCGTAAGTCTAATATATAAAAGTCAAAGTTTGTGAGTTTGTCTGTGTCAGGCAGAGAAGACCTCATACGATTGGCTGCCTGAGAAAATTCTATGGAATCCTGGGGTTGGCAGTGCAGGGAGGGGCTTTTAGAATTCTCAGCCAGAGAGCTCTTGGGCCTGGCCGGTTGCTATGGAGACGAGGCCTAGCCGCAAGGAGACGGCCAGTGTATTCCCTCAAGAAACCGACCTCTGTATCTTAACAACTCTGAATACAGACTGGATTGGGAAATATGTGGATAAGTTACAGATACTGGACAAGACAATTTGGGGAATTAGAGACACAGGATCTCAAATCTGTGTTGCAACCGCATCTATTTCCTAAGTAATGTATGGTAATTCCTAAGATATTTCTAACAGGTGTTCCCTAGGACAAAATAAAATCCCAGGCAACTCTCAGTAAATACACTAGTATAAGTCTAAAATGGAAAGGACAACACATAGTTATATAAAGTACATACATAATATATATCATGCAAATCTTTTTATTCTGCATAAAACCTATACTTACAGATATGAAATCTAACTGCAGAAGTTCCTGACACTGAGAGTCTCATTTAATTTGCTGGACAGAAAAAAACAACACATGAATTAGTCTGGAGAGTTTTTTTAATGTTTGCCAGCTGGCCCCCCCTAAACTGCAAACCCCAGGATTCCATAGGATGTTGAAAGCGGAATAATCGCGCCATAACAGTCTAGTGCGGAAATGACCACAGTCGTGTACTAGCCCAGCATTTTGAGCTTAATCAGCAAAAGGCCAGCAAGGGGATAGAAATCTCTTCACTGCCTTATCCTCCACCTGTATGGCATTTTTAAACCAATAAATTGTAGAAAAGTTTCCTGAAAGTTTAAAAGCTTTGTTTGTTTGTTACCCAAGGTCTGCCATCTTCTTGTCTTCAGCCACCCAACAGCGCTATTGCTTTAAATAAAACTTTTTTGCTCTTGAAAAGTTTTTTGTCCATCACTTTTCTCACACCAGGAGGGAAATTCCCATGACAATAGCCAAGGAAGGAAATGCCTTTGGGAAGCCCAGAAAAACAACCAGGTATGTATGTATGTATGTATTTATTTAAAGTCTTTCTGTATTACTTTCTACTCATCTTCAGAACAGCTCCCAAAGTGATGAACAAATAAAAAGCCAAATAAAAGAATACAAAGATAAAAACATTTTTTCAACACATCAGAAAAACTCTTCTCCTTACAGCAGTCTAAAAACAGTCCCAGAACCCAATTTTGAAACCATTAAAATAGCAATTCGAAACACTGAATAAATACATTGTTTTGGCTGCCTGCCAGAAGCTTGGAAATGATGGAGCCAACCTGACTTCCCTGAAGGCAAACGGATGTTTATGGGTGAGGTTTGTTTTCTGCCCTGCCCACGTCATCAACTTTTCCAGCCAGAACCTTTAAAATATCTTTCAAATAATTAAAACACTGCATTAGCTCAAACAAAACCAAACCTGCAAAGTGATTAATGTTGAAAACCAAATTGTGAGCTAAGCAGCCCCTACGTACCTGGACAGAATAGCTGTTTTCTAACTCCTTCCAAAACTAAAAGTGATGTCAGCATCAGGTCAGCCTTCCCCATTTCCTGCTGTTGCTAATCCCTGCAGATGAGATGCTGTGGCACAGGCCACCCCTGGAGGCAGAAGTTACATCTAACCATCGTGATGATTTTCCACAAAATGAATTTATCAATTGCTCTTTGGAAACCATGTGACAATAAATCTATAAATTATGATAGAAAATGGCTGCTGAAATACGTTGTGTGTGCACGTGCCTTCGTGCCACCTGTTGACTTACGGAGACTTCGTGAAGTTTTCTTAGGCAAGGAATCCTCAGAGGTGGTTTTGTTAATTCCTCTCCCTGAAATATAGCCTACAGTACCTGGTATTTGTTGGCAGGTTCCCACCCAAGTACTAACCAGGGCTGGCCCTGCTTTGCTTCTTAGATCAGATGGGATCTGGTGCCTCTAGAGTTTTTAGTTGTGTGTGTGTGTGCCTTCATGTCGCTTGCCAACGTATGGCAACCCCATGGATTTCATAGGGCTTTCATAGGCAAGAGAGATTCAGACATTCAAGATTCAGAGGTGGCTTTGCCAGTTTTTTCTTCTGAAACAGAGCTTACAGCACCTGGTATTCCTTGGAAGTTTCCCATCCAAGTAGTAAGCAGGGCTGACCCTGCTTAGCTTTCAAGCTCAGATGGGACGTGCTGCCTTTAGGCTATAACACCCCTTTGCAAATCTGTAAATCCCAGGATTCCACAGGCCAGAACCACAGCAGTTAAAGTGGTGACAAAGTGTGGTGACTGCATGGTGTAATCGCACAAACTCAAAAAATTTCATAGGGTTTTCTTAGGCAAGGAAAACTCAGAGGTGGTTTTGCCAGTTGCTTAGAAGGGAACACAAGGATAAATTTCCTATAATTGAATTTCTGTTATACCTTTGCATCTATTTTTGTATTTATAGTTGGGACTTCAAAAGTTTTCATCCAAGGTCACAATATTGTTACAGTCCAAGTTCTGCAGCAACTCCCTTTTGGATTCATGAAATCTTTGGGATATGTTTTTCATTTAGTACAGAATTTCTTGTGGCGGCAGTGTTTTAAAAATTGCTTTGTATTTCTAATTGTAAACGGCAAACTCCAGGATTCCATAGGATGTTGAAAGTGGAATAATAGCGCTATAACAGTCTAGTGTGGAAATGGCTATAGTAACAGAGAGCACTGGGAATTGACTTTGCCAATTAATTTGAGTACAATTTTAAGTAGGACAAGGGACTGACAACAGCAACAACCTTTAAAGTCAAAACGGAAGAACTTTAGTTAAGCAAATGCAGAGGCAAAGAAAGAGAGTTCCTTTAGCTTGCACATTTAGGCAGACAATATTGTCTCTGAATTAATTGAACTATCCAGGTTGCTGAATCTCTAGCAGCCCTGCAGAGGAAACCAGAGAAAAGCTGGGGAAGCAATATCTAGTTTGTCTGGACTCTTTTACTGCTTACAACTGGGGCCATTTCCACACTAGCCTGTTATAGAGCGATGGTTCCACTTTCAACATCCTCTGGAATCCTGAGGTTTGCCGTTTCTGCAAACCCCAGGATTCCAGAGGATGTTGAAAGTGGAATCATCGCACTATAACAGGCTTGTGCGGAAATGGCCTCGGTGTTTGCAATGTTCCTATACAACTGTCTCTGTAGCATTTAGCAAGGGGCACAATCTGATAAAGCTGCTTAAAATCCAGACAACTGCAGGCTTTTGCTGTGTTGGGAGCGCTCCCTTGTGAGGTTTTTAATGCTTTCCTGCCGGGGACGGAAGTTCTCGGAATGGTGGCTTGTGGAGATGGGTGATAAGAAGGGAACAGCTCTCCGGTCAGCCTCTTGCGTCAGAGAAGCTGTGGCTGCTGGTGAACAGAGGGAGGCCTTGAAAGGGGAGCGGAGGGAGGAGACATCGCTTTCACTTCTGCACAACTGATGCCTCAAGACGGCCGCTGTGGGAAACTGTGGGGAAACCACCCAGCCTGTGGCTTCTTCGCCACTGCAGATGGTAAAAACAGCACCATGCAACCTTCGTTTGCCCTTGCCACCGGGAGGAAAAAGAAATGTGCCTCTGGAGATGCAATGATATCCTTCTAAATTAAAGATGTTGCATAACGGAAAAGAAGACCAAAAGCAACCCTCTCAAGTCAGTGGATTTGGGAGCTGCTGAAGGAGGAGGAGAGAGGGATGTTTCACACATTCCTCAGGGAAGTTCACCTCCACAAAGGTTGGGAAAAGGAGTGAATTCCACAGGAGCTCTCCTTCAGCACAGATTGGGCCCTGTGCGAGAGCGGGGATGGTTGGTGGCAGGATGGCAATGAATCTGCACTGGATTTTAGTCTGAACTTTAAATGATTTCAGCTAGGGGACTGAAGCTGATTGCCTAAAATAGGCCTAGCATACTAGATAGCGCCTTTAAAGTTCTGACTAAACTTCAGAGTGGATTCACATGTGCATGTCTCCTTTGAACTTTTTGCTTCATACGCCAGGATTTTTGGGAGGACAGTGCTGAGAAAAATTAGAACAAGAAGGCAAAGAAAGACAGAGAAAAGCAATCTGTGAAGCTATTTTAGGGATATTCCCTGTTTGGGCCTGGAAAATGTGTTTTGGGCTACAACTTTTTGGGTTGTGGTCACTGACTCTGGTGACCTGCTTGCCATGTAAATACAAGGGTAGCAAAAAAAAAAAAACACACAAAGATGAAATCCCACACCCTTGTTAGGCACAAAGTTCTCTGTGCAAGCTTTTGAAACATACAAATTTCTTTATCAGCTAAAGATTTGTTTAAAGCATGCAGAGAGATCAATAAAAGGCCAGTGTGGCTTGGATGTTCAGTGCCACATCTAGTGGTGTGATTCCTTACTTCAGGGTGGGAATTAGGCAGCCTTCCAGACCATGCAGGACTGCAACTCCCAGCTGCCTTAGCCAGCACAGCCACTGGTAAGAATGCTGGGAGTTGTAGTCCAACAATATTTTGTGAGCCACCCTTTCTCCATCCATTCCTTGCTTCTGTATTTCTGACCACAAAGAATGCCATACAGCAGAGTGTTGCATTGTTACTGTTTTCCTATTATTGTTGTTGTTTTTGGGTTCACAATCTACCAGGTATTGCTGATTATGGGAACGTGCAAGGCATGCATGTTGCTTCTGATACCAACTTAGGACAGAAAACAAATGAAGAGCTGCCTCCTTATTGAGAGAGTTGACTCGAAATTTTATAGGAGGGCTAGACTAGGAGACTGGACCATCAGTGATTTATAGTCTATCTAAAATCTAGGAATCCGTGAAATATCATCAGATAATGTGGCATGTTCTAAGCAGTGCTGCTTTTTGTAATTGTACTATTGTGAGTAATACCCAGGGTAATTTCAAGCAAATATTTCTACAGTCCATAGGGAATGGCTCCTGGAGCATCTCTTACCACTAGAGCCACAGCAGTTTTCTTTTCCTACAGGCCCCAATACTCCATCGGTGCTCCTTGAGATCATAGAATCATGGAGGTGGAAGAGACCACAATAGCCATAAAGTCCAACCCTCTGCCATGAAGGAACACATACTCAAAGCATCCCCAACAAATGGCCATCCAGCCTATGCTTAAAAACATCCAAAGAAAGAGACTCCACCGCACTCCTAGGCAGCAGCATATGCCACTGTCAAATGGATCTTATCATCAGGTTCTTCCTGATATTTAGGTGAAATTTCTTTTCCTGTAGTTTGAATCCATTGCTCCTTGTCCTAGTCTCTGGGGCAGCAGAAAGCAAGCTTGCTCCATCTTCAGCACAACATCCCTTCAAGTATTTAAACATGGCTACATGTCACTTCTTAACCTTCTTTTCATCACACTAAACATACCTAGCTCCCAAAGCCACTCCTCTAAGACCTCCTCATATTTCCCCTCTCTTTGTTGTTGTCTACAAATACCCAGAAAGGGAAAGAGAAAGTAGGGAGAATAATAATCATAATAATCATAATAATCATAATAATACTCTTTTTCCCCATCCAGGGCTTCCAGGTGCAAGAGGTGCTCTGGCAGCAATTCCAAACAAATAGACAAAAACCCTGAATGACAAAACCCACAGGTAGGATCACAATAGCAGAATTACAGAAACAATACTTGGAGCACAGCACTGAAAACAAGCTCATACAACATTGGTCCAGTCGTCAAGGGTTTCACTTACGGAAGGTATCCGGTGGCTTACCCTCCAACTGTCCTGATTTGGCAGGGGCAGTCTGGTTTAATCCTCTGCCATCCCACTTTTTCAGCTGCTTTTAAAATATTCCAGTTTCTCTGTCCTCCTCCCACTTTCTCCCTTTGACCTCAGTTTACTTCAGTTGCTCCAAACTGAGTTCAAAATCCAAGAGTAGTTTGCAATCCATTAACTCAGTGGTGAGGAGGAGAAGGGCAGAGTCTCGTCCTTTCCAGTAGGTTCAGGCAAAAACCAACTGCTGCTGCATCCTCTCCTAGCTTGTCTGTCCTTCCTCATTAATAACTTTTGCCGGCTTGACTACGCTCTGAGCTGCTCGGCCACATGAGTCCCAATTCTCATCTGTGAACCATTGGAGGGTATGTGGGGGTCACAAGTGAATCTAAATCTAAAACGATTTGCAGGGGCTGGACATATAGCCATAACAATAGATAATGTTTTTTAAAAAGGTAAGCGGTCAATCTCTAAACTGATATTTGGGCTGAAGATGGATCCCAGTCTGAAAAGGCTGAAGCCTCCTAATATTAAATCTTGGAAGAGAATGGGAGCTGGGAACTTTGATCTTCAGATGTACTATACGACCCCTTTTGTGAATTTATTGCCCAAGGCAACCTAAGGATTTGGGGCATATTCTGTCATTTAAGGGTGAGGAGACATGCCCCTGTCCAGCTATGGAGGAAAAGAGTGGAGACCGCGAACAGAGAGGAAGGAGGAGGGGGAAGATGGGCTAAAACATGTGGGTGATGAGAGACTGTAGGAATGTGCAAGGCATGCATTTTCCTTCTGACATCCATGGAGTTCAGGAAATAAAAATAAAGAACTGCAATTTTGTTTAGGAGGTCAGCTTGAAACATTAGAGGGGACTTAACTAGGAGGCTGCCAGAAAATGTAAAAGAGAAAGAGTTTGGATTACGGTAATGTGCTCTACACCGGGCTGCCTTTGAAAAGTGCTCAGAAACTTCGTTTGGCCCAAAGAGATATAGCCAGATGGTTAACTGAGGCTGGGTACAGGAGGCACACAGCTACTGGCTGTCGGTCGTAACCTTCAGCCGTCCTGATTTGGGACAGTCCTGGTTAATCCCTTGCTGCTCCACTTTCTCAGCTGCTTTTAAAATGTCCGTTTCTCCCTCTTCTCCTCCTCCCACTATCTCCCACTGTCCTCAGTTTACTTCAATAGCCACAAATCACAATCAAAGTGAAAAGATAGTTTGCATTCAGGAAGGAGAGGAGGGCATGGGGTTTTGCCCTTCCCAGAAAGCTCAGGAAAAAGCAAACCGCTGCAGTCTCTCTTAGCTTGTGTGTTCTTCTTCACTGGTAACATCTGCCATCTTGACCTCTCTACGATGTTGCTTAGCCACATGTCTCCTGGTTTTTATCAATGAAATGTTGGAGGGCATATGTTTCTGAACACAATTCACAGTTCTGGTGATGATAAAAGGCCTGGAAACCATGAAGCCTTATGAGCAGGAGTGGCTTAGGGAGCTGGGGATGTTTAGCCTCAGGAAGAGGAGGTTAAGCGGTGATATGCTAGCCGTGTTTAAATATTTCAAAGGATACCATATGGAAGATGGCATACGCTTGTTTTCTGCTGCCCCAGAGACTAGGATACAGTGGACCAGTGGCTTCAAACTACAGGAAAAGGGATTCCACCTAAACCTTAGGGAGAATTTCCTGATGGGAAGAGCAGTTCAGCAGTGGAATGTGCTGGTGCCCAGAAGCATGGAGGAGTCTTCCTCTTTGGATGTTTTTAAAACAAAAGCCTGAATGTTCATCTGTCCAAGGGAGTGCTTTGATTGTGTCTTCCTGAATGGCAGAAAGGGGTTGGACTGGATGGTGCTTGGGGTCTCCTCCAACTCTAGGGCCATTTCCACACTAGTCTGTTATGGCGCTATTATTCTACTTTCAACATCCCATGGAATCCTGGGGTTTGCAGTTTCAGGAGGGGCATTTAGAATTCTTAGCCAGAGAGCTCTAGGGCCTCAGGAAACTACAAAGCCCAGCATTCCACAGGATGTTGAAAGTGGAATAATAGCACTATAACAGTGTAGTGTGGGAAGAAGGCCCTTACTGATTTTGAGATGGTTTTAACTCTCTCAGTGGTCTAATTGTTTATTCATGTTTTTGCATGTTTTCAATCTGTACTGGCCTCAGTTGTTTGTAAGCTGCCTTAAATCCCATTATTGGTAAAAAGGTGGGATGTAAATAAATGCAATCATCATCATCGTCAGAAACAGAGTGGGAAGGTATACGCACCCACATTTACGCAAGTGTTTTGATCCTGTAATCTTTCAAAAGAACCCCCTTTCTCCAGACACCTGTCGGGCTCATATTGTCTCCAGTCAGTGAGGTAACTGCAGAGCCATCTCAGCTGGAGGATGATGGGAGTTGTAGTTACAAAAAAACACCACTTTCCCCAGACTTGAGTCATTCTGCTCACAGCGAAGGGGTGACAAGGGAGCCTTCTCAGCTCTTGCGTTGCACTTCTGTGGGAAACTCGCTTTCACTTGAGCAGGCAGGCTTTTTCAAAAAGCAACGATAACAGCTTTTCTTGCTCAGGAAGTCTTCTGGTAACCCCTTAAGGCTCCTGTTCTGAAAATCGCGACTGCGAGGAAGTAAGCCTGGCCCGAGTTTGGTTGGGCTTACTTTTGAGTAAGGGTGCAGCAGGTGGTTCGGTGTATTTGTGTGTAAATACTGTCTGTTTGCCTCCTTTTTGTAGCTCTCAGCAGTGGTTTTGCACTTTGCTCCCAGTGTGCAGTGGCTTCTCAGATAACACTGTTGTCGTGTGTCCTTCTGGCAGCTGTTTGCCTATCTGTGCTCTTGTTCCACTGCTCCTTCTCTGCCTTGGGTGTGTTTCTCCGATTGTTCTGTTAATGATAGGAAAATTAAAGTTGAACATTCCCTTTGCAAGGGGGGGGGTTGCATTGCGTGTAATGGGAGAAAGCGTGGACACCCATACGCACACCCTTCTTTCCTTTCACAGGCACTTCTGACTTGAAATGGAAGATCCAGGAGAGTCGCCTGAAGATGCCCTCTTGTTCGCTTTGGATGACCTTCGTGGGGAAAATTTCAAGAGGTTCAAGAACAAGCTCTGCTTCCTGAAGATGGAAGGGAGGGCCTCGATCCCTCGGGGCAAGCTGGAGAGCGCCGACACAGTGGACACTGTGCAGCTCCTGTTGGAATACTACGGAGAAGAAGGGGCCAGAGAAGTGGCTGTAGAAGTCCTCAAGATGATCAACATGCGGGATTCCGCTACCAGACTCCAGGAATGGAAATGTCAAGGTAAGAGATGATCAGCAGGAAGGTTGCAATCTTCTCGTGGGTTTTGTTTTTTTGGTCCTTGCCTGGAGTATACTTTGGTTCCCTGAAAAAACAGCTGGCAGAAATTCAATTGGTGAAGCCTGCAGCAGACTGCAACGTTACCAGTCGTTTTACTGCCTGTCATTCCAGAGAAGAGAAAGGCTCGAGCTAGTTCAGAGGATGTTGCATGACTTCCCAGCAAGCTTGGATGGTAGTGCTCTCCTTTTGTAGAAATTGATGATAAGAGAATGAGGCCAGCAGTCAGTGATCCCAGTTAAGGAGCAAAGACGCCAGTTGCTTGGAGAAAGAAACAAAGTAAAGGCTTTTATTATGGGAGCTCCATTCTAAGGCCATTTCTGCACTGGACTTTTATAGTGCTATGATTCCACTTGAAACATCCTATGGAATCCTGGGGTTTGCAGCTTCGGGAGGGGCCGGCTGGCCCCTCCCAAAGCTGCAAACCCCAGGATTCCATAGGATGTTTCAAGTGGAATCATAGCACTATAAAAGTCTAGTGTGGAAATGGCTTAGATAGGGAAGCTACTCAGAGTGCTAATCTCATCTGGCTTCCTTCTAAGGAACATCTGAAAGGGGACTGGAGGGAAGAGAAGAGGTGGAAAACCATTCCTAAAAATATCCATTTACATGGCAAGAAGGGCGACGCTTTGAGTCACTCAAACTTTGTTGCTGTTGTGTGCCTTCAAGTCGTTTCTGACTTATGGTGACCCTAAGCGAACCTAGCACAGGGTTTTTTGGGGCTGAGAGTGTGTGTCATGTGCCCAAAGACGTCCAGTGAGTTTCCATGACCACGTGGGGAACCAAGCCCTGGTCTCCAGGGTTGTAATTTAGCACTCAAACCACTACACCATGCTGGCTTTCTATCTGACCCTGTTACCACTGCCCACTCTGAGACATTCTTGACTCTTCAGTGCTAAGCACGGTGGCCCTTCTAACAATTTAACATAGGTGGTGAAAAGTTATGGGACTCACCACTATCAAGCTGACTTCCCCTTCATCTTGCTTTGTTCTCCCATGTCTCCCTTTACTACCCCTCACCCAGGTATCTAAATTATCCTTTCCCCTTCCTCACAGTACCTGGCATTTTGCAAACTTCCACTTGCTGCAAGTTGAATGTGTTAGGAATACCTCAGTTGGCCTAGCTGAGCTTAGGGGTAAATGTTCATGTAACTCCAAACATGTCTTTGAGGGCCCAAGTGCTGTTTTTCTAGAAAAAAAGTAAGTTTTGAAAATGAGACATTGAGAGCAAAGATGCAACTCAGCAGAAGAATAGGGCCAACCTTCTTCCCACTTTCTATTCTTTTTGTGCCAAATTGCTTCCTTCCCTGGTAACTTTTTCCCTCAGAGGGTCCAGAGGAATACTTTCCCTAACCATGTCTGGATCCCCTTGAAGGGAGGTGATTTAAAACAGAAAAAGAATGGCTGCAGAACGTTTAATTACGCCCAAGGGCACCAACTCCACCAGGGAGTGAGGAAGTTATTTTGCACGAAAGGGGGGGGGGGAATCTTTGTTGGTGTTTTTGGTTTTATATGCAGTCAAGTCAGCTCTGACTTGTGGGAGGCCAATAATAACAATAATAATAACAATAACCATAGTTATTTATGTATTTATTACCCACCTCTCCCCACATTTTATTTATTACCTGCCTCTCCCCAAGGCCCTCCCCTATGAAGGAGAGACTTTCAGCAACAGCCCTGCCCAGTTCCTGCAAATTCAGGACTGTGGTTTCCTCGATTGACTCAATCCACCTGTGATGCAGCCTTCCTGCTGCCTTTGCTCAGCAAGACCATCTTTTCTAAATGAGAAAACTGAGTCAACCTCAGTTTAGTCATTTTGGCTTCTTATGAGTTATATTCACTGTAATGTGTCCAGAGGATGACCAAAATGGTCAAAGGCCTGGAAACCATGAAGCCCTAGGACGAGCAGCTTAGGGAGCTGGGGATGTTTAGCCTGGAGAAGAGAAGGCTAAGAGGAGAGAACATGATATCCATGTTTAAATATTTGAAAGGATGTCCTATGGAGGATGGGGCAAACTTGTTTTCTGCTGCTCAAGAGTCTAGGACATGGAGCAATGGCTTCAAACCACAGGCAAAGAGATTCCACCTAAACATTAGGAAAATCTTCCTGATGGTGAGAGCTGTTTGACAGTGGAGCAGTCTGCCTGGGAGTGTAGTGGAGTCTCTTTCTTTGAACATTTTTTATACAAAGGCTGGATAGTCATCTGTCAAAGGGGGTGCTTTGGTGATGTGTGTTCCTGCATAGCAGGGGGTTGGATTGGATGGCCATTGGGGTCTCTTCCAACTCTAGGATTCTATGATTGAGACAGTGCTTCTGGCATGCTCAGTATTTTACATCTCTGTCTCTTTCAGAGCGACAGAAGGAGAAATGTCCTGACCATGCCTCCTGATCTTGGCCATCCTGCTTCTGGCTTGGGCTTCCAGGACCTGATAGCCAACCACAGTTCTTTGAACAGCCTTTGCACACACACTTGCTATCTTCACTAGCTTAGACTCTGAGCCTCCTCAGCATCCCTGTGTGGACCACTGGGCTTCCTTCTGTACCTCTTCTCCCTTTCCTGCCAAGTTTTTTCACCAGCATCTTGGAAATGACCCCTATAAAAATCTATCGCTCTCTGCAGTGTTGATCTTAGTTCCTGCAGAGCTGAACTGCAGAGACTGCTGGCCTCATTCTCTTATCATCTTTGCTTCTCCAGATATTTTGGACTTCAGCTCCTAGGACCCCTGACCATTAGCCAGGCTGGCTGGAGCTTCTGAGAGATGGAAGTCCAATATTCCAGCAGGACCAAAGTTGGAGAACCTCCGCTCTAGAAAAAGCCATTTGCTAATAAAATGGGTTACTTTATTTATATACAACATTGGTGTTTAAACTCTGAACCCTAAATCCAATTGTTAGCCCCAGCTTCAGTAAATCTGCTGCATCTGTGAGAAACTTGGTAAGTCAACACATACAGGACTTCCATTGATTTAATGTGTTTACTCTAGTTTTTGAACTCCAGCTGGATTTTGGACTCCAACTGAAGCTTAGAATCATACAGAAGGAAGAGACCACAAAGGCCATCGAGTCCAACCCCTTCTGCCATGCAGGAAGACACAATCAAAGCACTCCCTTTGACAGATTGCCATCCAGCATCTGTGTAAAAACCTCCAAAGAAGGAGGAGACTCCACCACACTCCATTAAGGCAGCAGCATATTCCGCTGTTGAACTGCTCCTACCATCAGGCAGTTTTTTATAATGTTTAGATGGAATCTCTTTTCCTGAAGTTTGAAGCCACTGGTCCATAGTGTCCTAATCTCTGAAGCAGCAGGAAACAAGCATGCGGCATCCTCCATATGACATCTCCTTAAATATTTAAACATCGCTATAATGTCACCTCTTAACCTTCTCTTCTTCAGACTAAACCTTCCCAGCTTCCTCAGCCACTGTTCATAGCACCTCATGGTTTCCAGGTCTTCTACCATTTTGGCTGCCCTCCTCTGGACACATTCCAGCTTGTCAATATCCATCTTGAACTGTGGTGCTCAGAACTGCACCCAGTGTTATTCCAGGTGGGGTCTGACCAAAGCACTTGCTGGTTTCTGCAGATCCAACTCTTGTTTTGAGTACAAAGTCTTACCAAGACTTCCACAACATGTGATCCATTCACACACCCCAGCAAACAACCAAACTGATTGGATGTTTGCAATGATGGCCTGCCAGTTGCTTTGCAAATCTTCCCCCCTCCCACCACCCCCACTTTTTCCATTTCTAGGCAAGTAGCACACAATGCCAGGAATCTGGTTGGTTAGTTCCAACAAGCGTAGATCCGTTCAATCAACTGTTGAATGGTGAGTTGATCCATAGGTAAATCCAGTCAATTCAGTCACTCTACTCAAGTCAAGACTGAGAATGGGATTTAGGCCAATGCGGGTTAATGAGCCCTTTGCAGGAAGCAGAGCTTAGAAAAACCTTTTTGGACTATAGTTCCCAGTGTGCCTGAACAACATCTCCACTTGGCATCCTTGGAAAAATTTACCTTTGGGATTATAGTTCCCAGAATCCCCAGCCAGAAAAGCCACTGGATATTCTGGTTCAGAGGGTTTTTTTTGAATTGTAGCCTTTAAAAGAAGCCTTGCCAAGCTGTGTGGGGGGGGGGGGGCATTCATGGCTTCTGATAGCTACCTGCAAGGGAGAGCCATAGGCCATTTCTGCACTACACTCTTATAGTGCGATTATTCCACTTTCAACATCCTATGGATGTTGGCCCCTCCCTAAACTGCAAACCCCAGGATTCCATAGGATGCTGAAAGTGGAATAGTGTAAGCAGAGCATATAGTGGGCCTATTACTGAACTGTGGTCCTCCTGATTGTGATTCAATTAGATTGCAAGAAGAAATATAAGAGGCACATCCAAGAGACCTTCTGGCACATCCCTGAATTGGGGTCCCATCCTGGCCCAAAAGTGAGCCTCTGCCAAAGATACACAAAGCTGCTTCTCACCAGCAGGAAACCCCATCCTGAGGAAAGAGTCCACGAACTGGTGGGTGTGGAAAGGAAGCAGTGGGAGATGGAGGCTCATCCAAAAAGCTGCCAAAAACTTGACATGGAGAACCTGTTTGACCCAGATGCCGAGGGGAGAAGTTCCAGAACAGTTGTGTTGGTTGGGCCGGCTGGGGTGGGGAAAACCACATCACTGTGGAAGATAATGTTCGACTGGGCCTCTGGTGATTTCTGGCAGGCGAAATTTGCATATGCCTTTTACATCTCCTGTAGAGCACTGAACAACAGCAGCCAAACTGTAAATCTGGCTGATCTGATCATCAACAACTGCCCTACAGGAACTCTCCTAATGGAGTATATCTTGATGAACCAAGACAGCCTCCTCCTCATCCTTGATGGTTTTGATGAACTTCAGCACCATGACCTTCCAAGCGATGTGCCAAGCCATGACCTGCACAAAAAGCAACCCGTAGCAAATTTGGTGGTTGGTCTACTTGGGAAAAAAATCCTTGCCAAATGCCATCTCATTGTGGCCACAAGGCCTGGGGCCCTGGGGCCCCTCCTGCGATATCTGCGATCACCACAGTGTGTGGAGGTGCTGGGATTCCACCCAGCTCAGAGGGAAAAATATTTCCAGTGCTTCTTTGAAGGCAAAGAAGATGGTGCTCGAGCCATTGAAAGTATAAGAAGCCACAACACTCTTTTTGGTATGTGCTTCCTTCCCATTTTGTGTTCAATTATCTGCTCCATCTTCAATCAGAAACCCGAAACGGACCCCCTTAAAGACATCCCAGAAAGTGCAACAGTCACAGACATTCAGTTGTGGCTCCTCTTGAAGTTCTTGGAGTGTCATTCCCCACTGGGCAATCTGGAAGGACTGTGCCGCTTTGCCAAGGACGGGCTGCTACATAAGACAATGGTCTTTGATGAAGAAGTGCTAAAAGAACATGGCTTGGAAACCCGTTCTGCAAATTCAGGCCTTCTCCTTCGAGATGCCCACATAGCAAGTGTATATAGGTTCATCTACTTGAGCTTCCAAGAGCTCTTTGCAGCCTTCTCCTTCTATCTTCTGGACTCAGATGGGAACACTGTAGCATCTTTCCAAGAACTGAATGAAATATTTGGAAATAAGAACGAATACAGCAGCAACTACGCCATGCTTGTGCGTTTCCTTTTGGCCTCTCCAGTCAGAAGAGGCTGGGTCTCCTCCAAGAAAGGTGGGGCTGCAAGACATCCAAGGAAAGGTTTTGGCAGGAGTTGTGGAAATGGGTCGAACTGGAAGCTAAATATCATTCCTTTAAGAGCCGAGAGAAGCTGCTGGAATTGTGCCATTGCATCTATGAGACGGAGGACCTCCAGTTTGCCACGAGCATCATGCAACACATTCACAATCTAGACTTCAGGGACTACCTCTCTAACAAGTTGGATTTCAGAGCTGTTTCCTTTTGCTTACTGGCTTCTGACTCTCTCCAGTCATTTCGTCTCTCTGACTTTGAGTTGGGACCTGAAAGATTCGGGCAACTCTTACCAGGACTGCTGAAGCCTTCAGAGATCCAGTAAGTGCATCAGAAAGATCCAGAAAAGATCTCAGGGTGCCGGAGAGGCTCAAGTATCTTCTTTGGTTTTTCTTTGGTCAAGAATGAGTGCTTAGCCTTTAACACTGCCTGCTCCTTCATGGTCATTCATAGTTCCTCATTCTCACCATTCTTCTTCATACGAACAGGCCTGAGAAAGTCATCTATGTTTCTCTTAGCATCCCTTACCAGTAAGTAATATAGCGGGCTGGCCGTATCCATGAGGGATTGGTTCCAGGACTGCCTGCAGATATTAAAAATTGTGCGTGCTGAAGTCAGCCTTACGAGCTTGCAGGTAGACTGAGAAGCCTCATGAGGTGGGCTTATACAGTTAAGCCTGTATTAAAAGTGGGGTAGGGCAGCAGTGATGGCAAGACCCAGCTACCAGCTGTGCTGCATTCTTCAGGCTTCCTCACCCCTTGCCGAGAGGCTCCAAAACGTTGCAAGGCAACGCTTATACACTAACCCCCTACACTATTAAAAATGGCGCCAGCTGCCTGCTTCGCCCCTTTTTTTACTTTTCTCCCCCCTTTTATTATGAATCACATACTAAATATACATTATTATATACTGTATTACAATGTTATTACAAGGAAAAAAAATTTTTTAACAGCCATGCCTTTTCAACCTATCTAACCTCTCCATCCCCCAAATAGCTAACAGAGGATCCAGGCCCCTTTTGTATCAATTTATGTCAGAAAGTTTTTTCAGAGATATGGGATATAATCTTAATCAAATTAATCACATCTTCGTACCTTGATTTTTCTTTTACTTTCTCAATCATTATTTTCCAGTTATCACTCCATGATTCTTTACAAGAGTGGTTCTCAGCCTGTGGGTCCCCAGATGTTTGTGGACTTCAGCTCCCAGAAGCCCTGAGCATTGACCATAGTGGCTGGGGCTTCTGGGAGCTGAAGTCCACAAACATCTGGGGACCCACAGGTTGAGAACCACTGCTTTACAACGTTGTACACTATACTTTAACCTTTTTCCCTAAGAAAGTCAAATAATATAACTTTTATGTATTTTATCAAATAAAACGCTTTCCACATTGATTTCTTTTTCCATCCCAAAGCAATAACAGCATGAGACGCTTTTAAAATTTGTTTTATTACATAACTTTCATTCTTATTTAAGCTTATTGTCCCTAAGTTGAGGGTTAAACAATTTTCTTTACTTAATTGAACTTCTCTCCCTATAATTATATTTATTTGTTTCTTAACCTCTTTCCAAAACTCCTGAATAAATGGACACTCCCACCACATATATATATATAAATACCTTTAGCTCTGCATCCATGCCAACATTTTGGTGAGAAATTGCCCTTTACTTATACCATTGGATGGGGTGTCCTGTCTTACTGTCAAACATTTTCATTTGTTGTTCTTTTACATTTGTATTTTTATTTTTAGCAATTTCATGTAACCAAATTTTAATTTGTTTTTTATCTATTGACATATCTTTTCCCCAACTATTTGTCAACCCCTCTATCTTTCTATACTGGGCCAATAACGTTTTTTAGAAATTTTCCCTATTAATCCTTTTTCTTCTATTTTTCTTTTTATTATTTCCTCTAAAACATATTCTGTTCTGCTATGTTCAATTGTATTTCCTGTAGAGATTAATAATTCCTTTTACCTGTATCCTGTGCTGACCTCTGACCATTGAAATCAATCATTCCTCCTCTACTGGTTTTCCTGCCCTATCATATAAATCTCCACTAATTTTAATCCCGTTTGTCCATTAATTCCATTTGTCTAATTTTTTAATATTTTCCCAAACTCTTCATTATTACTCCTATTAGCTGCCTGCTTCTGCTTTGAAGGAAGAAGCGAGCGGCTATTCTCCACCATGGATTCAAATGTAGAGCCTTTGTGTACATTTGAATTCGTGGTGGGTTAAATTTGTGGAATCCAAGCTTGCAGGTATGACTGGCCCACTGTACTCACAAACTTTCCTATTCATGATGAGAAAGGATGTTTCAACACATCAAGCTCCTCTGCTGAAAAAAAAACCGTCCACTGCTGTCAGGATTTCTGTGTGAACAAGTTGTTTGCAGACAATTTTCTTTGCACAAAATCTCAAAACGTTTATGAAGAATACGGTGGATTTTGTGCAAAACACACTCTTTCTTTTGCAAAATAGAGAAAACTCATTTTTTAAAAAATATTACAGAAACTCTCATAATTTTCCGCAGTGTGGAGAGAAGTTTTGATATTCTTTATTCTTGTGCCAGAGGACAAAGTAATGAAGGCAGACATCCCTGCATTCCTGTCCTTATCCTCCCTTCCTACATGTCCGCTCCCTCCCTCCCTCCCTCCCTCCTTCCTTCCTTTTTCTTTCTTTCTTTCTTTCTTTCTTTCTTTCTTTCTTTCTTTCTTTCTTTCTTTCTTTCTTTTTCTCTCTGCCCTTCATTAATCTGTTTGCACAGCCACATTGACATTTTTAGACGTCTTCTGTTCCTCCTCCTCATTGGACCTGTTCATGATTATTTGTGATTGTAGCTTTTGTTTTAAGAACAGGGCAAAGAAAAAAGACAACAATTTTTAAACCAGGGTTACATATTTCTGTTGTAGGCTGTCAGGAAGGACAGACAAGGAGCAGCTTGCCTTGCTGCTTAGACTTTGGAATAATCCTTGAGTCATAGGTTAAGATTCTCCTTTTTGTCGAGGTGCAGTGTAAAGCTGCACTCATGTAGTTACAGGGTGGTTGTACTATGCTTCTCATCTGCTGAACATCAGCACTGTGCAACCGGCTGTCTGTCTGCCAATGTGCCCGCTTATTGCTCCATTGTCCAACTGCAATCCTAGTGAATAAAGTGGTACAAGTTGAGTATTTCTTATCCAAAATGCTTGGGACCTGAACTGTTTCATATTGTGGATTTTTAAAAAAAATTTGGAATACTTGTATTTGCATATACATAAAATGTAGTACTATACAGGAGATCTCTGGGGAGTTTGTGAATGAATGAACAGGAGTGCTACAGTTGCTGCCTTAAAGGTAGGAGCAGGTGGTTGGTGGACTCCCTGAAGATCTCTACATTACTGTTTCTTTTTATGGATGGATGGATGGATGGATAGATAGATAGATAGATAGATAGATAGATAGATAGATAGATAGATAGCAGGCCCCTTATATCCTCAGTCTTTCAATGAATGAATGAGATGTGAGCCTGGAAAGAGACATGAAGACGTGAGAAATGGGGGGAGGTGTGGATTTGCACTGAGCACCACCCTTGGATTCCTCTCATTTCACAGATCCTTGCATCTCTCTCCAGCCTCATGTCTTGTTTGTTTCCTACTTGTGTTGTATATGAGATGCAAGGCTGGAGAGAGACCGAGGATCTGAGAGACAAATGAGAAGGAGTGCTGCAGCTGCTGCTTTGAAAGAGGAAGTGGGTGGCTGGCAACAAAAATGTTAGGTTTTTGGAGATTTTTTCAGCTTTCAGCTTTCTGGATTGGGGTGCTCAACCTGCGCATTGAAATATTGACGAATAGTTATGCACCATCCAAGAATGCACAGCTGCATTGGAGTGGTTATACTTGCAGAACTCTGCTCACACAACCATGAATTGAATACCTCTATTGTCCAGTAGCCCCCCGCCCAAAAAAGACAACCACATTTGTCAGGGAACTTGCAAGTGTGTATAGCATCAGTGCTATTCTAGCCCTATATACCTTATGCCGCTGTATGTTGCCATGGCAGGCTTCCCATATGTAACTAATTGGCTGCTATGCTATCATAGTGTTAAACTAGATGGGCCCTTGGTCTGATCCAACACGGTTTTTCTTATTTCCTTATGCCCTTTTCTTCAGGCTGAACCGTTGTGGACTTACAGCTGCCATATGCAAAGATCTTGCTTCCATTGTGGTGGCCAACCCAAATCTGACCAGTCTGGACCTGTCTGAAAATCCATTGGATGACTCTGGCGTAACCCAGTTATGTGATGGGCTACTTGATTCATGTTGTAAGCTACAGAGTCTCTGGTAAGTGATCTGCTCTTCCCCCAAATACATTTGGCTTTCCAAACCCAGAGTGGGGCCAGCTTCTGAAACTGGAAAGTGATTTATGAAGTGTTTTACTTTGGTCAGACTTACGTGGAAAACCATGTCCAGTTCTGGGCACCATGGTTGGGGAAGAATATTGACAGGCTTGAATGTGTCCAGAGGAGGGGGACCAAAATGGTAGAAGTCCTGGAAACACTGAAGCGCTGTGAGGAGGGGCTTAGGGAGCTGGAGATGTTTAGCCTGGAGAAGAGAAGACTTGAAGGGATGTCATATGGAAGATGGGACAAGCTTGTTTTCTGCTGCTCTAGAGACATGGAGTGATGACTTCAAACTACAGGAAAAGAGGTTCCACCTAAATTTTAGGAAGAGCTTCCTGATGGTAAGAGTAATTTGACAGTGGAATACGCCCCTTGGAGCATGGTAGTCATCTTCTTTGGAAGTTCTTAAACAGGCTGGACAGCCATCTGTCAGGAGTGCTTTGGTTGTGTCTTCTTGCATGGCAGAAAGGGGTTGGACTGGATGGCCCCTTGTGGTCTCTTCCAACTCTGTGATTCAAAGGATTTAGAGGAACTAAACATATTATCATCAGTGGGACAGCTGAAGCCCAGATCTAGCTCTGATTCCTCCAGATGTCTCCAGGGACTCACCAACTCTTTCTCCCTGGTCTCTTGCTTAATCCAGTCTCTGGCCAGCCTCGTGCAGTGAAATTTCAGCCTGAGAGCAAACGTCCTGCAAAACATGGTTCCTGAGCATCTTTCTCTTATTTCCTTCCAGGCTACATGGCTGCCACCTTACAGCTTCTGCGTGTGAGCCCCTCTCCTCAGTCCTGGCATCTAACCAGTGCCTTACTGAGCTCAATCTTGAAGCAAACCACCTGGGTGATGAGGGACTCCAGAAGCTATGTGAGGGGCTGAAGCACCCATCATCCAGACTACAAAAACTCACGTAAGTAAGAGGTATTTGTCGGAAGGGGTGAGAGAAGGTGCAACAATAACACATGCATGAAGGACTGTGTACTTTCAGGGGGTGGTAGTGGTGGATTCTGGAGGTCATAGAGGTACTAGTCAGCTTGCACTGAAGGTGCACATGTTTTGCATGGGAAGGAGTGGATACAGAGAGGGACTTAGGTTTCCTAGATCAGTGCTTCTTAACCTTTGTGTGATGGATCCCCTGGCCAGACTGGCCCCACAGTTCGTATCCTAGGTTCCTGTCACTCACCTTGCCCTTTTCCCCTTAATCCCTACCTGGATTTGGAACTTGGGCTTCAAGATGACCCCCTCTTGGAGTCCAGTGGCCATGTTGTTTTGGTGGGCTTCATATGGTAAGTGTGACCAGGTCTTCCACCAAACTTAATAGGAATAGGCAGAAACAGGGGTAAAAACAAACAAGTGGAAGTTTATTAAGACATAAGAAAAGAATGAGAAGAAATTCCTGATGGTAAGAGCAGTTTTACAGTGGAATACGCTGCTTCAGTGGAGTGTGACAGCTATGGTAGCTATGTTTAAATATTTGACGAGATGTCAAATGGAGGATGGAGCAAACCTGTTTTCTGCTGCTCCAGACACGAGGACACCATGGAGCAATGGTTTCAAACGTCAGCAAAAGAGATTCTAAACATTAGATGGTAAGAACAGTCTGACAGTGGAATGTGCTGCCTGGGATTGTGATGGAGTCTCTTTCTTTGGAGGTTTTTCGAAAGAAGCCGGGTGGCCATCTGTCAGAAATGCTTTGATGGTGTGTTCCTGCATGGCAGAAGGGGACTGGACTGGATGACCCTTGGGGTCTATGATTTTATGATTCTATAATGCACTGACCATTGAACTACTAAATCATTTACAGCTCCCCCAAACCATAATCAGTACTTTTCCTCTTTCTGATTCCCCTGTCTCTTTTCCATCTCTGAGATCTGTTCCCTGTCTCTGCATCAGCTTTTCCCTATCTGAGATAAGCCTCAGGTTTTGTAACATTTCCTCCTTGCAGTCCCTCCTTCACAGCCATTTCTGAGCTGCAGTTGGCTGCCTTCAGCCAGGCTTACCCAGCTTCTGTCTTCACACTTTGGTTCTGCAGATGTTTTGGACTTCAATTCCCAGAATCCCTGACTATTAGGCTTCTGGAATCTGAAGCCAACAATCTCTAGAGAATCAGAGACTGAGCAAAACGAGTGCCCTTTGCCTGTTCTACCTTATGCAGACCTTCTCCCTGGCCCAGGCTGACATCTCATAGGATTTCTGATGACACCTACAGCTTTTTTCCTTTACCTCTCCCTCTCAGCTTTCACCGAAAGAGGCATCTTGGCTTCCTACCTCTTCAGTTAGTTAGAACTTGAGCTTCTCTTATCTTCCCTTTCTGAATGTATTTGTTACAGCAAATATTACGTTTCTTATTAATATAAGCAGCAGTGGCTTCCATTTCAGTGAGGCTCTTCATCCACTCCTGGATTCACTCTAAAATTTAGAGGAGCTATGCAAGGTGCTGGCTATGGATCTGTATAGCTTTGGTCCAGGGCATCTAGCAGACCATATCTCCCTATATGAGCCTGCCTGGACCTTGAGATCCACAGAAGAGGGCTTTCTCTCAGTCGCACAACACTTGTTGAGCAGAAGCTGAAAAGTTGGTTCTGCTGCACTCCTGGGAAGCATGGAGAAATTGCGAGATAAAGTCCTGGATCAACCAGAAAGGAATTTGCTACCCAAACATGCAGGGACTTCAGTCTAAGGCAGTGGTTCTCAACCTGTGGGTCCCCAGATGTTCGTGGACTTCAGCTCCCAGAAGCCCTGAGCATTGACTATAGTGGCTGGGGCTTCTGGGAGCTGAAGTCCATGAACATCTGGGGACCCACAGGTTGAGAACCACTGATCTAAGGGAAGACCCTCCCCTCCAAGCTGCTACACAGCAAGGAGGTATGATGGACCTGCTTTATTGTCAGGGGGCAGTTTTTATACTCCCATCCAAAGTTTTTTTTAAATTATTTTTATTTAACAAACAAAAAATTAGACACCATAAACATTACAAAAATGTTACACAAAAAAGACAATAGAAAAAGACATAATGTAACATAACACATTATAAACAAAAAAAGACTACAATAGTAATTACAAAAGTTAGCTGAAATGGGAAAAAACTTTTCATGTACTGTGTTCATATTAATTCTTCTTTTTAACAGCACTGCTTTTAATTGCTTTTTAATTTTATTAATAGTTGAATTGTATTTTGAACTTCCAAACAATGCATTTTTTTTAGCTGTATCTGTTTTAACTTTTGCAACTTGCCTTAAGTCCCAGACTGGAAAAAGGTGAGGTATAAATGAATAGAAGAGGAAGAGGACAGACAAGGGACCATCCGAGCATTCTCCTTTTACCTGACCTGCTTCTTATTTTACCTATAGACTGCAGTTTTCATTGATGACCTCACTTCCTTCCCCTTTCTATCTTCTCCCTGCCAAGTATGTAAATATGTGTGCGTGTGTGTGTGTGTGCGTGTGTGTGTGCGTGCACACATGCACACATGCACACATGCACACACATGTGCCTCCAGGTTGCCTGTTGACTTATGGCAACCTTGTGAATGTCCATAGGTTTTCTTAGGCAAGTAATCCTCAGAGTTGTTTTCCAGATTCTTCCTCTGAAATACAGCCTTGCTGTTGTTTCTGACAAGGCAAACCTATCATGGACTTTTCTGGGGCAGAGAGTGTGTGACATGTCCAGGGTCACTCCGTAGGTTTACTTGGCCGAGTAGGGAATTGCACCCTGGATGCCAGGGTCATAGTCCTCAAACCATAGTGCTCAAACCAGTACACCATGCTGGCGAGAGCACTTGGTATTCCTTGGCAGTTTCCCATCCAAGTACTAACCAGGGCCAACCTTGCTTAGCTTCCAAGATCAGATGGGATCTGATGCCTTTAGGGTATTTAGGTCAAGTATATAAACAGTCCAGTGGAAAATTCCCACATTACCTTCTGTTTCTACCTGCTTCTGTTTCAGTGGAATTTCCTTTCCTGTAGTTTGAAACCATTGCTCTGTGTCCTACTCTCTGGAGCAGCAGAAAATAAGCTGGCTCCATCCACCATATGATATCCCTTCAAATATTTAAACATAGCTACCATGTTGCCTCCTAACCTTCTTTTCTCCAGGCTGAACATCCCCAGCTCCCTCAGCTGTTCCTCATAGGGGGTTCATGGTTTCCAGGCCTTCTGCCTTTTTGATCACGTTCCTCTGGACATGTTCCAACTTGTCCATAATCCTTCTTGAATTGTGATGCCCAGAACTGGACACAGCATTCCTAGTGAGGTCTGACCAGAAGAGAATAGAGTGATAACATCACTTCCCTTGACCTAGGCCATTTCCGTACGGGGTATTTGAAACAGTGCAGTCCGTCCTCCAGGGAGGACGTCTGCACCTGGGAGCGGACTGGGTCCAGACTATTTAATGTAGATCCGCACCTCAGTCCGCTCCAGAATGACCCCAAGTGGTCGTCCAGCATGCTTTTGAAAGACTGGAAAAATCAGGTCTTTCAGAAGCACGGAGCGCGCCACTGCGAGCCTGCTGCCTTGTGCAGATTCGCAGGCTCGCACCAATGTGAGCCTGTGATCTGCTGGGAGTGGGCTTTAGGCTGGCGAGCTTCAGCAGTTGGTCGAGACCGTTGACCAACTGGAAGCTGCCACTTTTGATGCCGGAGCAGTGCAGAGCGACAAGCACGCACTGCTCCGGAGCAGCCTGGACCGGACCGGGGAGCCAGAAGATCCAGTAAGTAACGGCGCAGGGCACTTCCCTTGCTCTGTGCGGAAATGGCCCTAGACACTATATTCCTATTGGTGCAGCCCAGAATCACATTGGTGTTTTTTTGGCTACCACATCACACTGTTGACACATATTCAGCTTGTGGTCAAAGGCCCTACTGAAATTATAATAAATATTGTGATAAATATGATAAAATGTCTCAGTTCTAGCTTTTGTTATCTACGAAACGCTTGGGCCAAATTATACGAGTTGGTCCTTTGGCTGCCAAGAGTTCTGTCTCTTTGCTTTGCAGGTTGCATCTTTGCGGTCTCACAGCCACTGCCTGCACAGATCTGGCCTCTGTCTTGGAAACTAGCCAGACTCTGATGGACCTTGGCCTGGGAGACAACAGCTTGGGTGATGAAGGTGCCAGGCAGCTGTGTGCCGTGTTGAAGAAGCCACACTGTAAACTCAGGAAACTGGCGTAAGCATGCCTGATAGTTCTCTTTAAGCTCAAAAGGATTTTTACAGTCTCAGTGGTCCTTGCAGTCTTTCAGTCCATTTTTCCTGAAGGAAAGGCTTTGACTGAAAAGCTAAAGGTCTTCTGCAAGAAAATTTGCGGCTGCTGACAAAGCACCAAATTTACTTTTTTTGGACCAGAACTCCCAGAATTCCCCAACCAGATGGCTGGGGGATTCTGGGAGTTGCAATCAAAATACAACTTTTCTGTGCTCTGGCTATTATAGAGTTCCCTCCAGGGAGAGATTTTGCCACACAAAGTCTAGCCTCTATTGGGGTCCAAGTCAAGGATGATGGATCTGAAAGGAACAGTTCCTTTTCTGTGCAACTGGTATTGATCTACATCAGCTTTCTGTTGAATAGCACCAATGTGAATCAACTAGTTGCAGATTTAGAGAGCTGGGCTTCATGGCCTGAAAGATTTGCCTAATGGATAAAGATGCAGAACAGTTTTTGGAGGAGGTCTAAGGACTGATTTGCAAACTGTTCATGCCTTCCTTCTCAAACTGGAAATGTAATGATCTCCTTTCTAATTATTGTGGTTTTTCTTATCTCCTTCTCTCTCAGATTGTCGATGGAATCTCTAAATCGAATCACGAAGACAAGACTGCGGGCAGCTGCTTCTGTGCACCCTCAGATGATTCTGATCCCCTACTATTCACCCGCCTACCTGCCCATGCCAGGTGCAGAAGAGTAAAAGGTGTATTTGCATGTTCTTAATTTAACACTCAAGCACCCAAAAGGTGAAGAGATGGCTGACGGAGGTGACCTGCCATGGATGAAACATCGGCACCTGCCATACTCTTCAACGGTCCAGTCCCAATTTGGCAGGAACAGTCTAGATTAATCCTGTCATCCCACATTTCCAGTTGCTTTTACAATGTTCCGATTTCTCTTTCTTCCTCCCACTTTTCCCCCTTTGCCCTCAGCTTACTTCAATCACTGCGAACTGAGTTCAAAGTGCAAAAGCAGTTTGTACTTAGCAGGGAGGAGAGGAGAGGATGGGTTCTTTCCCATCCCAGTAGGCGCAGGCAAAACAAACTGCTTTATATAACAGCCTCTCCTCGCCTATTTTCCTCCTTAATACCTTTTCCCAGTTTGAACACAGTCTTGATGTGGCTCAGCCACACAGGTCCTGGTAGACTGCAGAATCTGGACCTCAAACTCACCTTGCATCTTTACAGCTGTTCTTCCTGACAGCTAAATCATATTTCCATGGCTTGAAAGTAGCGCACTTGACAGCAGTAATGTATTTAATCCCTTCCAGGGCCTGGCGATATGATGCGATCTGAGGTGGGCGAAGATGGTTTTGCTTCTGCCTTTTCTGGTTTGATGCTCAGGTTTGAGCTCTGACCCAGCAATGAGACCTTGCAGACAGCCGGAAGGCTGGCTGAACAAAGATGCTCTGAGTCACAAGCTCACTGGGGGATGGAGCAACAACCCAGCAGGCTGATTTTAAGTTTAAAAAAGGGAAATTGCATTCAAAAGCCACTCTGTTCCGTGGTTGCTCAGGGTGGTCAGAGATACCCACTTGTGGTTTCTCAAGTAGCACATTGATTCTTTCACTTAGAATCATAGAATCGTAGAGTTAGAAGAGATGCCAAGAGCCATCCAGTCCAACGCCCTTCTGCCATGCGGGAAGACACAATCAAGGCACTCCCAACCGACAGCCATCCAGCCTCTTGTTTCAAAACTCCTAAAGAGGAAGAATCTACCACGCTCCCAGACTGTGCGTTCCACTGTTGAAATGCTTACTGCCATGTAGTTCTTCCTCATGTTCAGGAGGAATCTCTTCTCCTGTAGCTTGAAGCCATTGCTCCATGTCCTAGTCTCTAGAGCAGCAAAAAGCTTGCTCCATCATCCAGATGATATCCCTTCAACTGTTTTAAACATGACTTTCATTTCCCTCTTTAAATCTTCAGTTGAGCCTTGCACAGCTTGTGCACACATGTACCAACTGACTTAAGGGCTTCACCAAGGCTTCACTGCCTTCTCCTATATTTGTGAGCTGTATTCTCTGTGGATTCTTTGACATTCCACAGTGCTGGGCTTCCTGCATAGCGGAGGGACGGACTAGATGGCCAATGTAATTATTTCCAACATTATAATTCTAAATAAAGCCATGGTGGGAGAAGTATAGGTTGCATGTGGCCCCTGAGCACCCCAAAGTCTGTTAAAGCTCCTTGACTACACCTTTGTTTAAGTTTTTGGCAAAGTTTTCAGCCCAGATATGCTCCCAACTCATAAAAACAAATAAAACTGGCTTTTTTTTTTCAGCTGAAGACCAAAACTAGAAGTGATGTTACTTCACTTCTAGTCATAGCAGGAGTAATGCTAAAGCCTCTCAGGGTGGGGGATGGCCCCCACTCCCTTTACAATTCTCCATCTATGAAATAAAGAGTGGCTGGCCATTTACTTTTGGACCTAAACAGATAAGAAACAGATTTACCATGCTTCATGTTGATCAGAGCGTTCATTCCATCTTCCATTTGCATAACACTGGGTCTAATTTTTAACATTTGCCCGTTTCCTTAATTTTTGGTACTACCTGGACTGATGAAGACTTTTGGGGGACTCAAAAGCTGAAACACTTTCTTTGCATTTTGATTTGTACTAATAAAGATACTCCCTTTCTGTGGATTTTGTTTGTCACTCACAATCCAAAACAGGCTGTCTCTGTTATTTTAAATCCCGCAAACCCTGTGTCATCCAAAGTCAGAACAGAAACTAAAAGTTTCACTTACTTCGCAAAGTAGTAGCCAAAAGGTACAAAAGCCAACAGAGAATTTTTGCTTTAAACAATATATGGAGGAATATGTTAATTGTACAGTTGTCCCATAGCTTGTTTCTTTTGCAACAAGTTTCCACCATTTACTTTTAAAGGGAAACAATTCCTGTTGGTATTTTATGCACACTTAACACATAAAAGGTGGTTTTATGTTTTGGCCACAGTATACTGTCCATTTCCTGTTCTGTTTATAGCTACATAAGTGGAGTTCTCCAAGTGTGGCCATTTTCACATGAAGTTGTGCATCCTTTGATGGTGTGTACCTATTCATTCATGCCTTCAGCGTCCTATTAAGGATTCACTGCCATTTCAGAGAAACAAATTCACAGATTCACAGTTGGTTGCATAATGTTATTTATTCAGCATAAAGGTGGTATAGCGCAATGCTCCACTCAGCTATGTTAATGTAGATTTACTATGAAAACATGATGATGCAGGATTGCAACTAATGCCAACTTTAACTCCTGTAAAATTCTATGAATGAGACAGTGCAATAACAGGAAGGTAAAAGTCTCACCTGAAAGTACCTTCAGGCTCAGAACAAGATAATAGGCTTCCATCCATCTTCCTTAAAGGCACAGTATGCTTGCAAAAGAGGCTTGGTGGATTAGTCTAACACAGTGGTTCTCAACCTGTGGGTCCCCAGATGTTTGTGGACTTCAGCTCCCAGAAGCCCCAGCCACTATGGTCGATGCTCAGGGCTTCTGGGAGCTGAAGTCTAGAAACATCTGGGGACCCACAGGTTGAGAACCGCTGGTCTAACAGGTTGAATGGATTAGTTTAACATGTCTTTAAAATGCGGGGTGGGGGAGAGGGCTAACAAAAATAGTAGCAATTGTGTCTATTCACAAGTGAGACTTCTACAGGGTTTCAGTTTTTTAAAATGGCAAAGAGGGATGGCCAAAAGTCATAAATTGCATGGTTGACAATCAGGATGTAGGAGTCTTAACAGAACACAAGCTGACCATCAGTCAGCAGTGTGATGCAGCAGCTTAAAGAAATGAGATTCTGGACTGCATCAATAGGACTATAGTGTCTAGGTCAAGGGAAGTGTTGGTACCGCTCCGTTATGCTCCGGTCAGACCCCACCAGGAATACTGTGTCTAGTTCTGGGCACCACAGTTCAAGAAGGAGGTTGACAAAGTGGAACGTGTTCATAGGAGAGCAACTGAAATGGTAGAAGGCTTGGAAACCATGAAGCCCTGTGAAGAATGGCTTAGGGAGCTGGGTATGTTTAGCCTGAAGAAGAGAAGATAAAGAGGTGACATGATAGCTGTGTTTAAATATTTCAAGGGATGTCATATGGAAGGTGGAACAAGCCTTCCTTTTCTGCTGCTCCAGAGACTAGGACATGGAGCAATGACTTGAAACTACAGGAAAACAGACTCTATGCAAGCATTAGAAAGAACTACCTGATGGTAAGGGCAGTTTTACAGTGCGATAGGCTGCTGCCCCAGTGGAGTCTGGGGGAGTGTGATAATGGGGCTTCCCATTATCTAGATTTAGCTAAAGGGGGATACTTCCCTCTTCAGGTAAACCAAGGGTTAATGAGGTGTTGGGATTAGACTGCATTTAGTGTGGGTCAGCATCATAGGTCAGAGGGCGAGAACTGACCAACCACAAGGGAGGAGGTGGGCATCTTGGAGATGCTTCAAGATGCTTCCTGGGAGAAATTATAAAAACTTCTGAGGAAGGCCATGTGGCCGAAAGAAGAACAGAGAGAGAACAAAGGGACATCCTAGAGATGGGATCTGTGCCAGTAGTAGGCCTGGCCTGGTCTCCTGGCCACAGTCCTCTTTTAGACCATCTAAGACTGTGAACCTAATTGTAAGTAACTAGGAATAAGATAGTCGCGTTAGGGCTGTTTATTAATTTTGGAGTTGGCTGATCTAAAGAATGTATCTGTTTTTGTAACTACTTGTAACTTAAGCGTGCCTGGGAGGGGGGAGCCTCTCATGTGCGTTATTGTCTTGTTTATTTGCATGCCTTGAATAAATACTTTCTGTAAAACCTCTGTTTCCTCTCCATTCCCACGCCATCCTTCGGCACACGCTAGATAGGACTTCTCTCACTCAGAACGGGGGAGGTGAGAGGGAAGGAAAGGTCCTTAGCATAGAGATTGGCAATCCACTGAGCAGGCTCCCACTGTACTGCTCAGATATTCAGAATTCAACGGGTGGTGGCAGCATAATTAATAACGCTGGCGGAATTACCAGCCTTTTTCAAGGATGGAAGTCAATCTTGGGAGGCTGGCATGGACTCGTGTATGACAGGGAGTCTCTCCCTTCTTTGGAGTTCTTTAAAGAGAAGCTGGATGGTCATCTGTCAAAGGGAACACTTGGATTGTGTTTTCCTTCATGGCAGAAGGGGGTTGGACTTGAGGACCCTCGGGGTGTCTTCCAACTCTACGATTCTATGATTCTAAATACTAAGTGAAAGTACTGAATTCAATTAATCTAGCCATATGTTTCTCTAAAATTAGTACAAGTTGAGCCTTTGTCATCCTGCAGTCTGAAAACCTCTGTTACCCTGATTTCTGGGGTCCCTTGGGGGACACCTCAATGTGCTCCACGTGATGGGGAATGGAAACTAGCCAGAGCACAAGCTATAGCAATGCAAGAGGTAGGGTAACCTAGCGGGGTCTTTTTACCCACTTTTTACGGGGCCAGGCCAAGCCAAAAACCAAACAAAGATGTCCAATATAACGATTTTAATGAATGAAAGTCTCACGCACCAACGCAATCACTCACACATTCACTCAAGACCTATTAAGAAGCAAAAGAGAGGAAACTGGATAGGGGAATATTGAAGGGGGGTGTAGCTGGGGTGATACTGCACCTTTGTCCTGAAGTCCTTGGTCTGGGAAAAACAGCGGAGAAGTGGGGCTCAGCACAGAGAGGGCTGAGGGGTTTACTCGACGGACAGAGAAACGGTCAGCTGGGATGACCGGGAGTGATCCAAAGAACCGCTCAAAAACTGGGACTATTTGTAGGGGAAAAAGTACCTGGAGGGCTAATCCTTTTCCGGGGGAGAACAATGGGCGTTGCAATGGGCGTTGCAACGAGAAGAAGCTCCACAAAGGTAACTTCCTTTGCGTGCTGAGATTACAAGGTGTTGCCAAAGTCTCAGGATCTTCAGCTGCATTTTGTTGTGGTGTGACTTCATGTAAATGGTCCTTGCTTGATAGGATATTTGCTCAACTTGGGGCAAACACGCTAATCCCCTCAAGCTGGCTTCTCAGGGGCTGAGGACCCTTTGTTTATTGTGGGTTTGCACAGCTTGAGGTCTCCTGGGGCTACATGACTGAGGATTTTACTGGCCTGACCCGGTTTTCGATTGTTTGATGATTGCTGCCTACGTGCCCATCCGGGTGACCTCTCAGGCACATTGAATCATATTTTAATATCAAAATTGTAGACCCTGGGACAGGGTTTACCAGTGAGATGACACCTCCAAAACCTGAAACCTTTTGCCGCCAGCTGCCCGCTTCCTCATCCATGGCAGCAGCTGTGGTGCTCCTGGTCGTTCATCTCTCAGATCCGAGGAGCACCGCAGCCACCGCCTCAAGGGCAGAAATAGGTGGCTACCAAGAAAAGAGAGAGACTGAGGATCTGTGAGATGGTAGGAGGCACTATACTTGGATTCCCACCGTTTCACAGATCCCCAGTCTCTCTCCAGCCTCCCATGTCATACACAACACAAGGAGTGAACGAATGAGACACAAGGCTATTCTGAAAAGGAACTGTATTCCACAATCTGAAAAATTCTGAAAGATCGCACACTTCTGGTCCCAAGCATTTTGGACAAGGGAGGCTCAGCCTGTGTGTTATCCACATTCATAAACCACACAATGCATGCATTTCTGCCTTCATGGAGGACCCACACCACCAAATACGGAATTTTTTGACATCCCCTTCAGTCTAAATAAAATGGAAAAGTTTCCCAACCTTCATATGGGGGACATTTCTTATAATAAGGGACATCTGCAAGCTGTATAAGGAGCAGGCTTTATGGCCCTCTACAAGGGGACATCCCTCATAAAAAAAACAACACCTGGTGCCAGCCATAAATCTGTAGGCGTTTTTACACGTGTTTTTCAGATCAGAATTTCTAATACGAGATCAGAATTTTCTGATATGAAAAGGGTACATATCTTTTCTATGCCAGCACAAGGAAAGTGGGGAGGGAAAGAGAAGAGAAAAACAAAACCTATCAGAATGAAAGAAAACTATTAGGAAATTCCTAAGACCTGAGTCAAAAATAATGAAGCAGCTGGATCCTCACATAAAGTAAATGTGCAATCTAGAGACCATAAGTATGTCCCACTGATTTTCAAGAGAATTCAAGGCCAGAACCCAGTTCATGCACTCTGATCTCCCAAAAAAGTTTTTTTTTTTGGACTATAGCTCCTACCACCCAGCAGCGGCCATGCTGGCTGGCTGGATTACGGGAGCTGCAGTCCAACAATTGATGATGGTGATGATGATGGCAACAATGATGATGATGCTTCAAAGGTCAGTCCTAATATCCTCCCAGGAGTGTTGATCTGCTTCAACGGAGGTAAAATCCATTGGTTTGAAACTTCCAGTCTTTCCAAAGTTGCTCTCTCATCTTCTGGGACCTTTCCACATGACACTATTATAGTGCTATTATTCCACTTTCAACATCCTGTGGCATCCTGGGGTTTGCAGTTTAGGGAAAGGCATTTGGAATTCTCAGTCAGAAAGCTCTTTGGCCTCAAGAAACTGCAAACCCCAGAATTCCACAGGAGGTTGAAAAGGGAATAATAGCACTTGAAGAGTGTAGTATGAAGGGTGTCCCCTTGTCTTTCTTTCCTTAGCTGCTTTTCTTGTTCTTCTTACTCTTGGGCAAACCTGAGGATGCAGGGTGGAGATGGGTGGTGGGGGCGAATGCTGCATTTATGACTGTATTTTTTTTGCATATTTTGCTGGTAGAAATGGACAGCAAACGCGTACATGATTATCAAAAGTTGCAAGGGAGAGTAAGGGAAAGCATATTATTATGTACACAACAAATGCAGTCGTAGACTATCTATCGATTTAAAATAGAAAAAAATAGCAAAAGTTAAAAAAAGCAAATTAATGTTTCATCCAACCTGGGGAAAATAATTTACAACACAGTACAACATTTTAAAGCATTCCTTGATTTTGTAATTTATTCCGGAAAAGCTCAGTATCACTACTGTTGTAGTTAACAGTAAGGACTGATAGCGGAACAAAGAGCCATAACTTGGATTATAAAATTCTTGCTTTAATAAAAAATCCGTAAACACTGAAAAAAAATTAATAATGATTATTACTAATAATTAATGATAATAATCTTTATTTATACCCCGCTTTTTCCCCAGCTGGGGACTCAAAATGCCTTACAACAATTAAAAAGACATGAGTTGGGCCACAATTTGCATAACTTGCGGGAAATCAGCCCCGCTTCTTTTACTTTGCCGCCAAAATAATAAAGAAACTTTCGCTCCGAGAACAACTTACCGTAAAAATCGCAATGACTCGCGACGCCCCCTAGAGTCCGCGTGCCTAAATTACGCCTGCAGGTGGGAGGGGCGGGACCCTGGGTAGCCGTTCAGCCAATGACAAGGTGAGGTGGGGCTTCCCTTCCCTTGCCTTCCCTCCGAGGCTTCGCTTCTCCCGCCCAGGCCGCTTCCAGAGTTTATTCGCGCACGCGCATCGCCTTTCTGTTCTCACGTGGCAGCGGGTGGTCGCTGTGCGCATGCCTGCGGGTGCCGGCCTCTCTGAGGGGAGCAGGTGGGACGCCATCTTGCCTGAGGGCCTGGCTGGGGACCCGAGAGAGGGGCGGCCGGCGGGCCCGAAACGGGGCAGGTGAGTGGGGGGAACGGGGTCTGCGAAGGAAGAGCGGAGCTTTACTTCAGGCCTGGGGTAGGGCGGCGGCAACCGTTTTAGAGACTCGGAAAGGGGGAACTAAAGCCGAGTTCCTATTAGAGGGAAAAAACAGCCAAATTCCACCTTGAGTTTCCTCCCATGCCTCCCTAAAGCACAGCGTGAGGACGAAGGAGGTGTGGGATATTCCCTTCTCTTAAGCAGGAAGCGCCGCTGCCGCTTTCCATCAGGAGGGAAGGTGCCTCTGGCCGTGTGCAGAGTGCCGGCGCGGCCTCTGCGAGGGAACACTCTGCACACGCCCAAGAGCACAGTGTGTGTGTGGCGGCGGCGGCGGGAGGAGGAAGAATTTCCTTTTTAGGACTACAGTTGCTAGAATCCACGCTGGCTCGGTGGTTCTCCGGGTTTTGTCGTACGGAAAAAGTAATTTGAGCCAGAGAGGCTCTGAAAGGCATCAAGGCTGGTCCCCTTCATTCCCTGCCCCCCCTTCTAGTGGCTTTAAAATTTCTCCTTGAAACTCGCTTTTCCTTCTGGGGCAGCTCCTCCGTCGTTCTCCTCCAGTAATTCAGAAGCTGAATTTTGCGTGGCTTTGTTTCATTTGTGACTCTGAATGACTTTTGCTGTATTTTGCTTTAGGTTCCTGTGAGCCACCTCGGGTCCCATATGAGGAGAAAGGTGGAACATAAATGCATCAATTTGTGTTTTAATTTTTATATGTCACAGTTTTAACTACGTTTTCTTTTTAAACTATTGTAAGCTACTTTGAGTCCTCTCGAAAAAAGTGGGATATAAATAAAGATAATAATAATAATTAATAATAATAATAAAAATCATCAATAAACCGTTTAGACTGCAGGCTCATCGGAGGCAGAGACTGTTAGCCCTATCACACTGCACTGTTACAGCACTATTATTTCACTTTAACTGCCGTGGCAAAATTCTGTGTAATTTCTGGGGATTGTAGTTTGCTTAGGTGCAAGAGCTGTCTATTTGGGAATTCTCAGTGCCCCTCCCTAAACTGCAAATCCCAGGATTACATAGGGTGTTGCCATGGCTGTTAAAGTGAAATGCCAGTATGATGTGGTAAGTCTCTGTTTTCTCTCACTGCATTATAAAACCCTGAATTGCTGTATAAAGTGGTGGTGATTGAATGAAGGTCCCAAATTTACATTTTACAGCAGATGTTTGTGGACTTGGAGTCCAAACAAAAGAAGTAGTGGGCAAAGCAGGATGAGATGTCACCGTTCCTGCTGTTGGGGTGCAACAAAATCCACATGCAGCCATACCTTTTTTGGGCCAGCTGCAAAGTATAAAATATTCATCATGCAAGTTTTCAAAGCCTCATTGGCTTCTTCAGCAGGAAAAGATGTTAAAAATCATAAACAAGAGGAAAAACTGAAGATACTGCAGTAAAGTTACCCCTGGCAAAACATTGCCTTGAGGCACACCTTCTGACTCCACATAATTTTGGAGAGTAACAGTATATGCAGATACTAGAGTCAGTATGCTATGTTTTGAGCGTTGGACTGAGACTTTGGAGACCAAGGTTCGAATCCCTGCTTGGCCATGGAAACCCACTGGGTGACCTTGGGTGTGTCACACACTCTTAGCCTTGGAGGAAGGCAAAGGCCAAACAAAGCTTGCCAAAACAACTGCCACAAGTTTTCCAGCTTAAAGTCACCATAAGTCCTAGAGAACTCGCAACGCAGCAACAACATACGCAAATATATTGTCAACAAAGAGAGTATTTTTGTGATAAATCATCTAAAAGCTAATAAAAGGCCTTTTCCCTTGAATTCAGTTCCCAAAAATTTTATCGGTTGCAAAAATTTTTTTAAAAAATGCAGGAGTTGTCCACATTGATCATAAAACAAAAACAAAAATGCACATTTGGTGATACTTTTATCAATACAACTAAAACTCGCAAGATTAATCACATAGAATTTTAAAGTCTGCTGGGTTCTTTGTCAAGCAAAGATGTTTAAAAATCACGGAGGTGGGGAATGGTAGTTAGAGTCACAGTTCTTCATCTTGCTTGAGGGGGATTGAAGAAGCATGTCTCACTTTGGATTTTAGCAATTTTGGAGAAATATATATGTAGGGCTGGGTTGAACAAAATCAGTCACATTGTTTTTGGGGAATACTGTGAAGAGGACAGGTTGCTAGCATTCTCTTTTTACCAAGAGGCCTCCAAGAATAAATATTATTAGTTGTTTCCTAGTTACACTTATACGCTTGTCTTTCCTGTGATGAGCGCAAAGAGGTATATATAGTTCTTTTCCCCATTTTAACCATCCCAACAACCCTGTAAGTTAGGCCAAGCTGAGAGAGGGAGCTCGCTGTGGTCTAGAATATGGATCTCCCAGTCCCAGGCTAACCACTTCAATGCTTAATTTCAAAGATCTTGCCTTTTCCCCCATCGTCTCTTTTAGACATTAACAAGCAGGGTTCAAATCCTTGATCAGTGATAGAATCCCACTGGGTAACCTTGGGTAAGTCACTCTTTCTCAGCCTCAGAGGAAGGCAAGGGCAATCCCCCTGTGAATAAATCTTTCCAAAAAATCCTGTGACAAGTTTGCCATAAGCTGGAAACAACATGGAGGCATGCAATAACGTCAGTTTTAGTTATGGTCAAGTTCTAAATGTTTTTAACGTATTTTCACTAAAATCAAGTTCTTTTTAACCTAGGTTTTTGTAAGAAGAGGTTATGTTTATTTTAAAAATTAAAACTGATAAGCAGGTGCCCCCTTTTTTTAAAATTCTGCTCTTTTGACACAGACAGCAAAGACAGAACATGTTCCCAGCAATTAGGAGTGTTTATCTCCTGTTTATGTCCTGTTTTACATATCATTACATATTATTTCTGCAGCCATAGAAAATAAGCAGATTTCATAAATGGGGCTGCCAACAGATCTTGTTGGTTACCATCTCCAGTGTGTGACTGACACCACAATCTTAGGAGCATATACACTCAGTCACATCACTGGTTTGTCTAGTTTGATGTATGATCTAGCAGTGGTCCCTAGGGTTTCAGAGGGGAGCTTTCCCATCCATCCCTGCCTGAAGATGCTGAGGATTAAATGTGGGGTCCCTTGCATGCAAAGTAGGTGCTCTACCATTTTGCTGTGGCCCATCTCCAGCCCTCTGTATTCCTGTTTAGTAGAATTTATACCCTAGGAAGTATGTTTAACCATGCAGTTTGAGTTTCAAGGGCTCATTTCTCTTAAGCATTTATAATAAAAAGTATATTCACTGTATTGAAATATTTAGTGCAACAAGCCTGGAGTAGTAGAAAGATATTTCTGTACAGTTCTGCAACACCACTCTAGTTTTTCCATTTAGGTATGGATGAAATTACTAAAAGCCTTTTTGGAATCTGTTTCTTCAACAGGAGCTTTTTGCTTTTCTTGAGGTCAAATCAATTGAGGAAGAGTACGAAACATTTTGAGAATTTTGGACTCAAAATGAAAAAAATTCTGTTACATTGACGTGCAAGCCAGGGTTTAGCTCCTTTCCTCTCCTCCCCCACTTTTTTTGAATGATGTACTAGATGAACTCCAGTAAAATAATTATTTTTGTGTGCATTCATAATTCGTGTTTCGTATCATAACATATAGACACTAAACTCCTGCATACATGTTTAAGTTTTACTTTTCTTGCCTTTCCTCTACAACAGTGTCAATCATGGAGAACTATAAGAAGTCCAAGACTGTGGAGAAGCCTGCTCCTCTTCCTTTTGTGAACTTGCCCTCTGATATAATTGAAATGAAAGTAAAGGATGGCAGCAAAATCCGGAACCTGATGGGTTACGCCATTAGCAAAATGGAGTCTGATTCCATGAGGCAAGTCCTCTTCAGTGGTGCTGGCAAAGCGATCAGCAAGACCATCACCTGTGTGGAGATCATGAAGCGGAGGATGAAAAACCTTCACCAGATCACCAAAGTGTTCTTCAGGCAAACAGAGGAGATCTGGGATCCTATTGTGCCAGAGGCTGGCCTCGATCCTTTGACTGTGAAGCGAAATATCCCTGCCATTTGTGTCCTGCTGAGCAAAGATCCCCTGGACTCTCAGGAGCCAGGATATCAAGCTCCCGGCTCTTTTGATGCTTTCTGGTTGGAAACGCTGAAGTCAGAATCCCAGGCCCAGTCTAAGAGGAAGCAGGGTGGAGGAAGAGGGGCTGCCCGAGCTGGGAAGCATCCTCGTTCTGTTGGACGAGAGGACTCCTACAAGAAGCCCTGAAGAAGCCAGGCTTCAGAATGCTGGCAATCATCTGCAGAACCAAAGAAAGCCAATTAATTTTCTGCTTAAAATTGGAAGTGTTGGAAACAGTGAGACAAGGAGGTTTCATTTCAGAGAAAGGACAGAAGCATCTGTCTGAAAGTAAGTGCTAAGTCATAGTGGATTGACTGAGCCTGGAGGTCTTGTAGCTTTGGGTGTTTCCCTTATTTGAACTGGATTCACCCAGTGGAGACTTCAGTGCTTTGTGCCAAGTGTGTTCAGTGATGGAAAGAAAATGCAGAATCTTCCTCAGTGGGAAGAATCTACCCTTGCTCTGAAGGGCCGTTCACATTTCCCTGTCTGGTACAAGGATTGCTAATGGAAATTATTTTTCTTCCCATCGTGTGACTGCTCTCTTGCCATTGCAAGAGTCTTGCACTTTGCTATCTAGTCAAATTCCGTTTTCAGATGCCTTCCGTCAAAGGGTGAATTGTTTCGCTGTGACTGAAACTTTTACCAACTTCCCCAACTCAAGACTTTAAATAAGGAGTTTCAACCTTCTTGGCCATTTAGGAGAGGGGAGTCATAGTTTGATTCTGCATAAAGCCAAGGAGGTGCTTGTCAGATGTGCTGGATTCTACCTGTGTGATTGTGCCAAGAGACTGTTTGATACATCCTTTCATGAGTTTAAAAAAAAACCCAAAGTGAAACTTGTAAGACTTAAGAGCTATGGACTGTAGGCCCTGAAATATGTAGATATATAGATATATATTAATAAAGCCGGGGCAATACATATTTTTTGCTAAGCAGTTTTGTATTTCTCTTCAAGGCAGAGATACTACGTGATCTTCACACCTGGTATTTCTTTTCTGCTGTCTCTGAACACATCAGTCCCTGCTTTCTATTCATCTGAGTCTCTTAAGGGAGCAGAATTTGACCACGTTGAGAGCAGTCAGGTCTCCAGCACTTTATTCCACTCTGTTTTAGACCTTTAAGGGACTGGTGCCCCCAAAGAACCTGTCTTGGGGCTGGGGATTTGGTTTACATACATTTTTTTTTTCTTTCACTACAATTCCCTGCTTTGAAAAATATTTGTAGAGACTGATGATCAGTATGCCAACAATTAAGCTACCAAAAATTAACATACATTTTGTGGTTATTTCCAGACCTGACATTTGATTATCTAACAGCATAGGCAAATATTAAACTGGTGATTAGAGGCTTTAGTTATGTGGGAAGACTTATTCTGCTTCGGTTTCAAATCGAGGGAATTGCCCATCTTAACAACTTGAATGTGGGAAAGTGAATGGAGTTTTTTTCATGGGGAACCCTTGCCGGCCATTTCCTGTTGCCTTGGAGAACAAGCAGGTTTCAATGGCAACAGCTTTTGGGGAATCCTGCAGTAACTCCGTCCCATAGAGCTGCAGCTATCTGGGTGCTGTTGCTCCCAAGCATATCTGGTAGCATCACTGCCATTCTCTCCCTCTTTTGTGTTATTACTATCATTTATTTATATAGTGCCATCGCTGTATATGGTGCTTTACAAGTTCCCTGCCCTTGGGTTTACAATCTAATTAAGAAATGACACAGAAGGGGGATGGCAGTGTGGGAGAGGAATAAGTCCAGAGGATACTGCCTCTTCTTTTCCAAGGCCAGGGCAGCAGTGGTTGGGATGGAGAGAGAGCCTTTCATCTGCTTCTGGGCTTAGGCACGATGGAGCTATACCTGCTTGTTCCTCTCCCCCTCAAAGGCCAAGGCAGAGGCAACTGGGATGGAGGGCGGGCCTTTCATCTGCTTCTGGGCCTAGGCGTGATGGAGCTGTGTGTGCCTCTTCTCTGCCTCTGTGGACAGGGCAGTTGCAGTTGGAATGAAGGGAGTGCCTTCCATCTGTTTCTGGGTCCAGGCATGGTGAAGCTGTGCCTGCTTCTTCCTCTGAGGCCTCTTCTCACATCTACCTCTGAAATATTTTCTCCAAGTCAGCAACTGCACCTATTGCCTACCAGCTGCATCTGATTCTGAATCTTACATGATTTCACTTATGAAATGGCTTTCCTTAATCTTTTAAGCCATTTGTTTGTGTGTGTAATGCAGGGTGACTATGTCTGTTGGCTATTCCAGGAGATCTCTCAAGTGAACGAAAACTTTTGCCTTTGGCACGGAAGGTTGTCACTGCCAGGTTTCCTTTTATGGGGAGCTGGAGGAGACTGGGGGAGCACATTCCTTTCAGACTCAGAGACAGGCAGATCTTTCCTTGCAGTCCTCTGGCCGACCGCTAGAACTGTTGAGAGTGCAGACAGGAGGCACATGGCTCGCTGGAGCAGTTCAGAAGGGCTGTTTTTTCTCTTTTTGTTTGAAATGCTTGCATTTTGAAGTCGTGTCATTCCACTGAGAAGATCCTTTCCAAGTTAAGGGGCTGGGAGAGGGAGAGAGTGCACTTGGCTACACTTTCCAAAGCAGCTTTTAAGCTCTTGGTCCAGGTCGTAGTTGCCCTCTCCATTTTTTAATATATTGATTTCGTTGGTATCTCTGCCTTCTCCTAATACGGAACTCAAGGTAGCTTACAGCAAAAGGAAACACAGCCAAAGCAATTTACAATAAAAAAAAATTAAAAATTGAAGCAACCTTATTAAAAATACTAATTTAAACCAGTTTGAAAATATTTGCAGCCATAGCAGTCAAGATGAAAGTACTGTATAACCTTTGCTATTAAAAGCTGTTCTGCAACAGCCAGTTAACAGTCAAGAACCTGCCTAAACAGAAGGCAAAAGGGGGACAGCCAGGCCCCCCATGGAAGGGAGCTCCATTGCCTGGGAGCAGCCACTGAGACTAAGAAGAGCTTCCCAACGGTGTTAACACTCAGGCAGGTTCATATAGACAGAGTTTTTCAGATAGTCTGGACACAAGCTCTGCTTGGCATTCAATCACTTGCTCCTGATCTGTTCTTTACTGCCAGTGGTTCATGCCTCTGTTTTGGTTGTTCCAGGGCAGTAACAGCAGGTGTCCTGAAGTAAGCACTGAAACCCAAGATAAAGACTGGAATTCTCTTGGTTTACTTATACCGGTATAACTGTGCTGTAATAGGTGATGGTGGCGCAGAATGAAAATGGCCACTGGTGCAGCAGTCATGAAGGAAGTGAGGTATGGGAGAAATAAACTGCCCAAAGCCAGCACGTTTTGTCTGCCTTTCCTCACTACCATTGCCTGACCCTGGAAAAATACTACTGCTGTTGTAATGGTGTAATTCACCAGTAGACTTCCGGCCAAAAGTTAGCCTGAGAAGAATGCATTATAACATCTCAAAAATTGGCGTATTTAGCAGTGCTGTCTATTCCCCCACCCCTTGGAGTAACAAATGAAATTCGTAGTGTGATGTAATACCTGAGAGACTGAGCCACCCACCAGGAGGTCTTTGATCTGCCCTTAGGTGTTCTCAGATCAGAATCTTTATCCCTAGATCCAAGAAAGGTGGGAGGTGAGGCAGAGGCTGAGAAAAAAGGGCTTATTTATTACCTTCTGTGATTATTGTAAAGGTAGTCATAACATTAAGTGAGCCGCTTTGGAATATGTAGCATAATTGTCAAGAACACACCCAGGGAGAGAGCGCTGAAAGTAATGGTTGGCGCTGGTGTTTTACGCACACTTAACATTCTCTAACAGGTGTGGTTGTATCCTTTTGATCATTGTGTAACATCTATATTCAGTTCATGGTTGTATAAGCAGTTTCCACAAGTAACTTTGGCAAATGCAACAGCAGATCCTTGGGTGGCACATGACTACTTATCAGTGCTTCCAAGGTTCCTCTTGATTTTCTGGGTCTGTGGAAGCAGATACAGAGTTGAGAGCACAATGTCAGCGTTCAGCAGAAGGAGTGGTGTAGTGCAACCACCACTTAATTGTGTAAGCGTAGATTTACATTGGGCAAGAATGACGTAGGATCTTAGTTTATGCCTTAGAAAGCTTCCTTGGTGATGGCAGAGGATGCAGCCAGTGTGCAGACTTGGAAGCCTTGATTGTAATGGGGATAGAGAGAAGGTTTCTAGGAATGGCCAGCAGTGAATGTTAATATGCATTGGCCAAAACATCTTGTTTTGTTGCCTTGCGCCACAAGAGGGAGTTCTGTACTATTTATGCATTAATGGATGAACTCCAAAGCAAACCTTGATTAATTTCTGCTCTAGTTACCCTGGAAAATGCCACTGCTGATTTATGGCTTTAATAAAGCAGGGGTTTTTTTTGACAGCATCAAAGTAAGTGTCACTGCTGAGCACTGGGGAAGGAAGAAAGAAGCCATCCATGGGGTTCTTCCTGTAAAATTAAAAGTCCACGAGGCAACTGGCCCTGTGGTAAGTTGCAGTTCAAGTACCATGTGGTAGAGTGCTTGGGTCTCAGCCAAGATGGCACCTACCTCTCGACGAGCAGCTTGTAAATCTGGAGCCATAGATGAACCCAGGTGAAACAGGTCAGTGGGGTCTGTAGCCCCATTTGCTTCAGTGTTCCTGAATCAGCTAAGGCTTCAGTCCAAAAACTCACGCAAGTTGCAGGAGGGGAAGGATGATGCATAGTAAATAAAGTACATCAGAGTATCCTAGCAAAGGCGAGGAATGGCACCTGGTGATAAAGCCGGGCTCTGATAGGTGGCCCAGGAGAGGAGATGGGTGCACTTACAAGGTTGAACTGCCTGGTGAAGTTTTCAAGTCAAGCTGAAAAGAACTTCCCAGCTCCTGCCCTTGATTCTCCATGACCCTACGAGGAAGAGGAACATTTTGACATACTGCCCTGTGGAACTGCTCTTACTGTCAGGGAGTTCTTCCTCATGTTTAGATGGAGTCTCTTTTTCTTAAGTTTGAAGCCATTGCTCCATACTGTCTTAGCCTCTGGAGCAGCAGAAAACAGGCTTGCTCCATCTTCCATATGAGATCCCTCCAGATATTTAAACATGGCCCTCCCATCCCCTCTTTACCTTCTCTTCTCCTGGCTAAACCTACCCAGCTCCCTAAGCTGCTCCTGGTAGGGCTTCATGGTTTCTAGGCCTTTGACCATTTTGGCTGCCCTTTTCTGGGCCTTTCCCTGCTTGTCCATATCCTTGAATTGAGGTGCCCAGAACTGGATACAGCATTCCAGGTAGGGTTTTCCCAAAGCAGAATAAAGTGCCACTATCACTTCCCTTGACCTAGACAGTATACTCCTGTTGATGCAGCCCAAAATTGCATTGGCCTTTTCAGCTGAACCAAGGATGAGGGCTGTCGATGTATAGTTTTAATTGCAATGAATTCAACAGTTTACAGAGCTCAGTGTGGAAACAGTGGGAGTTCACGTAGGCCCAAATTACCCTAAAGGCACATCAAGGAAAATGCAAGCAGTTCAGTGTAGTAAAAAGCCAGAGCAATGTGACTGTAAGAACAATAATAATAAAACAGGGCAGTGCAAATAAAAGAACAATTTAAAAACAATTGGCAAACCAGCCATTCATTAAATACTTTGAATAAGATTATTATCAAGCTCTACTTAAATCTTTCTAATACTTCTTTCAAGCCATCTAGTTTTTATAGAATCGTAGCACTGGAAGAAACCATAAGGGCCATCGAGTCCAACCCCCTTCTGCTATGCGTGCATACACAGTCAAAGCACTCTCAAGAGACAGCCATCCAGCCGTCGTTTAAAAACCTCCAAAGAAGGAAACTCCACCAGACTACACTGAGGCAGCAGTGGATTCCACTGCTGAACTGCTTTTACCCTCAGGAAGTTTCCTGTAGTTTGAAACCATTGCTCTATACTGTCCTAATCTCTGGAGCAGCAGAAAACAGACTTACTCCATCCTCCATATGAGAACTTTTCAAATATTTTAACATGTCCCTCATGTCCCCTCTTCACTTTCTCTTCCCCAGGCTAAACCCATCTAGCTCCCTAAGACACTCCTCATAGGCTTCATGTTTTCCAGACCTTCTACCATTTTGGTCATGCTCCTCTGAACACTTTCCAGCTTGTCAAAATTCTTCATGAATTGTGGTACCCAGAACTAGACACAGGATTCCAAGTGGGGTCTGATCAGAGCAGAATAGAGTGATGCTACAACTGCTTTTAGCTGCTGTATCACTTTTAAAGCATTCAAGTTTTTATGGCTGCCTTAACTGCATTGCATTTTCAAAAGAGATCCAGGAAATTAAAGGCTAGTAAGCTTAATACCTGTTTTCCACATAAATTGGTGGGAAGTGTTCCTAAAGACAGCTTTAACAGTGTATGGAAAGAAGGTTTCCTTGAAAGAGAACTGACGTGCTTCTTGCAAAAATATGTCCAATTTTCCCTAACCACTCAAGAGTTTTTTGAAAGTGTCAGTAAATATGCAGACAGAAGATCCAGCAGGCATTGTTCACTTACCACTTCCCTTTCAAAAGGTTTTTGATGGTGGTGGTCATGGTGATATTTATTTCTTATTTGTCTCTCCCTGCAGAACATGGTGAGAAACAACAGTGAGTTACACAGATCAGTTAAAAGAGCATAGAGAACCAATATTAAAAACAGTTGGTTAAAATAGTTGGTTTAAAAATCATGAGGCCTGTGGGAAGACAGTGGTCTTTACTGCTGTTTTAAATTCAGATTGTCCAACTGTCAAATCTCTTCTGACAGGTCATGCCCCAATTTGGGGGCAGCTGAAGGAAATATCTGCTGGTTAACAGGTTCCAACCTAGTTCTGACTGACTGAAGTAAATGCCCCAGAGGATGTGGGAGAAGGCATATAGGAGAAGGCAATCCTTCTCCTAGACCCAAAACTATGTAGGGCTTCAAAGCTGGCAACCTTTTTACCTTGGTAGAAAACTAATTGGCAGGAGTAACTTCAATACTGGTGTAACACGATTGCTCCTAGTTGTATTAGCAACCAATCTGGTTCCCATGTTTTGAACTAACTGAAGTTTCTGAACTTGGTACAGAAGTAGCCCAATGTGCAGCACATTGGAAAAGTCCAGGCTTGGGACTGCCAGAATGTGTACTACTGTCTTTAGATCCTCCAGCTCTAGGAAGAGATGCGGCTGGTGTAGCAGCTGAAACTGATAGTAAGCACTCCTGGCCGTTGCATCTATCTGGGCTGTCCTTTGGAGCAATGGATTCAGAAGCACCCAAGTTGTGAACACAGTCTTTTAGGGGGAGTGTAAGCCCTATCTGTGACTGAGTGACCCGTCTCAAAATCCAGGTTAGGACCTGTGGAGAACTGGGAGGTCCCTTCTCCCACTCAGTGCTGACTTCTGCCCTTGAATAAGAGATAGGAACTTCCCAGATTCCCTTAATTAAATACTACCACTCCCCACTGCTCAATTCTATTTTACAGCAACACAGTGGGACGTTGCCTGGGAATTAACAATCTCTATGCTTAAAGTCCCTTCCCTTCCCTTGCCTCCCCCTTCCTGGGTGAGAGGAATCCTAGGTATGCGTGTTGCTGAGGGACACATGGGAATGGAGAGGAAACAGAGGTTTTACAGAAAGCATTGATTTTAAAGCATGCAAGGTAAACAAGAAAATAATACTCATGAAAAGGCTTCCCCCCTTTCAGGTACACTTCATAGTCACAAGTAGTTATAGAACAGATAGGTTCTCAAGATCAGCCAGATAGCAAAAGACCTAATGCAACTAACTAGCTCCATTCTAATTTACTCACAGCAGTTGGTCATTTCCTGAGATGCTATGCAGAGGGAGAGCCAGGAGACAGCATATCCTGTCTCTACCAGAATCCATGCCCCCTTGTTGATCTTCTGGATCTCCCTTGTTCTTTCTACCACATGATCTCTCAAGGATTTTATAACTTCTCCATTGAAGCATCTTGAAGATTCTCACCTTTCTCCCCCTGATAGTCAACTATCTCTTGTGACCTATGATGCTAACCCTAATAATTCATTAGCCCTTTATATGCCTGAAGGGAGAACTATCTCCCTTCAGCACTGAAGCCTGGATAATGGGAAACCCCATTATCAGAGGACCCCTGACAGTAAGCTCCTTCATCTTGTCTGGATTCAGCTTCAGTTTGTTTTTCCTCATCCAGTCCATTATTGCTTGATCCTGTTATTAAGAAGTATTCCCTGCCCAAGAAAATCTTATGAAATTCATGGATTTTCCACGAGTTAACATGCAACTTGAAGGCACATACAGGCAGAGAAGTATATTTGGGTGATAAGTTCCTTCACCAAAGACTCCTTTGATACAGAATGAGTGTTTTATGGAGTGATAACCAATGTAAGAACAGGAAGCAGTGATTTTTTAAAAGTTACTTCTCATAATAGATGAATACAACTCCCCTTAGTAGGACTTCTAAATAGAAGGATTTATATCCTATAGGCACCAGATCCTGTGTCATCTTCGAAGCTAAGCAGCATTAGCTTTGATTAGTTCTTGGATGGGAGATGTGCAGCAAATCCCAGGCGAAATAATTATTTTTCCAATAAAATCTCAGTCAGGAAAGGACTTGTTATGCCGAGTGGGGAGCATTAACATGGGAAGGGAACAAGCAGAGAACTGCTGTGACGGTGCAGTCTAGGTACACAGCTCACCAGTGGTTCCTTTTTCACCTTGGAGAAAAGTGACCTGTGGGAAGATTCAGGGTTCTGTCTTGAGCCCAGAGTTATTCAACATCTTTAGAAATGATTTGGATGATGGAACAGAGGGCATGGTTAACCAATCTGGCCACATTTTACCAGTTTGCCTGCAAGAGTATTATGGGAAACCTTGCAAGAAGTCTTACTGAAATCAAGATATACTACACTCACAGCACTCTCCTCATCTACCAAGCTTGGGACAACACACACATGAAACCAATAAGGTTTACCTGGCATGTCTTGTTTTTGAGAAAACCATGCTGGCTCTTAGTAACCACAACGTTCCTTTCTACGTCTGCTCAGACAGACTGTGTAATGATGTGCTCTGGAACTTTTCCTAGTATCAGCATCAATCTGACTGGTTGGTAATTGCTCAGATCCTCTTTCCCCCACATTTTAAAGATGGGGACAGCATTTGCCCTCCTCCAATTTGTTAGGAGGACCTCTTCTGTCCTCCAAGAATCCTCAAAAGTGATTGACAGTGGCTCTGAGATGACATCTGCAAATTCCTTTAGTATTCTGGGATTCAGCTCATCTGGCCCTGGAGGGTTGAATTCATTTAGAGTAGCTCTTACTAGCTCTTTACCTATTCTGGGCTACAGTCCCATTACCGTATCATTTCTTCTATTTTTACCGGTTAAGAGCACAGTTTTCCTTTCAGGAAAAAATGAAGGCAAAGAAGCTATCAAACAGTTTGGATTTCTCTCTGTCCCCTATTACTGTTTCACCATCTTCACTATGCAGTGGCCCTACTGTTTCCTTGTTCTTCCTCCTAATATAGCCCCCAACTTCCTTTATATGATTTTTAACCTCTCTAGCAAGCCTGAGTTCATTCTCAGCTTTAGCTTTTCTGACTTAACAAACACTGGCTATTCATTTGTATTCCTCTTTGGTAACTCCCTGCACCCCGAGCTTCCATTTCTTTTCTAGCTCCTTTTAAATCGCACCTTTTCTGAAAGTTCTTTATATATCCATCCTGGTTTCTAGTCTACGTGCTTCCCGCTTTTATTTCTAGCTAGCATATTTACCCAGTGTTACCCAGGATTTTATTATCCTTTTAAGAACTTACCAAACTGTCTTTTCCAGTATCTGTAACTTTCCCCCGTATTCCCCAATCCAATCTATATTCAGAGTTGTTACCATTGAGAGGCTGGGTTCCTTAGGGAATACACTGCTCTCCTCCTCTTTGCTGCTAGGCCTCATCTCCATAGCAAGCGGGCTATTCCAGTATCTGTAATTTTTCCCCATATTCCCCAATCCAATCTGTATTCAGAGTTGTTACCAATCAGAGGCTGAGTTCCTGAGGAAATACACTGCCCTCCTTCTCCTTGCTGCTAGGCCTCATCTCCATAGCAAGCAGGCTATTCCAGTACCTGTAATTTTGCCCCATATTCCCCAATTCAGTCTGTATTCAGAGTTGTTACCATTCAGAGGCTGGGTTCCTGAGGGAATACACTGCTCTCCTCCTCCTTGCTGCTAGGCCTCATCTCCATAGCAAGCGGGCTATTCCAGTACCTGTAATTTTCCCCATATTCCCCAATCCAATCTGTATTCAGAGTTGTTACCAATCAGAGGCTGAGTTCCTGAGGAAATACACTGCCCTCCTTCTCCTTGCTGCTAGGCCTCATCTCCATAGCAAGCACGCTATTCCAGTACCTGTAATTTTCCCCCATATTCCCCAATCCAATCTGTATTCAGAGTTGTTACCAATCAGAGGCTGAGTTCCTGAGGAAATACACTGCCCTCCTTCTCCTTGCTGCTAGGCCTCATCTCCATAGCAAGCACGCTATTCCAGTATCTGTAATTTTGCCCCATATTCCCCAATTCAGTCTGTATTCAGAGTTGTTACCATTGAGAGGCTGGGTTCCTGAGGGAATACACTGCCTTTCTCCCCCTTGCTGCTAGGCCTCATCTCCATAGCAAGCGGGTTATTCCAGTACCTGTAATTTTCCCCCATATTCCCCAATCCAATCTGTATTCAGAGTTGTTACCAATCAGAGGCTGAGTTCCTGAGGAAATACACTGCCCTCCTTCTCCTTGCTGCTAGGCCTCATCTCCATAGCAAGCACGCTATTCCAGTACCTGTAATTTGCCCCATATTCCCCAATCCATCTGTATTCAGAGTTGTTACCAATCAGAGGCTGGTTCCTGAGGAATACACTGCCCTCCCCCTTGCTGCTAGGCCTCATCTCCATAGCAAGCGGTATTCCAGTACCTGTATTTCCCCATATTCCCTCCAATCTGTATTCAGAGTTGTTACCAATAGAGGCTGGTTCCTGAGGAATACACTGTCCTTCCCTCTGCTAGGCCTCATCTCATCAAGCGTATTCCAGATCTTAATTGTATTCAGAGTTGTTACCAATCAGAGGCTGGTTCCTGAGGAATACACTGCCCTCCCCCTTGCTGCTAGGCCTCATCTCCATAGCAAGCACGCTATTCCAGTACCTGTAATTTTCCCCATATTCCCCAATCCAATCTGTATTCAGAGTTGTTACCAATCAGAGGCTGAGTTCCTGAGGAAATACACTGCCCTCCCCCTTGCTGCTAGGCCTCATCTCCATAGCAAGCACGCTATTCCAGTACCTGTATTTTGCCCCATATTCCCCAATTCAGTCTGTATTCAGAGTTGTTACCATTCAGAGGCTGGGTTCCTGAGGAATACACTGCCTCCTCCTCCTTGCTGCTAGGCCTCATCTCCATAGCAAGCGGGCTATTCCAGTACCTGTAATTTTCCCCCATATTCCCCAATCCAATCTGTATTCAGAGTTGTTACCAATCAGAGGCTGGTTCCTGAGGAAATACACTGCCCTCCTTCTCCTTGCTGCTAGGCCTCATCTCCATAGCAAGCACGCTATTCCAGTACCTGTAATTTTCCCCATATTCCCCAATCCAATCTGTATTCAGAGTTGTTACCAATCAGAGGCTGGTTCCTGAGGAATACACTGCCCTCCTCCTTGCTGCTAGGCCTCATCTCCATAGCAAGCACGCTATTCCAGTACCTGTAATTTTCCCCATATTCCCCAATTCATCTGTATTCAGAGTTGTTACCATTAGAGGCTGGGTTCCTGAGGAATACACTGCCTCTCCCCTTGCTGCTAGGCCTCATCTCCATAGCAAGCGGGTTATTCCAGTACCTGTAATTTTCCCCATATTCCCCAATCCAATCTGTATTCAGAGTTGTTACCAATCAGAGGCTGAGTTCCTGAGGAAATACACTGCCTCCTTCTCCTTGCTGCTAGGCCTCATCTCCATAGCAAGCAGGCTATTCCAGTACCTGTAATTTCCCCATATTCCCCAATTCAGTCTGTATTCAGAGTTGTTACCATTCAGAGGCTGGGTTCCTGAGGGAATACACTGCTCTCCTCCTCCTTGCTGCTAGGCCTCATCTCCATAGCAAGCGCTATTCCAGTACCTGTAATTTTCCCCCCCCCCCCCCCCCCCCCCCCCCCCCCCCCCCCCCCCCCCCCCCCCCCCCCCCCCCCCCCCCCCCCCCCCCCCCCCCCCCCCCCCCCCCCCCCCCCCCCCCCCCCCCCCCCCCTCCTTCTCCTTGCTGCTAGGCCTCATCTCCATAGCAAGCACGCTATTCCAGTACTGTAGTTTTGCCCATATTCCCCAATTCAGTCTGTATTCAGAGTTGTTACCATTCAGAGGCTGGGTTCCTGAGGGAATACACTGCCTCCTCCTCCTTGCTGCTAGGCCTCATCTCCATAGCAAGCGGCTATTCCAGTACCTGTAATTTTCCCCCATATTCCCCAATCCAATCTGTATTCAGAGTTGTTACCAATCAGAGGCTGAGTTCCTGAGGAAATACACTGCCCTCCTTCTCCTTGCTGCTAGGCCTCATCTCCATAGCAAGCACGCTATTCCAGTACCTGTAATTTTGCCCCATATTCCCCAATTCAGTCTGTATTCAGAGTTGTTACCATTCAGAGGCTGGGTTCCTGAGGGAATACACTGCTCTCCTCCTCCTTGCTGCTAGGCCTCATCTCCATAGCAAGCGGGCTATTCCAGTACCTGTAATTTCCCCCATATTCCCTAATCCAACCTGTATTCAGAGTTGTCAACATAACAGAGGTTTGGTTTCTGAGGGAATACACTGCCCTCCTCCTTGTTGCTAGGCCTCATCTCCATAGCAACCGGCCTGAGGCCCAAGAGCTCTCTGACTGAGAATTCTAAAGGCCTCTCCCTAAACTACCAACCCCAGGATTCCATAGAATCTTCACAGGCAGCCAATCATATGAGGTCTTCTTGCCTCACACAGCCAATCGTATGAGACCTTTGCCTGCCTGACGCAGATGGACAGACAGACAAACTGACTTTTATATAATAGATTGAAATTGTTTGCCATTGTGCCTTCATATCTCTCCTTTATGAAATTCCCATGCCTCATGAACTCCTCACCCTCTGAGATTTTTTGACCATGGGATCTCGCATCCAGTATTTCCCTACACTTAAAGAAATCAGCTTTCTTGAAGTCCAGAGTGTTGTCTGACTGTGGCCTTTTCCGCACAAGGCTGATCCATCGCAGTAGCGCCATATTGTCGCTTTTACATCTGCACGTTAAACCGGTTTGACGTCATTCTGTCCTCCGTGGTTCCGCATGAGTTGAGGTCTTAGCGTGGTTAACATCGACGTTAAACTGATGTATTGTAAAAATGGAAAAACTCCGATGTAAACTGCTCAAACCATTTTTGCTGTGTTTTTTCCTACATGCAGAAGCGCTACATCGATTCACACCACTTGCACTAAACCTTAGCAATGGTTTCTACAACTTTTTTTTTTAATTGACCAGTCAGTGGCGGCAGGGTGGAGCAAGAGAGGGGAATAGGAGTTCTACGAGAATTGATGATGCAGAAACTACAAACAATTTTCTCTGCTTTACTTTGATAGAAAGCGGAGGGTGTGCAGATAGGAATTGGGGTACGTTGGAATAAAAAAACAACGCTTATGACCCATGGTGAAACGCTCCTCCACTCTAGTGCGGAAGTGGACTATGTTTGGTTTCGCCTTCTCTCTATAGTTCAACCTTCCGCCATGCAGCCAGTCCAATCTATGTTAAAAGACCTTTGAAAATGGAAAATCTAGTGCTCTCCAATTCCACTGTTACACAGCTCTTACAATAAAAAAAAGGAAAATCCCATAATGTTTAGGTAGAATCTCTTTTTTTGTAATTTGAATTCATTGGTTTATGTTCTTGTCTCTGGAGCTGCAGAAAGCAAGCTTGCTCCAGCTTCTACATGACAGCCTCTCAGATATTTAAAGATGGCTATCATCTTAGTATTCTTTTTTCCAAGCTAAACATGCCCAGCTCCCTAGGTTGTTCTCATAAGACCTTTGATTGTCCTGGTCACCTTTCTCTGGACACACTTAAGCTTGTCAGTATTTTTCTGGAGCTAGGTAGCCAGAACCAGACACAGGTTTCCAGGTGAGGTCTGACCAAAGCAGAATAGACTGGGACTACTATTGACCTGGACACTGTACTCCAGTTGTTGAAACCCAGAATCAATGCTAGGAGACTCATGCTCACCCAAGGATTCTATTGCTTCCACCCGGTCAATCAGTTCTTCCCTGTGGGCTAGGACCAGGTCTAAGATAGTCAACCCCCATATTCCCTCTTTTGCCTTCTGGACAATGGAATTGTCAGCAAGGCAAGTGAGGAATTTGTTGGATCTTACATTCTTAGCAGCATTTGACCTCCAAGTAATGTCAGGGTGGTTGAATTCTTCCAGTATTCCCATATTTATCCTTTTTTCACTGTTTGGTCATCAATGCATGTCAGTCTACCAGACCCAGAAAGATCTGGGATTTATAGGAACAGAAAGTGTGTCAGTGTCAGGTCTATTCATGGATGAAAACACTTTCCAAACACTTTGTGGATTCAAACAGTGCTCTCTTAAATCCAGATCAAGGAGATCGTAAAGTTGATCTTAAAATAATATCACTAGATTTTTTGGAATCCTATAGCATCTGTAATAACGTGAGCTCATCACATGTACTCCATGGCTTTTTTCTTCTTTGTTCTAGCTTTGTAGCAGGACTGCTAAAGGCATCTCAACCAAACCAAGTCAAATTAGTTCTTTAATCTCTTGTCTACAAGTCAGCTCTGTAATCCTTTTAGGAAAGGATCAATCCATTCTTCGTGAAGTTATTTATTCATGTATTTATTAGCAGCTTTTCTACTTGCATAAGCATTCAGAATGATGAATAGCCCTGAAAACTAAAATTATATGTTTATTCACTCCATGACCCTTGCTTCCACAAACCCCAGGATCAGCAGAGAAAATAAACTGAAGAAGGTCTGGGCTTTTTTAAAAAAAAATATTTTATACCGCCCTTCAACTTAGACCATCAGGGTGGTGTACCAAATGAAATAAAAAATCCAATGTAACATATAATTTTAAAAGAACTGGAGCAAGAAAGAGCAGGAAATAGTTTAAACAGGAAGCTCATTTAAGCCAGTCAGATAAAATGTGATTAAAATACCTGCAGAAACCTGAATAAAAAATAGGAACACTGCTTCCCAACTAATGTTGATTGAATGAGGCTTAGAAGAACCATTGTTTCTCAAGTGCTTCTTTAAAGCAAGATGAGCCAGCACCAACTCCCAAGAGACGTTGATGGCATACTTCAAACAGGCCAAGAAATCTCCCTAAATCTTTGGTACTAGCCAAGGAGTTCTCTCCCCAGTTCCAATTTATACCTCTTTCTGCCAAAAAAAGCACTGAAGCAGTATAGTCAGGCAAATATCATGCCCAGCTTCTTGGCTGTCAGCTATCTGAAACTGATCTGGTCAAATCTGACTACAGAAGAATCAACTGATGGCTTTGATGGTAACGAGGCAGTGCATCTGCTCTGACTCGTAGCTATCCAAGGTGCTGGAATTTATCTCTAAAATAAGGTCAGCACCATAGATAGCTCCCTGTAAACTCCACACTGGGCATGATGGGGTCTTGCTTCTTTCTCTTTCAGACAGGCATGGCAATTCCCCAGTAGGATAAAGCACCCTGTCTTTTAATCACAGCTCTGTCCCCCCGTTATAACACCACTCTTGTGTAAAAGGGTGAGAGGGTTTCAAGGTTCATTTTGAATCCCTTTATAGTTCTATGGTAGCATGTTATCTGTGTCTTTAAATACCATGTACCATTCAGTCAAGTCAGTATTTATAAAAATAAACTGTAACATTTATTAAAATAACGTGCAGAACAAAGTCTTGGAGTTTATATGCAAGTAAAAGCTAATACAGGTTGTCAGAGTTCTTTTAGACAGTTCTTTTATATCTTTAAACTCTCCTATAAGCAGAAATACCATAAGCACCCCTTTGACTACACTCTCACAAACAGCTGAACTCCCAATCTAGGTAATAATTTCTGACCAGATTTTATGATGGTTTAATTACTCTCTTGCCTCTCACTAGGCTTCCACTGAGAATTAAACCCTTCCTGCACAGTCACCCTTCCTGGCTGACTGAGGGACTTCACAGCTCTCTCTGGTGAGAACTCTCATGGGACACTCATGGGACAAATGACACTCAGTATTTGGCTTTATATAACTTTTCCTCTCAGCTACCAGCCCCACCCACACATTAGTGGTTTGGGTTTCTCTTCTGAGGAGCTATTATAGTTGTCTGGCAACCTGTTGTTAGGCGGCTCTGGCACTCCAGATAGCCACACCGCAGAACTCCAACACACTGCAGTACTACTCTATCATTGGAAATGCAGGAAACTGACTTATCAAGCCCACCTAGGGCCCATCTAGACCAGTGTGGTAGACACAGATTGGCAGAAGCCCTTTTGCAGGGTTTCAGGCTGGATTCCTTCCTAGCCCTGTGTGGTATATGTCCAGATGGTCTCCCATCCAAGTATTAACAAGTCCTGATCCTGCCTAGTTTCTGAAATCAGATGAGCCATGTTTAGCGTGAAAAGATAGTTATGTTTGAGCCTACCATTCTGAGAAATCTGATACTGCTTTCCAGTTTGTAGAATCTTTTCATCTTCTCTTTCCCTGACCAGGGTTTCTGCACTGCTCTCTGTCAAGAGGGACTGAAAGAGGCTTCCAGATGGCAGCAGGAAATCATCTGCCAAAATCGCTAATGGAAACTGTCAGAGATGACCAGAGAAATCGCATTAGCTGTCTTCTGCCCAGTGGATCTGATTAAACAGGCTTCAGAGGCTCTTGCAACCTTGTTCACTTGAGCTTTCCAAAATTTAATTTAACCCTGGAAGCTGAAAATTCAGCTACTTCTTTCAAGCTGGGATACAAACATCAGTCCTCCTTAGTGCTACAACTGCCAGCCAGTGTACCTGTACTTATTTAAGCATGTGAAACCACAGATTCACCCAAATATGGATTTCAGGGCAATGGATCTAAAAGTCTGAGTTGAAGAGAATGCTAAAACATATATAAATAGGTAGCAGTGCCACCAGTGCTGAGAGGAATATAAGTGTGAAATCAGCTGCAAAGATTATGCCCAGAATCCTGTTGATTCCCAAAATGTGCCAAAGTGCTCCTACAAAAGTGGTTAATATTTTTTTTTCCCCTGAAGTGGAATGACTGCATTCTGTTCAAGATTGTGGAAGTAGAGTTGTGCATGCATTACATTGCTCATGGAGCTCACTTTTCATGGTTGTGCGTGAATTTTTATTGTGCATGGATAAGCATTGAACGAGAGCCAGCATGGTTTGAGTGTTGGATTAGGACCCTGGAGACCACAGGATGATTAGCTGGATGACCATGGGCACATCACATACTCTCTGCCCCAGAAAACCCCATAATAGGTTCACCTTAGTGTCATTAATATGTTGGGAATGACTTGAAGGCATACAACAACAACAGGAGGCATTGTACATTGAGTGTTGCACATTGGAATCAACATTTGATTGGCCAACACTGCAATTTAGTAATGTGGCTGTCTTAGGCAAATACCATGTAACTCCTTGAGCGTAAAATTCTGCTGCATCTCCTCAGTGTAAGATCTTGGCTTTTCACTCTTTCTCCCCCACCATCCTCACAAGCCTATCTGGTGGGAACGTGGGAGACAGGGCCTTTGCAATGGTTGCTCCCAGGTTCTGGAACTCATTTCTTAGAAAGATTAAACTGGTGCCCCTTCTTCTTATCTTCCTGGAACCAGGTGAAGATTTTGATTTGTTTGTTTCAGCAGACCTTTGTTGGCTGATTTCTTGAGGATGGGGAAGGACCTTTAAAAATGTATTGCATGTATTTGCCATTTTCCTCTTATTTTTTAAAAAATGCTTTTGATTGATTTTACTTATATTGGTGGTTTAATTTTTGTAGGATTTGTACTTCTAGCTTTATTTGTTACCCCAAAAGGTGGGTGATGCCAATGCCAAGGTTTCCATGGAGTGGCGGGGAATTATTAGCTCAAAAGGGAGGCCTGTAAGAGCCGGGTAACCTCACAAGATCTTTCCTTTGTGTACTGGTATACTGATACTAATGCAGAGACACCAGTTGGAGGGAACGTTTTATTGAGGGAAAAGAGCAATCACACGCCAGGCCAAGCAGGCTTACAACCATACAAAGCTAACTGAAGGAAAGGAAGGAAAATTGGATAGCGGACAGCATCCTGGGGTTTGCAGTTTAGGGAGGGGTATTTAGAAGTCTCAGCCAGAGAGCTCTTTGGCCTCAGTAAACTACAAACCCCAGAATTCCAACAGAAGATGAAAGTGGAATAATAGCACTATCACAGTGCAATGCAGAAAGGCCCACAGTCTTCTCTTCTCCACGCTAAACATCCCTAGCTCCTTAGATTGTTTTGCGTAAAGCTTAGTTTCCAGTCGTTCTACCATCTTGGTCAGTCTCTCCAATTCTGCATCAATTGAGATGATGAAAGCTTTCACTAAGCACATTGGAAAGGTGTATCAAAGCTTCTTGGGGCATTAATTAAAGTTTCTAATGTATCTCTAATGTAATACCTCCTGTCAACACATATAGACCTTATATGTGTCTATATTATATAGACCACATATTGGAAGTTCCTTTCCTTTGTAGTGTGTGATTTGATTGTTTGTGTATTTTTAGCTGTGTGTGGTTGTTTTCTGTAGTGGCACAGATGGTGTTTTCTGCAGATCGATAACAACCAATTTTGTGACTATCTAGTAACAGGACTATCTAGTAACAGGAGCATCACAGTTGTAGGAGGACATTCACATTAGCCCATAAATACGTCACACGAAGATATTACTTTCAATATGTCCCAAAGAGAGGTACAGCATAGAAAGTGTGGAACGTCTAAGTTCTACTGCTTCAAATTCATTTTTGTTTTTTTTTTAAAGGCTGGCAAAGGTTGGAATAATGGGACCAGCAACTGTAGGCTGTCCCAAGATTTATTCCAAGGCTGCCTCTCAACCAAAGAAGGCCCCATTGATTGGTTCCATGCATTTTATTCAATTAAGTTGATTAAATATGAGCCAATTTGTATATGCATAAGAACCACTGGTGTGAAGAAAAGAAAAAGCTTAATGTTAAGCTACTATATTCAGGTGCTGAAGCATTATCATATAATTTCTTGTTGCTGTTATTTGCCATGAAGTCAACATCAATATTATTATTCCTCTGAATGAATGGTTGCCATATCCATGGTCATCAGAAGCCCAACTCAGGCCTTCCAGACTTAGGAAGTCTTCTTGGCTTCTTTGACTGAGTCCATCCACCTGTAATGCTGTCTGCCTCTTTTCCTACTGAATTCCTCTTTGCCAAGCATTATCGTCTTTTCCAATCAGTCACAAGAAAAGCATGTAACGTACCTCTGATGTTGTGAGTGATGTTTTTGGCCCTGTAATATTGCTTCCAGAATAGATGGAGGGACAGAGTTGGCATCTGGGTTTCTGGCAGGGTCTTGTCCCTGTACTATCGTCCATATTGTAAGTGAGTAGTAGATTTGGAGGCTGTCTGTAGGCCTTAATAAAGGCCTGCCCCCCAGAGCTTAAAAGAGGGCTGTGTTCTTCTCCAGAACTTGTTGTAGCTCACTGATGGTGTGTTTGAGTGGTCTCAGCTGGAGACTGTAGGTGACGGCTGGGGGCGGGGTCTGTCATTTTGTGTTTTTGGCCTAACTTATAGTAGCTGGTTACTGAGTATTAATCATGCCTTGTTGATTTGTTTCCTCACCTCCTTTGGTGGGTATTTTAGCTTGAGAACTGTCTGTTGTAAATCCAAGCGTTTTGAGTCTGTGTCTTGTGGGTATGAGCAGATGTTGAGGGCTTGGCTGTTAACAGAAGATTTGGTAGTGTGTTTTGGGTGGAAACTGGAGGCATGTATGGGTCACAATTAGTAGGGTTTTGATAGATGTCCATTGTGCAGTTGCACAGTGGTGTCAAGAAAGTGAATTTGTTGTGTGGATTGTTCCAGGCTCAGGTTGATGGCAGAGTGTAAGTTGTTGAACTTCTGGTGGAATTTCTCAAGTGATTGCTTTCCATGTGGCCAATTTACAAAGATGTCATCTCGAAACCACAGGAAGAGGAGAGGTTTTTGGTGCACATGCTGAGGAAGAGTTGTTCCAGGTTAGCAATGAAGATGTTTGCATGTTGTGGTTCCATGTGGGTGCCCATGGCAGTACCACTGTCTTGGAGGTACATGTTATTCTCAAAAGTGGTTATGAGTAGTTACGGAGTAGCAGAGTTTGGTGCCCAGGTCTGCTGTAGCCTCATTCAGGATGAGATTTTTGATCACTTGCAGCCCATCCTACTGTGGGATGTCAGTGTTTAGGAATTTCACATCCATAGTTGCTATGATGATGTTCTCTGAGAGGCTGTGCAGGGACCAGTGATGTATTTAAGTCTTTTACTTCAAGTCTCAAGTCAAGTCTCAAGTCCTTGAAGATACTTTCAAGTCAAGTCTGGAAGCCAACTTTATACCCCAACCAAAATTCCAAAATTTCTGGACAGAGTCCAATGAAGTCAGTTTTAACAATTTAAGCAGAGTTTGCAATTTTGCCATCTTCAGCTTTGGAAGTGGAGAATAGGATCCTTCTTTACTCCTGCTTCCTGAAGCTGGAGGATTTTGTGCCAATGGGCATAAAAGACTCTGCAGCTTCAGAAGTGGGGAACAGGATTCTTCTTACTCCCCATTACTGAAGATTCAAAAGATTTAGAAAGAAGGATCCTTCCTCCTCAAGCCCATTGCCTAACACACTTGCTGTTTCCCTCTAAGAAATGCACCCTGCGCTCTGGGGCCGAGTCTTGTCTTCTGCTCTTAGGAAAGGTTTTAGAAGGCTCCTCTGATATGCAGCAAGGACAGGCTGCTGAGCAGACCTCAAGCCCATCGCCTGACCTGTTTGCTGTTCCCCTCTGAGAAATGCACCCACACTTTGGGCTTGAGAGAGACTGTCATGTGACCAGTAGGCAAAAAGAGATGGAGGTGTTGTGCAAAGTTGTAAGGTTTCTAGATGAATGTGTTATGTTACTGAACCACGGGCATCAAGTCAGTCATTAAAAATATACTAGTCTTGAGTCGAGTCAGTGCAACATTTATGGCCGAGTCGAGACCGAGTCAAGTCACTGAAGTGACTTAAGTCCAACTTGAGTCTGAGTCTATCGACTCGAGTCTTGATCACTGGCAGGGACTGTATCTTTCTCAGGAAACCAGTTGTATCCTTCATGTAGCTTGGAGTGTTGACGGCATTTTACCTGAGAACTGAGTCCAGATATCCTGACAGTCAGGGTTCTAAGGCCTGAGACAATAGGTGTTCCTGAATTGCCTCATTTGTGTATTTTGGGCAGTAGAGGATGCCTGGGGTATGTCCATTTGAATTCAGTTCTATACATCAGTGGAGAATTCTCTGAATAATTTGTGTAGTTCCTTAAGATATTCATTATATGTAAGATTTAAAGAAGATACAAAGATTTAAAGAAGATAAGAAGGCTGAGCAGTTTGAAGAGACTAAATCTGATCTGGAAATATTGCTATGTTCAGATGACAACCATTTTATTGCTCAGATGTATAAGTTTTTGTTGAAATTTGACATGAAAGATGAACAAGTAAAGTAATATATTACTAAGTTGATGTACCATAGGTATCTTACACTGGAGAGACTAGAAAAGATGTATAAAGAGATGAAGGCCAAATGTTGGAAAAGTCGGGATTACAGTGGCACCTTGTATCATATGTGGTGGACATGCAATAAAGCTAAACAGTTTTGGATGAAGATACAAAAACTGATGCAAAAGATTTTAAAATCTCAGCTATCTAAAAAGCCTGAATTAGATCTGTTAAGAATGTGAAAAGAAGATAACAACAGTGGATAAGAAGTAACGTAAACTGCTACAACATATGTGGCTAGCAGCAAGATTAGTGTATGCAACGTACTGGAAAAAATCAGTTACCAGCAGTGAATAAATGGCTAAGTAGACTGACGGGAATTGTCAAAATGGATAAGCTTACGCACAGGATAAAAAGCAGAACACAAAATGAGTGTTCGTCTGAACAGAAGTGGTTGATTGATTTCTTGAAAAAAAGAATGAAGGCAATCTGATGATAATAGGCTTTGATAGTTAAAATCAATATTAATTGAGAAGATCTAGAAGATATATTTTGTTTGTTGTTTCAAAATGTTTTTATATAATTATAATTATTATTATTATTATTATTAGATGTACGATTGTTAGTATAAACTAATCTAGAAGAAGATAATAAGTAATTATGAACTTGACTAAGTAAGTAATTAAAATGATAACTGATAAGCTACAATGAATAATCATGGGATAAAGCATATCACTTAATAGTTAGATGTCAATGTTTAAGTAATATGGACGATTTGCAACAAGGGCAGAAGCAAACTTTTGTTATGTTTTGTTAGTATTTGTTTTAGTTATATGTAGATGTCTGTTTATGTCTGTACAGATATCTTTTTTGTTGTTCTATTGTTTTGTATGTATGGATTGTGCTTTTTTTCACTTAATAAGTATTTTTAAAAAAATTTAAAAATGCAAGCAAATCCAGTTGATTCCATTTTTCTACTCTTGCTGCAACTAACAACAAGATTTAGCACCATGCAAAAAGTTTCGTGCTTCCTGGAACGCCTTGTAAACAACCATGAACTGAGTACATCCAGGGCACAACAGCTGAAAATGTACAACTGTATGATGTGGAATGTAACTTCACACACTTGTGTGACATCAACAGGGTTGTGGCCTGCATTTGGACCAGTATGTGAGTGTGTCCTTGTATAACACTGAACACCTTTTGAACGTAGCAGGTACCAGTAGACTCCAGATTACTTTGCCAACCTTGATCTCTTCAAAGCATTTCTTATCCACCATCTCCCTTTCTTCAGTCAGAACTCTGCCACCAAACTGCTTATATCCCACATTGAGGCTGTAATCCTTTAGCAACTCATCCAGGGGAATAAGCCATTGGAATCAATGGGACTTTCTTCTGAGTAAATAAACATAAGGTCAGACTTCAATGCTTGCCTCCTCTGGGGATGTGTCTTATCCAAAAATTCCTGATTGGACTTTTTAAGCTGCCCGTTCTCAGCATGGTTTGTTAACACTTCCCCTCTTCCTGGCTACAGACCCTGCTGTTGGAGAATCTGCTCATTATTTGCAAGATGTTGAAAATATCCTTTTCCTGATAATCACCATCCACTGTGTGAGGGTATAGGGCATATTTGTACCCAGCCTCTACTTATCTATTGCCTAATATTATTGTTAAAAATAAACAAATAAATAGAATATTTAAAAAATTAATGGAGTAATAGAATCACTGACTTGCAGAAACAGAAGAGATCATGAAGGCCATCTAGACCAACCCCTTTCTGCCATATAGGAATGCATAACTAGAACACTCCTGAAAGGTGCTCCCTCAATCTCTGCTTGAAGACCTTCAATGAAAGAATCAACAACCCACCAAAGCAGTCTTTCCCATTTAAGAGATTCTTCCTAATGCTTAGGTGGAATCTGCTGATGGTTTCAAAGAGCTTGGGAAGGTGACCTTTTTAGAACCGTAACACCAAGAATATCTTGGCAAATAAGGTCACTGATGCATACTAGAAACATAGAATCATAGAGTTGGAAAAGACTCCAAGGGCCATCCAGTCCAACCTCCTTCTGCCCTGCAGGGAGACACCACCAAATCATTGCCAACAGATTCACATCCAGCCTCTGTTTAGAAACCTCCAAAGAAGGAGACTCTACCACATTTCCAGGCACTGTAATCTGCTGTCAGATTGCTCTTACCCGTTCTTCCTAATGTTTAGATGGAATCTCTTTTCCTGAAATTTGAAGCCATTGCTCTGTGTGGTTGGACATTTCTGGGAGAAGGAGTCTCAAATCCCTTTTGGGAGTATTGGCCTCAGTTTCTCAGTATGGCAAAATAAACACAAGCGACTGTCATATGCACAAGGCTGGATTAAGGGGATTGGAGCCCTTAAGCAGTTCTCCTAGAAGTGGTAGCATAGAAATTAATTTAAGTGAATGAATGGAAGATAGCTAAATGATTGAGAGACAGATAGGCAGACAGAGGACAAGGTATGACAGACAGTAGAACATGTTCCTTGATGTCAGGTAGCTCTCCATATTACAGTATGGGACATTTAGTAGTAGTTAATTAGCTGCTTGCTTGTAACCAAGGATGGCAACCAGAGACCATTAGATAAACAAAACTAGGAATGCAGCACTGATAAGAACTACCAGCCTGAGCTGGGCTCTTTCAAGGTCTCTTGACATCTATTGCTGTGGGAAAAGAATCCTTTGCTTCTAATGTTTGGTTTCTGCTAATTGCGTCCAGTTCGCTCACTGAAGTCCTGTACACTCCTAATAAATCATGTATTGGCACTGTTACATTTGTGTGTGTGATTTCGGTTCCTGACACTTCAAGTCTTCTGTAGATATGCAGTGATGCTGCATTTCGGTTCACTTGCACAACGCTCCCATTCCACACAGGAGTTGCACAGCACAATTCAGCAACCACCCTCCACATGGAGATTCTCACGGGACGACCATGATGGAGGATCTGCTGACCAGGTGATGCAGAAAGTGGCTGTCATGACCCAGGACTCAGACTCACAATTCACCCAAGACAGATCAAACATGGGCACCATCAGGACAGCTGGAACAATTGGATGAGAAGGCACTGTCTCCAAGCCCTCAGTCTTGATGGGCAGAAAAGAGAGCAGAACAAAGACATTCAAGGAGTCTTCTTGCCAAGCAAAAGGAGAAACAGTCAAGGACAGCCAATTCTTGAAACGGCTCTGATCGACATGCTGTGTTGAAAACAGCCTTCCAATCTTTGGCTCTGGTATGGTGTCCCTGCAGTTCTGCTTCAGATGCTCAAAACCCTGGCCTTTAGACTGGCAGATGACCTTGTTTGGCTCTAGGACTGTTTGTTTAATTGTTTGTTTGTTTTAACGTTCCTTCCCATGCATCCCTCTCACAAGCAAACTCTTCCAGGAAACTTTGTTTCCAGAGACTTTGTTTGATTTCCTGGCCTTGTCTTGTCTAGCATTGGCCATTTCCACACTGCACTATGATAGTGCTATTATTCTACTTTCAACTTCCTGTGGAAGAGCTCTCTGGCTGAGAATTCTAAATGCCCCTCCCTGAACTGCAAACCCCAGGATTCCATAGGATGTTGAAAGTGAAATAATAGCACTGTAACAGTGTAGAGTGGAAATGACCATTATCTTCAAGAGCTTAGAGTCAATTGCTTCCTACTTAACAATGACCCGGGTGTGTGCCAGTCTTAATTGGCATACTTAATCTTAAGTTTAGGAGATTCATCCATTTTGGAAAAGCCCCCATAAGGTCCCTGCTATCTCTTGGCAACTCCATCAAAATATTTCAGTGTCTATTCCTGAATGTCAGGGGGTTGGACTCAATGGCCATTGTGGTCTCTTCCAACTCTAGGATTCTATGCAGGCAACTGGCAGTCCCAGTGGAAGAGGTAAATCAGTGATTCCTTTCCAGTCCCTCCTAGACTTTCCACTCCTTGCCGTTTATTAATTTAACCCCACTTCTTTTTTGGGGAAGGGGGAGAGCCCCTTGAAGGATGGAGATGAAAGTACAGCATGTTATTTTTATGACAAGGATCTTTCTGCTCTGTTATCAAACGCTTTAAAGGGAAGATCAAGGCATTCCTCTCCCAAAGCATTTTGCACATTCTCTTTCTTTCGGTGCTGCTCATTTGAGCTGGAACAGCAGAAACCCTCTGGAGGATTCTCCCTAGAGAGAAAGTAAATTAGGCTTATTCAGGACCTCGGACACCAAATGGCAGACAGAGAGGAGGACAAGGATGAGAAAGGTCTCATGTTTGTTAAATCAAATTCCATGGAGGACCAGGAGAGACAACTTGGAAGCCTGCAGGGAATATGCATCAGTTGCTACTAAGTGTAACAGAACACAATGGCTATTTTGTTTTTCTCTTGAAGAACTCTCGGTAGACAACTGGGACTGTGTTAGGTTAAAAATGCCTCTGGGTACTCCTTGCCTAAAAATATCCTATGAAATTCATGCAGCCACTATAAGTTGACAGGTGATGTGAAGGCACATACACAAAATATCCTAAAGGCACCAGATCTGATCTTGGAAGCTAAGCAGGGTCAGACCTAGTTAGGATTTGGATGGGAGACCAGCAACAAATCTCGAGTGCTCTAGGCGCTATTTCAGAAGGAGGAATTGGCAAAACCTCTTGAGAGTTCCTTGCCTAAACGAACCCTAGGAAATTCACGGGGCCACTCTAAGTCAACAGGCAACTTGAAGGCACGTATGCACAAATACCCACCCCAATAGTGTCAGAACCTCAGAGACCTCCTTTCAAGTTGTTCAGAACCCTAAGCAAAGTCACCCCCCCTCCCAACATAGGGGGCCTCAGCTGCCACTGGACACTTACTAATGGCAAGAGTTGTCCAAGAGTGGAATTGGCTACCCTGGAAGGTAGGGCTGCAGGACCCTCCTTAGGTGAAATTTTCAAAGGAAGGTGAGATTCCAACCTGTCAGGGACACCAGAGAAGGAGATTCTTAGAGGAGGGGTCCCTTCCAGTGCTATGATTTCTGTGTTGTTGTGTACCTTCGTTTCTGGCTTACAGTAACCTTAAGGAGAACTTATCACAGAGTTTTTTTGGCAAGATTTGTTCAGAGGCAGTTTGTCTTTGCCTCCCTCTGAGGCTGAGAGAGTGTGATGCGCCCAAGGCCACCCATTCCATTTCCGGTGCTTAAATCCCTACACCATGGTGGCTCTTCCTATGGTTCTGTGACTCTGCAGAATGAAATGGGAATGCATGGCTTTGTGCTGCTTGTAAAAGAGTCTGCTGGGAGTCGGTTAGGTTTCAAGGAACAGCTCACACCCAGTGGCTGTTTCTTGACTCCCCCATCCCAGAGACCAACCTCTGATGGATCTTCTGATAGAAGTATTAATATTCGTCCTCCATTCATCAGTCACCATTTCTCCAGGGAAGTTACTTTGCTTTTGCTAATGGAGCTGAAACTTAATTGTTGTTGTGTGCCTTCAAGTCACTTCTGAGTTATGGAGACCGTACGGCAAACCTATCATGAGGTTTTCTGGGGTTGAGAATGTGTGATGTGCCCAAGGTTACCAAATGGGTTTCCATGGCTGAGTGGGGAATCGAACCCTGGTTTCCAGGGTTGTAGGCCAATGCTCAAATCACTACTCCATGCTGGTTCTCTGCCTATCTTTTATTGCCCTTTGTCCCCGGTTCCCACACAGTCAAGAGGGGACATGTTTTCGGCTTGCATTGAGACCCTTCTACACCATTATAGGGGACAACTGGGATACCACCTGAGACAAAACATAGGCCTGTGACTCTAACATTGTCAACTTTCTTCTCCTGTTTGATTTTTTAAAATGTCATTTGTCTGATGAAGAAACCAGTGGAATTTCACAAACTTGCATGATGCATTTTCTGCACTTTGATGGACCAATAACAGTATCTCTCTTTTGTAGATTTTGGATTTTCTCTCTCTCTCTCATGATTTTTGTTCCACCTAGCAGATGGCAGAAAAGGTGCAGTGCCCAGTCATATTATAAATCATTTTGAAAAGTTCTCCTGCGTTTGCCCAAGACCCTATAGTTCTCCCCATTCCCTCCCCAGGATATGTAGTGCACATTGACAGAAGCGTGGAACGTTTAATAGACAACAACTGCTGGAACCAAAGCAGGGGAAAGGATGCACTTTTAGAATTATCAGGTTTATTTTGTCATGAGCTTGTGTAGATTATAGTCCACTTCTTCACACCGCCATATTCAAGCCTCAGGTGGGTATTCATAGTTCCATGTTCGTATGTGGGGAAGGGTGGGGTCAGCGTGAAATGGGATACAGAAAAGAACAATTGTATTGTATGATATTTCAAGGGATGTCATATGGAGGGTGGAGCAAGCTTGTTTCCTGCTGCTCCAGAGACTAGGACATGGAGCAATGGCTCCAAACTGCAGTGAAAGAGAGATTCCACCTAAACCTTAGGAAGAAGTTCCTGACCACAGGAGCGGCTTGATAGTGGAATATGCTACTGCCTCAGTGGAGTGTGGTGGAATCTCTTTCTTTTGAGGTTTTTGAACAGAGACCGGATGCCTACCTGTCAAGAATGCAGATTGTGTATTCCTGAATTGCAAACTGCAGTGGACTGGATGGCCTTTAGGTCTCTTCTACCTCTATGATTCTACATGATAGCCCTTCATATATTTAAAGACAGCTGCATCACATCCCCTCTCCATCTCTTCTTCCAACTCTAGGATTCTAGGATTCCACAACTCTATTATTAACCACCGCTCATATACTTCCAAAGGGCTGCTTTGCACCAATATCCTGGTATTTGTAAGAAGTCTGTCTGTTACCAAGCCTCTGATGTGTTAAAGTAATGAGTTCTACTTTCAAGAAACTGCAGCTTTGTTCTGTTGAAGCCAGTCTTTTAAAAAAGAATATATTTAAAAAGAAAAATAATGCTCTACACACTGTGATGGAATCATTTTTTTTCCAAAACACTGATATTATATGAGGCAGAGGCACAGAAAGTTCTATCATAACAAGGGTAACTAACTGAGATCACAGGGACACAAAGTGCAGCTTTGTGCCTGAATTTCTGTGGTCCTCGGACCCTCCAGAATCCCTGGGCCAATTTATTCTGTGGCAAAAAGAAGACAAATGGCCACCCTCAAAGTCTCCAGGAGTAGCAAATTACCTTTTAAATTGGTTGCAAGTGCCTCTTGCATGGTGTAAGAGTTTGAAACCCTGTTTTTCAAAGTCAAATGAAGGCTGTTGTTGTTTGGTGTCTGTGTAGTCCTGAGAGAGTCCCAGTGTCAGAATGGTGGCCTCTAATCCAACCCTGGAGACAAACAGCAGGAACTGTTGTAAAGTTGGAGGCTTTCATGGCCATAATCCATAAGTTGTTGTGAGTTTTCTGGGCTTTGAGGCTGTGTTCTATTAGCACTTTCTCCTGACGTTTCACCTCCATCTGTGGCTGGCATCTTCAGAGGATCTGGTGGCATGGAAGTGAGACAGAGTATATATACTTGTGTTGTCCCGGGTGGAAGGGAGCAATTTGCATGGGTTACAGTTGGCCCATGTGATGGCCTATTGTTAAATGCAATGTCCCCCAGGGTGTCTTGTTAGTCAGGGGATATGCAAAAACACTTTTTGAAAGCACAGAAATTCTGGACCATTCTGATGACTGCTATGTCAGACTACACAGAGAGGCGATTGAAATCCATAAACACATGTACAATTTCAACAGGAAAGAAGAAACTTGGAAAGTAAACAAGGTTTGGCTACCAGTACTGAAGAACACTAAAATCAAGACTCAAAAATATGCCAATGAACACCACCCAGACTCTGGAGGTCCCTCTACAGGGAGCAATACAATGAGTTGCTAATGTACTTAATGTACTGTTATGCATATCCCTTGACTAACAGTACACCCTGGGGGATATCCCATTTAGCAACAGGCCATCACACAGCCAACTGTAACACATGCAAACATCCTTCCCACCTGGGGACCACACAAGTAGAATCATAGAGTTGGAAGAGACCCCAGGGACCATCCAGTCCAACCCCATGCCATGCAGGAACACCCATCAAAGCATTCCCAACAGATGGCCATCCAGCCTCTGCTTAGAAACCTCCAAAGAAGGAGACTCCACCACACTCCAAGGCAGCATATCCCACTGCCAGACAGCTCTGACCATCAGGAAGTTCTTCCTGAGACTCAAGTGGAATCTCCTTTCCTGCAGCTTGAATCCATTGCTCTTTGTCCTAGTCTCTGGAGCAACAGAGAACAAGCCCGCTCCCTCCTCAACATGACATCCCTTCAAATATTTAAAATGGCTATCATGTCCCCTCTTAACCTTCTCTTCTGCAGATTAAACATACCCAGCTCCCTAAGCCGTTCTTCATAGGGCATGGCTTCCAGACCCTTCACCATTTTGGTCAACCTCCTCTGGACATGTGCCAGCTTGTCGACATCCTTCTTGAATGGAGGTGCCCAGAATTGGACACAGTATTCCAAATGAGGCCTAACCAATGCAGAATAGAGTGGTACCATTACCTCCCTCAATCTGGACACCATACTCCTATTGTTGCAACCAAGAATCGCGTTGGCTTTCTTGGCTGCTGCATCACACTGGTGACTCATGTTCAGCTTCTGATCTACTAAGACTCCTAGATCCCTTTCACACGTACTGCTATCCAGCCATGTGTCCCCCCCATCCTCTATTTGTGCATTCCATTTTTTCTGCCTAACTGCGGGACCTTACACTTCTCTCTGTTGAAATTCATTTTGTTAGCTTTGGCCCAGCTCTCCAATCCGTCAAGGTCATTTTGAAATTTGATCCTGTCCTTTGGCGTATTAGAACCCCTCCCAATTTGGTATCATCTGCAAATTTGATCAGCATGCCCTCCACTCCTTCATCCAAGTCATTGACGAAGATGTTGAATAGCACGGGCCCAGGACAGAACCCTGTGGCACCCCACTAGTCACTTCTCTCCAGGACGAAAAGTAGCCATGGGTGATCACCCTTTGGGTTCAATCGGTCAACCAGTTACCAATCCAACTAACAGTAGCCCTGTCCAGCCCGCATTTTAGTAGCTTCTTTGCAAGAATGTCATGGGGAACTTTGTCAAAAGCCTTACTGAGGTCAAGATATGCTACATTTACAGCATTCCCTTCATCTATCAAGCCTTAACCCTATCATAAAAAGAGGTAAGATTAGTCTGGCATGACTTATTTCTGAGAAATCCATGCTGGCTTCTAGTGATTACGGCATTGCTTTCTAAGTAATTACAAACTGACTGTTTAATGATCTGCTCTAAGATCTTTCCTGGAATTGTTGTCAGGCTGACATATTGGGTCCTCCTTTTTCCCCTTCTTGAAGATGGGGATGACATTTGCCCTCCTCCAGTCTGCTGGGACTTCTCCTGTTCTCCAAGAGTTCTCAAAGATTATTGCAAGTGGTTCAGAAATGACTTCTGCCAGTTCTTGTAATATCCTTGGATGTAATTCATCTGGCCCTGGGGACTTGAATTCATCTAGTTTAGCCAGATATTCCTGTACTACTTCTCTGCTTATTCTGTACTGCATTTCCCCTTCTTCCTTACCTGCTCCCCACGCCCCAGTTTGGGTACTTCTATCCTTCTGGAAGAAAACTGAGGCAAAGAAGGTATTAAGTAGTTCTGCCTTCTCACTTCCCCCACCCCCGTTATTAATTGGTTACCTTCTCCATGCAGTGATCCTATCATTTCCTTGTTTTAACTCTTGCTATGGACATATCTAAAAAAGCCTTTTTTATTGCCTTTGATATCTCTGGCAAGCCTGAGTTCATTCAGCACTTTAGCTTTTCTGACCTTCTCCCTACATCTCCTGGCTATTTGCTTGAATTCCTCTTTGGTGGTTTCACCATTTTTCCATTTCTTGTACATGTTTCTTTTAACACTTAGCTCAGCTGAGAGTTCTTTCATCAACCATTCTGGTTTCTTTAGAGACCTGCCATTTTTCCTCCTTATTGGCATAGTTTTCAATTCTGCCTTCAGTATCTCACTTTTAAGAAACTCCCATCTGTCATGAACTCCTTTCTCTTTTAGTATTCATGACCATGGGATTTCAGCAAGTAACTCCCTAAGTTTGGAGAAATCAGCTTTATTAAAGTTTAGGATGCATGTCTGGCTACACTTGACTTCTCCTTCCCACTGAATGATGAACTCCAAAAGAGGACGGTCACTCCCTCCTAAGGAACCCACCACCTCCACCTCATCAACTAGGTCGTCCCTGTTGGTCAGGATCAGATCTAAAATAGTTGATTCCCTTGTCGCCTCTTCCACTTTCTGGACCATGAAATAGTCTGCAAGGCAAGCGAGGAACCTGCTGGACCTTGCCATCTTTGCAGAATTTGACTGCCAACAAATATCAGGATAACTGAAATCTCCCATTAACACGGCATCTCTCCTTTTTGAATGTGTGGTCATCTGCTCCAGGAAGGCCTCATCCAAGTCCTCAGGCTGGCCCGGAGGCCTGTAGCAAACCCCTACAATCACATCCCTATTGTTTCTCGCTCCCTTAATTCTTACCCAGATGCTCTCAACTTGGCTTCCCAGATTTAAGTCATGGATTTCTTCACAGGTGAAAACATCCTTGACATATAAGGCTACTCCTCCTCCTTTCTTGTTTGGTCTGTTTCTGCAAAATAGGTTATACCCCCTTATTCCTACATACCAATCATGAGATTCATCCCACCAGGTTTCAGTGATGCTTATTAAATCATATTTATTTTGTTGTACTAAGAGTTGGAGTTCATCTTGCTTATTCCCCATGCTCTGTGCATTAGTGTAGAGACACTTGAGACGATGTGCCCTTCGTGGAATTCCTGTACTAAAGTTACTTTCCCTCTCCTTGTTGGTCTCTAGTTCTACTTGGCCTGCCCCATCTATATCATTTGGGCTATTTTTCACAGCACTCACTGAATCCTTGCCAAGATACTACTGTCCCCCTTCCCAATCAAACTCGGTTTAAAGACCTCCTGATCCGTTTTGCGAGACTGTTAGCAAAAACATTCTGGCTGACGGCTGTGAGGTGCAGGCCATCCCTTGCCAGAAGACCATTTTCGTGGAAATGGAGGCCATGATCCAAAAATCTGAACCACTCCCAGTGGCACCATCTTCGGAGCCAGTTGTTGATCTCCACTATTTTTCTTTCCCTTTGTGGGCCATGTCCTTCCACTGGGGGAAGAGATGAAATGACAACCTGTGCATGAAGGTTCTTCAGCTTCCTACCCATAAGCTTGTAATCCTTCGTGATGTGGTGAAAGCTGCACCTTGCCATGCCATTGGTTCTGACATGAACCAGAAGGAGGGGGTTACGGTCAGTGGGCTTGACCAGTCTCAATAGCCTCTCCGTTATGTCATTGATTTTGGCCCCAGGGAGACAGCACACTGTTACCCTGCTTGCTAGGGGGCTCCCTTAAGGGATTCCCAAAATCTGTCAAAATTGTGGGGAAAATCAGCTCAGAGCACTGTTTCAGCTATACGAGAGGCAGGGTAACTTTGCAGGACCTTGTAACCCAGATTTTACAGAGTCAGACCAAGCCAAGAACTAGGCAGGTTGTTCAGTTTAAAGATTTTATTAAACCCTCAGTAATTAAAGCAAACAACAACAAACACCCTCACACATTCATTCAAGAGCTAAAGAAAAAGAAAGTAAGGAAAATTGATAGGGATTTTGTTTTGGGGTGTTCAGAGGCAATACTTTACCTTGATTTAATGTCCAAGGGAGCCAATGTTGAAAAACTGGAGATTCAAAACGATGAAACTCAAAATGGAGGAAGAGGGGGGGATGAGGCAAGACAAACTGACAGGGATTCAGGAGGAAAATGTGAATGAACCCCCGAACAGATAAAAACATGGGGTTTTTATAAAAAAAGTATACCTGGAGGGCTAGTTCTCTCCCTGGGAGAACAATAGTACAGGAGGCTAGATCAAAGACCTTCAATGACCAACATCTCCGGCTAGATGTTTTCTCAGTCCTTTGTGAATGATACTGCCCAAATGAGACAAAAGGCCGAGGTAGAGTAAAATTGCCTACATTCAGCAGGCTGATTGTGATTCTATTGAGCTGCCATATCAGTGCAAAAGGGCCCTTTTGTCTGTTTGATGGTCCTAAATGTCTTCCAGGAATCCCTGGCTACGTGACAGATTGGGTCTGAGTCACCTTGGCTTGACCAAAGTTTTAACTTCCTGCCTGCGTGCACTTTCAGTGACCCTGTCAGACACATGGAATGATTTCTAATATTAGCCATGTGGAGATATCAATTTGATGTGATAAATTAATAAATTGTAGACCCTGGGAGAGAGCTGCTGGTCGTACTTACAACACCTCGCGATTGATTCTGTCCAGGTTGCAAATGATCGGTTCCATTCCTCTCAGCAAAGAGTCCCCAACCACTAGAATTCGTCTCCTTCTGAGGCTTGTCCAGGGTTACTCGACGAGTAGATTCCCTCATGGCTGCCTGAACTTTCTGTTCATGCTGGGAGTGTTGGTGCTGCTGCTGCTGTTGGATGCTGTTCTGCTGGTGTTGGGGTTCCTGTTGCTGATCTTGCATTTCCTCTGGGTGACGTTCCATGACCTCTTCCTGCTGTTCCAGTTTGTCATTAACAAAGTCAAGAACTTGGAAGCGATTCTGTAGCTCGAGAGTCTCTGTATGGCACCTTATTTTTCTACTCCTGCATGTCACATTCCTCCAAGCTTCCGTCTCCCTGTTTCGTGAACCGGCTTCTTCATCCTCCAGCTCCTTCGTGCACTCCGTCTTCAAAAAGCTCCTCTCAGCCATATCCAAGAACTCCTCTCCCTCCCTAATAATGCGAAGATTCAAAATGCGTGCCTCCAGCTGTTGAACCTTCTCCTTCAAGAGGGCGACCAGCCTGCATTTGCTGCAGGTGTACCCAAGGATGTCTTGCGGCAGGAAAAGAAACATGCCACAGCCGTGGCAGATAGTCTAGATAGTTAAATTGAAACAGGTAAAACTGGGCTTTGCCTTCAAAGTGCCCTGGTAAAATCTATGTCAACCCCCTGTTTGGAAAGTTCGTATTGTCAACCTATCAAGAGAGAGGGTGGAAGAATATCTATATGCATACTCTGTTTCACTTCCGTGCCACCAGATCCTCTGAAGATGCCAGCCACAGATGCAGGCAAAACGTCAGGAGAAAATACTAATAGAACACGGCCTCAAAGCCCGGAAAACCCACAGCAACCTATAGCAGGAACCATTGTTGTCATTTTTGTTATTCGGTATCAAGATGCCTTCATTTTATGGTGAACCATAAAATTCCAAGTTGCCCTGGAATGACTTAACAAGCTTTAACTGGATACTTAGGCCTAAGTACCCTGTTAGGGCTCTTATTCTACTTTCGACATCCTGTGGAATTCTGGGGTTTGTAGTTGCCCGAGGCCAAAGAGCTCTCTGGCTGAGAATTCTAAATTCCCCTCCCTAAACTGCAAACCCTGGATTCCACGGGATGTTGAAAGTGGAATAACAGCACTATAACTATGTAGTGTGGAAATGGCCATAGTTGCAATCAACAATTGACAACTGATACTTTGCAGCATTCTAGCAGACTCTTCCAATGCCAAACCTAGCAGACCTTTTCTAATACACAGCTAGCAAATACTCATGACAGGAGCTACATATCCTGACAGGCAGTCATGGCTTTCTTGACATATTCCATTCACTCGTGATGTGGTCTTCCTTTTTTTCCTAGTGCCTGCCACTTTACCAAACATTATCATTTTTTTCAGTGAATCATGTCATTGCATGATATGTCCAAATTATGATAACTTCAGTTCAGTCATTTTGGCTTTTAGGGAGAGTTTCAGGCTTGATTTGGTCTTAGACTTATTTGTCTTTCTGGTGATCCTTACAGAGCTCTCCTCCAGCAGTACAGGGATATAAACTTTATGGGCTGTTCCTATATTTTCAAGATGCATCTATCTCTCTGCCATTGGAAACAGGATATTGGAGCAGATGGTGACTAAAGAGAGAGAAGCAGATTATCTCTGCAGTATTTCCCAACTCCAGCGGTTACCAGTCTTTTGTACCTCCTTTCCTGGGGTCACCTTGAGTTGTTTCTACCTCCAAAACTAAAACCAACTCTGGACTTCTCTCACTCTGTTTTAATGTCTATGGGAATGATGACAGTGTAAGACAGACTGCAAAAGGATGACCTTTTTAACTTGGGGAAGCAGACGTATGGTCATAGAATCCTAGAGCTGGAAGAGACCACAAGAGCCATCCAGTCCAACCCCCTTTTGACATGCAGGAAGACACACTCAAAGCACTCTCTTTGACAGATAGCCATCCAGCCTCTGTTTAAAACCTCCAAAGAAGGAGATTCCGCCACCCTCGGCACTCTCAAACTGCTCTTACCATTGGAAGTTTGACTGAAGGTTTCAGTCAAATCTCTTTTCCTGTAATTTGAAGCCATTGCTCCACGTCCTAGTCTCTGGAGCAGCCAAAAACAAACTTGCTCCATCCTCCATATGACATCCTTTCAAATGTTTGAACATGGCTGTCATGCCCCCTCTTAACCTTCTCTTTCTCTGTCACCTCCCTAAGCCACTGTTCATAGAGCATGGTTTCCAGCCCTTGCCATTTTGGTTGCTTTCTTCTGGACACATTCCAGCTTGTGACGAAGCTGGGGGCTGCAATTACAAACCTCTTCTGAAAAAGCATTGCTAGCAAGCCTCTTGTAATATTTATTTGCTACAACACTTATGCTGCTTGCTTGTCTACTGAAAGGATGGATGTGCTGGGCTGTCGAGGCTCTTAGCTGCAATCGCCTGTCCTCTTGGACTGCGAACAGCTTCGGGCATTTCATTCTTATAGATGTTGCTCCTATGCTAGCGCTTGCATGCAGTGCTCTTAAGATGCCCTCATGCTCAACTAAGCTGTGTGCATCATTTCACATTCATCCTTTGTTGCCCTGCCCAGTTCCTTCCCTGACCTCTGTTAGCTATCCTACAAGCAAGACTTCCTTCTTCTCACTGTGCAATTGCAGCACTTTAACTGCTGTGGTTCTGTCCTGTGTAATCTTGGGATTTGCAGTTTAGAGAGGGGTAATATACCCTAAAGGCCTCAGGACCCATCTATCTTGAAAGCTAAGCAGGGTCAGCCCTGGTTAGCACTTGGATGGGAGACTGCCAAGGAATACCAGGTGCTTATTTCAGAGGAAGGAACAGGCAAAACCACCTCTGGGTATCCCTTGCCTAAGAAAGTCCTATGAAACTCATGGGGTCACCATAAGTTGACAGGCAACTTGAAGGCTGGTGTACACACACATATTCAGAATTCTCTGCTGGAGAGCTTTAGTGCTTCCTCAAACTACAAATCCCAGGATTACATTAGATGTAGACATTTAGTTAAAGTGAAATCTAAGTGCTAAAGCTAACAAAATGAATTTCAACAGAGAGAAATGTAAGGACCTGCATTTAGGAAGAAAACATGGAATGCACAAATATAGGATGGGGGACACATGGCTGGATAGCAGTACGTGTGAAAGGGATCTAGGAGTCTTGGAAGACCACAAGCTGAACATGAGTCAGCAGTGTGATGCGGCAGCCAAGAAAGCCAATGTGATTCTTGGTTGCATCAATAGGAGTATGGTGTCTAGATCGAAGGAGGTAATGGTACCACTCTATTCTACATTGGTTAGACCTCATTTGGAATACTGTGTCCAGTTCTGCATTCAAGAAGGATATCAACAAGCTGGAGTGTGTCCAGAGGAGGGCGACCATGCCATGCCCTATGAGGAGTGGCTTAGGGAACTGGAGATGTTTAGTCTGCAGAAGAGAAGGTTAAGAGGGACGTGATTGCCATATTTAAATATTTGAAGGGATGTCATGTCGAGGAGGGAGCGGGCTTGTTTTCCACTGCTCCAGAGACTAGGACAAGGAGCAATGGATTCAAGCTGCAGGAAAGGAGATTCCACCTGAACCTCAGGAAGAACTTCCTGACAGTCCGAGCTGTTTGGCAGTGGATTAGGCTGCCTCGATGGAGTGTGGTGGAGTCTCCCTCTTTGGAGGTTTTGAAGTAGAGGCTGGATAGCCATCTGTTGGGAGTGCTTTGATATGCATTCCTGCATGGCAGGGGGTTGGACTGGATGGCCCTTGTGGTTGAAAGAGACCTTAGATGATCAACTCCTTGCAGGAGAAGCATTCCTTATTTGTTTCTCATGCTTTTTTTTTTAAAAAAGCCACTGATTGCTGTGGGAAATTTCGATTATGGCAAATATCAACCTTAGGACAATATCTAAGAGAGTTAGTTGTGTTAGCCTGTTACAAAACCTCTGCCCGCCTCACAAAACCCCCAAAACATTTTGTGGCACCATAGAGATGAGCATTTTTGCTTGATGCATTTGAATATTTTTGCCTGATGTTGGCTGTTTGCATTTATTTCAAAGTTGAAGAAGACATGCAGTGCCATTGTGGAGTGGCATGTAAAGCTACATGTTGTGCATGGAGTTTTGGTTGTGCATTTGTTTGCAAAGCACGACAATTCACTAATGAGGCCGAACAACACAACTGCCACACAACTCCTTTGCAATAAAGTTATGCTCCATTTCTTTAATGACAGATCTCAGCCAAGTGGTTAACCTTTAAAGGTGCCGTTTTTGTCCTCGTTGTGTGCCTTAGAGTCATTTCTGACTTTTGCTGACCGCCTATCATGCAGGCTTTCTTGGCAAGATTTGTTCGGGGGGCAAGATTTGCTCCCTCTGAGGCTGAGAGAGTATGACTCTCCCAAGGTCACCCAGTGGGTTTCCATGGCTGAACAGTGATTTGAACCCAGCTTTCCAGAGTTGTAGTGCAATGATCAAACCATTCCACCACACTGGCTCTCACCTGAAGGTGGCATAACAATCCAATTATCCTGAGGGGCCACAAAGAACACGCTAGGCCTACAGTCACAATTGCTCAGCCTAGTATGTGTTTGTGCTTGTGTCTGTCTGTCTGTTCCTGTGCCTTCAATTTGCCTGTTGAAAATCATGGCAATCCTTTGAATTTTATAAGGTTTTCCTAGGCATGGAATACTACACATACTATTTTTTTCCAGAAGATGAGGCGTTATGTTCAACCTCCATTCCAATTTTGGCACTGGAAGTTTCTATAAATTTCATGGAATTCTCATTTCCAGTGAAGTCAAAATATGAAAGCAAATGGCAAGTAGGGCCTGAAAAGCAAGAATCCAAACTCAAGGAAAAAAATAACTGAAGATATCAAATATCTTCTGCTTGCAACATGCCATCAAGTTGATTCTGAGTTATAATGACCTTCTCTTGTCCATATTTATTCCAAGGAGGTTTAGCACTATTGCCTTCCTCTGAGGCTGAGAGAGTGTGTGACTTGCCTAGAGTCACCAATGGGCTTCTGTGGCTGAGCAGGGATTTTGAACCTTGGTCTCTCAAAGGCCTCATCCGGCATTTGAACTGCTACTCCACATTAGTTCTTCTGTGCGTTTTTGTGTGTTTTTGTTACGTATCTCCAAGTCGACTCTGATGTGTGGTGACACTAGCAAGGGGGTTCTTAGCAACATTGCCTTCCTTTGAGGCAGAGAGAGTGTGACTAACCCAGGGTCATCTGGTGAGTTTCCAGGGATATGACTCCAGCTCTCCTTGAATCCCAGCCCCACAACTCAGACCACCACACCACAGTGGTTCTCTTATATACATAAATGATTAATTAGGGAAGTCCATCCAATCCTGGGTCCTGCACTAACAAGGGAAGTCGCCTCTTTCCGCACGGTTGGTTCCATAAGTCATTGAGCAAATCTCCCTTCTTCTTGCCTCTTCCCCCGCTTGCTTCTTCTGGACACTCTGGGTATCTCAATGCGCATGTGCTTGCGCACACAGCTGTCCTCGCATAACCTGTGCTCGTTTCTCAGGCAATTCTTTCATCTTAACCTCGGCTCCCACAATAAATCCACCTTCTCGCTAGGCGGTTCCAAAGAAAACAAGCCAAAAAGGGATGCATCAATAAAAAGAAGCAAGGCCAGAGGTTTTGTTTCTTTCAAAACCAAAATCTTTCCTTATTCCTCTCTCCTTGTGAACCCTTTTAATTTATACAACAGATGTATCTCACAAGGGGATGGTGTCCAAAATCCACAAAACAGCCATATCTTTACTGGGCCAACCAAAAATGCACAAAATACATCACGCAAGCTTTCAAAGCTTCAGTGGTTTCTTAATCAGGCAAAGGTGTTAAAAATCACACAGGAGAAGAAAATATATGACGATGTTAGAGTCCCTGGCCTACGTTTTTCAAAGATGTTGTCAGTTACGATGGTCTGGACTTGGAGAGATATCCATGCAGACAGTGGCCACTTCTGTCTTTGGCCATATGGGTTCCCAGATACAAAGAATTGTAAGATCCAGGCAATAAAATCTAAACTCCATTAGCAACAGAAAAAGTAACTTCCCTAATATCCAGGCTGTTTCTGTCCTGTCTTATTTCCATAGGAGGGGGAGAGAAAAATCTCTGCAGAGGCAGAGGTGGAAAAAGCCAAGTTAAAACCCCCAGGAACTTCCCACTAAGTTACTGAGTCACGTGGGGTAAATTAGTAAGCGGTGGCAGGTAGATGGTCTTCAAAGCTCCCCTCTCAAACTCAGGAGCAGGAGGTGAGGCTAGAGAGCCTGTTATCCCACTGTGAAACTACTCTTACCATCAGGAAGCTCTTCTTAATGTTAATCTCTTTTTCTTCAGGTATGAAGCCATTGCTCTATGGTATCCTAGTCTCTGGGGCAGCAGAAAACAAGCTTGCTCCATCCTCCCTTCAAATATTTAAACATGGCTCTCATGTCACCTCTTAATCTTCTCTTCTCCAGGCTAAATATACCCAGCTCCCTAAGCCTCTCTACATAGGGCATGGTTTCCAGGCCTTTTACCATTTTGCTTGCCCTCCTCTGGACACGTTCCAGCTTGTCAATATCCTTCCTGAATGTGGTACCCAGAAATGTACACAAGATTCCAGGTGAGGTCTGATCAAAGAAGAATAGAGTGGTACCATCACTGCCCTTGTCCTAGACAAGGGCAGCGATGCAGCCCAGATGCAGCCCAGAATTGCATTGGCTTTTTTAGCTGTTGCATCACACTGCTGACTTATGTTCATCTTCTATATAAGAAGATGCATTATATGAACTCTGGCCCTTGGCGCATCCAGCCCCAGCATTGCCAGCTCTGACAGGCAGCCATGGCTTTCCAGGTTTCTAGGTAAGATTCCTATTTGGAATTCCTGTATTCCATCCTGCTAGTTTCCCATCTGAGTACTAACTAGACCTGACCCTGCTTAGTTTCTGAAACTGTCAAAGACTACCCAGGCTCAGAGTGTCTCAGTAATACTGCCAGGCATTACATTCAGTTGCTAATCCCAAAGAGAGTAGACCTGATTAATTATTTAAGTGTTGACTTGCCATTCAAAGGAGATGGGAAAGTGGTCTTCTGTATCATCAGATCCTTGGGACTCCATATTGCCAGCTCTGACAGGCAGCAATGGCTCTGTCCAGGGTTTCTTTCAGCCAGGATTCTCTCCCAGTTCTACCTCGAGCTGCTGTTGGGTATTGAACCCAGGACATCCTCCATGGGAAGCTCTTTATATCTCCTTTGCCCTTTGGGCCATTAGACTCAGTATTGCCCATTCTGACAGGCAGCAATGGCTTGCTGGGGGTTTCAGGTAGGACTATTTTCCCTGCTTGGAGATCCCTGCTCTTCTGTCCTGGGGGTCTCCCATCAAACCAGCACCGATCCTGATCAACTTCTGAATTCAGCTGTAGGGTCACTAAGGCAAATCCCTGGTTCCTCTTGGCTGGTGGTTCCAACTCTAGCCAACAGCTGTGGCTCACTCCAGGGTTCCAGGCAAGATTCTTTGCCCTCCCTTGAGACTGCTGGCCTTCCTTCCTGGTGGTCCCCCACCTAAGTGCTAACAGGCCTGACCCTGCTTAGCTTGCAAAACTTACTCATTGATTAAAATATTTATATCCTGCCCTGTATCTGAAAATGTCAGGGTGGCTCACAATCAAATTGGCAGATGAGATTGGATGAGAGGGTGTGTGTGTGTGTGTGTGTGTTCAGGGTGGCATTCTTGGAGGATGGGGAACCTTTTTAATTTCTAAAATGGCCAAGAGGTATCTGGTTGTTTAAGCCCCCTCGAGCCCACCTGGGTCGATGGTTTAGGCCTGACATTCTCACCGACGTTTGCTTATGGATGAGATGGACCCAAAACTTCCACTCCATCCATTCTTGGGAGGACCCAGCCCTGTCTATGGGCAGGTGGCAGAGCAGCCTATGATTTGCTGGCCCCATCATTTCGTCTGACCACATACATCCTTGGTTTTTTAACTCGGGGTCCATGGAACCCTCACCGGGGTCTACAGAGCCCTGTTCCCAGACACCAGCAGCAGCAACGGGGACACGGCAGGAGGAGGGCGGGCGCCAAGATTGCCCTCTTGTTTGCAATAATAAATAAATAAATAAATAAATAACTTTATAAATAAATAATTGAAAATTTAAATAGATATTTGAATATTTAAATCTAAATTTGAATATTTAAATCCTGAGTTAATTCTTGGGGGACCCTGGCAACAAATTATATTTGCGGGGGGTCCACAATAAAGAACCACTGGTTTGCATACTTGTGAGACTTTATCCTGTTCTGAGAGCACAAGAAGCCAACGTGGCCGTCCCGGGAGTGGAGCATCCCTTGGTGGGGACCTGAGTTCGACTGCTGCCCTCTCCTCCAGTGAAAGAGAAAAGCAAGCTCCGGTGACCAAACCTCGGAAAGGCCTTTTCGCAGCCTGAAGGGGAAGGAGAGTTTGGAAAAAGTTCCTTTTGGGGGAATCGTAACACCCCCACCCCCACCCGCACCCCCAACCAGCAGGGAAAGGTTCCTTTGGGGAAACTGGCCGGCTGGGCGCTTCCTGGATGTCGTGAGGTCCCCGAAAGGAAGGTTTCCAAGCGCTCGCCTGGCGGTAGCTGCAAACGTTTTAGACTCTCACGCCCGAAACGCCCTTCGCAGCCTCGACCTGGGCCATTTCCGCACTAGCCTGTTGTAGCGCGATGATTCCACTTTCAACATCCTCTGGAATCCTGGGGTTTGCAGTTTCGGGAGGGGCCGGCCGGCCAGGATTCCAGAGGATGCAGAAAGTGGAATCATCGCGCTACAACAGGCTAGTGCGGAAATGGCCCAGGTTGCCTCTGAGTAAGAGGACGTCACTCTGCCCATGCTCAGAGGCACCCGCGGTTTGAGCGGGATCCCACCACCTCTGGAAGCCAGGCCCCAGCCGCTCAGCCGGGGGACCCCGCCCGGGGTCTTTCCAGCGTCCTCCGAACCCTTGCCTCGGCTTTTAATTCAGCGCCCCTCCCCTCTTGCGCGGTCTCGTCTTCCCTCCCGGAATCCCGCCCGAGAGCCCCTCCCGCTCCCCCGGCCCTGGCGCGGCCCCCGCGCGTCGCGTCCACACCACGCGCAACCGTCGCGGGCCAGGCGGCCGGCTCACGTGCGGCCCAGCGGAGGGGGCGGGGCCCCGCGCGCGCCTCGGCCAATGGGCTGAGCCCGCAGCGCCCCCTCGGCCAATCGCGAGAAGGGGCGGGGCGAGTAAGCATCCCGGGCCGCCGCCTCCTCCTGCCAGCCCGCGGCCGAGGCGGCGGCGCGGAGACGGAGCTCGGCCGGCGGTGGCTCCGCGGAGGCTCCGTCCCACCCCGCAGGCGGCCAGGAGGGCCGGGGAGGCGCCCCGCCGCCGCCCCGCCGCCTTCTGGGCTCCGGGCTGGCCCCGATCCGGTCGCCTCGGGCCACCGCTAGTGGTTCCCGGAGGAGGAGGAGGAGTTTCGGCCGCGCGGAGCCCTGCTTCCGAGTAAGTACCCGGAGCGGGCGGTGTTGCGCGGCTGGCGAGGGTGCCTCTGAGCGCGTGCAGAGTGCCCCTCCTGGTTCCAGGGCGGGAGGCGGCTGTCGAACCGGAGGCGTTTGGGGGGCAGAGGAAGAGAGGCGCCTGTGTGCGGGGAGGGGCGCCCCGAGGTTGGAGCTTGTTTGACCCAGCCGGGGGGGATTCTGCAGGCGGGGGAGCTGGAGGGATGGAGGGATGGGCAAGAAAGAGGGGCAGCCGCAGCAGGGGGCAGAGAGGAGTGGGTCTGGATCGGCGGATAGGGAGGATTGAGAAGAGAATGCTAGACTTGGGAGGGACTCCAAGGGACATCTAGTCCGACCCCCTTAGCCACGCAGGACCACACCACTCAGGCTCTCTTGAGAGATGCGCGCCCAGTCTCTGCTTGGAGAACCCCAAAGAGGGGAGTCCATCCCACTGTCGATCAGCCCTCCCAGAAAAAATAATCCTCTCTGATGTTTAGCTGGAATCTCTCTTCTTGCAGTCTAAATGCATGCACTTCCTCTTACTTCCCATTCCCACTTTGGGCCAACATGGTTGGTTGCCAGCAACAAAATGCCACTAGGGTGCCTGGCCCACTAGTCCAACCTCCCCATGGTGCACCTCTGGATGGCATGGGACTACCAGTCTCATCATTTGAACCAGTGGATGAGTGGAGGTGTAGTCCAGCCCCATCTAAAGGTGTTCCCACCCAGCTCCCAAAACACCCAATTAAAATGATCCTGGCTACCCCATAAGCCAGGGTTGAGGGAGAAGGAGTTCTCTCCTCCCCTAATTTTGCCCTGGTGTTCAGAGATAGACCGCATCTGCACCTGTAAGTTCTACAGAATCCCATCCTTTAATAGAAAGCCAGGTGGGCTGGGAACTGGGCCAGTTTTTATACCCCAGGACCCTTTGGAGGGGAAGCCGCATGACATATAAAAGTGCCTCTTAAAATTAAAAATGAGAAGAGAGACAGAAATCAACTTCTGTCTCCTGATGTCACAGGTACAGCCCCTCACCACAGCTATTTGCGCGCTGACCTAAAGCACCCGGAGGCTTCCAGATGAGGGAGTCACCCTGGTTTTATTTTGCCCAGAAAAAAATGGCAGCCCAGGGAAGCTGAAGAGTCAAGGGCCACAGAAACTGCCTGGTGGGGGTCTTGCCCTGTGCTTTGCCCACCCCTGCTTTACTAGCCAAGTAGCTTTCTGTGAATTCCCAGCTTTGCTGCTGCCTTTGCTGGGGAGGGAGTTGGATCTGCATTGGCAGTGGGTGGGGAGGGAGAGAATTAAGTACCCTGCGACTTGAAAGGCCCTCCTGCCTCAGGGGAGCGGCAGCATTTTCTGAGCAGAGGAGAGGCCTGTTGGAGAGGAGATGCTCTCCATTAAGGCCCGAAGCCTTGAATCATAGGGTTGGAAGAGACCCCCGAGGGCCATTGAGTCCAACTTCCTTCTGCCATGCAGGAAGACACAAGCCATTTCCGCACTAGACTGTTATAGCGCTATGATTCCACTTTCAACATCGTATGGAATCCTGGGGTTTGCAGTTTCTGGCCCCTCCTGAAACTGCAAACCCCAGGATTCCATACGATGTTGAAAGTGGAATCATAGCGCTATAAAGTCTAGTGCGGAAATGACTCCAATCGAAGCACTCCCTTCAACAGATGGCCATCCACCAAACTTCCAGGCAGCAGTGTAGTCCAAATTGCTCTTACCCTCAGGAAGTTCTTCCTCATGTTTAGGTGAAATCTCTTTTCCTGAAGTTTGAAGCCATTGCTCCATCTCCTAGTCTCTGGAGCAGCAGGAAACAGGCTTGCTCCATCCTCCCTTTGACATCCCTTCAGATATTTAAACATAGTTATCATGTCCCCTCTTTGCCTTTTCTCCTCTATGTTAAACATCCCCAGCTCCCTAAGCCACTCCTTAGAGGGCTTCATGGTTCCCAAGTCTGCTGTCATTTTGGTTGCCCTCCACTAGATGTGTTCCAGTGTGTCAATTTCCTCCTTGAATTGTAGGGCCCAAAACTGGACACAGTATTCCAGGTGAGGTCTGACCAAAGCAGAAGAGACTGGTCCTGTTACTTCCTTTTATCCAGACGCTATCCTTCTGTTGAGACAGCCTGGAATGACATTGGCTTTTTTAGCTTCCACATCACACTGTTGACTGTTTGAACCTGCAAGCTCTCCATGCTTTTGGAATTTGTATCCCAAAGGAGCTTGACCTGTGGCCTTCTTGGTTGCTGGATGAAAGCAGTCCTGGCTTCTGGGGCTTGAGTGTTGTGCACCTGAGGAAGATTTGAATTGTGTGAAGGAAGGGGGCAGCCTTTGCCCTCCCCCATGGAGGCCTTCACGCTCATACCCCTCGTATAAGTGGGTGATCGCAAAGACACTTCTCACTGGGAAAGGTGATCATGCTGAGTAAAGCTGAGGGCAGTAGGAAAAGAAGAAGCCCACGCTACAGGTGGAGTGAGTCAATTAGGGAAGCAAAGGTTGGCCTGACCTTGCAAGACCTGAGCAGGGCTTTTAACAACAGGGTGTCCTGAAGGTTTCTCTTTTCCTAACAAGGTGTCCTGAAGGTCTCTCTTTTCTTGTTTTGCTTTCATCCCCCCTGCACACACACATGCACCCACTTTCCTGGGTTGGGTGCCCATGCCATGTTCACACCGGGTGACGCTTCTCTTGGTGAACTCCGCAGCCAATCTTTTGCAGGGGTGGCCTGTAGAGACTTAGGCCATTTCCATACTAGACTGTTATAGTGCTATTATTCCACTTTCAACATCCTATGGAATCCTGGGGTTTGCAGTTTCGGGAGGGGCCCTCTCGCCCCTCCCGAAACTGCAAACCCCAGGATTCCATGGGATGTTGAAAGTGGAATAATAGCACTATAACAGTCTAAATGTGGAAATTCCCTTAGAAGGAACTGCCTGCTCCCAGGGACAGCAACAGCGACGTGCAAGCTTGAAAAAAACGATGAGCTTTCCTTGATGAGCTCATGTCCTCTTAATAAGGTGCTTTAAAGTTAATTATCCAGGGCTGTCAAATATAGGCAGGTCAGGTGCAGCACCAGCATACGTACTGGTAAAGATGCAGTAGAATCAGTAGCACAGGGTCTGCTAAGTTCTAATTTGTACTCCTTGCTAATTGCTACTTGCAACAATGTATCTGGTTGTAACATTTAAAGCATTTCTAGGCTTCAAGTGGGCAATTGCTGTGTGTTCAGTGCCGTCTTTCAGAGAGCATAAGTGATGGGAGACCAAAGTGAGGAAAACAATGGAATAATAAGGTGTTATGAAAATGCTCAGATCGGAGACAGAAATTTGTACTGTCTCCCATGATAAAAGGTATGTAAATATTGAGAGCCTGGGAAAATGCCAGCAATAGTGGGGTGATTTGATAGCTAAGCCTTTTGACCAATCTTTGATATGTGTGCCAAAATTTGCATGCAAGGTATAAAACTTGTACACTTGGCCCTCCACATTGGCTAGGGTTAGGGACACAGGACCCTCGCAAAATGAAAAATCCGCAAGTAACAAAATTTGTACGCCTGTGGGAAGGGGGCTGAGGCACGAGTGGGGAAAGTAGGCATCCAGGGTCTAAACCAGATCAGGGAAAGGAGATGGTTGGCATGGTTGTCCTGGACTTCCTCTCTCTTGCCCATCTTCTTCCTTGGGTATGTGTGGGGCATGGGTACAGGGTTTGTGGTGCTGAGAATCTGGGCAGAGAGCCATCCTTAGTTGGCCAGGCAGAGGCTAGTAAAGGAAGAGGAGCACCAGAGGTGGGTTTTTAAAGGGCTATGCAGCCTGATTGGAGCCACCAAGAGGGAAGGTTCCCCCTGAAAAGAAGCACCCAAGGTGGGAGGGCAGAGGCTGGAGAAACTTGCAAATAATCCGTGAATGTCAAACCCACAATGTGGAGGGCTGACTGTAATTAACTCTGGTGCTGTAGTTTCAGCAACATTTTGGTAATGTTGCTGTGTTGCTTGCTTTGCTGAATGAATACTTCTAATTTCAAACTCTGGGCGAAGTTCTTAAGAATGAGTAAGCCAGGACATGACAGCTGCCAGAGATCCTTGAGTGGCACTGTTCAACCAGAGTATTAACCCACCGATGTGCGCAGAGTGGATGAATAGGCTAGCTTAATAGAAGGCAGCACTAGAACAGAAGTGGTCTACTTTGTAAGACCATGGTGCAGGGAAAATACTGTAAATGCGTTTTAGTTGCCCTTTGCAACAAAAAATATTTTCGGAGTTGTGAACAGAAGGCATAAGGTGCTCAATTAGGAATGAGTCTTGGGAGTGGGTAATGTAAATACTGCTATCCATCCTGGACCTGCTTTGAATAATTTCCCACCCCATATTCTCCAGGTGTTGGAAACCAACCAGGTTGCTGCTAGACCAAGGGTGGAGAGGTTTGGCATTCCAGGTGATGCTCACCACTGTCTTTTCTGGCTGGGGATCATGGAGGTTGGAGCTTTGTTTTAGCCATCTTCAAGAGAAGGAAGTCCCCTCTGACATGCGCTCACTCCATAGCATTTAAACGGACAATCTGGCCCCGAGGATATTTCTGGCCTTTGGTTGTTCTAGAGCAAGGGTTGGTTGACTCCGGCCACTGGGCTGCATCAGGCCCCTGGCGCCCATTTTTTAAGTCCTCAAGCCCATTTTGAAAAAGCAAACATTTGTGATGCAATTTTGGGGTTTGCCCCAAACCATGTAGAAAACTCCCAAATACATGACCACATTCAAAAATCCCCATCTCCAGAAGCACCCTTGAACCCTGGATTAATTCCAATGTTATGCTTTGTGGTCCCTCTCAAAACGGATAGAGGAAGTATGATGACATTTTGGGAGGGACTGCAGAGAGAATTGGAGGTATTGGTCTCGCTGCGTGTGAGGGTGCAGCTTCCTGGGTAGGGCTTCTGTCTGTAAAATTGTCCTCTGTCCCCATTAAGTTGCTTAGCCCTCTTCAAGAGCAGGAGTGGGCAAGGTACAGCCCATAAGGATGCATAGGGCCCACAAGGCACTTTTTGTGACCCTTGGCCCCTCCAGATTGCCCTTTTCCTGCCTCCACATCCAAAAGAATCCTAGAGTTGGAGGAAACCCCAAGGGCAATCCAGTCCAATTCCATTCTGCCATGCAGGAAGACGCCACCAAAGCACTCCCTTTGACAGATGGCCATCCAGCCTCTCTTTAAAAAGCTCCAAAGAAGGAAGAGACTCCAGCACACTTCCTGGCAGCAGCGGATTCCACTGTTGAACTGCTCTTTCCTTCAAGAAGTTCTTCCTCATGTTTAGGTGGAATCTCTTTTCCTGCATAGGCTTCCCCCAGTTACCTACCAGCTTAGGGACCAGAACACTATCAGAAAGTGGAAATGGCTGAAAAGTGGAACCCATGTACTTTAGGGAGCATGAAAGACTTGCGGAGGCTTGCTTAGGACTGTCTGCGTGCACTGCTTGTAAAGTCTCTCACTGGCTTGGTGTCTTCCTCTCCCAATCTCTCTTTGCAACCAGCGCATGTGTGGTCCCAAAGTGAGCCTCTGTGGCCAAGAAGAACTGGCAGAAGTTGACGGTTTCAGTGCCTGCGATACAGACAAGTTCCATTCACTAAACCAGGGGATCCCCTCTTTCTGTAGGCAAGACTTGGAACCTGTGTGAGCAGTCCCAAGCAAGCCTCTGCAGGCAAGAAGAATTGCTGAAAGAGCAGGTCCTATATTGAATTAGTGGGAGTTGTCCTTAATTTGGAAGTGTTGAAAGAATGAGTCATCAGATAATGGGGTGTCGAAAGGCAGAGACTTCTTGTAGTTTGAAGCCATAGGTGCGGCAAAAAACAAGCTTCTCTCATCTTCCATAAGACACCCTTTCAGGTATTTAAACATGGCTGTCATGTCCCCTTCTCTTAACCTTCCCTTTGACAGGCTAAATATTCCCAGCTTCCTAAGCCACTGCTCACAGGGCTTCATTGTTTCCAGGCCTTCTACCGTTTTGCTTGCCCTTCTCTGGACGCCTTCCAGCTTGTCAATGTCCTTCCTGAACTGTGGTGCCCAGAACTGGACACAGGATTCCAGGTGGGGTCTGACCAAAGCAGGACAGAGTGGTACCATCACTTCTCTTGACCAAGGCGCTATACTCCTCTTGATGCAGCCCAAAATCCCGTTGGCTTTTTTAGCTTCCGTATCACCTTGCTGATTCGTGTTCGGCTTGTGGTCTACTAAGACTCCTAGATCCTTTTCACATGTGCTCTGGTCAGGCCAGGTGTCACCCATCTTGTGTCTGTGCACTTCATTTTTTCTGCCTAGGAAAAGAGCTGCAGTTCCCCTTTAAAAAGTTGCAAGTCTATCACCACCAGTGTTTAAGATTTTTTTAAAGCCTCATTTCCAAATCCAAAACAGGTTTCTAGCCACTTCTGAATTCTTTAATGTTAGTGTGTTGGTCTGTTCATCAACCCATGTGGCCTCCAGAAGGTCCCAGGGGCAGAAAAGTGGCCTAGTATTATATTATACTCTAGTTATCGTTCAACTTGTTAATGTTTTTCAATAATGTAACATTTTAATGTGTCTTCTGGGGCTTTTGCAAGCCCCCTTGAATCCTGGAGCTGGGGAAAATGTGGGATAAAATAAATGGAAGGATGGACAGACGGACGGACGGACAGACGGATGGACAAGCAGGCAGGCAGGCAAGCAGACAAACACACACTATTCTTCTCTGTTACACGGTCTATCAGGTGTTAGTGGACCACCTACATCTCGGAATCAGTGAGGTCTTGTCAAATAATGTGGCATGTTCCAAGTTGTGTCACTTTTTCTAATTGTGCTTTTGTGGTCCAGCCCGTGGCAATTTCTTTCAATTTTTTTCTCAATCTGTTTAGAATTGTTCCCAGAGGCACCTCTCTAGCAGCATCCCGGGAACTACCGTCATTTTCCCGGAGGCATCTCAATATGCTGCCTTTGATATTCCATAATCTTTCCCCTCTTGTCTGTCTTTGATTCTGCCGTCCCCCGGTGCAATACAACAGCAACAGTAGAGCCAGCTTGATGTAGTGGTTTGAGTGCAGAAATAATAAGAAACAAGACACAGTTCGAATCTGCACTCAATCATGGGAATCCTCTGGATGTCCTTGGGCAAGTCACATTCTCTCAGCCTGAAAGGAAGGCAAAGGTGGCAAGCTTCCTTTGAAGAAATATTGTCAAGAAAACCCTATAATAGGTTTGGCTGAGGGTCTCTGCAAGTGAGGAACAATCTGAAGGCACACAACAACAAAGCATAACAATATGTGCTACATTATTCATTATGGATTCTTTGATTCTTCCATAGAATCTGCACTGTTGGTGGTCCAAAACTTGCAAAAGTCCAGAACACCCAGTAGACGGTGCGACCAGTGATGGTGATGGAAATGATATAAAAGACAGCAGTCCATAAGCACTTCTATGCTTGCCTTCAGGAGAAGTAATTTTTTTTTTTTTTAGAAATAACCTGAACACCAGTACTGTGTAATTTCAAAACACAAGTGGAAAAACTTACCACTTTCTAAAGATTGCTTCTGTTGCATTTGACTGTTTAGGACAAGGAAGTTGTCCAGAGACCAGGACGAGGAGCAATGGATTCAAGCTGCAGGAAAGGAGATTCCACCAGAACCTCAGGAGCAACTTCCTGACGGTCAGGGCTGTCCGGCAATGGAATCTGCTGCCTCGGAGTGTGGTGGAGTCTTCTTCTTGGAGGGTTTTAAGCAGAGGCTGGATGCCCATCTGTCGGGAGTGCTTTGAGGGTGTTCCTGCATGGCAGAGGGTTGGACTGGATGGCCCGTGTGGTCTCTTCCAACTCTACATTTCTATGATTCTATGATTCTATGAAGTTGGGGCAGTTCATAGAATCCCAGAGTCAGAAAAGACCCCAGGGGCCATCCAGTCCAACCCCATTCTGCCAGGCAGGAAGACACAATCCAAGCATTCCCTTGGACAGATGCCACCCAGCCTCTGTTATTCTTTTCAGTTTTGGAGAGTGAGGTTGAGAGACACAGATGTCTGAGATGGCACATTGAGTTTGTTTCTGGAGGGGGAATTTGAAAAAGAGTAGATTTCCCTAGTCTGGTGGTCTCCCCACTTGCATCTCAGGGATTGTTGGAGCTTCTGTCCTGAATAACCTCTTGGTGAGAGAAATTATTTCTTGCAGTAAAGCAAGAAGCTGCTCTCCTAAGTTCCAGGAGTATTCAGGGATAGAGGCAAGAAGGATTGGAATCCTTTCAAGCCCTAATACCACCGGCTGAGTCTGCTCTGTCACAGACAGCATGCTGGGCTCAAAAAATGAAACCCAGACGCGATACAAAATTTTCCCATAAATGCATGCAGAGCCTCTGGGCTGGGTGAGCCAGGAGGGGAATGTTTTCCAGATTGATGGAGGAATTGCCACTGGCCCAGATTCCTCCATGCCGTTTTGCAAATCTGAACCGAATGCTCTCGGCATTTTCCAGCTTGAGAAAGCAAAAACTGCAGGGAGAATCCAGCAAAAAGTGTACGCTTCTTTGTACTACAGGAAAAGAAAAGTTCCATCCATTTTCAGAAAAATTTTACATTCAAAACAAGCAATATGCATAAGTGAAATGAAACAGCCAGGTCGGGGCATCTGTGCTAAGTAAAGGAAAACATTTGGAACCTGCTACAGAGACCAATTGAATGCTTCTCTCAAAACCCATCCAGGAATGATTTCTTTTCCTCCTTTCATCAGTCTCCACTTTTCTTGTGATTTCCATTCCGGTGGCCTCACTTACAGAGCTGTGCATTTTCAGCAGGCTGGGGACAGCCACTGAGGCAGGGCTACCAGCTCTGCCCCTTTCTCTGTGTTTTGTTCTCCATGGATGTTCGGGAAGGGAGCCTGGAGTTTGTTTACCTTGCCTGTTAGAAGCAGCACAGACAGCAACATGAACAGACTCGAGTTTTATCTACTGTATAAAAGTCACAGTTTGTAAGTTTGTCTGTTTGTCTGCGCTGGGCAGGCGAAGATCTCATACGACTGGCTGTGTGAGGCGAGAAGACCTCCTATGCTTGGTTGGCTGTCAAGATTCTATGGAATCCTGAGGTTGGCGGTTCAGGGAGGGGCCTTTAGAACTCTCATCCAGAGAGCTCTCGGGCCTCAGGCTGGTTGCTGTAGAGATGAGGCCCAGCAGCAAGAAGGAGGGCAGTGTATTCCCTTGGAAACCAAACCTCTCTTACATTAACAATTCTGAATACAGATTGGATTGGAGAATATGGGGACAAGTTACAGGTACTGGAATAGGCCGGTTGCTATGGAAACGAGGCCTAACAGCAAGGAGGAGGACAGTGTATTCCCTCAGGAGCCCAACCTCTGTATGTTAGCAACTCTGAATACAGACTAGATTGGGAAATATGGGGATAAGTTACAGGTACTGAACAAGGCAGTTTGGGGAATTAGAGATACAGGCTCTCAAATCTGTATTTCAACCGCATCTAACTCCTAAGGTAAGGTAATTCCTAAGGTATTTCTAACAAGTGTTACCATTGAGAAAATAAAATCCTGGGCAACACTGAGTAAATATGCTAGTTTATTCTATTGTTTGCCACAGACACACTGCTGTAACCAGTACAAGAGTCTGTTTCTCCAGCCATCATTACTACTCTCCTGGTGCCAAGGCTGCTAAAAAGGCTTCCAGCTGGACAGAGAAGAATGAGGAAATGAGGGGCTGGATGGGCATAGAAGGAGTTTATAACAAAGGGCTTCTTCATCAGCAGTGTTGTTAACTAAGGAATGCCTGTATTATATAATAGATGGAATAAGATAAGGATCTGTTAGAGAGTGGATATGGCATTATGGTTTAAATGCTGGGCTGCGACTCGAGAGGCAGAGGTTCAAATCCCCTCTTCTCAGGATCTATTGGGAGGGAGGGGAGGAGAATATGAAATGTTGGGTGTGACTGAAAGTTGGCTGATTGCCTGAATGGCATTTTGAAAAGCCCGGTTTGCGTGACAGTCAGTTGGAGTGGGCGATATCAGTCCGTTGGGTTTAGGAGTTTGAGATGTCGGGAGCCTTGGGCCATTTCCGTACTGGACTGTTATAGCGCTCTTGTTCCACTTGCAACATCCTATGGAATCCTGGGGTTTGCAGTTTTGGGAGGGGCCAGTCGGCCCCTCCCGAAACTGCAAACCCCAGGATCCATAGGATGTTGAAAGTGGAATAATCGCGCTATAAGAGTGTAGTGCGGAAATGGCCTTAGTCAGGGTCAGAGAGAGGAAGGTTAATGTGAGTCAGGATTTCGGAATATTGAATATTCACTGTAATGTTACATTCAATTTCTGATCAATAAATCATTATTTTTCTATTATACACTTGTCCCTTTGAGAACACTACAAAAGGAATATTTGGGAAACGAGATAGGAAGCATGGTATTTATGGTGGCAGCTGTTCTTCAAGTGTCCAGTAGGAAGATCATCATCATCATCATCATCATCATCTTTATTTATATGCCACTTTTTTCCTGGTTGGGACTCAATGTGGCTTGTAGTAATTAAAAATATTGGAAATCATGGACTACAACAATTAAAACACAAGTTGAATGCACAAATAATAATTAAAAGAGAATTAAAATACATGATTAATCGGTTATACATTTGGCACAGTTAACAATATCCTGCACAAATAAATTCTTGCAAAGGTACCTAGAGGGCATCTAGACGGTCCTCACATTTGATGCCATAGCGGTGTGGCAGAAGAGGGGATAAGCAGGAGAAGAGCTGTGCGCCCACTCTGGAAGAAAAGGGTATTTTAAAAAAATGCCCCCAAATGGTTCCACTGCCCCCCTACAGGGCATGTGGTTAGAGGTTTCACCACACACACACCCCCGCTTTGTGTCCAGGAGAGGCCTTGTTTTGGAACAGTAAGACAATTGGAAACGTTTTCCAAAAAAAGCTTCTCTTTGACCTAAAATGGATGGGGAGGGGCCAAGAACGTGATGGGGTGTTTTGGGGGCAATAAATAAAGGAGGGGGGCAAAGAAACCACGATGAAATTGCCCCACCCCCTGGTGTGTTCCAGAAATGGTCTTTGGAGGGGGGCCATGTGTAGATTAAGCTGCTATCTTTTTTCTCTGTGGCCTGAGAAGCTACTTTGTCAAGTTTGTTCTTACTCAACATTATAGTAGTTTAAAAGAATTGCTTGCCATTATTCATTGTAATCCTTGGACAATAACTTGTTGTGTTGCTAATGTTGTTTGTTGCTTTCTGTTTGCCTTTCACAACTTAAAACTGCAGCAGTGGGTCAGGGAGGGGGCTGGAGCCCTTCTGCAAGGATTTTTTTTAATTTTTTTGCTGTCCTTGAGAACTCCAGTACCCCCCAGAATGACCTATTCCTGCCTTTTTAAAAGAAGGGAGTGAATTGCTCTTCTTCCCCAAGCAATGATTTACTTTTTAAATAGGGTTCAAGGCCCCCCTGTATGGTTAACATTGGGGGGGCATTTTTGAGAAGGAGAAGTGGACTTCCAGCCAGATTGGCTTTCTGTTTTATTTTTTTCAGTAGCCCATGCTGCTCCCAGAAGGTCCTGGGGCATAAAAGGGACCCATGGACATTGCCGCAGTTGCCTGCATAAGAGCTGTGTATTTGAAGGGATGTTGGATGGGAAATGGAGCAAGTTTGTTTTCTGCTGCTCCGGAGGTGAGGACATGGTGCAATGGATTCAAACTACAGAGAGAGACTCTGCCTAAACGTTAAGAACTTCCTGATGGAAGGTAGGAGCAGTTCAGCAGTGGAATCTGCTGCCTCAAAGGAGTGTGGTGGAGTTTCTTTCTTTGGAGGTTTTTAAGCAGAGGCTGGATGGCCATCCGTCAGGAATGCTTTGATTGGGTCTTCGGCACGGCAAAATGGGACAGGACTGGATGGCCCTTGGCGTTTCTTCCAGTTCTATCATTCTATGATTTTATGACCCTGGATTTAAAAGAATAACACCTTAGGATGGATGACAGCATAGCTTAATACTTTAAAAAATTCCTGCCTAGATGCCCTTCAGTTAATTACTAGCAAGTGTTAAGCGTTATGCCAGTAAAGTGGGTTCCTTCTTACTCACTGTATTACTTCTGAAATTTAATTTTGTCATGCTTGAGCTAGCTTGTTGCTTGTAACTGTATCATCAGAAATGTGTTATTTCTGAAGTTATGCTTTTCTTTTCTTTTCTTTTCTTTTCTTTTCTTTTCTTTTCTTTTCTTTTCTTTTCTTTTCTTTTCTTTTCTTTTCTTTTTGCTTGGGCCTGCCATAACTCTCTTGGAGGAGGAGGCGTGGAAAGGCAAACCTTGGAACCTTGTTTATTTTATATTCCCTGAAACCCATCGAAGGAGCGACTGACCTTAAAATTTTTTTAGAAATGAGCAGATTTCTCAAGGAATGCAGGGGAAAAACCACTCACTTCACTTAAAACGCTGTCTCTCGTGAGAAGGAAACCAGCAGTTTCCGATGCGAGGGCGAGAAAGGGAGATGGGCCGGCCCAAAGGCAAACACAAACAAGGGGCTGTGAGGCCGGAAATCCATAAGTGCCAACCGAGGGAGGGTGCAGAGGGGTACATTTTTAGGGGGGCAACCAAAGATGCATTTGTGGCCAGCAGTGTGATAGTCTCCTGTTTCCAGTGACAGCATACGAATTCATTTCTGCTCATGTATTTAGATTTGTTGTGTGGTTACCTGGTGGCTGGGAGATTTTAGGAGTTCATAGAGTTGGAAGAGACTCCAAGAGCCAAATCCAGTCCAACCCCATTCTGCCATTCAGGAAAATGCACAATCAAAACCATTCCTTGGACAGATGGGCATCCAGCCTCTGCTAAAAGCCTCCAAAGAAGGAAACTCCACCATACTCCATTGATGCAGCAGCACATTCCACTTTTGAACCGATCTTATTGTCAGGAAGTTCTTCCTAATGTTTAGGTAGAATCTCTTTCCCTGTAGTTTGAAACCATTGCTCCATATCCTAGTCTCTGGAGCAGCACAAAACAAGCTTCTCCCACCTTCCATATGACAGCCTTCCAGATATTTAAACAGGACTGATTTAGCAAAGCAGGATGCAAGGGATGCAAACCAATTGGGGGAAGGAGTATACATCACAATTTTTTAAAATTGAGTTTTTAATTTGAAAGGCCCCTGTGAGCCAGGAGCTATTTTGCCATGTTTTTAAACCTTTTCTGGGGCGTTTCAAACCCAGAAGAGGCCTTTTATCAAACCAGAAGTAAACCAGAAGTTCTAATTTGCTTCTGGATTATTTTCTGTTTGGGGGAAAGGCTTTTTGGGGCATAAACCAGCCTGCTCCCCTCTCAGATGGTAAAATTGCTCCCCAGGAGGTATAGGGGGCATTTTTTTCTTTAATTTTTTTTTTCTTAAATGATGTTGGTTCCTCGGGGGCAACACTTTCCCCATCTGTTTTAGAAAGATTAGGGATGCATTCAGTGTTGAGGGTCCACCTTTGGTTTTAATGTATTTTGAAGGCATCAGTCCATTGTCAGCTCTGTGCAGAGCAGGATAACTAGTCCTTCAAAGCTGAAGCCTTTACAGTTGTCCCTCCGCATTTGTGGGTTTGATATCCACTGATTTCTTTATTTTTGAGTTTCTCCTACCCCTGTCCCCCACCACAGGTTCTTCTTTTCCAGGGGAACTTTCCCTCCTGGCAGCTTCGATCAGGCTATGCAGCCCTTTAAAAACCCATTCTTGAAAAAAAAAGACCATATGGTGGCTCAATTATACAAAATATTATTAAACAGAGAATTAGAGACAGAAATAATTAAAGATTCAATGATACAATGGGCAAGAAATATAGGACATGAAATTAGCTTGGAACATTGGGAGAAAAGCTGGAAGAACACACAAACATTTACAAAAGCTGAAAGAAAATTACTTTAAGATGCTCTATAGATTGTACTTAGACCCAGCAAAATTAAGAGAAATGTACAAGATTTCCAGTAAATGTTGGAAATGTAAGACAGAAGAAGGAACATTTTTTCATATGTGGTGGTCATGCCCTAAAGCTAAAAGATATTGGGAAAGCATTCAAAAGAAAATATTGGAAATATTTCAAATTAATATTCCTTTGCACCCTGAAATATTTCTTTTAAATATGTTACATCAAATAGAAAAACAGCATATTAGATATTGGAGAATAATCCTGTATATGGTATCAAATACAAGGATTACTTATGCAAAGTACTGGAAGTGTGAACATATACCTGCTGTCGAGGAATGGGATGTTGAAGTATCAGAAATGATAATGATGGATGATTTGACAATGGCACTTAAGGGTGAAACAAGAGGGGAAAATAGGGAAGAATTGAAACCAATTAAAGAATACATACAAAGAAAATGGGCGATTCAGAAAGAAATATGAAAAGAATGATAACAAGCAAAGATATGGAAAAAGGGAATTGAAAAATATATTTTCAAAATTGTATGGCAAGTCACATAAAAAGGGAAATGATCTATTTATCTATTTATGTAGATTAAGATAGAAGATCAATAGAAGAAGAAATAGAAGTAGAAATAGAATTAGATGTTGGATAGGTATATAAATTTATAAGTAAATAGGTATATAAATTTGATTGTATATATTTCTTTGCTTTCTGTTTCTTATATATTTATAAAAAGAAAGAATGATTATTTGTAAATATTGTTTGTTATAACTTTAATAAAAATAATTTTTTTAAAAAAAACCCACCTCTGAAAGTTCAAAGTTCTGGACAGATTTATTCTTCAAAGAAAATGCTAATTTTTCCATCTCTATCATATCTAGGACTTTTAACTTCCATTCTTCTATATCAGTATGTTTCTTTTGTTTCTAGTGCTGCACATATATCAGCCTTGTTGCAGCTATTAGATATAATGATATCTTCGGATGACTTCTTATTTCCCTTTGTTGCCCTAGCATATTTAACAAATAAAGCTCCGGTTTCATTTCAAAATCTAGCTTACAAATTCTTTGGATTTCATCATTTCCCCCCTTCCAAATTTTTTTTGCTATCTTACATGTCCACCACATATGGAAAAAAGACCCCGTCTTTTCATCACACTTCCAACAATTTGAATTCCTTTGAGAAAGAACGGAAAAGAGTATTGGATTGGGTAAGGATATAAATGTATAGGAAATCAAAGAAGAAATAGTGTAGTTGTTCTCTCTGTAAGATGGAAATTATGTTTGGAATGGAATGGAAATAAGCAATTTCAACTGGAAGATTTAAGCATGGAAGTGTGTGTAGGGGGGTTGTTTTCGAGATAAACTTTTAATAAAAATTATAATAAAAAAAACCCACCTCTGGTCCTCCTCCTCCTCCTCCACGAGTTGCTGGCTGACCAGCTAAGGATGGATCACAGCTTGATTTCTCAGCACTGCAAACCCTCTCCCAGTGCCCCCCACACCCAAGGAAGGGGATGGGTGGGAGAGAGGAGGTCTATGCTGACCCACCCCTTTTCGCTCTCCTCGACCTTGTTTAGATTCTGGGTGGCCATTCCCTGGTGCCACAGACGCACGTATTTTTGATATTTGCAATTTCCCCACATTTGCGGTGGTGCTTCACCCCTAACCCAAGTGAATGTGGAGGGTTGACTGTGGTTGTTTCTGAATTCTTATAAAGTGGAGGCATTCCAATCTGATGCCCGAAGATAAGCTAACCGAGCCAAGACTTGACTTCCCCAAAACAATTCAAAGACATTGCCGTGTTAGTCTACATCCGTATACAAAGTGGTCTTGTAGCATCGTTAAGACTAACTGAGAGAAAGAAGTTTGTAATATATTTTGTGGTTGGAGTAAGACTGAATCTACAAAAGCTAATGCTGCAGACTACTTTCTCTCCGTTAATCTTAAAGGTGCTGCAAGATCCCTTTCCGAAAAATGTTTGCTGGGTGGCCTAGAGCTGTTTTAAGTTTAGATTTTGGCTTCTCTTAGTTGGTCTGGATGATTGATCTTTCCAGGCTGGGGCTGCTGTGGAATCTTAGAAATACTTGGGAGTTTCCATGGCTAAGTTTCTTCAAGGGCATGAGTTGTCCATTCAGTGGGAGAAAGGGACGGAGGTGGTGCACCTTGCAGAATTTGATTCCTGCTGACAGGAGAAGAACAAAGACCGTGTTGCGGAGCACTGTCTCTCTCACAAATAACCTCCTTGGAGGAGCTGAGGTGAAGTTTCCTGGGAGATGGCTGTGCACTCTTTGCTATTCTGCTGTACCCGGCATGTCAGCTGAGGCCGCCTGGCAGGGCAGAGCAGAGTTCCTTTCCACCAAGAATCCTTTGCCATCGAAAAAGGCCTTGATGCCCGTGCCCTGGAGATGAAAGTCGCCAAGTCAGGATGAAGGAGGCCACTGTTGCAGAATTCACACTTCTCATGTTTTAGAGAACTTTGTATTCTAGAAAGGGTTCTGTTTTCAGGATTCTGTATTTGAGGATGCGGAGAAGATGTCCTGGGTGTGGGGTTGCATTACTCCTGAGGGAGCAGTCACATAGCTTGGGGGGTATTTCTGGATGCATCGCTGTGAGCAGAGACCCAAGTGGACACTGTGGCTCAGAGTGCTTGGTGTCAGCCTTGACTGGTGCCCCAGCTATGGCATTTCCTGGACAGAGATAATCGAGCTGCTATAGTTTATGCACTGGTGACCTTGTGATTAGACTGCGGTAATGAACTCTGTGTGGGGCTACCCTTGAAGAAGACTTGGAAGTTGCAGGTAGTGCAAAATCCCATAAAGGCAGCCTGTAATACTGGAATACTGTATAGTCAGTCCTCCACATCTGTGGGTTTAACATTCACCAATTTGATATTTGCAGATTATTTGCTGCTGCTTCTGCTGCTGCCCCAAGCCATTTTTAACAGGGACCTGCCTTGCATTCACAGTCTCTCTGCAAGCCTTGAGAGACTATGAAAGACTGCTAGCACGAGGTGAGGCTTCTAAGTCCCTATTATAAATGGTATAGGGTAGCAGGAAACCCCACCAGCCACCTGCTTCTACCTTGTAAGGGAATCCCACCACCTCAAAGGCAGAACTGGGCAGCTGGAGTGTGTTGTGTACTGTACATTTTAATCCATGGTGGGTTGAATCCACAAATTGTACTGTACTGTTGCATGTGTGGTAAAAATGGTTGGGGGGCGTACAGATATTTGTCATTGTTCTATTTTTGCAGGGGTCCTACACCCCTAACCCCTGCAAATGTGGAGGGATGATGGTAGAGACAACAGATGGCACCAATCTTTAAATAACTGCACTGGCTCTCAATGCATTTCTGCGCTGAGTTCAAGATGCTTGTGATGATATTGGGAGGCCTAAATGGCTTCAGAGCACATTGTTTGGGGGGGCGCCTCTCCCTCTTTGTGCCTGTGAGAGGATTGAGGTCTATGAGGTTCCCACCAGTGGGACGATGCATCACACAAGGGTGTGGGGCAGGGCCTTCTCAGCTGTGGCACCCCGGCTATGGGACATCCGCTCTGCGCAGGCCCAGTTGGCCCCAACGTGGTTTCATTTAATCACTGAGTGAAAACTTGGCTGTTCATTTAAGCCTTTGGACTTCACTGATTTATCTCCATCGCTAAAGGCAGATGGATTTAAACTGTTTTAACTTGTTAATTATGTTCAATATGTCTTTAGTTTATTTCAGCTGTGTTGTTTCAAACAGTTTTAACTTTCTTGTATTAACTTTACCTGTATAGCACCTTGAGAAATGTTTCAATAAATAAATAAAGGAGACTGCCACCTATCTGCCCGTGGGGGACAACCCCTGGGTACCACTGGCGGGTGAAGGAAAAGGCGTGAAAGTGCTGAACCAGGTGGAACTCCTCGGAGTCCATCCCAACTGCTGGCCCTACTCTCTTTGGGTTTTGAGCATTTGCCAAATGTGGCCCACAGCTACATGTTTTCTTTTTCACCGTGAGGTCTAGAAACTTGGACCAGAATTCAGTATGGGATTTGCATCTTTATAAAAGTGGATTTATGTGTATAAGAAATAGAAATGAAGACTTTTGTACTGTCCGTATTCACTTCAGGGCTGTGGCGCCATTACTAACTGTGGGCATCCCTGGCCCAATGGTGAAGGGACTTATGTGCCATGGCCCAAGGCACAGTGGGCACCAGTGGGCACCAGAATGCTCCCTAGTGTGCATCCAGGTACCAGCCAGGAAGTGCTGGAGCACATCAGGAGCACCCGGTGCACATTATGAGAGCTCAGTGCGCATTACTGTCTTAGGATGCGTAGCCCTTGCCTTGGGAAGTGAGCTAGGTCTGGTGGATGTGTATATTGAACCAATGTATTTAACCACTGTAGAAGTAGATGATACCTGTCTCTACTTAGCTTAGCCAGAATTGTTCAGAGTATCCAGTGTTAATTAATTGTTGCAACAATATATCTGTACTGGAGTTTGCTTAGATTTGTTACAAGCTGTCAGTTGCTAATTGCTTTATTGCTTATTGCTGAAATGTGTCTGGTAAAAGGAGGGAAGAATGAAAGTGTAGCCTGAAGAGGCTCTGTGTTTTGAGAACCTGGTCTCTGTGAGATAAGGAGCAGGAAATATGTGTCTGGGCCAGACTGGTGAAGGATAAAGAGAAGTGGGAAACAGAGACAGGTCTGGGAATTGTCTGAGCAGGGGTGTGATGCATGGATTTATGGCCCTCACCAATTGCAGCTTTGTACTCCCAAATTTTGGAATGGTGACATATGAAAAGCTGTACCATATTTTTCGGTGTATAAGATGCACTTTTTCCCCTGAAAAATAACATTTAAAAATAGGGTGCATCTTATAGTATAAGCTAGAGTGTCTTATACAGCGGCAAATACCCCTGCTCCTATGCATTTTCTCTCCATGCGAGTTCTCAGCACAGAGGCAAAATGCATAGGAAAGGGAGGGGGACTTCTAGGGGGCTAAAGGAGCACTTCTACGAGGCTTCGACCCACCCCTCCTTCCCTTCTGTTTTGCCTCTGTGTGAGTTCTCCACTGGGGCAAAATGCATTGGAAAGGGAGGGGAAGCTGGAGGGAAAGGCTGCGAAGGCTTCCCACCCCAGCTTCCCTTCCATTTGCATGGGAAGGGAAAGGAGGTAGCTCTGGAGGGGGAAAGAAATGTTCACGTAGCTTTCTCTTGCCCCTCTGGAGCTCTTCCTTTCTCTTCTCCTGCAAAAAGGAAGAGAAAGGGGAAGCGGGGGAAGCGTAATGTGGAACCTGTTTTCGCCCTTTAGAACTCTCCCTACCTTTCCTATGCATTTTCCCTGGAGTGGAGAACTCCCACAAGGCGAAATGGAAGAGAAGGGGGGTGGGTGGGAGAAACCATGCTATTTTTATTTCCCCCCCCAAAAAATAACATTTAAAAATGGGGTGCATCTTACACACGGGTGTGTCTTATACACTGGCAAATACGGTAAGCTACATGTAGTCTCAGCAACTTTGGTTGAAGTGTGCGGTGTTGCTCATACCTTTATAAATAAACTACTGACTACTTCAGAGTGAGTTTTGTGGAGTGTGGGTTATCCAGTACATGACATTACAATTGCAATGGCCCAGTGTGCATCAGAATTGCCAGGTGCACGTGGGAACACTCCCACCACTGCCCTGATATGTATCTTCACAATTACCTAACAGGGTTTCATTGTACCATCCCTGGGACCCCTGCATAAAAAAAGAAATGTGAATGCTCACGTCCCATAATACCTAACGGCGGCAAAGTGCACGTGTGCCCCTGCCGCTGCCATTTTACATATAAGGATGCTAAACGTCATGCAGAAAAAAAATTGTATGTGTGGAGGTCACATGTGAGGAGGGCCCACTGTATTTTCATCATGTGTATACCAATATTCCAGAAAATCTGGAGGGGAAAATCCAAAGTCCAAAACATTTTGGATAAGGGATGCTCCACTTGTATTACCATTTTTGGACCAGATGCCTATGTCTGTTTTTCCCAAGCACATGCTCCCCTATGGAAGTAACCAGATGTTTCTGTGTGTTGCCAAACGGTCTCATTAAGTTCAAGATTAGAGAAGTGTACCAGCAGATGTGGTGCTGTTGTGCGTGATGTTCTTATGTGTGGATGCACATTATGCACTGGTGTACACTACCTGGGCATGTGGAGTGTGCAGGGAAGCCCATTTTGTTGTGCCTTTGGTTGCACGTTTCATGTGTTGCCTCAGTTCTGCAGTGCTGCCATTCAACACAAGGGTCATGTAGCACAATTAATATGTGATCTTGCAAGTGGAGATTTAGGTTACACAACCACAGCCTTTTTGTTTTGATCTGTACCTTTTTGGTTACTCTTGGTCTGGAAACCATGAAGGCCTATGAAGAACTGGTTAGGAAGCTGGCGAAGTTTAGCCTGGAGAAGAGAAGGTGGTATGACAGAGCCATCTTTAAATTTCTAAAGGGATGTTATGTAGAAGATGGACAGAATTTGCTTTCTGCTGTTCCAGAAACCAGAATGAGAACCATTGGGTTCAAACTGCAAGAAAAGAGATCCAACCTAAACATCAGGAGGAGCTTCTTTACTGCCCGAACTCCCTGACCGTGGAATGGGCTGCCTCAAAGTGTGGTGATGTATCCACAGAGTTTGGACGGGCATCATTTGCAGAGTATTCCTGCATGGTAGGGGGTTAGACTAGATGGCCCTTAGGGTACCTTCTAACTCTAGAATTCTAGAAATCTAGAAATCAATCAATAAATAGAAGGGAAGAGTTGTGTAAGGGCAGAAAGGCTGCTGAAGGGAGCAGGAGGCACGGGCAGTTGCTTTTGTGAAACAAAAGTATGTGTCATTGTGTCATCTATAAATGGAAGCTGAGAATTCTTTTTTTAAAATAATTTTATTAATTTTCCAAAAAAAGAAATAATAAATAAAAACAAATATGTACATCTCTTAGTAATACAACATATAGTGGTAATATCTTCTTACAACAATTTCACATATTTACAATATTTCTTCCTAGCTTTTTTTTGTAAGAGCTAATAAATATTATTTGTTTTATAACATTAACCCTCGATTTGTCATCAATTACGTCTTATATATTGATCCAGCATTCCATTTATCTTGTCAATTAACTGTATTCTTACATCTTTTCATTATTCTCCTAAAATTAATCTAACTCTAGTTTTTAATTTACATTAGAAATATTTACTTTTATTATATTTATTTGTTTGTTTGATGTTTACTTTTCATCATTTTTTTTCTTTTCTTATTTTTTTCATGTAGATAAGATAGCTTATATTACTCTCTGGTTCAGAAAATAAAGAAGCTGAGAATTCTGGCAAATGCAGTTTCTTTGATCTGGTGCAAAAACCTTGCCTCTCCAGCAGTGTCTCCCACCAAGAGTGGAAGATGCACATTCATTTCCTGCTGACTGTGTGGCTGTTTTCCTTTTTCGCAGGTGTAAACTGAGAGATGAACAGCCTGAAAGTGGTCAAGAAGCTGCTGTGATTTCCTCTCTCTGTGCCCTGTTGCTCAAGCCGCTGGAGTCAACGTGCCACCTCAGACGCTCCGTTTCCTGATCTCTGTCTCAACCATTTCTACAGTGCGGACGCTCTTCTTGCTCAACTGTGGCTGTACCTCTTGTGCTTTTCTTAGCTGGGGGCGTGGAAGGCTAAATGAGGAACCTTGATGTGGGTGGGACGTGCCAGCGATTTCAATGATGGTTTCAACAGATTGGAAGATGGCCTTGCTGGAAGAGGCAGAGCAGCCGGCCCATGGCATTTGAACAGCGCAAGGGGACAACATTGGCCTTCAGTTTTTCAGGACGAGGTGAAAAAAAAAATTCTTCTTTGTTTTGGGACGCAGGCCTGGAACTTGTGGAAGGATTTAAGGATTTGAGAGAGAAGGAGACCGACCGACTGACCCCCACGGCTACCCAGCTTGTGAGGCTGAGCTGATTCTGGAGACCCCTTTTCAGAGACCCCTTGTTAGTCTGAACTGAGACACAGTCCCTGTTTGGTCCTCTCAGCCGTGTCCTGGCTGCCGATTCCCCCACCCGGGGACCCACCATGGGGTCAGGTCTCTCCACGGGGGCAGTCGTGGCAATTGTCTTCAACTGTGTCATTGCTGTTCTCCTCCTCCTCCTCTTCCTCATCCTGTGTAAGGCCTGCAGGACACCCTCCTCGTGTCCGGACAAGAGCCCTTCCTCTGAGACAGACGAACGAGGGAATGAAGAGAAGTACCTCCTCCAGCCTTGATCCTGCCAGTCTGTAGAGGAAGTGAATGAAGCTGGCTTCTGTCAAGGAGCTGCGGCAGTACAGCCAAGGTTCTAGAAGCTTCTGGGCCATTGCAGACCTTGCCAGCTGAGCAGCTGGCTGGGTTAATTAGCAGTCACAACATTCAGAGTGGAAGTGGCCCACCATCTTGTCTTAAGAGAGCGGGGATCCCCTTGAGCGATGGAGGAAGGAGGCCCTCATGGGACTCCAGAAGAGACTGGGTGGGATTTCCAGCTGAGCTTTTCCAGACTGAGGGAGGAGTTGGGTTTGATCTCCCAGCGTTCAGGATTGCCCATGTGTGGCCTTCACCACCTCAGCCGTGGCAAACGCAGAGGCTGGCCCTGTCAAGATGGCGGGTAGCACGGCAACGCAGAGGCAGCTTTATTTGGGCTCTTCTGGAACTTTCTCTTCTACCATCCAGGTTTCAGTAAAACCTGTCATTGAGAGACAGCCCTGCTCACCCCACAGCAGGCTCATTGTAGGGGGTTGGCGTTTGCCTCCGCTTCTTTGGGGGCCTTAACTCTGCCCGGTGGCAGAAGGGGAGTGGAGCCATGTTCAAGGATGGGGTCAAGTGCCTTCTTGGAGAACGTCCTCTGCAGACCCCTGAGCACAGATAAGCAGGAGGGGAGGCTGCGGGGGCAAAGGAAGAGCATCCCTTCTCCAGATGGATGAGTTGGGTGCCCTCTTTCCAGTAGATGATGTCGGGACCTGAGGGTGCACAACCTTCCCTGGCTCCTGGTGGATTTTGCCAGCTGGGGTGATGGTGGCATCTGTTGGGGACAACAGAGCTTTCTCCTGGGTCTGAAAGAGTTATTTCTACACCTCTCTATGGATGGACCCTTCTTTTCACCCCAGCAGTTGCACAGTCCCAAGGGATAGCCACCCCAAGGGGAAGCAGGTTGAGCCACGCAGGTGTGGTTAGCATGGCAGGGCAGCTCTGGCTCTCAGCTGGAAGCAGCTGTCCAAGGAGGAAGGCAAAATGGCAGGTGAGCAGGCAAGAAGTGGTGGGCGGAGTCTAGAAAGAGAGGAGCTTCAGAGTAAGATGGGGAATTATGGGAGAGCAACATCTTCCACCCATCTCTGTTGCCATAGTGGAAATCATGGTTGCATGAAAAGATGCCTTGCTGCAACATGGAGGAAATGAGAGGCTGGAACTTGGGGCCCCGTAATAAACCCATCTGTTGGAGGGGATTCTGGAAGGCTGACTTTATTGGTATTCCAGAAATTGGAAGTTGGGCTATTTTCCTCAGTCTGGATTTGGCAGCACCTTGGGCAGATAGCTCTGTGTTTAACCCCAACGCAGGCTAAAAGGCCTTTCCCTGAGTTGTCCGTCTGGCTGCTGTAGTAGAAGCCTAGGCAACCAGCGCAGAGAGGATCTGGATGGAGTGATGGTGGTAGGGAGCTGGAGGCTATCCTTTCCCACCAAGTGAGGAGGCCCACACTGGGAGTCCTTTATGAATGGTGAGGCAGGAGCAAGAAAGCCCTGAGTTCCATCCTCCCCGCCACCCACGTGGTTGAGCCTGCTCCCAGGGAGTGGATTACACCAGAGGAAGCTGTTGCAAAGACCAACCCAGCTAGATTTCTCTCTGCCAATATAGTAATACCCCCTTCTCTGTGGAGATACATTCCAAGACTACAGATACCTGAAGCCACATACAGTCTCAAACCTTCTAGCTTCCCAGGGAGCATAGAGGGACTTCATATTATCGGATAATATGAAGCCTCTCTGGTTCCTGCAAAGCTGGAAATGGCTCTGGCATCCCTGGACAGAGCCCTCAAGCTTTGCAGGGATGATAGAGAGGCGTCATACTATCTGAGTGACACCAGAGCTGTTCCCTGTAGATGGAGGGCAGGCAGGCCAGCAGATGGTTGGCAGCAGGACCCAGAGAAGGCCACATGGGTGCCATCGCCTGGACACTGGCATAAATTTTCCATCTAATATTTTTGGAAAGTGATGCCATGGATAAGGGGGGATTACTTCATGTTCTGGAAGCAGAAGCATCAGTGTCAGGTGGGGAGCTGCTTCTCTTGCACAGGGGGAGGGATTCTCGTAGCGCCTGCTGTCTTACAGCACAGTGCCACTGTGGGCATAGCCGTTGAGAAATCAATGACATTTCTCAAGGGTGATTTGCATCAGTCTTCCTTCCTTCTTTGCTTCTCCTCCCACCCCCAGCGTGGCGTCCCAGACCAGCAGCATCCCTGAGTTCCCCAGCAGCATTGTCACCAAGTCAGCTATGGGTGGGGATTTCTGCAGACGAGATGTGAAGGGAGGGCTGCCCCGTGCAGCTGGAGGAGACAGGGAGAGACAGATCCAAGGGAAGCGGAGGATGGACTCTTCACCGCCACTGTTTTTCTGGAGGTGCGCACAGATTTCTGAGCTCTCGTGCTGAAGCAGTTGAGATCCAAGGCTGGTCAGCAGCCATCAAAGGCAGCATCCATTTAACAAGCAGGGAGATGTGGAGGTGGCCAGTGTCTGGGGTGGGAGGGGGAATGTCTGTTAGCCAGAGCCATTGCAGGAAGAAAGGCAGAGGGTTGCCCCTGTGTGGGGTGTGGGTGTGTGGCAGGAGGGGGCATCCCTGGGGGATTGGGTCTCTGTGGCTTCTTTGTGTTGCTAAGAGGCAGGGCTGCTTGTTCTGTGCTCATGCTAATCACTCCCCACTGGGTGTGACAAGTCCTTTCCTGATTGAGATTTTACTGGAAAAATAATTATTATTTTAAATAAAATGTGCATAGTTTGTAGCAAAAGTATTTCGACTCTAGTCTGGATTTTTGGCTTTCAGAGAAGGTGCTGGATTTCTGAAAAGTGGGATGGTGGAAGGAAGGGGGGAATGTGTGTGTGCTCACATGTGCCTTCAAGTCACCCATCAAGTTATGGCAACCCCATGAATTTCACAGGGTTTTCTTACCAAGGAAGACTCAGAGGTGGTTTTGCCAATTCCTTCCTCTGAAATATGAAGTATAGCACCTGGTGTTCATTGGTGGTCTCCCATGATCTTAGCTTCCAAGATCAGATGGTGCCTGGTGCCTTTACAGCATTTAGGTTTTTGTATGTGTGTATGTGTGTGTACATGCGTGCATATGCCTTCAGTTTACCTGTTGACTTATGGTGATCCTATGGATTTTACGGGGGGGGGGGTAGGCAAGGAAGACTCGGGGGTTTTGTCTCTTCCTTCCTCTGGAATATGGATGACAGCAGCTGGCATTTGTTAGTGGTCTCTTATCCAAGCCCTAGCACCAGGCTGATCCTGCTTAGCTTCCAAAATCAGACAGGATCTGGTGCCTTCCAGGTATTTATGCCCTGACAGGGAAGAATGAGGCAGAGCTATTCTAAATCTGTTCTGCCTTCCCTGGGGTGGGGTGGGGTGGCTGAAAAGGTGAGAGGAGCCTGGCCTGTTCCAGCCTGGCAGGGTAGCGTTACTGCAGCTGGGGATCAGAAACACCCTGCTTGGGCCACTTTGGCCTTCGGAGCTCTTTGCTCTCTGTTGCAGTTTGTAGTTTTGGAGGAGAACTTTGCTTTGCGCTTCTCAGCCCTTCATCCCAGGCAGGCTTAACACTACCAGACAGATTGGTGCCAGTGCAGCTCCTGGTGGGACTTTTCCTGATAGCTGATGGGCCCAGCTAGCAGGGCAGGGAGGAGGCCAAGTTTGCTTTTGTGTGTGTGTGTGTGTGATGGAGGGAGAAATGGCACCGCCTGGCTTCCTTTCACGCAGGTCCCCAAGGAAGGGCATGCTGTATAGCCAGAGTTCAGAGGAGGTGTGTCAGCTTGTGTATTGTTCCCCAGATAGCTACCAGCTTTTGACACATTTACAGACTGTGGAACCCAAGGGCACATCTGGAAGAATTGGCCTTAGGTGCTGGTACAAACTCCAGTTCTTCTTGGGGACCACAGCAGAATTACACGTGTGCTTAAAGGGACCCCAGTTAGAGTCCTGCAGATTGGGGTGGAGATCTCATTTCTCTTATATGTGCAGATGTTTTGTTTTTGTTCGCTACAGGGGTTGGTATTCCTTTCCTCCTCCTACAGTGGTCAAAGCCACCCCTCCGAGCTACTGTAAAGCTGTCGAACCCCCACTTCTGTATCTGCAGGGTAGTTGCAGAAGCCTTTGGCTGTGCCCCCCTAGTCAGACCAAGAATGATAGCTTCAGCCTCTGGAGGACCCTGGTGGACCTCAGGGGGTGAGGAAATCACTTTGCAGCATCTGGCTACAAGCACATAGCCAGGCAGGTCTGTGCTCCTCTGTGTGCTTCTCCAGGCCTGGGATGGCTGTGGGTGGGAGGGTGCGTGGCCTTGAGCAGCAATACGGTAGATCCAGGGGTGGTGGTAAATGGCTCAACATATGGTGGTTCTGCATGTGCAGCTACTGTGCTGAACCGTGCAGGAGAGCAGCTGCTAAGTGCTGGACTGCAACCTGCTTTATCCTGTACCATCCGGTGCTGCTGGGACTTTCTACTGGGTCCAAGTTTCTTTAGGCTGATGTAAGGCAGAGAAGGGGAATGGGAGGCCCTCTAGATTGGGGTGGGCTTCATGCAGCTCTCCAGGTGATGCTGGACTGCGAACTTCCACCATTCTTCCCCAGTGGCTGTGCTGGTTAGGGCTACTGAGAGTTGCACCCCAAGAATATCTGAAAGGGCCACGTGATTCCCAAGCCTCCTCTAGGTGTTGAGCTGCAGCTCCCATCAGCCCCTGTCAGTATCCCTAACAGTGATGGAGTCATTGCTGTTGAGCAAAGTCTGGAGCGTGACATGTTCTCCATCCCCACCCCCACCCCCACGTGATGAACCTGATGGGAGGGGGAGCTCGACAACAGAGCTTCCTTAGAGACTGAGGGTATTAAAAAGTGATTAGTTGTTGAAATGAAGCCCTGGATAGCCCAGGAGAGGGGCTGGTGAAGAGGGGGAATGATGGAATTTAACTGACTGTTCAGTTGATTGAAGTCCAGTTTAGAGTTTGGGAGATGCTTTAGGCTAGAGTTGAAGAGAGAGTGGAAGAGAATGTGGGTGTAGAGAGAGAGAGAAGTAGTGTGCTAGTATATGAATCCTTAATTACAAAATAAGTTTTACCTTGACAGTGTGGTTAATAAAGATTTGTTTATATGTTTCTATAAAAGCAGCCTCAAGAGAGTGTCATCTCTCTGGACTGGATTATACACGCTACCATTATTATCATTAGTACCACATTCATTGAAGAGATAAATCTTTTCTCCATCCCCCCCCCCCGCCCAATTTATATTCCCTCACTCAAATATTGGAGCTAGTGGCTTCTACTAATGGTTCTGCCTTTGTGGCTTGCGATCGGCTGGAGAGTTTGGTTTGTGTACACATACACACAGGCACACTCCACATGCCTCCCCCATCCTAATGAGTGGCTGGGTGAGAGCTGGCCCCCTCGCCCTGGACATTCACTCAGCACTGCTGTCAATTCTCAGCTTTTATTTTCTAGATGCAAAAGCAAAAAACTCCCACAAACCCTCTTTGTGTAAGAACCCAAAGGCCTCGCTGCAGCTGTCCACCCCCGAGCTCTGGTCCCCACAAAGGGCTGCTTGTTCCCAGAGCCTGGGGCTTCCCGATCACGTGTTCCGGGAGGGGGTGCAGGACTGGGATGAATGATGAGCGGCAGGGACAGGCTCCGGCCTTATTTGCTGCTTTTGGCTGCTGGCTCCCTCACCAGGTTCAGCAGTTTGTCCAGCTTCGCAATCTCCACTACGGGACCTTTCTGAACCTCCTGGCCTTTCTTCTCCTGGAAAGACAGGAAACGCACAGCAGTTAGAGGCAAGGCTCTTAGGACCCCTGGCTGTAGCTGCCTTCTGGGGCCTCTTCAGAAGTCTAGCATCCCACCATCTCTTCTCTGGGAGATGACATTAGCTGGGCTCTTGCATAACTTGTACATGAGCAGTGTTACTTTCGCACTGGCTGTGCAAGGAGGATTGCCATTTAATGGCATCTGATGAAGTGGACTGGAAATGTCTTTTTTCTCAGTCTCAGAAATACTACAGGGTTCCTTTATATTTTTTATAAAGATATCTTTTATATATATATATATATATATATAGTACTTTAAGTGCATGAACATAAATTGAAACTGGATTTATTAGGATTTATTGTGGAATGGCTGGCAGGCACCTTTGGGTGCCAGAGAACTATTGGGCCCAGAAAGGAGACCAGCACGCTGTAAGCATCTCCGTGCAGTTGGGGGGTGCTACAAGAAGTGGAAACCAGCTCTTCTGCACCCATTGGAACCCCTTGTACACTTAGGGCTGGCAGAATGGGACAGCAGGGGAAGTAGCTGTTTAGGAGTGTCAGATTTATTTAGGAAGAACGTCCTTTTGCTTTCTTACTCCTCAAAGCATAAGTGAGCGTGCAGAGAACAAGGGCAGACCATGCTACCCTGTTCAACAAGATGTTGGACAGGTGTGACCAGTATCACGTATGTCGGGGGGAGCAAATAAGAAAAGGAAAGGAAGGCTTGAGATTAACCAGGGCACAGACCAAACAGGCCTGCTTTCCCTTCTCCTTCAGTGGAGGAGCAGTGCCCTGTTTAATCTTATTGTCATACACCCTGTTTAATCTTATTGCCGGCCAGCCCCTCCCGAAACTGCAAACCCCAGGGTTCCATAGGATGTTGAAAGTGGAATCAAAGCCCTATAACAGTCTCATGCGGAAATGGCCCTAGACTTTAATTGAGCTCTCTCAGGTGCTGATCCCTCCCCACCCCCAAATAGGTTCTGCCCCTCTGACAACTCCTTTGAAGTTCACACTAGAACTGGGGGTGGATTTACTGCCTCCCTGACATCAGAGCTTCCACGGGCAAAACCATAAATTTGCTTTCCCCTTTGCCTATTTAATCAATTCATATACGATTTACCATGTCTACCTTGATATCTGAAAGATGCATACAGGAAGTAAAAAGCAGGAAAAACAGGATAATGATTAAAATATCAAAGAGGAAATAGCTGTCAGTTGAAATGCTAAATAGTCACTCGTTAATATGGTGAAAAAGCAAGGGCTTGCAGTACTCTTCTCAGACCTGAAGCTGAGGTAGGTCATTTACTGGTGTCCACAGTACTCCATAGCTGGCACCTACGGAATACTATCACAGCGTGCCCATCGGCTGGTCTATGATCAAAATAAAACTGAATTGAAGTGGAAGGGGTGCGTCCCTTCTGGTACAGCTCCCAATGGCATGGCATCAACCACAACAAAACTGGAGCAGGGTGACAGCTCAGCCTTTTAAAGATAAGAGCTGGCATTTAGTTTGAAATTTCCCTCATCATAAATGAACATACAATTGCATAAAGTTGAATTGCACTCTTGCCCAATCTCCATATTCTTAGGAGGGGAGCAAAGACATAGCCACACCATTGGGACCACTGCACAAGCGGAGCCAACGGTGTGTTCACTGTGCAATGCGGTATCTCTTGATGTGCAACGTATGCCGTTGGGCAGTGGGAGTTCCCACTGCACAATGAGACATCTTGCATAGTCCACTCTTGTGCATCATTACAATTCAATAGAGCAGCTGCACACTATTATATCAGCAGCACAACTACAACATTGTAAAGTTATGCATCATCGCCTTTGATGCCTCTGATTGCAGCCAATATTTAGAAGGCTACATTTGCCAGTTTACACCAAACTGGTGTCAAGATGAGAGAGACTGCTGGTGCAATTCAATTATGGGAGAACTTTGTTTTGCCTGCCCAGCGTGGGCTGACGGTAGTGTAGCTAATCTGCTGTTCCTTCCCATAATCCCATCCAATTGAGCAGGATGGATTCCAGCTGACGCATGGAACAAATGAGGATTACACACCGTTGGGAGTAATTCTCCGCTGCAGCAGTTCCACAGGAACACACAATGTAATTTAAAGGAGCAGATGTCTGGTAGAGCCACACTTTGGAGGCAGAAAGAAAGATAAACACATGGGACTGGCGAGGAACATTGTGAAAGATCAGTCTTGGAGGTGATAGCTTTTGGGGGAGGGGGGAGTAGGTAAATCCACCCCTCCCTGCCCCTGAAAAGACAGATTGAGTTTGCTGTGATGGGATTTGTACTAGGATTAGTACTGAATTATTAGTCTGAAAACTCCATTTGGAGACCTTGGGATTAAGGGGAACATGTGCAGACACAGAAAGATGTCTCTGCAGACAGAGGTAAAGATAAGTTGGTGGCCATGAACCCATAGGCGCAACAGCAGGATGGCTCTTCTCTGCAGAGGGGCAACAAGCGTGTGCTCCACCAGAGATAGGTGGAGCTCCTTGGGAGGAGGCGGCATGATTGGGATGTGTGTGTTTGCTAAGCTGGTTTTTAAGATTTTAATTGTAAGCATATACTTCACAGAATCATAGAACCCTAGAGTTCCAAAAGACCCCAAGGGCCATCCAATCCAACCCCATTCTGCCATGCAGAAATGCACAGTGCAAGAACTCCTGACAGATGGCTGTCCAGCGTCTCTTTAAAAACCTTCAAAGAGGGAGACTCCATCACATTCCCAGGCAGCAGCGTATTCTACTTTCGAAGTGCTCTTACCATCAGGGAGCTCTTCTCAATGTTTAGGTGGAATCTCTTTTCCTGTAGTTTGAAGCCATTGCCCTGTGTCCTAGTCTCTGGAGCAGCAGGAAACAAGCTTGATCCATCTTTCCTGTGACATCCTTTCAAATATTTAAATATAGCTATCTTGTCACTTCTTAAACTTCTCTTTTCCAGACCAAATATACCCAGCTTCCTAAGCCACTCCTCATAGAGCTACACCATTTTAGTTGTCCTCTTCTGGACACATTCCAGCTTGTCCTGATCCTTCTAGAATTGTGTTTCCCAGAACTGGACAGAATACTCAGGTACATCTGACCAAAGCAGAACAGAGTGGTACTATTACCTTAACTCAACCAAGATACTATCAGCCTAGAAAAATCCTGCCAAACTAATCTTACTGCTTCCTTTTTTTAAAAAAATCAGGTCACTAGTTTAATAGATGGTTGGAATGCTGCGGATGTCATTTATCTAGATTTCAGCAAACTAATAAGGTTCCCCATAAGGTTTTGATTAGCAAACTGATTAAATGTGGAATAGATGGAAGAAACATCATATGGACCCATACTTGGTTGGAAAACTATGCTGCAAAAGTCATAATCAATGGCTGTGTTTCAGCTTGGAGGGAAGCTCTCGAACAGACTCCCTCAGGGTTCTGTCCTAGGCCATTGCTCTTCAAGCTTTTTATCAGTGACTCAGGTGACGAGGTGGGAGGGGTGGTTGACACACTGGAAGACAGGAATAGAAATTCAAATGGTCCTTGATAAATTAGAAAATTGGGCAGAAATTAATACAATGAAATTCAATAGGGATAAGTGCAAAGTTCTACATTTCATAGAATCACAGAATCATAGAGTTGGAAGAGACCCCAAGGGCCATCAAGTCCAACCCCCTGCCATGCAGGAACACCCATCAAAGCATTCCCAACAGATGGCTATCCAGCCTCTGCTTAAAAACCTCCAAAGATGGAGACTCTACCACACTCCGAGGCAGCATAGTCCACTGCCAGACAGCTCTGACCATCAAGAAGGTCTTCCTGAGGTTCAAGTGGAATCTTCTTTCCTGCAGCTTGAATCCATTGCTCCTTGTCCTGGTCTCTGGAGCAGCAGAAAACAAGCCCGCTCCCTCTTCAACATGACATCCCTTCAAATATTTAAACATGGTTATCATGTCCCCTCTTAACCTTCTCTTCTGGAGACTAAACATCCCCAGCTCCCTAAGCCACTCCTCATAGGGCTTCATGGCTTCCAGACCCTTCACCATTTTGGTTGCCCTCATCTGGACACGTTCCAGCTTGTCGATTTAGGCCACAAGAACCAAATGCACAGGTATAGGATGGGAGTCACATGGCACAGCAGTACCACATGCAAAAAGGACCTTAGGATTATTGTTGATCAGATGTTGAGCATGAGCCAGGTGCATGATGTTGCAGCAAAGAAGATGAATGCTATCTTAGCCTGCATTAACAAAACTGTATTTTCCAAGTAAGAGAAGTAATAGTCCCACTGTATTCTGTGCGGTTGAGGCCTCGTCTGGAGTACTGCATTCAGTTTTGGGCAGCTTGTTCAGAAAAGGGCAACAGGGATGACAAGAGATAGGGAGAAGAACACATATGAGCAGAGTTTGAAGAAACTGGGCATGTATAGCCTAGTGAAGAGAAGATTGAGGTCTGATATGATTGCACACTTTAGAAATTTTGACTGATGGTAAGAGCAGTTTGGCAATGAAACCAATTGCCTAGAGTGATGGCGGCATCTTCTTCAAAAAGAGTCTGGACAGATATGTGTTGTTGGGGGTGCTTTAGCTGGGGATCCTGCATCGAGCAAGGGGGTGGACCTGATGGCCAGTAAGATCCCTTTTGGGTCTGTGATTCTGTGGTCTTGGCCGTGATCCTGAATTCTATTGGCGCACTAGGCCAGTGTAAACACCCAGGCTGCATCCAAAGTACAGCGGCTGTGAGCAAAGCCAAGCAATATAAAAGCTCCATCTGTAGTGACTGGTCTGGGATGGTTCATTCCAACAAGCCCATTCTCACAGGCAGAGCACAAGTGATGTATGAATTGGTTCTGTTTCATTGACAATGCATATATCACATGAAAAACCTTCCCTACTTAGGTATGAGGGCAGATTCTTCTGTTTTTTTAAGTTTTATTTTTAGCCAAATTCTTCTTTAGAATGCATGTGAGGAGGAGAGTGATCTGGGCCCAAAGGCTCCACTGAACTTCAAAATGGAATGCAGCAAAAAATACATGGAAAAAATGAGGCAAGCGGCTGTATTCCTTCTCTGTGGTGACTCGAGAGCCTTGGAATGTGTTTGCCCCTGCCTCTCATGTGTGTGTGCGCGTGTGTTGGATGGAAGAGACTGTTATTTACATGCTTGCTGATCAGGAGCCCCTGCCGTTCTCAATGCCTTTTGCTGCCAGTCCATTCAGCTCAGCAGCAGACTGTGAAAAGAAACCAGTTGAAAGAAGCAATGGCAAGGTGAGGAGGATTAAACGAGCCATTCAGCTTGGCTCAAAACGAATTGCAAATGAGACATCTAGGAACTGATAAGGCACTCTGTGCAACTGTGCAACGGAAAGGAACGGAGGCAGCCTGGGGGCAGATGGATTTTCCTGACCAGAATTTTGGTTTGCTGCGAGAGTCCTGGATGATTTGCCCAATTTGCAAAGAGAGCAGCTGAGTTTCCCAGGTGCATGCATTTTCTTCACAGGGTATAAAACTGCTTCCTGGAAGACCACAGTTGTTGGAACTCCCCTCAAATCCGTGATATCTAGTGTATCCTTCGCCAAGTGATTTAATGGGATGGCAATTCCCATCATACACATCCAGTATGGCTGAGATGGCGGGACTTGGTGTCCTACAGACTTGGAAGCTGTTCGGCAACACTGGTTCAATCCAGCTTGAAAAGACGCCACCCACTCATTTCTGACACAGGGAAAATATTTCTCAAAGAGAAAAGCCATGTTAGTTTGTCTCAGCATGAAAATGGAAAAGAGGGACCAGGGCAACTCCATTTGAGACTGAATTTAGCATGAATGTTCTTGGATATCAGCCCACTTCTTGGGATGCAAGGAGAGGGTATATTGGAGCCATAGGGTTGTGAGGAGAGGGTTCAGAGTAACAGAGGATGCTGGAAAAGGCAAATTGTGATAGACCTACAGACAACTGTGGTGGAAGACACAGGGCTTGTCAAGCTGCTGGCTTGTAGTGCTATGGACCAGGTAGCATCAGTCCCCAAATTGACTCAGTTAAGTTAAGGCTAGCTAAAAGCCATCTGAGCAGATTTGTGGGGTAATATCCATAATATCCCTGAAAACTCATGTTAAAATAATTCCATTTCAAAGGTTTGGCTTGATTCTTTCTTTTCCCTTTGAGCAATAAATACAGAACTCCATTTGAGAGGGTAAGCAAAGGTACTGCTGCAGACTCGGATTCAGTTTTTGGATATCCTGCACAGCACTGCAACGGGGATTCCTAGACAGAACAGCCAACCCCAAATGCCTGAAGATGGAGCAAGCCTTTCTGCTGCTCCAGAGACGAGGGCCATTTCCGCACGAAACTCCTATAGCGCGATGATTCCACTTTCAACCTCCTATGGAATCCTGGGGTTTGCAGTTCTGGAGGGGCCAGCCGGCCCCTCCCGGAACTGCAAACCCCAGGATTCCATAGGAGGTTGAAAGTGGAATCATCGCGCTATAAGAGTGTTGTGCAGAAATGTTCTAGGACATGAAACTTTCAAACTACAGGGCAAGAAATTACGAGGAACTTTCTGATGGTAAGAGCTGTTGGACAGTGGAATCCGCTACTGCCTTAGAATGTGGTGGAGTCTCCTTCTCTGGAGATTTTGAAAGAGAGCCTAGATGGCTACTGTTAGGAGCACTTTGACTGTGTCTTCCTGAATGCCAAGGGCATGCCTGCTGTGCTAGCCAGCCTGGAGCAGTCAAAGCAAAGCTTGCTGGGGGATTCTGGGAGCTGCAGTCTGTAACTGCAAAAGTAACTGTGGCTCGGATACTACTCTGTGCCTCCAGGAATGTTTCCCAGGTGCCCATGGGTGTCGCAATGCACTGATTGTGCCTCCCCCAGCCTCAGCTGGATAGGGTACCTCTATGGCACTCCAGACTTGGAGCAGCACAGACCAGTGAACCAACCATCCCTTTCCTTCTCTAAGCTCTTTGATGCCCACAAACTTCCCTCCCAGTGCTGCTGCCATGGCCTCCTGTCTCCCCACCCAGCCTCAATGACCCACCTCCGGAGGCACAGAAATATGCCCTTCTGTTAGTGGAACTTGCATGATGCCCCCGCTTCAGAAGTTATTCTGCAAGGAAGGACCATGCTGACATGTTCTTTGACTAATCAGCTCTCACAGCCCTTTAATTCCTTTTGCATCTGGTCTCATTTCTGTATCCCATGAGTTCTACCAACACAAAATGGGAATTTTTCTCCGTCTCAACCATTTTGCCTCATTTTTTTCTTGATTTTTGTTCTGTGGGAGTCCTACTTAGATCTCTTGGTTTGCTGGCAGTAGCTGCCTCATTGACTTGGACTAAATGACAGAGCAGAAAATGAGATAAATGCATCTCTTAGACCAGCACAAATTATTCTGCAAATTAAAGAAATGAATACCTGTATGTACACATTTCATGCAATTGAAAAGAACACATCCCACCAAGACTGCCTTCACATGCACAGACACAAGCCTTCATGCTTGCTTCCTCGCGTACAGAAATCCATGAAACAACATCAAATCAAGTAATAAAACTAAAAACAGCAATAAAACAATATCCTGTTTCATTAAAATCACATGAGGTAGCTGAGTACATTGGTGATGGGAAAATTCTCTGCGGCAAGCAAACAAGTTTTCAACTGGCCGTGTAAACGCCTTGTAGGGGGAGCCCGCTGATTTCAATGGGAATATTGTTCCACAGGAGAGAGGGAAGACACGTGATTGCAGCCAGAGACACCATCCAGCATAAATGGGGCTTGGGAAGGCAGCTGCCTATGGAGCGTCTTCACAGAAGCCTTAATGTGACTGCATCCCGAGGACACAGTCCCTGAGAGTAACCCCAAAGGCAGTGGCAAAAACTGCCCTACCATTTCCCTAGGATTCTGGACCTGGTGAAAATTATAGGCTTGCAGGAACTCAGTGAGTTCAACTCTTGGCCTGGCCTCAGAATCCTGACCAAGGAAGGGCTGTAATCTTGAACCGCTGTGAGTTCTTTGCTTCTCCAAGTACGAGGGGTCATTTCCTCATCACCAAAAACAGCCCTTTATTTTTCAAGACATACTCCTCCTAGGGAAGCTGGGATGGCTCTTCCTTTGCTGTCCTTTAGGGAGCAGGTTAAGATCTTTCTGTTCCAGCAAGCCTTTGACAACTGATTTTTCAACAAAAGGGTTTTTTATGGTGCTGTACCTAAATAATCTAATGGCACCAGATCCTGTCTGATCTTGGAAGCTAAGCGGAGCCAGCCCTGGTGTTAGGACTTGGATGAGAGACCGCCAATGAATCCCAGGTGCTATAGGTCATGTTTCAAGGGAAGGATACTTCTGTGTATTCCTTGCCTCAGAAAACCCTACGAAAAATTCATCTGGTCATCTTAAGTCGACAGGCGACTTGAAGGCACAGAAATACACATAAAAGGTATTAGATCCAATTTTGGATGCTAAGCAGGGTCAGCCCTGGTGAGGACCTGGATGGGAGCCAGCGAAGGAATACTAGGTGCTGCAGGCTATATTTCAGAGGGAGGAATTTGGCAAAGCTACCTGTGAGTATTCCTTGCCTAAGAAACACTATGAAACCCATGGGGTTGCCCTAATTTGACAGGTGAGTTTAAGGTACACATGCACACACAAACACACACACACAGGTGAATAGATAAATAGGATCATAGAATGTGCAACTACATGTGACATGGTTACACCTGTGAAATTGCTTATGCAGCTGAGATCCAAATACATCTCTTGCGCAATGGCCAAAATGTGAATTTAAAAAAACCCTACACAACTGCATGTATATTGAAACTTGTGAACATGCCTGACACCAACAGGGTCCTCTGCCATGCATTGTTTTTAATGTGCAGATGTGTTTTGACTTTTGCACATTGAGTAGCAGCTCTGATTTGAGCCATTTCCGCACGAGGCTGTTATAGCGCTACGATTCCACTTTCAACATCCTATGGAATCCTGGGGTTTGCAGTTTTGGAAACTGCAAACCTCAGGATTCCATAGGATGTTGAAAGTGGAATCACAGCGCTATAACAGTCTAGTGCGGAAATGGCCTGAGTATGGAATTGAACCCTGGACTCCATGGTCATAGTCTAACATTCAAACCACTACACCAGGTTGGCTTTGCCTGGGCCTACCTTAGTCAAGGCTAAATAGGATTTAAGCTATATTCCAATTCGTTTCAGAATTAAAGAGAAAACCACTTGAGGGCGGGAATAACATCTTGCAGCTGGTGCTGGAAATTGCCAGAAAATATGCATTTTTGCATAAAAACATTTCCAGTTTAATTGATAAGAGAGAAAGTCAGTTTGGTGTAGCAGTCTGAGGGCTGGACTATGATACAGAGAGAACAGGGCTGGAACCCCCCCCCATTGCTCAGCCATTGGAACCCACTGGATGGCCTTGGGCAAGCCACACTCTCTCAGCCTCAGAGGAAGACAGCAAAGGCAAACCTCTTCTAAACAAGTTCTGCCAAAAAAAAAAACCATGATAGGTTCTCCTTAAGTCAGAAATGACTTGAAAACACACAACCACAACAAAAACAAATTTATTCTGACTAGTTAGTTCATGTCTCTGGGCTAACCGACCCTGGGAAAAGTGCCCCCCCCCAGAATAAGGCAAAACAGAGTCTGTCTTCTGCCTCTCCCACTCCACCAGATGTAATATGATGGGCAGCTACATATTATTGAACAGCTGGAAAAGCCAGCGATGTGGGATACCATTTGTCTTTCTATTGTTTTCAAACATTTCTTTCTTTTCTTCTTAAATTTTTTTTTTTTTACCAGTGGATCTGCAAGATGAGTTGATATCCTTCATCCTTATTGCATCATATAAATCTCAATTTACATAGTTAAATATTGGTTGTGCTAAACTTTTCTTCTGCTGAATACTGCCACTGTGCAACCAATGCTGGGGATCTGCCCCCGTGCCTGCTTGTTGTTCCATGGTACAGGGCGGAAGGCACAGCGGCTGTTTCTGCCATCCCAGTGAATTGACGTGTATGTCTAAGGCAATGGCAAATACATACACACCATCCAAGAATGCGCAGCGTCATGTGCTACTCTTGCCGAAATCTGCTCGCACAACTGTGAACTGAATATGAACATTGAGCAATGGTCCAAAAAAAGTAGGACTGCCAGTGTAGGGGAACCTGAGTAAGAATGTGTACGTTTGCATATGCACATATGTGCTTTCAAGTTACCTGTCAGCTTATGGCAACTCCGTACATTTCTTTTTCTTCATCATCATCATCATCATCATCATCATCATCTCCTCTTTGTATAACCCCATCGCTGCATACATGATGCTTTACAAGTAAAAGTACAACAAAACAGATCCCTGCCCTCAGGCTTACAATTTAACCATAATCTGGCATCCTCTTCAATAATCACCAAGTCCCTAAGCCTGATTTACGACATCATATTTATTTCCATTCACATTTACAACTGTAGTGACCAAAAACGCCCCCCAATCCTACCTTTGAAACCTCTCGGCCTCCACCAACACGGCCATTTCCAAGGCGCAGGACAACAGGATGGTCAGCAATGACATGTCCAGCCCTCTTCTGTTTTGAGGGCATGCTGAGATCGACAATTGTGACAAGATGCCACAGGGTCCCACAGGTGTCTTGGCAACTACCTGTTTCAGCCAGTTCTGTGACTGAGATAGGGCTGGATGTGTCATTACTAACTGTTCCATTGTCCAGCAGCTCAGGAATAGCTATGCTGGGAGAAGCTGCAAGGCCTCAAAGGCAGGATTTTGGGCAGCAGCATCAGAAGATGTCATAGCTATTTCTCCTGGTCCCAGATATCAGCCATAAGGTTTTCTTAGGCAAAGAAGACTCAAAGGTGGTTTGCTTTGCCTTCCTCTGAAATACATATGTGTGCGCAAAACACCAACACAATGCCGACCATTAGGTTGTGGCATGTTCCCACTGGCCAGGGAGAGTGCCCTTCCTCAGGGCTGTGGTCACCCTGGAACGGAGTCTTTTGGTCCAGTTTAGGTCTTGGGGATGGACAAGGAAGGAGAAATTAATGTTCTCTAGCTTCTCTCTTGAAGGGTAAAGATACATAATTAAACGCTAAAGTTAGGGTTGTCCACATCAGTGTGTTTCCAGTTTCTATGGTACCATCATGAAAGCTGGACAGTGAAGGATGCTAACAGGAGGAAAATCAATTCATTGGAAATGTGTGCTGGAGGACAGTTTTATGGATATCACGGGCTTCTAAAAAGACAAATGAATGGGTCCCAGGGCAAATCAAGCCTGAACAATCCCTAGAAGCCAAAATGACTAAACTGAGGCTGTCATACTTTGGTCATATCATGAGAAGGCATGACTCACCAGAAAAGATAATATTACTTGGGCAAGGTAGAAGGCAGTAGGAAAAGAGAAAAACTGCCTTACAAGTGGGCATCTCTCATTCATAGGGTCACAACAACTCAAAATTGACTTGGTGGGAGTCAAGAACAAGATTTTCTCTTGTGCCAGATAAAGCTTGAAGGCTCAGAAGCAAGGCAGAAGGTGACTTCTCTTGGAATGCCTCCCATACAAGGCAGAAGAAGGGCAGTTTTCTCACCCCATGACAGCTATCTTTACCACACTGTCTGGTTATTTAGGCAGCACCTAAAAAGGCAAATAAGGAGTACAGGATAAACCAGGGCGGGCATAGATTTACATGAGTGTGCATGTGCTTATCCAAAAACAATTGTAATTTAAATAGGAGAACAGTGTAAGTCCTTGGTGGGGAACGGAGGTGACCTCAGTCCTCCCTGCTCAGTCTGCTGCCCAGGTGCTAACTGTGGATGCTGGGCAAAGTCAAGCCCAGCTCCTGTTGCCTTCTGTTCTCAAGGAGGTTGTAGCCTTAAGTCTCTGTGTGAACACAGCCTTAGCAAGCTTGTTTGGAGGCTGCTTTCCCCACCAACAGCCACTTTCTTCTTTCATGGCTCAAACATGACAGAATCATTGAATCTTAGAGCTGGAAGGGGCCACAAGATCCACCTAGGCCAGCCCCCTTCAGCCACGTGGGTATACACAACTGCCACGCTCCTGAAAGATACCTGTCCAACCTCTGTTTAGAGCCTCCAAAGACGGGGACTGATTCTCCAGACTGATCAAGTGTGATTCCCAAGGAAGGAAACCATTCCCAGTGTGGAACACCGCACAAACACACCGACACAGGAGCTCTGCAAAACCATACACCATGATTCAGCCGTAGCCAGGTGCTGTAAAAACCCTCAAGTTAAATCTCCAGAAACAGTGAGTCAAGTTGCCTTTCTCCTGGGGGCCATTACCATTTTGGTTCACTTCATCTAATCCCCTGTTTTACACCTTCATAAACAATTGGGCTATCATCTAAGACAGACATTAACATTTGCTAACTTCTAATGGGGGTTCAACACAAATAAGCCTACACACATTAGCAGCAGATGAAACAGGAGAACAGAATGGTGGCTAGAGGCCCCCACATCAGCAGGACACTGGCCATTTCCGCTCTAGTCTGTTACAGCGCTATTATTCCACTTGCAACATCCGATGAAATCCTGGGGTTTGCAGTTTCAGGAGGGGCTGGCTGGCCCCTCCCGAAACTGCAAACCCCCGGATTCCATAGGATGTTGCAAGTGGAATAATAGCGCTATAACAGGCTAGTGCGGAAATGGCCACTGACTCTGCTTTGGGCTTTTGTACAAAGTTTAAATCAGTGGTTCTCAACCTGTGGGTCCCCAGATGTTCATGGACTTCAGCTCCCAGAAGCCCGAGCCACTATGGTCAATGCTCAGGGCTTCTGGGAGCTGAAGTCCACGAACATCTGGGGACCCACAGGTTGAGAACCACTGCTTTAAATGAACTATCCATGGAGCTAAGTCTACTTGAGGGACAGTGCTCAGCATGACAGAGAATATAGCAAGTTAAAGGGCCCCAACAAAGTAGCTTTTACAAGCTTTGCCATGCCCGATTAGCCTTTCTGCTCAGGGATATGATTATTTAAGAGCCAGTGTAGTGTAGTGGTTTGAGCAATAGATTGTGACTCTAGAGAGAGAGGGTTCATATCCCTGTTCAAGCCATGGAAACCCACTGGATGATCTTGGGAAAGTCACAGTTTCTCAGCCTCCAAGGAAGGCAAGGGTCAACCCCCTCTGAACAAATTTTGCCAAGAAAATCCTGTGATAGGTTCATCTTAGGTTTGCCATGAGCTGGAAACAACTTGAAGGCACACCACTACTACAACAATAACAACACATTTAACCTATGTGTAGTGCACCAACATGATTTTGGCTAAAGTCTTGCCCAAGGCTAGCCAATGATGACTGAGGTGAGAACTAATCTAAGGACATCTCAGATTCACTGAGAATTTCCCCAAAATGTGCTTGCTTTCTATTGCTTCAGAGACTAGGACCCCAGCCTCAAAGACCCCTCCCTAAACGGCAAACCCCAGGATTCCATAGGTTGTTAAAGTGAAATAATAGCACTGTAACAGCCTAGCGTGGAAATGGCCTCAGAAAGCCCCATTGTTGCGCTTGGGACTAATTTTTGTTTTCAAAGCCTAAATCTGCTCCATGTAGAAAAATTTCATTTCAATGCAAGTCCTAACTGAAGTGCAGTCTCACATCTGATGATGTTCAAATGCTGTACACAATTCCAGGGGCTTCAGCTTTTTAATTAGAAGCCTCCATCTCTTTCCCTGAAGTGCTCTGCTGCATAGAAACAGATTAGTCATGTAAAAAAAATGGGGGAAAAGGAAATTATAAATAGAAACAGTGCATCTTTCTTTCCGTGATGTTTCCTAAGAGGAGAAGCCGCAGAGGAAAGGGTGAATGAGAGCAGATGAAGCAAAGAGACAATTGTCGCTTTGTGTGGCTGGTTTTCTTTCTTCCCCCAGCTGGCAGCAAAGTTATTTTGTTACAGGTGTCAAATGAAGCTTTATTTTGCTGCCTAGCCTGGATTAAAAGGTCCGACTCAGCCATTTCCAGTGAAGAGCTGGAGATCACTCTTAAGGAGAGAGATGCTTTCATGGCAACAGGGAAGCAAAAGATGGTCAAATAGTGCCCCCTCCCCATTTCTAGAATTCTTCTCCCACTGTGGGCCCAGGGATGCTGACTGGCCTCGATGACACCCTGGGAAGGAATATAGGAGCTTTCAACTGGGGCAAATCCCTTGTTTTGGGTCAGAGAACTGGGCACTGTTCTCACAGAACTTCCATGGTTCGAGAAGATAGAGTCCTAGAATCCTAGAGTTGGAAGAGACCTAGAGAGCCATCCAGTCCAACTCCCTTCTGTCATGCAGGAATCTAGAATCAAAGTCCTCCCAACAAGAGGCCATCCAGCCTCTGTTTAAAAACCGCCAAAGAAGGAAACCTCATCACATCCCAGGCAGCAGCATATTCCACTGTCAGACTGCTCTTCCTATCAGGACTTCCTCCCTAATGTTTAGGTGGAATTTCTTTTCCTGAAGTTTGAAGCCATTGCTCTGTTGTGTCTTGGCCCATTTCCGCACTAGCCTGTTCTCGCGCTATGATTCCACTTTCTACATCCTATGGAACCTGGGGTTTGCAGCTTCGGGAGGGGCCGCCCGGCCCCTCCCGAAGCTGCAAACCCCAGGATTCCATAGGATGTGGAAAGTGGAATCATAGTGCTAGAACAGGATAGTGTGGAAATGGGCTTAGTCTCTGCAGCAGCAGAACACAAGCTTGCTCCATCCGCCACATGACATCCCTTCAAAAATTTCAACACGCCTATGGCTAAGTAGGTAACAGCTTTTTAAAAAAAAAATGGTGTAAAATAGGCTTGCTAGTTTGGGATTGTCTCAGACCCTGAGGTTTTGAGGCCAATGTCTGAGACCTAGGGATGGAGCCCCTGGTTACATCATTAAGTGTTATCTATTCAGTACCCAGAGAGTCAGCATTGTGTAGTGGTTTGAGCACTGGAGACCAAGCTTGGCCATGGAAACCCACGGGGTGATCTTAGATGTGTCATACACTCTCAGCCCAGAAAACTCCATGATAGGGTTGCCCTAGGGTTGCCCATGATAGGGTTGCCCTAGGGTCAAGTCAGAAATGACTTGAAGACACACAGCAGCAAATCGTACCAGGGCTGCTCACAGCTTGTCATTCAAGCACAGAAACAAAGAATGCATTTTCCTATTGGGAAATTAAGAGGGAAACACTAGCTAAAGAGGCTGTGAGGGGATTATTCCTTCCCCCTTCAATAGGGAGACAGGATGAGGAACATTTATCATGGAATCACAGAGTCATAGAATCAAAGAGTTGGAAGAGACCACAAGGGCCATCCAGTCCAGCCTCCATTTGGCCATGCAGAAATACAATCTAGCCCACCTCCTTGCAGCCAGAAGGTGGGTGCAGAGTAGAGGGTGAGCCCTGGTGCTACAACTGGGTGGCTGGGAGGAAGCTAGTTAAGTCAATATGGAGACCCCATGGAGATTCTTTGCAACTTGAAACAACCCATCAATTAACCCTTGCAAAATGTAGCCAGCTATGGTTTTAATGTCTGTGCTGGTGATTTTCATAGAGCTCTTTCTCTCTTGTCTGGAGCTGAGCTCAACAAAATGGGAGAAATTACCCCCTTCTCTCTAGCCTGGAGAAGACCCATGGAAACTGGAGACTCAGGGCCACAACCTGAGGTCTGGCAACTCCGGGAAAGAGGTTGGAGAGGGACCCCTCCCCAGGTTAGGGCTTAGGGCTGCCAGGGGAAATGAGAGACAGCGCTCCTGGACCTTTAACAGTTGTGTCAAAGAAGGAATTTCAGCAGGTGTCGCTTGTGGTGAAATTTGAGCACAAGTTGGGAGAGGTCTGGGAGAGGTCTTCTTCCTCCTACTTTCCATTCATAAACAAATTATCCCACTTTGTACAAACATTCCAGGTGCAAAAACAAGATAGGGAGGAGGAGAGGGAAAGCAATGCAAAACAGGAGACATATTTTACTGAAGAGTTTGAATGTGAAAACAGAAGGAAAGGCCAGGGTATCAAGTTCAGGGTATTCCAGCAAGGACAGGGAGCTGGGAGGTGATGGGATGCAGACAGCGAAGGGAGAGGCCAGTCTTTGTTCTGCCTGAGCAATTGGTATGATTGGAATGAATGGTCTAAGTAGGAGCAGACAGAGAAAGAGGACATCGGAGCTATTGGAAAAGAAGTACAAGAAGCCTGAAGTGAGGATGAGACGGATGAGGCAGCTGTGAAGAGGATAGAGCAAAGCAGGCTGGAACAATGAGCAGAAGAGGCAAAAGCACCAGAAGCATTTAGTACAGAGGCTTATGAGCAGTAAGATCAATAAGACGACCATGACAATAATCAGTATGGGGAAGTTATCATGAGAGGAACTAAAATATGGGCAGAGGGGTGGGAGTTGAAAGGAAAGGGTGAACTCTAGATATATTAAGCAACAGAAAAGTACAAAACTTAGCAGGAGGCTGGATGCTGAGAGGAAAGGAAAGGCGAACCAGAAAGAACTCTTGGCTTGAGGGAAAGAACAAACAGTGGCTTTATTGAGAAAATGAGTGTAAACGTTCACCATCTATTGTTTGATGGTCAGAGGACCGAACGGCTCTCACTATGTAAGAGTGTGTATTTTATAGACATCAGCTTCGAGAAAGGTATTTTTGGAACTGCAGTCAGCTCATATCCATGTATACGCTGAGCCTGTGGTCACAGTCTACATCCTTCCTCTCCCTTCTTCATACTGTCTGTCTGCCTCATTTATTTCTCGTTTTCTTTGTAATCATACCTAAAATCTATTTTTAAAAAACAGAGGAAGAGTTAGATAGAGAGAGAAGGAAGAGATGCTGGAAAAGGCTAAGCAGGAGGGAGAAAAAAACCCTTCTGTCTGAGTGATTTCAGCAGACGGCTGTGTTGCTTTAATGAGAGATGGCAGAGAGGGCAGCGGAGGACCAGGCGGTGGGGAAAAGAGAGGCACTGGAGTTCACTCACAGGAAAAAGGCCAGCTGAGTGATAATCGGGCAGAGCCGAAAAAGAATATCAAGAGGATAGAGAAGAAGTCCCAGGCCGTTTCCGCACTACACTCTTATAGCACGATTATTCCACTTTCAACATCCTATGGAATCCTGGGGTTTGCAGTTTCAGGAGGGGCCGGCTGGCCCCTCCCAAAACTACAAATCCCAGGATTCCATAGGATGTTGAAAGTGGAATAATCGCGCTATAAGAGTGTAGTGCGGAAATGGCCCCAGAGTGTATGTGTACTAGTATTTAGTAAAGCCATCCCTCCACATTTGCAGGTTTCATTTCCACGGTTTTGATCATTTGCAAGTTTCTCCGACACCTGCCTGCCCCCCCACGCCTCTTTTCCAGGGGAACCTTCCCTCTCAATGGGTCTGATCAAGTTATGCAGCCCTTTAAAAAAACACTCCTGGTCCTCCTTCTTCTCCTCCTCCACCAGCCCTGGCTAGCTAAGGATGGCTCACATCTTGATATCTCAGCACCCACACCCAAGGAAGGAGGGTGGGCAAGAGAAAGGAAATGTAGGCCCAACTTGTCAACCCACTCCTTTTCTCTTTCCCTTCCCTGACCTGGTTTGGACCCTGGGTGCACGCTCTCCCTACCATGCCAGGGCCCCCTTCTCGCAGACACACACACACAGAGACACACATTTTGATATTTGTGGTTTTTCCACTTTTGTGGGGGTCCTGCTCCTTAACTCTAGTGAATGCAGAGCATCGACGGTACTTACAGAAGGCAAAGCAAGCTTGTGTGAAAAACAGGAGTAATCAGCCATCTCAGTTGAGAGGCAGAGTATAAATTTAATCAATCAATCAATCAATCAATCAATCCTTAGGATGCTCTTATTGATTAAAATGAAGGGTGGAAAACTCTTACTCTCTGGAAATCCATCTTGGGTTTCCTCCCATTTTGGCAGGGACAGTCCCAATTAATTCTCTGTTGTCCCACTTGTTTAGCTGTTTTCAAAATGTCCCAGTTTTCTCTTCTCCTCCCACCTTCCCCTCTATGTCCTCAACTCACTTCAGTTGCCACAAACTAAGTTCAAAGTCCAAAAGTAGTTTGCCCACAGTTAAAGAAGCAAGAGGGAGAAGAGAGCAACGGGCAGGATCTTGCCCTTCCCAGGAGGCTAAGGCAAAAGGAGATGGCTGCAGCCTTTTACCTCGCTTGTCTGTTTCTCCTCATCAGTAACTTTTGCCACCTTAACCACACTGTGATGTCACTTGGTTGCCCATGTCCCAGTTTTCATCTGTGGAATGCTAGAGGGTAAGATCTTGGGACAGGAGAGGAGACAGATGAAAGCATTTGACCTGCAGTATGGTTACAAGATCCCCAAGATCATGTGCAGGGCAAGCTAGCTACCATTATTGGGTTTGGAGCCCCATGGCTACTCCTTTCTCAGACAAAAGGAACAAAGACACCAATGGCCTGAAAGCCCTTTCAAGCCACACAGTTATAGCAGTATAATTCCTCTTTAACTGCCACGGCAATGTCCTATAAAATCCTAGGACTTGCAGTTTACAGAATTCTCAGCCAGAGAATTCGCACGCCTCCCAAAACCACCACAGGATTCTGCAAAATGCAGCCAAAATAGTTAAGGTGGAATCATAGCACCATAACCATCTAGTCTAGTGTGAAAGAAGGGGGAAATGACACCATCAGGCGAGCAGGAAGCAAAAGACTCAGGTAAGCAGCTCCAAGAAAGAGGGGGGAATGCACATAAGTATTCAAAGTGGATTGCTATCCACAAAAGCTCATGCTAAAATAAATCAGGCCATTTCCACACTACACTCTTATAGTGCTATTATCCCACTTTCAACGTCCTATGGAATCCTGAGGTTTGCAGTTTAACCAGAGAGCTCTTTGCCTCAGTAAACTGCAAACGCCAGAATTCTACAGGATGTTGAAAGTGGAATAATAGCATTATAACAGTGTAGTGAGGAAATGGCTTTAGTTAGTCCTTGAGGTACCATCAATACCTCTCCTCCACTTCCCTCTTTTTCATTCCAAACTGCTCTTACTCTCAGGGGTTTCTTCCTAATGTACAGCAAGAATCTCTTTTTGTGTAATTTACATCTATTATTATTATTATTATTATTATTATTATTATTATTATTATTTATATCCCGCCTCTCCCAACGGATCAAGGCAGTACTACAACAGTATATAAATCCATTGAAAGCAATTAAAACATAACCCATCCTCCCCACCCACCAACCCATCTAAACCCCCTAAAATACATTAACTATTAAAAATTATTGAAATCTATCCCCTTGGTTCCCACTGTTTGCTGCTCCCGAGAAGAGGACCTCAACCAACAGATTCCAATTACATGAAAAGAGATTCTGGCTAAACATTAGGAGAAACTTCCTGACGGCAAAAGCCTTTCAGCAGTGAAGCAGATCACCCTGAAAATGGTTCTGGACCTTCCTTCATTAGAAGTTTTTATAGAGAGACTGGAGGGCCGACTCTCGCAGCTTTAGCTGTGGATTCTTACGAGGTAGGGGGTTGGAGGAGATGGTCCTGGCAGACTCTTCTAACTGTATGATTCTATTATCTGCTCACCTAATAAAAGCAGATTTATGCAAAGCATTCATCATATACGATACCTGGGTGGACAGTTCCTTCCCCCAACATCAGAGGAATATCTTGTGTGAAGCAAAATGATTAAACAACAACACCACTCAACAATGTTCCATAGCCAAGTTGAGAGCTCATGTCTATGCAAAGATGGAATTAAACACTCTCATCTTTGGGGATTTGCTCCAAGGGCTGCCTGACAGCCGATGTAGTTCTGTTCCCAAGTTCTGCTCTCTTGTTATATGATGAGGAACTCAAAAAAAATAATCTTGCTTTTATTTATTGCCCCAAATGCCCCTGGAGCTTCTTTTCTGGGAATTAAATTGAAATCAGCTGTGCACCATGTTTTAAAGTATCCCAGTTTATATAAGTTTATATCTTAATACCCGACGGACATTTATTCTGCATTTGGCTACCCTTCCATAAAGGCAGAGCTTTGAAACACACTTTTTGGACTACAACTCCCAGAATCCAGCAGCTAGCACAGCCACTGGGAGAATCTGAGAGCTGCAGTAAAAAACAAACTTTTCTGAGCTCTGAATCAAAGCTTCCAGACACACAGAGCTATACAACTTTCCATGATTCTTTTAATGATTGAGCTTTGTGCACGCAAAATATGCCACATGTGTCTGATTTGGTACTGCCCTAAAATAGTAATTTTTGACATCTGTGTAGCCTTTTCGAGCACACAAAACACTGTGTGTGGCATATGAACCTGCATTTCTTTCCTAAGAAAGTCATAGCAGATAACAATCCAGATTAAAGCAAATCACAGGCCCTTAAACAGTGAACGCACTTAGAGTGCCCAATGGGAGAGAAGGGAGAAAACACTCAAACCCTGAAAAGGAAAAGAAAAAGGTAGAAAACAAAAAGATAATTGTTAATAATTCTGCATCTCTCCCTTTTCGCAAGAAAAGCACCACTATTTAAGATACGATCACTGCAGTCAAAACAGGCTTCTTATCATCGCAATCACCATTTATCATTGGCAGCTGCTGGCTTCCTGAGCAGGGGGAACTCTCCTCCGCTTACCTTCCAAGATGATGACTGTCACCACACCCCAAATGTTGCTCTTTTTTGGGGCAACTGTTTTGCAGACCACAAACAGCCAATGCAGGGAGTGCCAGGAACCCCTTGTTCGAGGGTCACTACTGGTGTCTTTAGCTCTATTCTGATCTTATTAAAAGATTTGCCATCTCTATTTCGACTTGGAGCCATGGAGTAAGTTGACCTCACTCACCCTGTCCCAAACTGGAAGTCCCTGAAGGACAATTGTTCTTGAAAAATCAGCAGTAAACCTCTCTCTGTTTCATTGCCAAGTCTGCACACCCCTAAATCCAAAGGCCTTTTTCAAGAGCAGTTTTTGCCATGCAGAGAAAACAAGGCCATACATGGACAAAGAAAGATCCAGGGGGATATCCTTGGTGCCAGAGGGAAGTTCCAGAACAGAGTAAGAGGTAGTGGTGGCTGGTGGCTGCCATGTCAGTGGAGCAGTGAATCCACTCCAGGTTGAACCTCAGACTTTAAACTAGCTCCCCAAGGTGCTAAACAATATCTCCAGAACAGGTTCAGAGTGGGCTTGCCTTTGCCTCCTTCTGAGGTTGAGAGAGTGTGACTTGAGGATTTGAACCCTAGTTTCTCAGTGTTCTAGTCCAACATTCAAGCCACTAAACCACATGGGCTCTGAAAGTGCTGTAATTGTACTGCATGAGAGGGCTCTAAAACCTAGAGCATACCCGCTGCAATGTTGGCAAGGCAGCCAGCTGCTGCTGCTGTCCAGAGACCTTCGACCACACTGTTTATCCATTGAGTGTCTGCTTCAAGTGACAGTAATGGCTCCCCAGTATCACTGGCAGAGAATTATCTTCCTGCTCAGTCCCTTTAACTGGAGATGCCTGGGGCTGAACCAGAGGAAATGCTAATGTGTGCAAAACAGGGCCTCCTCCATTGAGCTCCCTTGCTACAAGTGAAACATTTTCTGGTCCCTTTCGTGCTAGACAATGATAGCCTTATGATTCCACTTTAACTGCCATGATATCATCTTGTGGATTCTTGGCTTTGAGGACCTAAATATTCCCCCCTAAAGGGCAAATCCCAGGCAAATTCTATAGGGTGGAGCCACGGCAATTAGAGTGGAATCATAGCACTATAGTTGTGCAGTGTGAAAAGACCTGGTACCCACTTGAGGGGAGGAAATGGGATGTGGTGCAGGGTACCTGAGAGATAGATAGGGAGGGGAGGGGGCAGTCCTTAATACTTAAGAGACTCTAACTGGTTCCAGACTGGCATGATCTTGTCCTTGAAGTAAACGGCAGAGCAAGCAATGCTGTTATCTTGATAATGCATGCAGAGAAGTTGCTGAGGCTGCTCAGAAACTACAAGTGGATCCACTGCACAATTGTAACTGTTAAGTGCTGTGGATCTGTGCTATGGAATCTTGGGATTTGTAGTTTGGTGAGTGACTTAGAATTTTCTGCTAGAGAGAGGGCACTAAAGAATTCTAAGTCCCTAACAAGCTATAAATTCCAGGATTCCATGGGATGGAGCCATGGTAGTTATACCAGGCTCAAACTGCTCTAATTCTGCAGTCTGGATTCATCCTGTGTCTTGTGTGTGAATGAATTCCAGTTTCCACTTCCAATCTCTCTGCTGCCATCTTGCACAAGAGGAACTTCCCAACCTAGGGCATAGAAGTACCCAACCTGGGGCGTGGGGAGCAGGTGAGGAAGGGGAGGAAATGCAGCAAATAAGTAGAGAAGTAGTACAGGAATATCTGGCTAAACTAGATGAATTCAAGTGCCCAGGGCCAGATGAATTACATCCAAGGATATTAAAAGAGCTGGCAGAAGTCATTTCTGAACCACTTGCAATAATCTTTCAGAACTCTTGGAGAACAGGAAAAGTCCCAGCCGACTGGAGGAGGGCAAATGTCATCCTCATCTTCAAGAAGGAGAAAAAAGAGGGACCTAATAATTATTGCCCGGTCAGCCTGACATCAATTTCAGGAAAGATCCTAGAGCAGATCATTAAACAGTCAGTTTGTAATTACTCAGAAAGCAATGCTGTAATCACTAAAAGCCAGCATGGATTTCTCAGAAATAGGTAATGTCAGACTAATCTTATCTCTTTTTATGATAGGGTTAAGGCTTGATAGATGAAGGGAATGCTGTAGATGTAGCATATCTTGACCTCAGTAAGGCCTTTGACAAAGTTCCCCATGACATTCTTGCAAAGAAGCTAGTAAAATGCGGGCTGGATAGGGCCACTGTTAGTTGGATTGGTAACTGGTTGACCGACCAAACCCAAAGGATGCTCTGGAGAGAAGTGAGTAGTGGGGTGCCACAGGGTTCTGTCCTGGGCCCAGTGCTATTCAACATCTTCATCAACAACTTGGATGAAGGAATAGAGGGCATGCTGATCAAATTTGCAGATGATACCAAATTGGAAGGGGTTGCTAATCCACCAGAGGACAGGGTCAAATTTCAAAATGACCTTGACAGATTGGAGAGCTAGGCCTAAGCTAACAAAATGAATTTCAACAGAGAGAAGTGTAAGGACCTGACTTACTTGGCAGAAAAATGAAAGGAACAAATATAGGATTGGGGACACGTGGCTGGATAGCAGTAGATGTGAAAGGGATCTAGGAGTCTTGGTAGATCACAAGCTGAACATGAGTCACCAGTGTGATGCGGCAGCCAAGAAAGCCAACGTGATTCTTGGTTGCATCAATAGGAGTATGGTGTCTAGATCAAGGGAGGTAATGGTACCACTCTATTCTGCATTGGTTAGGTCTCATTTGGAATACTGTGTCCAGTTCTGGGCACCTCAATTCAAGAATGATGGCGACAAGCTGGAACGTGTCCAGAGGAGGACAACCAAAATGGTGAAGGGTCTGGAAGCCATGCCCTATGAAGAACGGCTTAGGGAGCTGGGTATGTTTAATCTGCAGAAGAGAAGGTTAAGAGGGGACATGATAGCCATGTTTAAATATCTGAAGGGATGTCATGTTGATGAGGGAGCAGGCTTGTTCTCTGCCGCTGCAGAGACTAGGACAAGGAGCAATGGATTCAAGCTGCAGGAAAGGAGATTCCACTTGATCCTCAGGAAGAACTTCCTGACGGTCAGAGCTGTCCGGCAGTGGAATATGCTGCCTCGGAGTATGGTTGAGTCTCCTTCTTTGGAGGTTTTTAAGCAGAGGCTGGATGGCCATCTGTCGGGGGTGCTTTGATGGGTGTTCCTGCAAAGCAGGGGGTTGGACTCAATGGCACTGGGGTCTCTTCCAACTCTATGATTCTATGATTCCTGGCTGTTTTGAGACCGGCAGTGGCTTCCATGTCAGTGGTGTGTGTGTGTGACAGAGAGAGAGAAACCCTCTTGATACAGAGAAAACTTTGCCAAGAAAACCTCTCGATAGGTTTGCCTTAGGCTTGCCATAGGTCAGAAAAATGACCAAAAGGTGCACCCAACAACAACAACCACCTCAAGAAAGTGAAGCAAAATTTCAGCCTCAATCAGCTTTGTGGAAGTACCTGAGGGTGCAGAAAAAATGCATCACAGAACACGCTCCATTGGATCCAGCAGAGTTTACTTCTGAGTAGACATGCATCAGATCCTGTCAGCAATCTGCACAGTGCATTCCAGGGGCATTCTGGACCTACTGGATTTGCACTGCCTGTGTATCTCCCTTGACCCATAAAGAGCTGCCTCCTTGGTATCTGATTCATACACTCCCCCTGCCGCTCCTTCCCTGGCTTTTAAATCAAAGAAACCCCCAACTGGACCACGCAGTGCCTGGAAGGGTTAGCAGATGTCATCCCCAATTCGTTTTCATTTTTATAACGCAGCGCTCCGATGTGGTGTAACGAGGCAGCCAATAATGCGCCGCACTGATTACCGGAGCATGTAATTTAATGCCAAGTCACTGGAGAGGATGTGCGGAGCTGAAAATGAAAACTGTAATTTCCTTATCGTCAGGAGAACTCATTCATTCCATTACAGTCAGCCGTTCCGCGTGCTCCCCTCCTTCCCTCCCTCTGCCACAACCTTTGCCGTGCACACAACACAGGTGATGCCGCTTCTCTCTGGAGACAAGAAGAAGAGAGAGACAGATGGAAAGAACCATCGGCGACTGGATTGGTTCATTCGATAAATTACAGTGTGGGTGTGGGCAACTGGGGGAAGCTGCCATAAACCCCCCGGAGACACTGGACAGCTGTACCCCCTCCACATTGTATCCCTTGCAAAAAAAAAAAAGGGTACAAATGCCTTCTAGGGGATGTGGAGACATTCCCCTCAGGGTTTTGGTCCCCCATGGGTCACTTTAGACCAAGTAAAGGCCTTCTTTTAGCAACAGGATGTGACCAGAAGTCCCTTGTTGTTTTAGAAAGGCTTTCCCTGGGTCTAGAAAAAGGCCCTTCTAGTGAAGGGGGGCAAAATGTGGCAAAAATGTCCTCGATCCCTTTAGAGGACATTTGTAGCGGGGAGACCCTTGCATTTTTTCCACAATTTTTTTTACATTTGAGGACCCTGTGGACCACACGAAAGAGGCCAGAAAATGAAACAAGGGCCCACTAAACTGTAATACAGGGTAGACAAAGTGTGAAATCCATAAGACATCCCTTCAAATATTTAAACATAGCTCTCTAGTCCCCTCTTAGCCTTCTCTTCTCCAGGCTAAACATATGAAGTTCCCTAAGATGCTTTTCATAGGGTTTCATGGTTTCCAGGCCTTTTACCATGTTGGTCACTTTCCTCTGGACACCTTCCAGCTTGTCAATACCCTTCTTGAACTGTGATGCCCAGAACTGGACACAGGATTTCAGGTGTGGTCTGACCAAAGCAGAATAGAGTGGTACCATCATTTCCCTAGACCTAGACACTATACTTGTACTGATGTAGCCCAGAATTCCATTGGCCTTTTTGGCTGCCGCATCACACTGTTGACTCATGTTCAGCTTGTGGTCTACTAAATCTCCTGAATCGTTTTCACATGCAGTGTGGTCAAGCCAAGTGTCATCCATCTTATTTCATTTCATTTCCTTTTTTCTGCCCAGGTTTAGTACCTTCCACTTCTCCCTACTGAAATTCATTTTGTTAGCATTGGCCCTCTAATCTATTAAGGTCACTTTCAATTCTTTTCCAGTCCTCTGAGATGTTAGCTACCCCTCCTAATTTGGTGCAAATTTGATAAGAATGCCCTCTATTTCCTCATCCAAATCATTGATAAAGATGTTGAATTGCAATGGGCCCAGGACAGAACCCTGTGGCACCCCACTAGTCACTTCTCTCCCGAATGAAGAGGAGCCTTCGGTGAGCACCCTTTGGGTTCAGTTGATCAACCAGTTTCAAATCCACCCAACAGTAGCACTGTCTAGTTCACATTTTACTAGCTTGTTTGCAAGAATATCATAGGAGACCTTGTTAAAGGCCTTACTGAAGTCAAGAAGTCAAGGTATGCTATATCCACAGCATTCCCTTCATCTACTGAACTAATAACTCCATCAAAAAAAAGAGAGAGAGAGAGAGAGAGATAAGGTTAGTCTGGCATCACTTGTTTTTGCAGAAACCCATGTTGACTTTTAATGATCACAGCGTTCCTTTCTAAGCACTTACAGGCTGTCTGTTTAATGATCTGTTCTAGAATCTCAGAGATTATTGCCAGGGGTTCTGAGATTACTTCTGCAAGTTCTTTCAATACCCTTGTGTGTAGTTTATCTGGCACTGGAGACTTGAATTCATTTAGGGTAGCCAGGCATTCCTGTACCACCTCTTCACCTTTAAGTTGTGCTGCATTTCCCTACCACATCGTCTGCTCCATTTCCCCCAGGTAGAGCACTGTTTTCCTTTTGGGAGAAATCAATTGGAAAAATTCTCCGTTTGAGAGCTGTAGTTCAGGAAAGTCCCTGAAGCAAAGCTTCTTAATCTATCTGGTGTGGAGACCAGTAACTTTTTTTCCTAAAGCGCCAGGGACTGGTAGCATATTTGTGCCCATGGGCTACAAGTGTTTCTTTGTTTTCTGAAAACAAGCTATGGCCCTCAGACCGGCACTAGTCAATGGACCACCTCTTGGAGTAACACTGCATCAGAGCTTCCTAGCAGAAAATTCCAGTTACCTCTCCAAACTAGAAATCCCAAGATTCTGTAGGATGAAGCCATAACAATTCAAGTGGAATAAAAGTTTCATAGCTCTGTATTGCAGGTACATTCTGTATCATTGCCAGAATCAGGTGTGGAGAGGAAAAGAATTATTTCCAGAAGGGCGAGACCAAACAAGGAGTGAAAGATGCTCATCTCCATGGTAACCGGAGACAGTATGGGACGCTGAGAAACTGAGCCTTAGAAACACAGAGGCAGGAAGGAGACGGCGGCCCCCTTGTCACAAGATGAGGACCCACCTCTCTTTCTCATATGCCACCCAACTTGATTCAGTGTTCCATGTGCCACGGCCACAGCAGATGCCCCGGAGAGGAAAGAGCTTCAGCGACGCCAGCAAGATCTGAATCCAAATTAACATCCAAGACTGTTTAGAAAATGTAGCACAAGAGAATCTAACCAGAACTGAATTTCCAATTGTAATGAATGGAGGCAACCATTCTCTGAACCCAGTAACTCCTGATCACTCAAACAGGGCATGGGAAGTAATGGTCTTTTGCTGATAAAGTATCATTATTGTGCTCACAGGGCCCTTTAAAAATATACTCAAGTTGGGCACTCAGGGAACAAAGAAGAAGCTATAACACAAACTGTGCATTATGTTACCACACCATACACCCTGCCCCCCATCCTGCTAGAAAACAAAAAAAGGTGAGAAATATAATTTCCTTATAAAATTAGACACTAAGAACTGTAAAACATGTGGTAGAAGGACACTGGCTGTCAATGTTTGCTAGGTCAGGATGACCTCTGCATGGCCAGGTCATACGTTCAAGAGGATTAGACAGAAACTCCTGATGTTAATGGGTTTGGAATAGTCTTCTCAATGACCTGATCTCCAAATACGATAGAAGACAAACCTGACCAACACATTAAGAGACTGTCATGACTTTCACCAACGCTTTGTCACCTAAAGTTAAGACAATCAGCCCATTCCGAACCCGTTTGCTCTGCCAGAAAGCAATCAACACACACCCCTTCAGGGTAGGAAACAGAGTATAAAACCCCCAGCTACAGCCCAGGTAATTTGCTAACACATTGGGCATCACACTGCACCAAAGACTCCCATTCCTCCATGTTGCCGTCAAACGCCTGTTTGAGCCACTCCTCATTGATCTTCTGCTTCAGGGCAGGTGAATATCACCCCTTCCACCCAAAATCTCTCTGCATCCAACCTTTCTAGTCTTTTCCCCTCAATAAAATGCTTCTTGAGATTGCATGAATTCTTGTGTGCGTCTATTAATTTTCAATAAAATACTCTTTCAACTTTTCCCTGGAGCTCGCACTACAGCTAATACTGGTATACACCAGTGAAAAAGCTCCTGCCATTACAATCCTCTCACAGGCCTCCTTAGAGCTTAAAATTCCCCAGATCATAAGGAGATGCTGGCATTGCTGGGGAACCTCAAGGTTCCCCACCTTTTAGGGTAACAATTGTAAAAAAGAGATGACATATTATGGCATCATCTGGTGTGCAATGCCCAACAGCTTCAGGACGTTGGCTATTAGTCTCACACTCCTGTCATGGGTGGCGGAGGGTTGCTTTTCTTTCAAGGATGGCAACTCCAAGTGGCACCTTACAGCATCATAGTGGAATTGGCTCTGAAGCTTCTCTCAACAATCTGTGAACATCTGGAGAACTCCAGTATGATTAGCACAATCTGTTCAATTAACGTCACTCAAAGTCAAAAGGTCGGGTCACCTTGGTCACAGGCAGCCCTAATCTTGGCCTTTGCCTCTCTGTCTAGCACTGATCTTATGTTCTCATCATCCCATAATCAGGAAAATAACAACGTTTAATGGCCGTGACACAGAGGGCTTATCACTGCTGCATTCACTAGTTTTTATGGCCGGCATATTCCCTTGCTCACTCACTCTCCATAATAAACCCAGTTAATGAACACTCCCATAAAAATGCAGACAATGACGCTCCTTCTGTCTTTCTTTTCCCCTCTTGGTAGAACAGCTATTAAACATCTGCTGCCATTTTTTAATTTCAATAAATAGCCGGGCAGAATAGATGGATGCACATAAGGTTGGGCGATCTGATCTGCTCCCTGAACTTACTCCATCTCTTTCAATGCTGTCCTTTGCATCCAATTCTTAGCCATCATTTTTCAGAAATACCCCATCTGGGTGGTGCTCAGTACCATTCTTCTTATCCTTCCAGGGACTTTTGACTCTCCTCATCCCATCTGATCAATGGACAATCTTTGGATGATCCTCTGTACCTAACTCAAGATTGATGAACACAGATGCAGGCCCTCTGGATAGAGACAGCATCACTTTTATGTACAGCTTATATAGAGAGCTTCCAGCATTCCAGTTGGGGTTATTAGATAGGAAGCAGAAGTGGTTGCCTGAATACCCTGGAAAGAGCACATCTTGTCTGACCTTGGAAGCTAACTAGAGTCAGGCCAGTTTAATACTTGCATAGGGGACCACCAAGGAATACCAGATGCTCTAGGCTATATTTAATAAAATACAGATTCATAGAGTTGGAAGAGACTCCACAGGCCATCCAATCTGACCTCATTTCCTGCTATGCAGGAAGACACACTCAAAGAACTTCTTTGACAGACGACCATCCAACCGTGAAGGTTTTTAACCTTCAAAAAGGGAGATTCCACCACCACACTACCAGGCAGCAGTGTTGCACTGTTGAAGTGCTCTTCTCATCAGGAAAGTTCTTCAGAGGAAAGCAATGGCAAACCACCTCTGAGTATGTCATATCCTGGATAATTTGCAATCTACAAACTTCACCCTGAGGTAGACAGTAGTTTTTATCTGTAGAAAAGCAAGCAACACAGCACACTTCTTCTGAAGTTGCTGAGGCTAAAGCATGCATGGTGCTGTCAGGTTTTGTACCCACAAATCCAAATTTTAGGCATGCAATGCTTGTGATTGGAGAGAGTCACAAATTTTAACATCATCCCACATTTGTAGACAGTTCCCAATCCTACCTTTGATTCCCACTTCTTAGCCTTTGGGTGCAAACACATTTCCTGCCTCTTATCTTAGACACTTTGAGTTCCCAGAACACTTCTTGACACTTTCGTTTTCATCCACTCTGATCTTCTCCCCTTCACCAGATACGTTGTATAAAGCGATTAACTAATTGACACTTTGCAACACATAGGCAACTCCAGATGGGTATGTTGTTACATTCATCAATTAGCCCTGGATACTCTGTAACATTACTAGCTTAATCCAATGAAAGTCTACAGTATTACATCTATGCGGATTACAATATGCTATTTCAATACACATCCAGCAGACCAACATATGGCAGGGGCTCTGTCTCCTGACAGAGTATTCCTTTCCTAAAAAAACCCTAGCTCCCCTCCTGCCAAAAAGCACCCAGAATGCCAAGAAAACACTCTTGAGCCAAATCAGCTTAGACCCATGCTTTGCTGTTTGTTTCTGGCCTACAACTAGATTAGTCTGCAACAGAGAGAGAGATGTAATTGGATCTACTGTGGCTTCTGTTTTGGAAAATAAATGATACCGGCTTCATTTGACTAATGTGGAATTTAATCTGCACAAGAACGAGTGTGACAAGTAATCAAGACTGGCACCGGTAGAGCAGCCAGGGGCCAACAGCAGGCAGAAAACAATGAGGTGAGAGACACTATTCACCAACAGATCTCTGAGCCCACCTTCTCTGTAATAAAGATTCACTTTGGAGAGGGTGGCCTTTTCCGCATGACAGTCTTATAGCGTGATTCGAGAGGGCTGGCCCCTCTCGAAGCTGCAAACCCTAGGATTCCCTAGGAGCTTGAAAGTGGAATAATCACGCTATAAGAGTGTCGTGTGGAAAAGGCTGGTGTCTCTTTCTCTTGCTCTCCAGTCTCATGAGACAGGGCTTGAATCTGCTGTAAGTTTTAGCATGTGACCCCAGCTTTTGTCCTCAATATTTCCAGCTTACAGGATTGGAGGAAGAAAGGTAGGGAAAGATCTACACACACACACACACACACACACACACACACCCTGAAAGAACTAGTCTGAAAAAGGAGACAACCCAGGACTAGATGGACCAAAGCACAGGTTCCAATTGTGGCAGCTTTACCTACTTGTCATTCTTATTTACCTGTTATTAAAACGTTTCTATCCCGCCCTATATCCAAAGATCTGAGGGTGGCATGCAATTGAAAGAATGTAAAATGTGAAATCTGTATCTATCTCTATCTCACTATATATGTCTATATATTTCCAGTCTAAAAACTTTGGCTGGCACCCTTTTGGCGATTTATGTGGACTTGCATATGCAGGAATGAGAATTGCACAGCTGCACAACATCCATATCCAGTAGAGGGCTACTTTTACACCACTGTGTAGCAGAGCTGGCAAAGTATCTGAGGCGTGTTCATGCTCGACACATAATGGGACCAATGTGCGTCAATCCCAATGTATACTGCATTGGTCCTTATGTGCATGATGCAAAAACACATCCCTGTTGGTGTTCTGTTATGCATCTTTGCAATTCAGCAAAGGGAGTTTTGAGAACCTCTGTTATGCAGCTCAGTTGAAGTCAAGTTATGCAACATAAGAGGTCATAGAGGATTCCAAAATTCTTAGACTATCTAGAAAAGCCAAAGCAGTTTAAAAAGCCATGCACATGTACAACAAACTGGATAAAATCAATAGACCCCAAAGGTTTTAACAGAACTCACATTGTAAAATTAAGTCAGCATCAGTGCCAATTGGGCCTGTAAGGGGTGGGCATGCCATTCCTGGAGGGGGCCCTATCAGAGAAGGCCCTTCCTCTCATCCTCACTCAATGCATTGCCCTCACTGGTGGGACACCATGGAAGACCCCATTGCCTTTTCCTGTTAGGCACCTAGGGCAGGATAAGAGAAACCTTCCAGCCCTCAATCGTTTGGTGAACAGAAACCTGCTGGCTCTTCTGAGCAGCGCTTCCAAATTCATGCAGCGACCCAAGAGACAGAATGGTCTCCAGGCAGAATGTGAACTACCTAGGGTCGCCAAGGCAGGATCACCAAAAGCCTTAACGGTTCCTGGCCCAAATTTGAGGCTTTGGGATGGCCCCTGTTGCTGTCCTTAGGTGTGGCGCAATCATAGTAGCAATCATAGTTTTTCACACCAATGCAGAACACATTTTCTTGACTGGAAATTGAGAGAGAAATCTTAGCTGAAGGGGGGCTGCTCAAGGTGAAATGAAGGGATAATTCCTTCTCACTTACTTGGGGAGAAGGGGTAAGGAATCTAACATACACATTTCTCTCTGGAAGATGGATGCAGATGAGAGTGGAGGGCGAGCCCTGGCACCACAACAGCTCAAAAGGAAAGAGGAAGCTAATTAGGTAAATACACAAACTCCCTGCATGTCTTTGCAATCTGCAGCAACAAATCAGTCTGCACACTGTAGCAAGCAACTGCCCTCTGAGCTGGGCTGGAGATTGGCACAGAGCACCTTTCCCCTTGTCCAGAGCTGAATCCATCAAAACTGGGGAATTTGAATCTTTGTCTCCCATCTGGAGATGAACCATGAAAACAGGAGACTGATGGCCAGGCTTTGAGATCTGGCAATACTGATCTCACCCAGCAGACCCAACACTCTTCCTCCTCCTGCCTCACCCTCAGTCCCATTACATGCTCTGACCTACTCCTCAGGTTATATCCCCCTAACAGTTATAACATGTTTGATATCTATTTAACTGCCACAACTCCACCCTATGGAATCCTTGGATTTGTAGTGTTGGGAGGGGCTTAGAATTGTTTCTTAGAAGGCTCCAGGCCCCCTCTCCTCAACAGATCTCTATGGCAGAGGGTTGGACTGGATGGCCCTTGTGGTCTCTTCCAACTCTGTGGTTCTACTTCTGTAGCAGAGATTTCCAAGTACCTCACCAAACTATGGATCCCAGGATTCCATAGGATGGAGCTGTGGAAGTTCAAGTGGTATCCAAGTGCTAGAACTGTGCAGCCATTGTGAGACAATACTTCAGAATCCTTTAAGCATTTAAGCAGAGTCAGAGTCAAAAGTGCTAATGTGATTTAATGTCTCAGTAGTGAATCTCCGCCGTGCTTGTGCAAAGAGCACCGGGGTGGAATACAATCAGGGGAATCAGCTGTGAGAAGGGCCATATTGCAGCACAGTCGGCTCCCAAACAGGAATGGGAAGAAGCCACTCTCCTAGCCAAAGGCAATGAAAATGGCCAATGCCATGCAGTTGCCTCCACAAGACGAACCTGAACGTCTGACTACAGAGTTCTGCAAGCTTCATGGGCTTTCTTATCTGTACCACCAGCAACAGATCAGTTGCAACGGGGATGCCTTTTCCTGCCCTGCATCTCCTTTGATGAACTGATCTCACACAACAGCTCCATTTAGCTCAACACTGGGTTTGGTCTTTGCAAAAGACTTGGCAAAGCATCTCATCTCCTTATTAGCCGGCTGTGCAATTTATCTGTGTTTGCTACAGTGCGAAAGACTGCAATATGTTGTTTTAGTGGTGGTGTGTGCTGGTGGTTGCTAAATATTTAATCATATTATACAGCATTAGCCCACATTTTCTATATTATTAATGGATCCCATCTGATACCCAAGCTGAACAGAGGAAAGGCGCCAGCTCAGTTCTGTTAAACTAATTTTAAATCAGCTGTCTTTGGTCAGGAGGCCATGACTTTCCAGGCTGGTTCAGATTGCAAGTGGTGGAGGCAGATGTCTTCCATATCAGTGGGACAGTGAGTCTGCTAAAGGTTTTCACTGAACTTTAAAGGGTCTATCCAAGACGCTAAAGCTTTTTGAGGGGAGCTAAAGCTCAGTACTTTGAATAGCACTTTTAAATCTGGAGTAAAACCCAGAGCAGAATCAGTACCAGCCCTGGCAATGGAGGCACGAACCTTCATTGTTTGATTGTAAGTATCAGGGTGAAAGCTGGCTCAGCCCCACCTTAGGCAGAGGTTCTCTGTCATTCTGACTTGTTGTTGGTTGGGTGCCTTCAGGTCATTTCTGACTCTCAGGTGAAGCTATCATAGTGTTTTCTTGGCAAGATTTGCTAAGAAGAGGTTTTCTTTTGCTGCCCCCGAGGTTGAGAGAGTGTGACTTCCTCAAGATCACTTGGCGGGTTCCATGGCTGAACATGGATTCAAACTCTGGTTTCCCACAGTCCTAGTCCACTGCTCAAACCACATTGGCTCTCACTTGGATACAGGCACCAACATACTCAGGGTATTCTTCAAAAATCATGGTTGGGTTTCCCTGGTCTGGTGTTGTTCAAAATATTCCTTGGTGATTTGGAATGAGCAGCAAATTTACTAAATTGGCACAACTACTCTGTAAGGCAGATCAGAAAAGAGAGAGACAGACAGAGAAAGGCCTGTGGTGAAGGCCATCCAGTGAAATTCATTGCTCCGTGGGGACTTAAATCTGAATTTCCACTATTCCTGATACATTAGCCACCAGACCAGACTGGTTTTAAGATGTATTGCAAACATATTGAAGGACAAAGGGCCTCATAGAAAATGTTTTCATCAAACTATAGATAGCCAGAAAAAGAAAAGTGATTTTTTTTCAGAGACAAAATGAAAAACATGCTTCATATAAGAAAAAAGGGACAGGATGTGTGGGTTAGCGTTTCCTTCTGACAGCTGATTCCACTGATAACATCTTTGTTCTAACCTTAGTAATTTTTCAGAGCCTGCAAAAGCCAGCCCAAACAAGGCACATCCTCCCTGGGCATTCTGCGGTCTTAAATAAAGTTTTGCAACCAAGACTGTAATTTTAAGGGACATGTCTAGAACGATACTCCCCTTTCCAACAACATGCCCCTTTTCCTGGGGAGACTGTTATCAGCAGAGTACAGCAGTGATCTCGCTCTCTGCCAGGAGACAGCAATGTGGTCTATCGGTTCTAAGCTGAGCCCTTTCCATAGAGCATCTATGCAGCCATCCAGAGATATGTTATGACAGCTGCCTAGCAGTCCATCCAGGCCAGAATGGTCAAGCTAGACCAGAGCTTGGGAAAGTTACTTTTCTGGACTATAACTCCTAGAATCTTACAACCAGAATAGCCTGTATCCTCACCTCTGCCACCAAATTCTTAGCTGTGAACAGTCTGTTCTGAAATGCAAAGGTTTTACATCGTCGTTGTGGCTATTAGCCATTTGATCTCCTGTACTCCCTGCCTCATCCTTTTCAAAAAGCCATCTATGGTTGTGCACCTCTAAATGTTTATGAGATAATTGGTCTGGAGCCAAGGCAACGTGCTTGTAAAATTTATATGCACATTTGTCCAAGTGAAAGTTGTGAGGACAGTGAGAAGTTGGAAGCTGCCTTATGCATCTACATATATTTCTTTGCAGATGGACTTTTTCATGAGAGGGCAATGACTCCTGCTGGGGCGTGCGCCCCGCTCTCAAAATCGCATGCGTCGTGATTCCAGGACAGCCCCCCTCCCACCACAACACAGGAAGTCAAGCAGTTGGACAAAAGGAAGAGGGGGCATTTTGCTCTTGGGAACCTAAGGCCATATTTAATGCCCGCCTTTACATGCTCACCTAAACTCTGCCTTTATAAAATCCAAGGGAAGTTCACTGGCAGCAAAGAGGCATGAGGATCAAGGCAACAAAATTCCATGCTTTACAGAGCTAAAGGAAAAAGCACCTCACAAAGATTACAGAGGGCTCTGACATCAGGATCACTGACTGTGCCTTTGCCAAGTTTTAAGCCATTGTGCTAGAATAACTGTGCTGGGGAGAGAGCCAGGTGTTAACACAACAGAATCTACTTTGGACTGTTCTGTCCTTGAAAAAGAAATCAAGCTCATGTAATTATAATGCCTTGAAATGTCTGCATTCTCCCTTTGCCAACTACAGATTCTGGAGAAAAGAGCAGAATGTGCTGGCCTACCCCAGCCTGAGAGAGACTCCTTTCCCGCTGCTTGAGCAACTCCTGCTGTATCTCTTTAGGCAGCTCCTAAAGTTTAGGACCTACACAATGATATGGCTGTTGGGAGCTGGGCTTGCTAGGGCCCCATGGCTTTCAGCCCTCAGATTCAGGACTAAAGAGACTTTGTGGATACAGCTGGGCTGCATAAACAGGAATATAGCGTACAGTTTTAGAGAGTAGTAGCACCACTCAGTTTTGTTTTGGTCAGACCCAATGTGGAATCCTGTGTCTAATTCTGGGCAGGTCAGGAAGGGTATGGGCAAGCTGGAATGTGTCCAGAGTAGAGCGACCAAAATGGTAAAAGGCCTGGAAACCAAACTTTATGAGGAATGACTCAGGGAGCTGAGAACATTTAGCCTCGAGAAGAGAAGACTGAGAGGTAACCTGACAGCTCTCTTTAAATATCTGAAGGGATGTCATGAAACTGCATGAAAAGAGACCCCAACCAACGAGTAGAAAGAACTTCTTTACTGTAAGAGCTGTTTGAGAATGGAATATGGACTGCCTCAGAAGGTGGTCAGCTCTCCTTCTTTGGAAATCTTTTAACAGAGGTCAGATGGGCCTCTTTCAGGAATGCCTGAGATGGTTGGACTAGACGGACCATGCAATCCCTTCCAGTTCTAAGAATCTATGATTCTGGAAAGGTGTGCAGAGTAGTGGTGGCTGGGGGTTTCCATGTCAGTGGGGTAGGGAATCCAGGTTTGTGGGTGCACTGTATCCAAAGTGCTGGATTTTGTTTGGGGAACAGAGTCCAACACTTTCAATAACTCTTTTAAAGCTCAGACTAAAACACAGAGCAGACTCACTGCCCCACTGGCAAGGATAATCCCTTTGTAAGATACCTGTCTCTTTTGGTATGAGATCAGGATGCAAAAAAGCACCTAGAAATAAAGGACAGCCAAGTCTGGTTCCTAGCTCCTGAATTTCTAAAAATTAGCCCACGGCTGTTGGTTATTACAGCCAAATTCCTCTCCCTGCTCTTTTCTCCCCTCTTCAAATCCTCTTTGAGCAGTACTGAATCTGCTCAACAATCTAGACAGTGCAGCAATTAAGCACCGAGTAGGTAAGTGCTGAAACGTGTGTTCTGGCTGGCTGCCTCCGTTGGCCCTGCCACTAAGCCATTTAGCCACCGTGTAGCAACACTGTCCTACAAGAAGCAACCAGCTGACCCCCAGGAAAGGGCGATGCACCAAAAGCCTGAACCAGGATCAGGTCCAAGGCACATCGGGGAGGGAGAGAACTCGAGCCAACCCACGAGACTTCCTGCTTTTTCTGAGGGATAAAAATAATTCTTTTGCGTCAGCTTCATCAGCGTGATGGGCAAAATGCTCCGTTCCTCTGTGAATCTTTCTTTTCTCTCATTAAAGCAATTCCCCACAGAGGCCATCAAATTAATCAGAGTTTTGGACTACGTGCTGGAGCAGGCGCCTCCGACAGTTCTTCCTGGGGTCACTGCTTCTCTTGCTCAGTGTGGAGACAGCCCATCTCTGGCTCACAACGGGACAAGGAACATTTATAGCAAGATCATATATTTGACAACCTTCAGGAGATGCATTGCGTGATTCGTCTAAAAGGGAAGGAAGGAGTTTCAACTTGCAAAACGGAGGTACCAGGGCTGAAGCTTGTTTAGGAGCCAAGTGACTCTCAAATCCTTTCCTTGGATGGACTGGTTGCAAAGAGTCACTTGTAAGGAAAGAACCTTCTGCAAATATTCAGAGGTACTGTTCTTGATTACACCACACGTTGGGAAGGTGTGCAACGACAGGTTGTGGGCTGAACTCCAGGGACGCTTGGCTCAGAAGGAATCTTGAGGCCTAGCAGGGATTCCTAAGATGGAGTTGTGATCCAGATTGTTCCCTTGGCTCTGCGAACCCAAACTCCAACCCAATTTCAAACCAGCAGAAAACAGGGCCATGGTAGGACATTGGTTGAAACATGATTTTGCAGGAATGCTGGAGGGAGAGGAGAGGAAGGGAAAGATGGAGCAAGCTTGTTTTCTGCTGCACTACAGACTAGGTCATGGAGCAATGGCTTCAAATGTCAGGAAAAGAGATTCCATCTCAACATTAGGAAGAACTTCCTGATGGAAAGAACAGTTTGACAATGGAATATGAAACTGCCTCGGAGTGTGGTGGAGTCTCCTTTTTCAGAGGTTTTTAAAAAGAGGCTAGATGGCCTTCTGTTAAAAGGAGTGCTTTGATGGTATATTCCCGCACGGCAGAATGGGGTTGGACTGGATGGCCCTTGGGGTCTCTTACACTGCTATGATTCTATGGTTCTACATCAAGGGCAGAGTCTTGTGTTTCCTAGTAGGCTCAGGCAAAAGCCAACTGCTGCAGCCTCTCCTAGCTTGTCTCTTCTTCTTCATTCATCATTTTTGACCACACTCTGATGTTGCTTGGACACTCACATCCCAGTTTTTATCTATGAAATGTGGGAGAGCATGTACCACCTAGCCCCCAAGATCATTTCAAGGCCCCTAGAGCCTGCAAGCAACCTCCATTTTTTTTTTTTTATTTGGCCTCTAAAAGCCCTCTAGTCGATTAGGGATGCAATTTTGCCACATTTTGACATGCCAAGGCTCTTTTGGGTGCTGGAGAGGCATTAAAAAAAAAAATAAGGCTGAGCTTAAAATGTCCCATGGGGAGGATATGGCAAAAATCACTCCTTCATCTTCTAAGTATGTTGGTGGGGATTTCAGTCCAAAATATTTTTCTCTTGTTGTGTGGCCCAACAAGAATTGTGCGTGTGGCACCCCTCTAAGATCTCCTTGGGAATAACTGCAACCTCCAGCTCTTGACCTTTGCTCTCCCCACACCTAAAGCAGAAAAGCAGGCAGCAGTAGGAGTCCCCATTAAATACTAATTCTTTTCCGCACTAGCCTGTTATAGCGCGATGATTCCACTTTCAACATCCTATGGAATCCTGGGGTTTGCAGTTTCAGGAGGGGCCAGAAACTGCAAACCCCAGGATTCCATAGGATGTTGAAAGTGGAATCATCGTGCTATAACAGGCTAGTGCGGAAAAGGCCCTAGTGTGTTTAATGAGTATTAAATTACCTTGATTAGTAAATGGTTCACCCAGACTGATTGAAAAGACCAGAAAAGTCCCAGATCTTGTTTCTGTTCTGATTTTTTATCTTAGAGGTCTATGCACATTTTGTTTACCCCAGAATATTTTTTGTCAGCTGCTGGTATGATCAGAGATGTTTTGTACCACCTTCCCAGGTTGGTTTATTTTAACCAAATCGCAAAGAACCAGAATAGAATCTGGGGCTTTCCTGTCAAAAAAAAAGAGTGCCCAAACACTGCTGTATTCGATTCCTGCTTTACTGGTAATGTTTTTTTAATGAACGATTACACAGGTTTAATGAACGATTACGCAGGTTTAAAAAAAAATGCTTTAGGCATTGCAATTACAAAAGAAGGAATGGGTAAGCATTCTCTTTACAAACAAACAAACAATAAAGAAAGATAGTTTGGCAGGGCAGCACACAATATTCTGCAAGTACATAAGGTCATCAGAACAGCCTCTGAACCTGTGACAAGATGATGTTTCTACTACCTCTCTGGAATTACTGCTATTGTTATTCTTTTTGTTCCTTAATCATTTATATCCCATCTTCCTCCTAATAACAGGACTTAAGGTGGCTTACAACATTAACGCATTTGTAGAAGTATAAATATAAGATTTAAGAAGCAGTTAAACAATTGATAAAACATTATACATTAAAAAGATTAAAATATATTATACCAACCCTAAAAACAGAACCACACAGCGTTACAAGTACAACTCTTGGCAATTCGTAAAAGCCTGATGCCACAAAAATGTTTTGATCTGCTGTCAGAAGGAGAACAAGGAGGGGGGTGTCCTGGCTTCTCTAAGGGGGAGTTCCAAAGTCTGGGAGCAGCCACCGAGAAGGACCTGTCACCCATGTTCCTACCAAATGTGCACGCATCGGCACACATGGCACAAAGATTGGGAGTTCTTTTTCATCCAGACTCCAGGATTGTCATTCGAGGAAGGTAGGAGCTGCCCTCTCCTTGTTGGATTCTGTGGAACAGGGATAGTCCCAATTCCCACTCTACCCCCCATGTATCTGGCCTGCATCATCCTCAGAGTTTAAACCACTATGAACGGTGTGAAATTAGTCAGCTAAACTATAGATGTGATGAGTCCACCAAAGCTGCTCCTCCTCATACTGTGCAAGTAAAATTGCACGGGTTTCAAATGCAAAGCAAAATTCAGCTGCACCATTGGATTTAATTTATTGGGACATAAGACTAGGGTGGCGACAACCAAAATTATTCCAAGCACCTTAGACATTTTGTGACAACACCATGTAAAAGAACCACGGCAAGTAGAAAAGAATCCAGGAGAAATGAGAATCTTTGCTGTTCAGGATTTATTCTACATAAAATGTGCACATGGTTTTTTTGAGGGGACAAAAGATAGCATTTTCTGCAGAGAAAATATTTCTGTGCAAAAATAAAATAAAAGTGTGCAGATTTTCCCAGAATAAAAACTGAACTGCAAATGGGGTGGGGGGCAAGTTGCTAAAATTATTACTTCCTTCTTTTAAGAACAAAATTAGAAAACAATAACATCCCTACGGATGTTACTGCCCAGTTGCTGACACAGGTGTTTACAGTTTTATAGAGCCCAGCTGAAAAAGCGTAAAAAAAAATCAAACCTAAAACCTGGACTGATTAAAAGATAAGCCAAGCATTCATCTTTCCTGCCCATCTAACACCCCCGGAGAAAAGCCCTCTGGCATCCCAACTCATGGTTTGCTAAATTGAATTAATTACACTTGTCTAGGGCATTGCTGACAAAGTAAACATGAAGAAGAGACTTCTTTAGAAAAAACAGGAAAGAGGGCAAATTGCAGCTTCTATTAAGAAAAGGTAAGGGAAATGGATGAGACAGACAGGCAGAAAAAGGAGAAGGAAGATAAAGACCTTGGCATTTTTAAAGGAGAGGAACTGCCAGGAGATGTGACACAGGAATGGTGCTAGCAGTTCTTCTCCCCATGCCAGAGTGTTGGTATAAAGTGAGAAGTGAACACCTTCCCATGTTACAAAGATGAAAACTGGGGCCCTTTTTGCATGGCATTTGCCATGCGAAAGGGCCCCTGGAGCGTGCGCAATTGTGAGGAGCGTTCCACACGATGCACTTGCAATTGCGTGACGCTCCAGGGGCTGGCAGGCACTGATCACGCACTATTTCATTTTCGGCTTTGAGTCAAAAATGGTGCGCGATTGCGCACCGCTCCGGGGCCCCGTGTGCATTTACTGTGCGTACAGAGCTCCGGAGCCGCGGTGCTCATGCTTCCTGCCCCAGCGCAGCCTGGGAAAATCCCAGGGTGTGCTGTGGGAGGAAGAGGAGGGGCTGCCATGCTACCTGCTCATGAGCAGGCAGCAGCTGCGGAGCTGAAGCAACGGGGATGCAAGAGCCTCTCATAAGAGGCTGCTCACGCAATCCCTGCACCCCAGTGCAGAGAAAAGGTAAGCTGCGGAAAGGGCCTGGGACATGTGTGGGGCCGAGCAACATCAGAGTGTGGTCAGGATGGCAAAACTTATGAAAGAGGAAGAACAGACAAGCCAGGAGAGCCTGGAGCAGTTGGCTTTTGCCTGAGCTGACTGGGAAACGCAAGATGTGGCCCTCTCCTCTTCCCACTACTGAGTTAAGTGGATGCCAGCTACTTTTGCACTTTGAACGCAGTTTGCAGCAGCTAAAAGAAGCTGAGGACAAAGGGACAAAGTGGGAGGAACCAAGAGAAGCTGGGATATTTTAACAAGCAGCTGAGAAAGTGGGATGATGGGGAAGTTTCTAAACAGGTTCCAAATGCAGCCCCATATAGAGCTCAATCCAGTAATCCACTCTGAACAGTCTGCCTCTTTGAATTCTGCAGCTGAAGGATTTGGGGGGTGGGGGGAAGACCTTTCCTGAGTACCTGTGAACAGGGAGGGGCATCCTGTCCTGGGATTTTTGGTACCTAACATTAATGAATCATAAAGTTAGAAAGGACTTTGAGGGCTGTCTAGTCCAGCTACTGCCATGCAGGAACCCCCCGCAAAAGCACCCTAAGAGGTCGCCATCTAAACTTTCCAAGGAAGGAAGGTCCACTATCTCTATAGTCAGTCAAACTGTTTGTGCTGTCTTCCCAATGTCCTCCTGATTTTGGTAACCTTACGTGTATCCTGTCCCACCCGTGGAATGCTTATGCACCACTCAAAGTACTTAGAGAGAGTACTTACAGTGTTGCCTGTAAGTATTCATTGTATTTACAGGCAATACTGTCTCCCCCTTCTCACCCCTGCTTTTAAAATCCTCCTCCACATCCTGTACTTGGTTAATGGAATCTTGTTACAAGCCATCATGTGATATTACGAAAGGGCGTGGGTGGCAGACCTGCCTTGCCCAAGGATGGCAGTTGCCATTGCTCCTTGTGGTTGTACATATAGCCTCTGCCATGCGCAGCTGAGATGTGTTCAGCTTCTCAGCCCAGTTCCAGCATTTCATTATCTGAGCTGACTTTATCTCCCTTTCTCCCCATCTCTCACATGTTTCTTTCTTAGAGATCTGTACAGAGACATCAAAGTTACTATACAGCAACAGCAAAGTTGCAAAGCTTTACACCTCTATAGAGCAGCACCAACACATACCAAAAAACAACAAAACAAACAAACAAACAAAAAACACTTTGTGGCTATGTTCTTTGCCTCTAGATGTGAATCCCTGATTCCATCATGCTCCTCAGCAACTGATTCAGAGATGTATACTCCAATGTGGAGGTGAAACAGAACTACCTTGATTAGTAGTTACCAACAGCATCACCCTCCATTAATTTCTTGTTATAGTTAGTAAACTTTGCATGCCTCTATTTAGCAACTGTTGATTTGGCCAGCAATGGCTTCTTGTTTGTTTGCTTCACCACACCCTTTCTTTTCCTCCACCACTCTAATCTACAGCCATTTTTTTCTTCTCTCCCCTCTCCTCTCCAGTATACCACATATTTGATTATGCACAAGTATTAGTAAGTAAAGATACTTTGTACGTTTTACAAAGAAGATGTAGCTTATCTTTCTCTGCTAGACCTTGTGTGGGTAGGAGGGCATGCCACTGGTTGTTGTTCAATGTCTGCATGCCAGTTTCATTACTATGCTTGTATTGTTTCTCCCATTTTCCAGCATTTATCCAATTGCCTTTTAGAGTCATCTAAGCCGGCAGCCATAGCTACATCTTGCAGCAGTGAATTCCACATTTTAATTCCGTGCTATATGAAGAAGGACTTCCTGAATCTCCCCAAATTTATCTTCAATGGATCACCCTGCTGTGCCTTAATATTACCGAGGGAGGAGAAGTACCCATCTGGGAATAGCCCAGGCTAATTGTCCATTCCTCTCTTGTCTTTTGCCATGCTGCTCCTTGTGCTTCCAACAGCCTTCCAGTCTCTCTCCCCCAGTTTCCTCTCCCTTTTTAAGATTCTCCTTAAAGCTCACTTTATCATCAGCAATGAATTTGCTAGGTTAACCCGACTTTCCCCATGATTTGCTTCTTCTGCGCCCTACCTGAAATGAAAGGCACTAAACCTTATTTATGTTGTGGTCCTTGCTACCTCACTGGTGTAAATATGCCCTCAAAAGCTGTAGGCACAGTGCCTGAAAAGGCAAGCAGGCCTTGGAGAAATTGGCTGCTACGAGCTGGCAGATTTTTTCTGTCCTCTCTCGCTTCTCCTTTGCAATCCTGGAAAAAATGCACCAGCTAACTAAATAGATCACTAAGAGGGTTTTTGGGCCTCTGGGTTAAAAAGCATTACATGAACAGTTCCAGCAAAACAGAACAAATTACAACAGTTAAAAACACATTAAAACACAGTAAAAATATGAAAACATAATTGTGGTGGTTACCTGCCATCTAGTTGACTTTGACCTATGGCCACCCTATGGATAGGAGAGCTCCACAGCATCCTATCATCAACCACCCTACTCAGGACTTGTAGATTCAGGGATGTATCTTCCCTGATTGAGTCTATCCATCCGCAATGTGGTCTTCCATTTTTCCTACTGCCTTCCCTAGCATCATGTCGTCTATTTATATGGTAGTCCAAAGAGATTCTTATCCCAGAGTGACATAAAATCCAAAGGCCTGCCTAAATAAAAAGGTCTTTGCCTGCTGATAGAAAGAGAGCAGATGAGGGGCCAGGCAAGCCCCTCATGGGAACAAATTCCACAGGTTGGGTGCAGCCACTGAGAATGCTCTCTCCTGTGTCTTCACCAAAAGCACCTGTGATGGTGTCAGTACAGAGAGAAAGCCCTTCCCCAAAGATCTCAAAAATTGGGCAGGCTGGAAGAAGGCGACACAGTCTTCCTAATAGTCTTGGCCAAGCCATATAGGGCTCTGAAGATCACAACCAGCACTTTGAACTGCACCCTGAAAATGGACCAGTGGCCAGTGAAGTTGTTGCACTCTGGGAATTATGTGTTCCCTGTAACCAGCTACAAGCAGCAGTTTGGCCACAGCAAAATTTTGGACCTACTGCAAAATCTTTAAGCCACCAGAGCAAAGCCCTTTTGAAAACCTGCTCCAATGAGCCAGGGCACTTTCAAACTGCCAGGTCCTAGCACTGCTAAATCAAAATGTGGAGCCACTCTGTCTTCCCCCGCACAATGGATATTCTGCAGGAAGAAGGAAGGCTTACAAAGGGGTTAGAAAATAGGAGACCATTCCTAATAGAATGAACCAGTCTGTAGCCCCCCAATAACAATCCAAGAATGAGGCAGGCAGGTTTCACAACGACAACAACAACATAATAGCCTCACCAGAAAGGATCTCCATTTCTAGGGTTTACCTGTATCTCTGCCCCACCTGCACTGTCATCCTCACCAAACCCTTCTTCCTTTTGCTTTATAAGGCTAGGATAATTTCAAAGTTACATTATTTCTCCACTCCTGGCTTCTTTTGATGTCTTTTCATTTGTGCATCTGTTACCAAAAAAGAAGAGAGATCTGTCACTTCCTGAGGAAATAAAGGAGTCTCTTTGGGGAGAAGTATTGAGCCCTTCAAGGGATGTGGCTCATAAAAGAGAGACCCTCAGGAAAAACAAGGCTATTTTCAGAACGGCACAGATGCTCTTGACGCGGAGAGGCGCGCCTATTGCCTGAGAGGTACCGACTGCAGAGTTGGCTGCCTGCTGCTGCTGTTGTGTGCCCAAGAAAGAAAAGCAGACTTGGCTCCAGCATTTGGGAAGCAGAACTGGGGCGAGGGCGGGGGGAGCTTGAAGGATTCCAGCAGGCTCTCCATTGCTCTTCATCGCTTCACAGGATTTTAAAGAAAGGGAATTTGAAGTGCCGGGAAGAGAGGCCATGCATATACATGAGACGGAGACAAAGGCAAAGCACAACCAGTGGCGACAAAGAGCTGCCCAGCTCAAACCGCACGTCGGGTTGTAAAGTCTAAATGTTTGATGCAAAATCTGGCTCCTTTTTCAAAATGTAGACAGTCATCACTAGGAAAGCAGGCAGACAGGCTGGCTTCTAGCCTTCATTGCTGTTTAAAAAGCTTGAAAATACAGTCAACCGTACATATTTGTAGGTTTCACTTTCACAGATTTCATTATTTGCAAGCTTCTACAACCCCTGCACCCCCCCCCCTTATGTACTTCTTTTTCAGGGGAGACTTTCCTCTCAACAGCTCTTATCAGGTCACACAGCTCTTTAAAGACCCACTTCTGGTCTTCCTCCCACCTCTGGTACTCCTCCTCCTCCTTCACCAGCAGCTGCACGGCCAGCTAAGGACAGCTCATAGCCTGATTTCTCAGTACCACAAACCCTCCCCTGATACCTCCCCACACACCCAAGGAAGAGATATGCAAGAAGGAGAAAGTACAGGGCCACCATGCTGACCCCTTTCTTTAATCTGGTTTCGACCCTGGGTGTCCACTCTCCCCACTGTGCCTTGGCCTCCTTCTCACAGACACAGACAGACAGACATAGGCCATTTCTGCACTAGAGTGTTATAGCGCTATAATTCCACTTTCAACATCCTATGGAATCCTGGGGTTTGCAGCCAGCCCCTCCTGAAACTGCACACCCCAGAATTCCATAGGATGTTGAAAGTGGAATCATAGCGCTATGACACTCTAGTGAGGAAATGGCCATAAACACACAGACACACACACACATTTTGATGTTCACAATTTTTTCCACTTTTTCAGGGTCCTGAATCCCTAACCCTAAAGATTATGGAGATCTGACTTTGAACTGAGTGTTTTCTTCCAAGGCTCACAAATGGGATTTGAGGACAAGACTTCCAGTAGCCCTGGGTTGTGGTTATCACCAGTCCCAGATCTCTGTCCCTTCAGCAACCCTCTGTGGTTTCTGTAGCAAGCCCAGATTTATTTATTTTTTAATAGAACAGATTCTGGCTGTAACCAATACTACCCAAACCTCTCTTTGCTGCCACCCATCTTAAAGTTAAATGAATTAAAGCACCTTTTAAATCTTAGGTGGGGGAAGCTGGTTTAAGGCCTGAAACTCCAAGACTCAGAATTATTAAAAGCAGTGTGGTCTTAGTAGTAAAGTACTTTAAAAAAAAGACACAACACTTTAATCACACTGCATGTCATGCCCTGCTTCCAGCGCATGGACTCTGAGTCTGAAGTAGAGGGCATGCCACAGACTGAAACAGGGGGCATGTCAGGACCTGCCATACAGAGAGAGGTTACAGTGTCAGAAACAGAACAGAGGGCAGTGCCGGTTCCAACAGAGAGTCTTGCCTTGCTAGACCCAGCTTCACACAGCACAGGCAGCAAAGAGAGACCCAGTATCACTCTCTCAGAATTTATAACTGGCAACAATCAATCAAGACACAGCTGTTCTAGGCTTTGGGTCTATTTAGCTGGCGTCCTTCCCCTCCAGGAGTTGTCAGAGCTTATCTGACCTTCTACCTTGCTGGATGCCTTGATGAATACTTGGATTAACCTTGGACACTCCCTTGACATCAAACTCTGACTTTGTTTATGTTGGACTTTATTTACGACTCTGTGCTTACTGCCTGGAAGTAAGTAATAAGCTGGGAGTTATTCAGTTTGTTTTGTTTATCAGCTGTGTCGGGACTGAGACAGAACACTGCACTAAGCAGAAGGAGAGATTTCACAGGTCGAAAGCAAAACCACTCAGAGAAGCAATCGCATCCCTCATAATGATGTTCAAACACAACATCACTTTTCAGGAAAATGGAAGGTTGATGTAGAAGGTGGACTTACTAGGTCTTCCACACTGCATCATTGTATGTGTCTTCAAGTCAGTTCCCTAAGGCAAACCTATCACAGGGTTTCTTGACTGGATTTGTTCTGAGACAGTTTCTTTTTGCCTTCCTCTGAGGCTGTGACTTGCCCAGGGTCAGCCAGTGCATTTCCATGGCTAAGCAGAGGGAATTTAAACCCTGGTCTCCAGAGTTGTAGTCCCACATTCAAAGCACTACCCTATGCTGGTTCTCTATTACATAATTAGATAGACCCTTTCACACTACTGGGACAGTAAGGTCTCCAGAGAGAGGGCAAAGGAGGAGGAATCTCAGAGTGAGAGCACTGCCTTGAAAGGTACTTGCTTATATATTGCTTATATATTTTCATTATTTCTTAGATTTAGTGCTTATTGACTTGAAAGTCACCCTCTGTGCAGGGGTGTGGAGGGTGCTTAATGTATCATGCTTAATGTCATCACAGTCTCTGCCCCCATGTGACATCATCCTAGAATCACAGAATCATAGAGCTGGAAGGGACCACACGGGCCATCCAGTCCAACTCCCTGCTATGCAGGAACACACATCAGAGCACTCCCAATAGATGGCCATCCAGCCTTTGCTTAAAAACCTCCAAAGAAGGAGACTCCACCACACTCCAACACAGCATATTCCACTGCCAGACAGCTCTGACCATCAGGAAGTTCTTCCTGAGGTTCAGGTAGAATCTCCTTTCCTGCAGCTTGAATCCATTGCTCTTTGTCCTAGTCTCTGGAGCAGTGGAAAACAAGCCCATTCCTCCTCTACATGGCATCCCTTTAAATATTTAAACATAGCTACCATGTCGCCTCTTAACCTTCCCTTCTGCAAACTAAACATCCCCAGCTCCCTAAGCCACTCCTTATAGGGCATGGTTTCCAGACCCGTCATTATCTTGGTCACCCTTCAACATATCACAGGCACAAGAGGTTGCCATTCCTAAGTCAAAGGTTAGGCTCTGGAATCCCAGGACCTGAGATAACCCTGAATTGACCGCCCCAAGGGACTGCTTGGTTTTGCATTGGCAAATACTCTTTGGGAAGAGGAAGGATAAACAAGTGGAAGTCTTAAGGGGAAACTAGTTCTCCTCCCCACCCACCTTCTGCTGCTGCCTTTCAGTGACAAACGCATCCCCCCCCAACTTTCCTTCTGCATTTTGTTAGGCCCAAAGGCAGCACTGATACTCTCGTTGATATAAGTGGGACTTGGGCCCTTCCGCTGTTGCCTCATGCATATTAATCCCTGCCTCCTGGGCGAGAGTTAAGAGAAGCAACTGGCAAGCAAGCAGAACCAGTCTCTAGGTTCAGTGGTAACTGGCTATGGGGCATCAAGTGTGTTTTGGCCCAAGGCAAAAAGGGGGAAAAAAACCCTACTGCAACCACTCCGTGGGTAAACCTTTCTGACGGCTATTTGAAAACTGTGAGATATTCTAAGATATTCTAAGATGGCTTTTATCACCTTAGTGGGGGGGGGGATGGACTGCTTTCTCTCTGGGCGTGTGGAGATTTTCTTCAGAAAACAAAACTCAGTGAGATGGTGGTATGGATCACTTTTCTCTTTTAAAATCTTATCTATGTATTTGTTTGCCCATTCCTCCATTGATATATATTGGTTTTCCAAACAGTTACTGTAAAGAGGTTTGCAAAATAACCAAGCAAAAATACATTTTACAACTGTAGCATAAACAATAACCCTAGAAGCTGCTTAAACTTAAAACACAAATTTAAAAAAATGCAGTAGTCCACCTTGTCATAATCCCTCTTCCATTCATTGGTCTTCCTCCAGCCCATGGCTGTGTTACTCCACTGGAAAACCCTGCCCCGGGGTCTACAATTTTGATATTAAATATGATTTCATGTGCCTGATAGGTCGGCCGGATGGGCACGTAGGCAGCAACAGTGGAACAATCGAAAAGCAGTTCAGGCCAGTAAAATCCCCCGTCACGTAGCCCCAGGAGACCCCAGGCTGTGCAAACCCACAATAAACAAAGGGTCCTCAGCCACTGAGAAGCCGACTTGAGGGAATTAGCGTGTTTGCCCCAACTTGAGCAAATATCTCATCAGCCGAGGACTATTTACATGAAGTCACACCACAACGAAATGCAGCCGAAGACCCTGAGACTTTGGCAACACCTTGTAATCTCATCATGCAAAGGAAGTTACCTTTGTGGAGCTTCTTTCTTGTTGCAACGCCCATTGTTCTCCCCAGGAAATGATTAGCCCTCCAGGTACTTTTTCCCCTACAAATAGTCCCAGTTTTTGAGTGGTTCTTTGGATCACTCCCGGTCATCCCAGCTGACCGTTTCTCTGTACGTCGAGTAATCCCCTCAGCCCTCTTCGTGCTGAGCCCCACTTCTCCGATGTTTTTCCCGGACCAAGGACTTCAGGAAAAGGTGCAGTATTACCCCAGCTACAACCCCTTCAATGTTCCCCTATCCAGTTTCCTCTCTTTTGCTTCTTAATAGGTCTTCAGTGAGTGTGTGAGTGATCGCATTGGTGTGTGAGACTTTCATTCAATAAAATCATTTTATTGGACATCTTCATTTGGTTTTTGGCTTGGCCAAAACTGGGTAAAAAGACCCTGCTAGGTTACCCTGCTTCTCGCATTGCTATTGCTCGTGCTCTGGCTAGTTTCCATTCCCCATCACGTGGAGCACATTGAGATGTCCCCCAAGGGACCCCAGAAATCAGGGTAACAGCTGCTTCCAAACACTGGCAAGCAAGCACACAACCTCACCTGATTCTGACTTAGAAGCTCCCAGCTGCCACTGTACACAAGCTTGCTTTCTCCTGCTCCAGACACTAGGGCTATTTCCACACTATACTGTTATAGTGCTATTATTCCACTTTCAACATCCCATGGAATTCTGGGGCTTGTAGTTTACTGAGGCCAGAGGGCTCTCTGGCTTTGAACTCTGAATGTCTCTCCCTAAACTGTAAGTCCCAGGATTCCACAGGATGTCGAAAGTGGAAAATAGCACTATGACAGTGTAGTGCAGAAATGGCCTAGAACATAAACCAGTGGATTCAATTTGCAAAAGAGTTCACCTAAACATTAAGAAGAATTTCTTAACTGCAAGAGCTGTGTAAGAGTGGAATATACTGGTGTGGAGGGTGGTGGAATCCCCTTCTTTGGAGGTCCTTTGACAGAAGTTGGATGGCTGTCTCTTGGGAGAGGTTTAGTTTTGGATTCCTGAATGGCAGAAGGGGGTTGGACTAGATGGTCTTTTTTTTTATTAAAATCTATATTAAAACAAACATATAATATTTATCACATATACAAAATTTTAGCTGTTAAAGAAATGCTTCTCTTATAGTTGTCTTTTATGTACACACACACACACACACACACACTTTCCATACATTCATACCTTTTACATTCATCCTGGCTTCCCCCTGAATGAGAGGTAATATAGTACCTGAATAATAATACAATTGCCTGTAATCACATGTTACTTTACTATTCCCTGCCTTAATACATCCTCAATTTTTCTTCTTTTTCTTTTTTTTAAAATCAATATTAGCCATCTTAATATCTGGCCATTGAGTTCTGAAATATATTATTAGTCTTTCCCATTCTTTGACAGATTTTTCTACATTAACTCCTTTCAATATATTTATAATTCTATCCATTTGCATCATATCGAATAATTTCATTTCCCAATCAATTAAAGAAGGGAGAGTTTTTTGTTTCCAATTTTGAGCTATTAGCATTCTAGCTGCCGCTGACATATAGAATAACAGTTTCCCTGCTTTTTTTTCTAGCTCTTCATTCATCATTGACAGTAGGTATAGTTCAGGCAACATTTCAAATTGAAATCCAAGAATTTTTTCTATCTGAGTGTGTATTGTAATCCAGAATTTTTTAATTATTTTACATAACCACCATTGGTGATAAAATGTGCCAATATCTGTGATGGTCTTTGTGGTCTGTGGCAACTCTAAGATTCTATTCTATAACAGAAAGGAAAGGCAGAGTTGAGTGTCATCAGGATACTAATGGTTCCATACTGATGTTCACCAATGTGGAGGGATAAGCTGGAACCCCCTGGGACCCCACAGCACAGGGTCTGAGCAATACTTCACCGTCAATCTTTCTGAAGCTGGTACCCAAAGACTAGAAGTGGAGCTGATGTAAAACTTTGCCTCCCTCTCCCAACTCACAGAATTGTTCCAGAAGGATTTATATTTGATGGTATCAAAAGCCACCAAGAGAATTAAAAAGGCTGCACTTCTCCACAGCTCTCCATTCCAGATACAAACTGTGAATCAGGGTGTCCAAAGACAAGTCAGTACCAGAACTGGTCCTGAAGCTAGCCAACACAATAAGCCTCTGTTCCCAGCACAAGTCTTAACTAAAAGTGATTTTGAAGCCTGCTAGGGATGTCAGCCACGTTATGGCCCAAAGTTATCTCCAGGGAATCATTCATATCGTTGAGGTGCCAAGGGTCGCAATAGATGTGCTCCTAAGTCTCATCGCAAATGGATGGCGTCACTGAAGACAACTTCAATATTGTGTTTATATGACGCAGGAAGCCTGTCATAGCCCCGGGGAGACCAGAGGGAAATAGGAAGGAGAAAGGAAGTTACAATAATGCATTGGTTACAGTAATGTATTTTGGGGCTGTGTCATTTCGTACTGTGGGCTGCTCACACAATTGCATAGAAAATTATCCCTGCAAACAGTAGACCAGCATGATGGAGAGAAAGAGCTGAACTTAAACACCTCCTTGCCATGTTTTTTTTCCCCTTCCACTCTTCCTTGTGGAAAGCAGAGAAACATGTATCTCCGGCAAAATAATTACTAAACCATAGCAGGATGGAGAGGTCGTTAATGGATTATTTCAAGTGGGAAAGAATAAATGTCCAAATGACCCAAGAATACAGCATAACACAGTGCCAGGAGAGGCATAGCATCATATGATAAGCTCCAGGCAAAGATGGTAGTAACACAGCTCAATTGGAATATAGCCCTGTTGTGTGATATGCTCCTTGGTCTTCTTATCCTACAGAACAGGCATTTTTCTGTATGCATTTGTCAACAGGGAGAAGTGTAGGGTACTTTACTTGGGCAGAAAAAAATGAAATGCACAGATACTAGATGAGTGACACCTGGCTTGACTCCAGGACATGTCAAACGGATCTAGGAGTCTTAACAGACCACAAGCTGAATATGGGTCAGCAGTGTGATGTGTCAGCTAAAAAAGTCAATGTGATTCTGGGCTTCATCAAGAGGAGTATAGTGTTCAGGTCAAAGGAAGAGATACTACCACTGCATTCTGCTTTGGTCAGACCAAAGTGCCCACAATCCAGGAAGGATATTGACAAGCTGGAGGGTGTCCAGAGGAGGCTGACCAAAATGGTAGAAGGCTTGAAAACCATGAAGCCCTATGAGGCATGGCTGAGGGAGCTGGGAATGTTTAGCCTGTAGAAGAGAAGGTTAAGAGGTGACATGATAGTCATGTTTAAATATTTGAAGGGATATCATATGGAAGATGAGACAAGCTTGTTTTCTGCTGCTCCAACGACTAGGACAAGGAGCAATGGATTCAAACAACAGGAAAAGAGATTCCACCAAAACATTAGGTAGAACTTCCTGAGGACAAGAGCAGTTCAACAGCGGAATCTGCTGCTGCCTGGGAGTGTGGTGGAGCCTCCTTCTTTCCTTGGGGGTTTTTAGGGAGAGGCTGGATGGCCACCTCTCAGGGGGACTTTGATTGTATCTTCCTGCATGGCAGAATGGTGTTGGATTGGATGGCCCTTGGGGTCTCTTCCAACTCTATGATTCTACCATATGCTCCAAACATTGCGAACAAAGCTCAAATAAGCTTCTCCAGAATTCATGTTGACAAGAGATTATGTGTTACATGAGGCTGGATGTGGCTCCCCTCAGTTTTCAAGCCTCAGAAGAGGGTGATACTGTAGCTCACATCTAAAGAAGTACATTTGAGGCTTGCTTGGCTTACTTTACACAAGGATGCTACCCGCATCCCGCAGTAACATTTACAAAAGGCAGTCACACAATATACTTCAGCCACCCATCATCATCACTTTTTTTCTTTAATACATTTTTACATCGATGGCTTAAGTGGATCAGATTGCTAATTGCTTCTTCATTGAACTCTTCAAACACTTTCTAGTAGATGCCTGCATTTAATTGTGCATGAAATGTTTATGAAAGGATTTCAGAACTTCTGCTACTGCCTCAGAGTAAATGTGCTACCCTTAGTTTGCATGCCATCAGGAAGTTCTCCTGTGTCAGGGTTATTACCAGCAAGGGTGCATGGAGCCCATTTTCACTGGGGGGAGCAGAGAAGAAAATGTGGGGCAGAAGTGTTTGAGTATCATTCATTATAAAAGACGTTTCTACAGGACAGATTTCCATAAGTGGAAATAAAAATAACCCCCAATTAATGCAGTTTAATTAGAAAGTATGCCTTGAAGCTTCCAAAAAAAAATTAAATCAATTTTAAATGAGATATTTTCCATTTGCAAAAAAAACTGCATACACTAAACAATAGTGATCTAGAAGTAAATGTATACTATGCAAGTCATCCTACTACGATGTTTTGAACTCTTAATTCATTTCTTTGCAAACCTGCAGAGAAACTGTCCATTTCAAATTCCTGCAATTATGTTACTTTCCAAAGCCAAGATGGCTAAGCTTGCTTTTCTCTGGCCAAGCACGAAATGACTAGATGGTGTTAACATGTGTCAAAATTGAAAATGAATTTGAATTTTCATATTTTCCAGATAAGCCAGAGGTGAGTCCTGTAGCATACCAAGCTCCCATGCATGGAAAGATTTCCTTCTGTATGTACAATGTTTTAGCAAGTTCAGGAAGTGCTAGCAACCGGGTTTTGCAAGATTCTACCATCTCCTTTTTGTTTGGGTGCCTGAACTATAATTTGAGATGCTCAACTGCGATGCGAGAAATGGGGGAAGGAATTCTTACTTGGGAGTCAATTTCCCATTTTTACACACACACTCCCCTTGCTACCAACATCAAGAAGAATTGTGGAGCATTCCTGGTTGAAGAGATGCTCTTTCCCAGCCCCAGTTTCAAAGCCAGAGAAGATGTGATGAGCACCAGTCACGTTTGCTGCTCAGAGATGACAGCTACATTCATGTAATCCTTGGGGACTGAAGGTCTTCTTTTCATTGCTAAACAGTGCCAGGAAAAGTCACCCCTGGAATACAATTCCAAGCCCTCAAAGTGGCTTGAGGATTATGAGAGTTGTAGGCCAAATCCATCCCCTGAACTAAAGGCACAGATGGCTGGTGGGAACTGAGATTTTCCTCCCACTGTCTACCTGGCCACACAACCGGTGGCAGCTGGCAGCTCTGGGCTTACACCCAAGCTTTACAGGAACGACCTAAGCACTGAGCCCTAGCCTCAAAATACTTTCAGCGTTTTGGACAGCTCCTTTACAATTCACACTTAGATCCAGAGTGAATTCACCACCTCCCTGAAACTATTGGTTGCTGCATATTATGTTCCGCTGGCTCCACTTCCCTTCAGTGGGGCTCACTCTCAAGATCAGGGCCAGGCAATGCAGTGAAGCACCTGCCACAATGGAGTACAAGGAAGGAACGGTGGAGAGGAGCCAGCTTCCTGCACTCACCAGCAGCTTTTTGTGCAAAAACCTGGCAGGCATGGATGCCACCACAGCTGCTTTATTTGTGAATGGGGCAGATGTTGGCAACAACATGTTCACCAGTTTCTGTCATGTTGAACTTGGTCCCTGTGAGGCTGCTTCCAAGCAAGCTGGCTTCAAGAGCCCTTGGGTGGGTTTAAGGGACAGCATGCAGAGGAAAGAGGTCTGAAAATCACACAGATACACTCCCGGACCTCTGTTACGAACACAGCCAACAGATCAGTACTCTTGTGTGTACGTGAATCTCTCTTCAAGAAAGGATGTTCAAGAAAGCACCAACCCTGAATTGTCAAAATTGGGACATCTCAACATCAGCTTCTCTTGCCCTCTTCTTCTTTCAGCTCCAACCCCAAATTCATTGTTTTTGGCTCAGGACTGGGCTTTTCTTATTGTCTACATTAAAGACATCCAACAACACCTCTCTTTGGTTCTCATTTTCCTGCACTTTCAGGAGGAATGGATCAGGCATTTGGTTCTTCTACGTGACTGTCATGCATGATTTTCTTGTGGGTTTTTTTTTTTTAAATAGACCTTTTCATTTGTTTATGGACACAAAAGGTCATTGTTTCTTCTCAGCTACCTGGATAAATGATACTCTCAAATCAAACAGTCCTGTTGTATAAACCAGATTTATTTCCCAGACTTAACTTCAAGAGGAAACTGTCTCTCTAGCTGAGTACAGATGAATACCAATTTTATCCTTTCCCTGAATGATCCCACCAAATATGTGAGTGCATTTGGGGTCCAGAGGGTGCAGTGTGCTTCTGATAGCACAAGAATCCCATTGCTGCTTACTGGTGCAGAAGAACCAGCGCACTGAGCCATTTCAACTCCTGTAGAGCTGAATTGCTAGAACTTCAATAGCCCTGTTTGTTAGAAAGGAAGCGGTGTGTGGAAGAAGTGGCTTTTTAAATTTTTTTACTAAGTTTTATTAAATGTACAAAGTACATACAGACATAACTAAAGAAACAATTTACTACAACAAATAGATAAGAAAAACAAACAAAGAAAAATACAACAAGAAAAAGTCCTAGATACTAAATACCAAAAATTAACTAAAGACAATAAGACTATTTTTAAAAAGCAGACTAAATGCAGACTCTAGATAACTCTGTGAAAAGCAAAAACTCCTCTAGCTACAAATACCATCTAAATGATTAAAGTTGTACTTTTCCAGAAATACTAATTGTTGAATTGTACCATCAACGTACAACACATGTGTCAAACACAAGGCCCGTGGGCTGAATCCGGCCCGCCAGGCCATTTCATGTCGTCCTCACACCTCTTCTGCAGCTGCGGCATTCTCCCCACCTGCCGAGCCCAATCCCCACATTTCGGGACCCCGGCTGCCGGTATTCTGAAGAGGGGCCCAGCAGCCAGCGCTCGCAATCTACTTCTACTTCTGACTGCTCCTCTGTCCAAGTCTCGCCATCAGAGCATTTCTGCAGATTACCATGATAACATTCCACATGGGTCATGAGAGTTAGAGAGGTATAGGGACCATAAATTACGACCACTTTACAGAGGGAGAGGGCCCATAAACTACGGTCAAATAGCCCCAAAATCTCCAAGAAAAGAAAAGTTAATGCAGAGGAAAGCAATTTAAAAACCAGTAATAATGGAATGCAGAGGCAATTACTGAATATGATAAAAGACTAATTACATTTATATAGTCTCACAGATACAAGCTGCTTTTTGGGGGCAACCATAACGCTGATGCAGCTCAAGATGAAATTGAGTTTGACACTTCTGATGTACAGTATGTTTCTTGCAAAAGGTATATTAAAAGTTCCCAGTCTTTCATGAAAGCATGTGGATCAAATGTTTGAGGGAGTTTTCCTGAAGTAGTATAAGAACCGCCCTCCCCTGCTGAGCATAAATTTCTACCCAAGGCCATGTGCTATTATCCCTTCTCTTCCTGGCAATCAGTTGCCAGTGCTAAATATCTAAAAGAGTACTTGAACATCAGGGAATTGGATGCTGGTCCTTGAACACCAGGCCTCCACTGGAGGGCAAGTTGCCTTTCAACTTCAGTCCCCCTAGTTATACAAGTATTGTATTTATTAGATATACAACTGAAGAGCAGTGTTAAAAGATCAAATTCAGTTTTGAGAACAAGCAAGATAAGCATGCTGATCCACTTTACGGATTAAAATAAATGCATTTTAAAAAGGGGGCTGCAGTCCGACAATGTTTATGTCAAAATAAACTGTTTAGTTGCAAAGGTGCCCTAAGAGTCACACTTTTTTCCCCTTCCTCCCTCTTTTAATATTGAAAATTAAACCCTTCTGTTCTAGGGGTGGAAACCCAGCATAGTGGAGTTGTTCGAATGTTGGACCACGACACTGGATACCAGGGTTTAATTTCTCACTTGGCCATGGAAACCCACTGGGTGAGCTTGGGTGCATCACACACCCCTAGTCCCAGAAAACCCTGTGTTAGGGTCGCATTAGGGTCACCACAATTGGAAACGACACAACTGCAAAAATTCTAGGTGGAAATTATACTCCTCTGCTCTAGTCTGCTCTGGCCAGACCTCACTTGCAATTCTGTGTGCAGTCTTGGGCACCAAAGTTGGAGAAGGAGAGTGAAAAGTTGGAAGGTGTCCAAAGAGTAACCCAAGATTGCAAAAGGCCTGGAATCCAAATCCTGCGAGGAACAGCCAGGGGAGTTGGAGAGGTTTAGTTGGGGCGGTTTCGTGAGGGGAGTTGGGGAGAAGAGAATATTGAGAGATTATATGATTGTTGTTGCTGTGAGCCTTCAAGTCATTTCTGACTTATAGCAAACTCATAATGGTAAGATTTTTTCAGAAGCCTTTGCCTTCCTCTGAGGCTGAGACAGTGTGACTTGACCAAGGTCACCCGGGGTGAATCCTGATCTCCAGATTTGAATCCTAATCTCCAGATTTGAATCCTGATTTCCAGAGTCCTAGTCCAATGCTCAAACCACTACAACACACTGGTTCTTAATTATACAATACCTACCTTCAAATAATCTGAAAGAAAGCCATGCAGAAGACAAAGCCAGCTCCCCCCCCCCCCCGCAATGCTCCAGAAGATGTAACCCAAAACAACAGATTTGGATAACAAGAAAAGAGATTTCTCCTAAACGTTCAGGAAGAGCTTACTGATGGTAAGGGCTGTTCAACAGGGGAGCAGGCCCTCCCACTGTAAGTTTTTGCAGAGTGGTTGGATGGCCACCTGCCAGGAAAGCATTAGTCATGGACTGCCTGCACAATGAGGGTCGCACTGGATGCACCTTCGGATCTCTTCTGTTTCTATGATTCTATGAAGCAGACTAACAGAGTTATCCTTTTGAAGAACCCCAAGTAGGCTTACTGAGGTGCATCTCTGTAGGTGCGCTGCAAAGCCTGGAGTGTAACGTCTAGAAGAAATGAGATATGAAGATGTAGGGCTAACTCTTGTTCCTTTGTAAACTGTTCTGAATCCTAGAAAACAGCTACTGGATGGTTGTAGTTTATTCTTTTGAAAACCACACATATAAAATCCTGATCATCACTTATATAATAGAAGAGGATCCATCTATATAATGGCCTGTGGCAATATGTTAAACTCTGTCTGCTTCATAGGTCAGAAACTGTTGATTTTGCTTTGCTTTTTATATGTACTTCTAGCATATATACTCTGCATTGCCTGAGATTTTATTTTCTCATAGGTTATATTAGAAAGATTTGAGATCCTGCAGAGATCCTAATTCCCCAAACTGTCTTGTCCAGTACCTGTAACTGTTTCTCATATTCCCCAATCCAATCTGTATTCAGAGTTATTAACATACAAGGGTTGGGTTCCTGAAGGAATACACTGCCCTCCTCCTTGCTGCTAGGCCTCATCTCCATAGCAACCGGTCAAGCCCCAGAGCAATCTGGCTGAGAATTCTAAAGGCCTCTCCCTAAACTGCAAACCCCAGGATTCCACAGAATCTTCTTAGGCAGCCAATCATATGAGGTTTCCATCTGACACAGACAAACTTTGAGTTTTATATATTAGCTATATTAAGATGCGTTGCTTTTGTTGTAAGCTTCTCTTTAGCATGCAGTTTGGCTAGTTCCAGGCAGCTGCAGAAACTGGGAATAGCTGTGGAATGGGCCTGCTGGGAAAAGGAGATATTTTAGCTTCACTTGAGAGATAAGGCAGGTGTTTGATGTCTGGGCAGAAAAGCAAGGCTGAAGGATTGTCACAGTAATGGACAGGAAAAAGAAAGTTAGAGCTATGGGGCAGCATTCATAACAGCAAGTGGAATATTTTCATGGGCAAAATTCAGCTTCTCATCTGTTGCTTCTAAAGTACTGCAAACGTAGTTATTTTTTGAGTCTTGGCAATGCTGCCAGGTATGCAATTGCTTTATTATGCTCCTCAGGAAACTTACTGTACTTTGCTGCTGTGGTCTGAAGCCTAGTAGTATATATCACATATGACATGTCGTGTATATTCCATTAAGTTCAGTGGATCTTACTGTGTAGCAAGGACACTTAAATGAATAGTCCAAATTATACAAGTCTACATGCATTTACTTTACTTAAGCCCCTGAACATTAATTTTTTAGGTGAAAAAAAAAAAAGCCTTGTGCAATGTATTGGGCTTTTATTTTTTCTTCCTTTTTAAAAATAGTCTTCTTAAAAATGGTTCTTAATTTTAATCTTCTGACAGTTTAATTTTTTTTAAAACCTGTATGTTATGAATTTTTAATTCTGTCTATTTTATCCATTGTAAGATGCCTTGAGTCCCAAATGGGGAGAAATGTGGGATATAAATAAATATAAGAATCTTAAAGAATAATATTATTCATCTATTTCTGATAGATGTAAACTTGAGGCCATTTCCCCAAGACCTCCTTTGGCTAAAGAAGGCTGGGGAAGGAGTGAGCCAGGGTACAAGAAAGGAGTTCAGAGGTTCAGGGCCAGTGTGGAGCTGTGAAGGAAGCTGAAACAGGGTGTGTCAGACTGTGAGGACCCTGCTGAAAGGCCCACCGAGGCCACAGATTTTCTCATGCTAGCCAGACCACAGCATGCTACAGTACTCAGAAATAGCTCAAAAAAGCAGTCAAGAATGTACAAGCTGTCCGTAATCCACATTAGTGAGTTGGAAAAGTCACAAACGCCAGTGGAAAATTCAAAGACTGTAAGGTTTCTCTATCCCAAATGAGCTGGATGCATGCACGTGCTCTGTGTGCATGTGTTTTTTTATAGAATCATGGAGTTGGAAGAAACTACAGGGGCCATCCAGTCCAACCCCATTCTGCCATGCAGGAAAAACACAACCAAAACACTCTCAACAGATGGCCATCCAGCCTCTGCTTAAAAACCTCTAAAGAAGGAATTCCACCACGTTCCCCGGCACATTCCACTGCTGAGCAGCTCTGACCATCAGGAAGTTCTTCCTGAGGTTCAAGTGGAACCTCCTTTCCCGCAGCTGGAATCCATTGCTCCTTGTCTTAGTCTCTGGAGCAGCAGAAAACAAGCCCTCTCCCTCCTCAACATGACATCCCTTCAAATATTTAAACGTGGCTATCATATCCCCTCTTAACCTTCTCTTCTGCAGACTAAACATACCCAGCTCCCTAAGCCACTCATGATATAGCATGGCTTCCAGACCCTTCACCATTTCGGTCGCCCTTCTCTGGACATGCTACAGCTTGTCAATATCCTTCTTGAAATGAGGTGCCCACAGACACATTACTCCAGATGAGCTCTAACCAAAGCAGAATTTTGGCTGCCCTTCTCTGGACACATTCTAGCTTGTCCAATATCCTTCTTGGACACAGGATTCCAGGTGAGGTCCTACCAAAGCAGAATAGGATGGTTTTGCCACCGCCAATGTTGCAGATAACTTCTAAAAGGACCTTGTGGAGATGTGAAGCAGAGCACAGACTAACTACTCCATAATCTCCCCTCTAGGAATGTCACTCAGTGAGGTCTGGATCTCCCATTTCCCAGAGACTGTAAGTCACTGCAAGAGCTGAAAAATCCATCTTGTCAAATATTGATAGTTGAGATGCTTCTGTTGCTTGATAGAGGAGCAAGATCCTGCCATACCTGGCATATGAGGAAATGGCAAGCAAATGTGGGGAACATGTTTGAAGTCCACCAGAAAGCCAAAGGACAAAACTTATTTGGATCACGAACCACACATCCAACTCCTGCCATTTGCAGAGGGGGCCGCTTTTTCTTCACTGCCTCTGATGTGGGGAAAAGCCCAGAGCACACCCAGCCTAGCCAAAGCCCTTTGCCCAAAATCAACAGTCAACACCCTTCCCTCTCATTCTGTCTCCAGATCACCCACCAGAAGTGCATTTTGGAATCGTGCAAGCAGGCCAAGAGCTTTTCTCCAGCTGCAAAGATCAGACACATCCTTTGAGTTCGAATGGCTTCTCAACTGAAGGGAACCCACGCAAAGCATACAGAAAAGGAAAATTCTTCAGGAAGGGGTGGACAGGGCACCCCTGTGGTCTGCAGGGAAGCTCCTTTCCAGATGAGGTCCAAGGCAGAATAGAGTGGTTTTGCTACCACCAATGTTGCAAATCCATCTTTTCTACCATCAGAGGCAGCATGCAAGTGGCTAGCCTCACACCATACCACTGCAGCCCCAGCAACAAACTCTAACCTGGGCTAGATTGCTGCACCTTTCGGGACAGCTTTGCTAGTTCCTGCCTGGCTCAAGTTGATTCTTCTGTGATTCTCTTTCCCTATTCAACGTGCATAGTGGAGAGACAGCTAGAGGACACGAAATAACAGAACTGTTTTGAAAGCAAGACCTCACTGGGAAGCCCTGAGGGTTTGAACAGATTGTCATTAGTGCATGCTTATCAGCTGCACCATTAGTTCTCCTTATGCTTTGCATATGCTAAGGGAACCCTTTATCAAGGCTAGCAGTCTTGACCACAAACTCTGTGCTTCAAGCACAGGTTTCATGAGGGTGCAGCACATTGAAGTATGGCCTCCTGCTGGTTGGAAGACCTTATCTCAGATGGCAGCCCTGCACGCATTTTCCTCAGAGGAGAGAGGTGTTAGATGCAGCGAAGAGGCTGGAGTTGGGCCTTGCCCCAGACTGACGGCCCCAATCTCAAGCCATTTCCACACCAGAGTGTTATACCACTATGATTCCACTTTCAACATCCTATGGAATCCTGGGGTTTGCAGTTTCGGGAGGGGCCGGCCCCAGGATTCCATAGGATGTTGAAAGTGGAATCATAGCGCTATAACACTCTAGTGCGGAAATGGCCTCACACACATGCACCAGGGGATGAGAGCTAAACAGAGATATGCCTCACCTCCTCTAACACATCTTTTATGGTTGCTGTGCACTAAAAAGGCTTCTGCATCGCCACCAAAGTCATCTTGCTGCACAGCTGTCCTCACATTGAGAACATTCTTCCTACTGTATCAGCTAAACCTTATTTTAGTATAAACACTTCTTCACTGCTGTTTGGCCCCACAAGAACTTTACAACAAATGATTAACAACAATGTAGAAATGTTTTTTTAAAAAACCACACAAAGGACTAAAGGACCAGAAGGAAAGAATCAACTCAGGATCAGACACTATTAAAAGTACAGCTGCAAAAAAGAGACTATGAGGATTTTTCTGAAGTCTGGTAAGAAGAAGTCCAAAGGCTTCTCCACAGTGGACTTTCTGTGGAGATACCACTGAAAAGGTGTTGTCTTGCCTTGTCCTCAGTTAGATGCCCACAGATGATGAGGGAATGCAGAGAGCATTCCTGCTACTGAAGACTTTAACAGGTCTAGCAAGATCACGTACTTGGTCCTATGGGTTTGTTGCTGTGTGCCTTTAAGCCATTTCTGATTTATGGTGACTCTAAGGCTAAACTATCATGGGGGTTTCTTGGCAGAATTTGTTCACAGAGGGCTTGCCCTTGCTTTCCTCTGAGGCTGAGAGAGTGTGACTTGCCCAAGGTTACCCAGTGGGTTTCCATGGTTGAGTGTAGATACCCTGAACATAAACCCTTTCAGACTTTAACATTTTCTTCTTACCCCCCACCAAGCAACTTAACAGCCTTTCTACTCAACATCAGTAGGTCAGGCTGGGTGCTTGTCCAAAATACTAAGGTGGAACAAAAAAGGAATTCATCAGTGGCAGCTAGTGTCTCCTATGTCAGTGGGATGGTGAATCTCTTCTGGGTTTTGGATGGCTTGAAAGGAGCTCTCCATGGTCTGAATCTATTTGGGGAAGAGGGCTCAGCAACCTGGACAACTCCTTTAAAAACTAGATCAAAGGCTGGAATAGAGTGCTGCCCCAGTGACAAGAGAATTCCCTGTCCCCACTGAAACCCCAAATCACACACCTCCACTACCATGGCATCCATTCATCTGCTGCCAGGATCAAACCAAGACTGGTAATTGCTGGGTGATGGGAGGAACGAGAGAATTTGGCATGGGCAGGGAAGAGCCTGCCTTCCCACCCTGGCACATGACAGAGTAGACAGCCTCAACTGGTGGGAGGGGCCAAAGTGCAACCGTGGGGCCACGTGCAGTCCCCACGGCCATTCTGGGGTCTACTAGGCTGCCTCTGGATCCCCCTGAGCACCCTGTTTCTGGCAGAACAAAATGAACAACTGCCTTTTGTGGAACCTTTCAGAATAAATAATTCAAGTTTTAAACAGGTCATAAGCCACTCACTTGTGGTGTTTAACAATTAGGGAAAAAATACCAAAACTAGAAGTAGACTTCCATCCATTTGCAATTCTGTTATTTTTTGAAGTCTGTGTGGCCCCAAAGCATCCCAGGAACCGAAAAATAGCCCCTGGATGTGTCAAATGTCCCTGCTCCCAGCCTAGGCAAAATTACACTCTCTTCTGCTGCATCTTAAGTGCATCCCCACTTGCAAGATATCTCACTCCCACAGGGCTTGGGGCCAGGGTAAATGAAAGGCCAGCATATTCTGTCTGAGATGAGACAAAGCCCCGGTGTTTCTTCCACTCCAGGAGAAATTTCCAAATATGATTCAGCCAATCAGAGGCCAGAGCAATGCTGTCTTGTCCCAAGAAAGCACCCGTAAGGCTTGCACTTCCCCCAACCACAAGAGGCCACTGCAAAGAAAGGCAAGGCAGATGGCTCCTCTTCTACCATGCAGCACAGGCTCCATTAAGATAGCAGCCCCCCCCCGCTATTTTGTACTGCAGGAGGCTAATTAAAGCAGTTTAATCTGCCCCTGGCAACTTCAGGCAGAGCCTGGCCTTCAACAGTGCATTGTTTTAAGGCTTTTCACTGTTTACTCTATACGAGGTTTATTTTATTCATAGCTGTATCTTCTATGGTAGTTTTATGAGACTGTGAACCACTTTGAGAAACCATTGGGATTATACATAGGGTTATCAATCTCTATAATAAGAATAAAACAAACAGCTTCAGAGAGCTGTCAGCAAAATGCAGTAAGAATTGCAGTGCGTTCTAGAAAATCTCACTTTGGAGGAACTAACACAGACAGTAATATGCCTGCAACCAGCCTTTGTGAATCAATAGCAGCGTTCGTTTTATCCCCCAGCCAGGCGGAGTTCTGATTCTCCTGGGATGCTGCTGCAGGAAGATGAAGCAGGCAGAAATTTGCAGAGGCTGATGAAATTAAAGGAAAAGAGATTAAAAATCTCTTGGGTCCCCCTCCCCACCGCTTTTCCTCCTTTCCACACCCAATGTAGACACCTTCTTCTAGAACACATGTGTCAGACACAAGGCCTGTGGGCCAAATCCGGCCAACCACATCATTTCACGTGGCCCTTGCACCTCTTCTGCAGCTGCAGCACTCCCCCCGCCTGGTGAGCCCAATCCCCACATTGCAGGTCCCTGGCTGCCGTAGCCAGCACTCACGCTCTACTTCTACTTCTGACTGCTCCTCTGTCCAAGTCTCACCATCAGAGCATTGCTGCTGGTTACCATGGCAATGCTCTGCACGGCTCACGAGAGCTGGGCAAAGGAGAAGTCAGAAGTAGAAGCAGATAATGGTGCTAGCTGCTGGGCCTCTCTTCAGAATACCGGCAGCCAGGGGCCCGCTATGTGGGGATCAGGCTTGCCAGGCAGAAAGAGGCACAAGAGAGAGGGGAGCAGAAAGAGGCACAGAGAGGGTCTGGGGGCAGAAAGAGGCAGAGAAAGGGTCTCAACTGGAACCAAAAAGTTAAACAAAATTAATGTAATAAACAGTGCTTGGTAATATTTGTCTGATGATTAAAAAAATAACTTTCTGTTTTCAAAACTCATTTTTCAATAAATTGTACAATAGGTGTACACTTGAATAGCTGCTTGCCATTATTTTTCCTAGACTTCTAGTTTCAAAGCTAGTTATTACTGAAACCAGTAATAATCGAATGCAAGGACAATTACTTCATACGATAAAAGAGTAGATACATTTATATAGTCTTACAGATACAACTGGCCCTTTGAGGGCAACCATAATGCTGATGCAGCCCAGATGAAATTGAGTTTGACACCCTTGGTCTAGAAGAAGAAGAAGAAGAAGAAGAAGAAGAAGAAGAAGAAGAAGAAGAAGAAGAAGAAGAAGAAGAAGAAGAAGAAGAAGAAGAAGAGACACAAAGGAAAGGACCCAATGGAATCCACTGGGCCTTTTTCCAAAAGAAAAACACCCATCCACTGAGCCCTTGGAGATGTGCCTCCCTTTCGTTCTTGTGGACACCTTCTTCTAGCCCTTAAACCACTGCTTTCCGACCAGCACCCACGTCCTCTTCAGCTGACGCCCACTTCCTTCTCCTTCTCCAATCCCCTTGGGATTGTTGGTTCCCGAAGACGAGGACACATAGTGCTTGAAGACAGGGCTGTTTTTTTTCTCCCATCCTCAGTATGCTCCTAAGCAATGCCATGACAGAGCCCAAAATGACAGTACCATTAGCTGATATAAGGCTGGCCTTATCCTCTTGCCAAACAATTGAAGATCCTCTGCACCCAAAACACATTTGAAAAAACCTCCCAACTTCTATCTACCACCAGGGATGCTGAAGAATATTGAACAGAATCTCTTTGGCACTGGAATTTCAACCTTCCAGCAAATTGGAAGCTATCCAGAGGGGGATATAAGGTGTTTGCTGATCCCTCAAGCAGGCAGTCAGGAATAACTTACACTGAACTTATATAAATGCTTCTGCACAAGTTTTGTTTCTGTGATTTGCCTTTATTTCATTTCCAACTTATGGCGACCCTAAGACAAATCTATTACAGGGTTTTCTTGGCAAGATTTGTCCAGAGGGGGGTTGTCTTTGCTTTCCTCTGAGGCTGAGAGAGTGTGACTTGCCCAAGACTTGCCCCAGCGCGCTTCCATGGCCAAGCAGGGATTCAGATTCTGGTCTCCAGAGCTGTAGTCCAGTGCTCAAATCATGACACTATGCTGGTTCTCTGGGTATACTTTATGAAACCTATACAAGCAGGGCAGACTTAGGAAGGTGGAGCTTCTGAGAATTCATTTGGTTTACGCAGATATACCACTGTTCAGCAGCAAATCTCCAAGGCCCTCTTTTTAAAGCCCCATTGCTGTGCAAAAAGCACACTACTGAATTCAGTGGCACTGTCATGAACGTCAACTCTGAAAGCACAGCAAAGATCCTCTACACCTTTGTGTCTGGCAAACCTTTCTAAGGATGCCATTGTCACCCAAACTGCACCTGTGCTTTTTCCTTTTTGCTTCCCCATTTCAGATCAGGCCAAAATAGCTATTAAGCAACATATAACTGATATAGAGCACCAAAAGGATCTAGTTAGCTCCCTTTCCTTTATTGCCAGCAAGAACAGTAGGTACGTTACAGTTCCTGTGGCGTATATGAGCAATCTAGAAGTGCCTAAACACCATAATGCTTTTACTTTGGCTTGCTGTCATATTCTTCCTTCAGCTGTTCTTGAAGGACGCTATAGGAAGACCCCATATTTGACTCGACTCGGACTCTACTCAACCATAAATGATGCACTGACTTGAATCGACTCGAGACTTGTATATTTTTAATGACTGATTTGAACGCCTCCATCTCTTTTTGCTTACTAGTCACATGACAATCTCTCTCAAGCCCAAAGTGTGGGCATATTTCTTAGAGGGGAACAGCAAACAGGTTAAGCAATGAGCTTGAGGCAGGACTGAGGTCTGCTCAGCAGCCCGTCCCTGCTGTGTATTGGACCTGCTGTGTATTGGAGGAGCCTTCTAAAACGTTTCCTAAGAGCAAAAGACAAGACTCGCTCCCAGAGTGCAGGGAGCATTTCTCAGAGGGGAACAGCAAACATGTTAGGCAATGGGCTTGAGGAGGAAGGATCCTTCCTTTTAAAGCTTTTGAAGTTTCAGTAATGGCGAGTAAGATAGGATCCTATTCTCCACTTCCGAAGTTGCAGATGGCAAAATTGCAAATGTGGAGAGCCGACTCTGCTTAAATTGTTAAAACTGTATTTATTTTACTCTATCCAATAATTCCGGAATTTTGGTTGGGGTATAAAGTTGGCTTCCAGACTTGAGACTTGACTTGAGATTTGGAGTAAAAGAGTTAAATACATTGCTGGTAACAAACGTAGTAGCGGTGGATGTCCTATTTCAGCAGGATAGGGTTCAGCAGTGCAAGAGCAGAGGGACAAATGGAATCCCAGAATTCATGTCTGCACGATGCAGCAAGAATTCTCAAATATTGCCTGGGGGAGGGAGAGGATTTGAGCTTCACTTCACAGCGGAAGAATGAGTGAGTGTTATCTACATCTGACCTGTTGTCCTCAAAAAGAGATGCTGTCAGGCAATCTTTTTTCCTATTCCTCCTCATTCTCTAGTCTTTACACTCGTTGGTGGCAGAAGAACTTTCCTCTGAAAACTGGCATTTAGTTGGCACCCTGAATTTTGATTTCTGTATTCTCCTGCTGGGAACTAATCTGTTGAAATGTATTTTATTTTATTTTTTAATCTGTGCCTTTGTGTGGAGTCAATCATTGCTGTGCCACAGAGTTAACTACTTCTCCTCCTGTGTCCTTCCTCTCTCTCCCTTTCCTCCTCCCCATTACTTTCCCAGCAAAACCTGAAGCAAATGCATGCACACAGACGCACACTGATCCAAAACTGCTGCTGCTTCAACCTAGAATGAGAGCCGATGGATTCAAATTCCAAGAAAAGATAGTCCACCTAAACATTGGGAAGAGCCTCTTGACCGTAAGAGCTGTTCGACAGTGCCTTGTGAGGAGATGAACTCTCCTTCAAACTGAGGTTGGATGGGCATCTTTCAGGAGCACTTTAGTTGGGTCTTCCTTCATGACAGAATGGGACTGGACTAGATGGTCTTTGTGGTCCCTTCCAGCTCTAAGATTATATGATTCTATGGAAACAGAACTTTATGTGATTAGATTTCTACTCCAAGTTTGTCATGAAAGAGTGACATTGAATCCAAACCAATACTGCTGTCATAAACTATGGAACAAAGATGATAGGAAACAGCAAATCTCCCCACAAAAGGTAATAATAGCCAAATTCTTGTTCCCCCTAGCAATTAAGCTTTCTTCATCATTTATTTTCTGAACTTCCCAGAGAGTAAGGGCTCTTTCACACTAACCAATTATAGCATGACGCTTACACTTTAACTGCCATGGCTGCCTTCCGCGGTGTCCTGGGATTTGTAATTTAGGGAGCCACTATTGCACCCTGGCTGAGAATTCTGAATGCGCCATCCTATGCTGAAAATCTCAGGATTCCATGGGATGGAACTAGTTGAAGTTAAATCATAGTGCTGCAACTGTTCAGTCTCAAAGGCCTCTAAGCCCCATCAAAGTCTGTTGGTTTCACTTCTAGGTAAGCAGATACAGGCACTGTGATCCAGAGAGAGATGCAGAGAGCTAGAGATTCCCCTGCAGAAACCTGTGAGCATTTGTTTGCCTTTGCGTGTGAACACACTATCACGCTGCACCCATGTGCATGCTAGGAAATTCTGGAGACACTGTGGGAAATTACAGAAGTGTGCTCTGCATTCATGTGGTCAGCCCAAGGGTGCTTGCTGCATGGACTTGCTTGAATTTTCAATTTCCTCCTTGCTTCTTTCCCCAACCTCAGTGTCTATCCAGTACAAAACTGGTGTCTAACCAGTACAAAATTCTGGGATATACAGTAGGAGGTGGGAGTGGCTGGGGCAGGATCTCTGGGTGAATTGCAGGAAGGGGTGGTTGTTGAATTTAGTGGCAGAAAACTAAGATGCAGGAAAGCAGGAGGGGCATGGATCTTTTACCTTACGATGATCTCCTTTATTGGCATGTCTTCATAATTAACACATATAAAGAATACCTACAGGAATATGTACAAAACTATGAAACAACTCACGTAAAACCCATGGCCAGAAAAAAAAAGTCTGGGAAAACGGCCGAGAGGATGGTGGAGAGAGCGAAGAGTCTGTGTCCAGCCAGAAGACCTAAGGGACAGCCTCAGGGTGATCTGCACATCCCCACCCACTACTGCTGTTAAGAATCTGAAACCAGACCTGACAGCAAGTGAGCAAACAACCAACCCAACAGCAGACCCCAACTGGTGATCTGGAAACTAATGAATTGTCAAACAACTCCTGGTGGCGCTGGGCCAAGTTTGTGCTGCTCTCTCCCAACACAGCTTGTTTTCCAGTGGAGACAGGCAAGCACTTTCAGGCTGGTTGCCGATTTTAAAAATGCCATCTACCAGCAACAACTAAGCGGGGAGCTCTGTGCTGGGGGACTCGGCCCATGGTGTGATGCACAAAGTGCCAGCATACATGTGGGTGAAGTGGGGGTACAGTGCATACCGCGCAGCTGGAGATCAGGGACACTGTTCTTGCCATTCTGCGTGAATCCACAAGCAACTCAGTGTGCATTTGCTCACTTGGCTGGCATGTTGGCCATCCGCCTTGTGCCATCACCTGTGAAAACACTCAAGGTCCAGCCTTTCTGATAAGTGCAGGGTGAGCTGAGGCAATGTGGGCGGTCAGAGCTGCCTGGAGACAGAGGTTGTTGAATTGAATCAGCTGTCTGGGAGGCCTGCAGAAAATCACTGGAAGCAATTCTTTCTGGATTCCTCGAAGGCAGCAGACAAACAGTTATCAAAGGAAGACAGAGTGACGAGAGCCAGTCGCTTCAGGCAAGAATGTTACCCGCCAGACAGCCTCTGCCTTTGAGGGAGGTGGGAGAAGGTCTACCTGTTGGAAGACTGGCTGCTGCCCAAATCCCTGGGGCCAACTTTGAAGTGCAAATGGAAAAACATCAGCCTCCATTGTGCCACCTGAGATGATCAAAGCAGGCTCAAAAACAGGAAGATGAAGAAAGGTTTAGAGGCTGGGCACCAAGCAGAGAGACAAGAACTACCCGTGGTGCCAGTTACTGTATTCTTACTGAGAAAGAAGTCACAAAGTGGCCTTTATGGGGCTTCTCCCAAGCAAGGGTACATACAACGGCAGTCTGGATCCAGCACTAAGTGTCAAGCAAGCAGCACTTTGTTTGCTTAGCAGGCTGGGTGGCTCCTAGTACCCATTGCAGGAAGGGCATGCCCAAGACTTTTTGCTGCCTGGGGCAAAGGACAAGGCAGTGCTTTTTTAAACATACACACGCACACAGAGAGAGGGAGAGAGAGAGAATGCACATGGAACTCTCAACTCTGAGGGAGCTATCCAAGGTGCTGAAAGTCTTTGGAAGATGGCAAGTTCAATCTAAAACCCAATGTGGATTCACCACTGCCACCTGCATGGGAAGCACCAGCCACTATGGCTCACCAGATGTGCTCTGAGAAAGCCCGGGACCACTCTTGCGCCCATTTCTCCATCAGAAAGGAGGCCTGCCGGCCCATTCTGCACAGACTGCTTCGTTGCCAGAAGTTAAGACATAGTTAGCAGCAGCACACACCAAACCTATACAGCCTGCTCTAGGCCGTCTGAAAGACTGTGTCTCCTGGTAGATGCCTGTCCAGCTTTCAAGACACCTGTGGGAGATCCTACCACCACCAAAGGCACATTTACTGAAGGGACAGATTAAAGTACCACTTCTTAAGATATCTTATGTGGGTGGCCCACAGAATTTTCCTTCCAGTGCACCACTGACTGATACTATATTTGTAGCCATTGATTACAACGGTTTCTTTCCTTCCTGGAAATTTGCCATGGACCAGAAGTCAATGAAAATCATTGACCAGCACTTGTCCAAGGAGTCTACATTAGCCCCTTCTCTGCTCTCCTTCTACTAGCAAGCAAAGAACTTTTTACTCAGATGTACTTTTGGCTGCTAACTTGCCACTGTGGAACAATCTTTTAATGGGGAGGAGTGTATTTTTATCTTCACTGTTGTGTTTAAATACTTCTAAACCGTTTTAAATTAGTGCTTCTTTTAATAGCATAACTTATTTGCTTTCTAAATTATTTATTAGTTCTAAAACAAGCAATCTGATTCACTTTCAAAATCACAATCACAATCTGAGAGAGATACATTCAGAAGAAAGAAAAAAGAAAAAACAGAGCTAATGCACTAAGCTAAGGCACTAACTAGAACACTAAAAATAACTTACTAAAGCACAAAAGGGCTATGACATCTCTCCCATGCCAAACTGTAATGCAAGAAAAAGAAACAAAAAAAGAAAAAATATATTATTCTAACATTACAGATGACTAAACTGAGGGTGTCGTACTTTGGCAATATCACGAGAAGGCATAACTCAATAGAAAAGAAAACAATGCTTGGGAAGGCAGAAAACAGGAAAAGAAGAAGACTACATTGCAGTCTGACAACCTCCATCAAGGAAGACATGACCCTGAATCCGCAAGACCTGAGCCGGGCAGCTGAGAATAGAGTGACTTAGAGGTCTCTCATCCATATAGTCGACTTGACTGCAATTAACAACAACAAAGGCAATCCAGGAAGGTTCCCTGGACACACAATGTGGTTGCTTGGAATCATGGATAAATTGATCACCATGAAGTACAGCTGGGTGACTGAGCAAATGGAGGATGTTTTAGAAAGAATATACAGCCATCTCTCCACATTCGCTAGGGTTAGGGGCACAGGTTCCCCATGAAAGTGTAAAAACCATGAATAACTCTAGGCCCTCCCAAACCATATTTAACACACAAAAGGGTATGATCACCACATTCAACCCACCATGGATTATTCTGAGACATCAGGGTTCCTTCAAGGCAGAAGTGGGTGGCTGGTGGGGCTTCCTGCCACCTCCGCGGCTGCCCCACACCATTTTAAAGAAGGACTTACAAGCCTCTTTTGCAGTTTCTCAGTCTCACGAGGCTTGCAGTCCCTATTAAAAATGGTCTAGGGAGGCAGGAGAGCTGACAGCAAATAATCCATGAATAATCAAATCTGTAAAAGTGAAACCCGCAAATGTGGAGGGCCAACTAGATAGGGTCAAGGCATTTAGACAGATTATTTTCACACATAGAGTCACCATAAGTCAAAGTTGACATGACAGCAGTTAACAACAGACTATTATAGATCCAAGTAAATGGTCCAACTGTCAGTGGTTCTCAACCTGTGGGTCCCCAGATGTTTTTTGTACTTCAGCTCCCAGAAGCCCTGAGCATTGACCATAGTGGCTGGGGCTTCTGGGAGCTGAAGTCCAGAAACATCTGGGGACCCACAGGTTGAGAAACACTGAAATCACCAATTATTGCATTGTTAGCTTTCTTATTGCTCACAATGTCCATAAACAATTTCCAATACTTCACTTACAGTACTTATTTGTTTTTTAAAATGTTTTTTATTATTTTTTTAAGCTGTATTTTGATTTAATCTTGCTATAAACTGCCTTTGGCTCCATATTTGGAGAAAGGGAGGATATTAAATGAGAAAATAAAATAACATAAAAATATCTGGTACGCACTCCCTATTAAAAAAGCGGGGAGGGGGAATGAAATGTCCAGTCTGGGGTTTTTGTAGACCAAGAAACGTGGGCGTGAGGGTTCCCTTTTGAACTCTTTCACCACTTCTCTCCATGCCACTTGGTGGGTGGGTGTGTTTCTGCATGACGCATGGATGGAAAAATGCCACAGCAACGGAGCAGGTGGCCAAGCTGTTCATCCCGGACCGCCCAGTCTGCTCCCAGTTATGTACAAAGGGCTGCCGGAGACAGTCCCTGACAGGCGCTCTGGGGGGTCCTTTGTAATTACAAACTTCCTCCTGTTCATTAAGGGATCATTTCAACAAAGTCCACGTGCAAAGTCTCCCCTTGGAGGAGTCTCTAAATCACAATTTCCACTTTTGCTGGCTGCCACCTGTGTTGGAAACTCTCAGCTTGCTGAAGAGACACTCTTTTCAGTGTAATAAGGTTGTCAAATCCTATGGCGATGGAGCGAAAACTCATCAAAAATTAGCTGCCTGTGTCTTTTATTGCTGGACTGTCCAGTACAGCTAAGAAATGCCTCTCACTCCCCTCCTCAAGCTGTCGCTCTCCCCATCCCACGCCAACCGCAATGGGCCTGAACTGCCCTTGCTAACAATTCCTGATGTTCTGCTTATCCTTGCTGTCACAGGCAATTGAGAAATCAGAGCGAGTGCCTATAAAAAGCCTTCTGGCTATTAATACTTGGGTGTCAGGCAGGAAAGGCTCCTCAGAAGAGACACCCAGGAATCATTCCTAGCCACACAGCGCTTACTCTGTTAACAGCTTACAGCTGCCAAGACGCCACATATTGTTCCATAAGTGTCAGACCCTGAATGGGTTTCTATTACGTTTGCATGGTGGCTGCCTTTCTTTGCCACTCAAGTGCTGGCCGGATGACAGGAAGGTGTTTTGGTGCAAGTGCAGAGTGCCAAGAGCCAGAGCTGCTTTGCATTACAGAAAAAGTTGGGCTCCTATGCTTCTAAATGCAGTCAACAATGTCTTTTCCCAGACTCTTGGAGTTTTCATTGTCCTCCTTGTAGATATTCTTGGAGAGTTTGCCTGGCAACTCTAAAAAAGAGGATGCTGGACCAGAGAAACACCACCTTGGATAGATCAAGCCAGCCTTTATCTTATGGGTATCCAATTAGCAGTGCTCAGAGTAACTTAATTTTGGGGGCTGTAACTCTCAGAATGAGAGTCAGTGTAGTGTAGTGGTTTGACCATTGGACTAAGACTCTGGAGGCCAGGGTTCAGTTCCTTGCTCAGCCATGGAAACCTACTGGGTGATCTTGGACATGTCACACACTCTCAGCCCCAGAAAACCTTATGATAGCTTCACCTTAGGGTCGCCACAAGTCAGAAACTACTTGAAGGCACACAATGACTACTCTCAGAGTAGACATACTGGTTGAGAAATTATGGGAGCTGTAGTCCAAAAAAAAAAATAACTTTTCCAAGTTTTTGAGTGGCTATATAAAGCAGAGGAAACCCAGCAGCCTTGGCAGTCTTGTTTACAGCTTTCAGGCATAGCTGGAACACTACATAACAATAGATACGGCATTAAAAGCTCTGGCTGGTCAGTGGTAGAAACATGAGAAACATTCTTTTCCTGTAATGTTGAACAGCTCTCACTGAAGAAAAGCAAGAAAAAACACTAAGGATGTATCCTGAGCTACAACTCCATGTATTTCTTGCAGTTTGTTTATAGAGGAGATGCCCTATTTGCATGGTGATCATACATTATTGATTGCAAACTGCTTTTGAGTCTCTGCAAGGAAAAACAAGGCAAACAAATTCCTAAACAAACACTGTCACCATTTCACTGAACTCTTGTCTAATTATTCTTCCTTCAATTTTTTTCCAGGTCTAATTTGGGGGGATTTTCCCTCCCAAGTTTAGATGCAAATGTGGTGCCAAGCTCTCCAGTTTTCTCAGAGAAAGACTTATTGAGGCTTTTTAGGTGTACTATGTTTTTAATTAGAAGATTCCTTCTTGAGACGTCAGCGCTTAACACCTGCCAGTTCAGAGCAACACAGCATCACTGATCAATTGTTCCTAATTCAGGTGTTCCTACTTCCCCTGTGTGTGTGGGCAGGGAGCTGTTAATTACTAGCTTCCTCTAAGTAACAATGGGACAAAATCATCAACTAAAGCAAACATTCCACAAGAAACAGGACTTGACTAACTAGGGGCAATTTGTCAGTCATGAAGTCTCACACTGAACATACGCTAATGCCATTAGAGGCAGAAAAAGTGGACGTCACAACTCATGATAAATTCAGGCTCTTTCCAGTCCTGTTTGCAATGATATCAACCTGAGAAGATGCTTGTTGCTCTTTTCTTTTCTCTTTTTTTTTGGCTGAATGACTTATTTGTAATTTTTTGTTGTTAAAATGCGATTATAACAACTGAGCTGGTTTTATAAATCAGTCAATAATAAATAAATCAAAGCAGCAAAAGCAGGGAGCTGTGTGCAAAAGTCACAGGGGCCCCTAACTCTCCAGGTCAATCACATGCAGGCTTCCCCGACTTATCTGACAGATTAGGGACCAGAATACTGCCAGAAAATGGAATTGGTTGAAAAGTGGAACCCATGGACTGTACCATAGGGAACGTGAAGGACGTACAGAGGCTCACTTGGGACGGGCTGCATGCACACTGCTTGCAAAGTCTCTCAGCTGGCTGGGTGCCCTTCTTTTTAAAAAACTTCTCAACTCACTTTGCAACCAGTGTATGTGAGCAGTTCCAAGCAAGCCTCCACAGACAAGAAGAACTGACGGAAGAGAGGAACCCATGCTGAATTAATGGAACTTGTCATTAATTTGGAAGCGTCAAAAGAGTGAGTTGTCAGATAACAGCTTATGTACTCTCCAATATTTTACAGACGAAAACCAGGGCATGTGTGGCCAAGCAACATCAGAGTGTGGTCAAGATGGCTGAAGTTATTAATGTGGAAGGATAGAGAAGCTGGGAGAGGCTGCAGCAGATTGATTTTGCCTGAGCCTTCTGGTAAGGGCAAGATTCTACCTCCCCTTCTCTCCTCCTGCTGAGTGAACAGAGTGCAAACTTACTTTTGCAATCTGAACTTAGTTTACAGCAGTTGAAGTAAGCTGATGACAAAGGGGGAAAGTGGGAAGAGAAGAGAGAAACTGGGACACTTTAAAAGCAGCTGAAAAATTGGGAAGGCAGGATTAATCAGGATTGTCCTGCCAATTCAAGACAGTCAGAGGGTATACAAACAGGGATACACCAGACTGAGCCCTGTTCTTGCAGCCCAGTAATTCTGAATCACTTCTCTACATACTTTTACCACCTCTTCTCAGGGATTTGTGACCCTGCCTGCAGCCTTGCATTTGGATCTCCCTCTCTTCTTGTCTCTGCAGTAATCTTACTACAGTGGATGGGGCTGGACATCTTCCGCCATCTCTTCCTTGCCTTGCTGCTGGAAAAATACACTGAAAGCGGGGCAGAAAATCTGGGGTGGCACATAGGCATCTCTTCCCTTTTGGCCTGCAGAAGTCACCTCACAGTATTTTTATTACATTTTTTATTAAATGTTATAGAATCATAAAGTGGGAAGAGACCACAAGGGCTAACCCCCTGCCAAGCAGAAATACATTGCCAAAGCACTCTCAACAGATGGCCATCCAGCCTCTATCTAAAAACCTCTAAAGAAAGAGACTCCACCACACTCCCGTGAGGCAGCACATTCCACTTCTGAGCTGCTCTTACCATTAAGAAGGTCTTTCTAATGTTTAGATGGAATCATCTCCAGCTCCCTAAGCCACTCCTCATGGGGCTTCATGGTTTCCAGGCCTTTTCCCATTTTGGTTACCCTCCTCAGGATACATTCCAGCTTGTCAATATCCTTCCCAAACTGCAGTGCCCAGAACTGGACAAGGTATTCCAGGTGAAGTCTGACCAAAGCAGAATAAAGTGGTACCATCACTTCCCTTGACCTAGACACTATACTCTTACTGATGTAGCCCAGAATCTCACTGGCTTTTTTAGCTGCCGCATCAAATGTCTTTAAAACATTTCTTAGTAGTAGTTGTTTCAAAGTAAATATACTAATTGTTCAGTATATTAAACCACATTTTAAAATATATACAGACTTTTTCACACAGAGAAGCAAGACACAAAGTCGAAGAAATTGTTCCAGTTACCATAGCTCTGCTTGGTTCCACTCCCCAGCCTAGCATCACAGGGAACTTTGTTACCCTGTTTACTGGGGGTCCCGGGAGGGACACCTAAAGAACCAAACAATAAAGCACAACTTTGGGGAAAATTAGCTGGAGCACTCACTTAAGCTAGCGAGAGGCCCGGTAACTTAGCAGAATCTTGCAACCCAGCGTCTACGGGGTCAGGTCAGTCAAGCAGCCAGACGGGTTTAAAGCAATAAAAAATGATGTTTTATTGAATACAAACAAATATCAAAGACACCACAGTCACACAGCCAACTAAGAAATTAGAGGTTGAATTAAGGATAGGGACTTTCAGAGGAAAATGGGTGATACGACAACTGTCTCGTCATCTTGGACCTTGCGAGAGAATCCAGGAGTGCAGAAAGAAACTCAGCTCGATTAGCTGAGGGGAGCTCGCCAAGCTACACAGCAGCAAGGCTTGATGGAAGTTTGGAGCGATCCGAGGTTGCAGCGGCCTCAGCTACTGGAGCTGAGGGGAAGGCTCGCCGGATAAAGCGGCAGCAAGGCTTGATGGAAGTTCGGAGTGATCCGAAGAAGGTCTCGGAATCAGGGGTTTTTATAGGGTGAATTGGGACTGCAGGCTCTGCCTTACTCGGGGACAACGATGAGTTTTGGGTGCGAGACAATGTCTCCGAAAGGTCACAATTTAGCATCATTGAGTTAAGTCCGAATTGACGAAGAGGTAGACTGTATGCAAATGCTCAGTGCTTGGCCTTTAAGCTTCTTGCTTGCCAAGTTACCTGCTCGGGGCAGGGATTCCTTTATAAACAGTGTGCAGACATAACGAGGGGGTTTGCTGAGAGGTCTTCTAAAGCGGGGATCTGGCTATTTCTGGCCTGCCTGTATTGTCTTGGGATATTGCAGCGTTTGATGGCTGAGCCTAGTTCTGGGCTTGTCCAGGGGCCTCTCAAACACGTGGGGGGGGGGGTATGGTAAGGCCGAATTATGATATCAAAATGATATCTTTATGCTATCTCCAAGGAGGCCTAACCTGCAGTAACAACTTCTTTTTACAAAATCTTATTATGTCTTTTCTAGATTTACGTATATGTAGGAATTGCTTCTTACCTCATTTCCCTGAAGTTGCTGTTTCTCCTAGTTAAGAAGAGGCAAGTGGGATGTGGAGTCTCCCTCATAACTGCCGGACCAGACTTGTTCTCTTGGAAGCCTGTTCCAGGAGCTTCTGTAATCAAGTCTAAGTTTCTTTCTTCTGTCCTGTCTTTGAGCATATTTCTTGAGGCAACAACCATATTTTTCCCCAATATATATTAATACGACCAACATCCAAGTAAGAGCTAGACTAGTGGAGTGGTCTGAGCATTGGACTATGACTCTGGGTTCAAATTCCAATCAGTTGTGGAACCCCAATAGGTGGCCTTGGGCAAATCACTTTCTCAGCCCCAGATGAAGGCAATGGCAAACCCCATCGGAACAAATCTTGTCATAAAAACCCCATAACAGGTTCCCCATAGGGTTGCTGTAAGTCAGAAAAGCTTGAAGACACACAGCAACATACAATTATGAACATCCAGAATAGTTATTCCTGTTTAGTAACCATAAGCTCATAGCATTACCTTTCGTACTTTGATAGCACAAACACCAAATATTTTTACACACGCTCAAGGCAAAGGCTGTGTCATTCTCTACAGGTACACCTCAGTTATCCAGTCAGTGTGTTCCTCGGCATTCCTTCTATCAGCAGAAAATTTGGTACCAGAGCCAGAAATCACATGGAAATAGGTTTAAACACCTCAAAAAAGAAGAGCAGCTCCACATGTTTTGGGAAACTTTTTATTCACAACTAACTATGCACATGTGAAATGAAACAATTGAGGTCAGGGAAGCCTTGCATAAGTAGGTAAAAAGCTATTTTGAACCTTCTGGAGACTGCTTGAAAGTTTCTTCCAAAATGTACCCAAAGATGACTTACTCTTTCACAAGCCTCCACTTTTTTCATTTTGTTAGCCAAATTTAGAGGGTCTTTTTTTCCTTTAAAAAAGCATACTGTGGGTACTGGTGAGGCAGACTTGCTACTCTCCCCTTTCTATTTGTTTTGCTGTTTACTAACCCTCAGTAAACGATTCTGGAGGCAGCTGCTGCTCACCTCACCTGTTGTAGGCCAGCACAAGCAGCCAAGGTAGGATTCATTACAGGAGAATCCCACTCTTTCCCAGCTGAGACTTTATTGCATTGTTTACCACAGACACGCTGCTGCAACCCGACACAAAAAGTATTGTGTTTCTCCAGCCCTCCTTCACTATCCTCCCAATGCCAATGTTGCTAAAAACCTTCCAAAAAGACAGAGGAAAAGGAGAGAAAAGGTGTAGGGTAAGCATAAAAATGCTTGGTAAAAAAAGGCATTTCACTGCCAGAGACCTTGCTAACTAGATATGCTTGTAGTGTTCTTGGTTACTGCAGGGGCTGGTTTTAACACCACCATGTGAGGACCCAGCCAGTACCAAGAGACACCTCCCCCTAATTGTTAAGACAACCAGGCACACCTAGTGGCATTCTGAGAAGGTACCTCCCTGGACAAAGGAGACAAAGAGTCCCAGGAACTCAAGGAGGAGGACAGTTCCCCCAATCCTACCCCTCAAGGGCCTGAACCAAGGTGACAAGCAAGATCATAAACACACAAGAAAAACCCTTCTGGATAGTGCTGAAGTCCATCAGGCCAAGCAGCTACATCTCCACCATGGCCAAATAGGTATCCCCGTCAAGTCTGCAAGCAGGATCTAAAGGCTTTAGCATTTCACTCATCCTTGCCTGCCCTCATCCTAGAAAATAGCAATGAGGGGCTTACTGACTCTGATTCCTCATAGCAATCATGATTAATGGCCACCGGTTGTCCTGCCCAAAGCAAGCCATCTCAGTTCCAGCTGGGATCTGCTTAGTCTTCACGCTGGTGGGCAACAGACCCATTAACTGCAAGGTAACCACTGGCAACTCTAACTGTCCAACATCCAAAGATCTTTGTCCTTTGTTTCAACAGAATAGTGGAAATTCTCTTACTCCACAGTGTGGATTGGTACCCTGCTCTCAGGTCTGGCACACTCTCCGCAACTTGACCCAGCCCCAAACAACTTACCTTTGGCATCTTGCGGAGGTTGGGAGAGAGCTTCAGACAGATGACATGGCCCCGCTCATCTCCAATGATGACAACAGGATAGATGGCATTGAACTGGATGTGGGTGATCTTGTTCCTCTTCTTGGTTACCACCGGCTGGTTGCAGATGGCCTCGTATTTGTTGATGCTCAGATCAAAGACGTGGGCCTGGAGGGACACCAAAGAAGGAGACACAAAAATGGTTACTCCTAGAATCCCAGAAGGATAAGAATTGGAAGAGACTTCAAGGGCCATCCAGTTCATCCCCATTCTGCCATGCAGGAAGACACACTCAAAACACTCTTAACAGACGGCCATCTAACCTTTGTTTAAAAACCTTCAAAGAAAGAAGGGAGTGCACCACACTCCAAGGCAGCAGCATATTTCACTGTCAAATTGCTCTTATTGTCAGAAAGTTCTTCCTAACGTTTAGGTGGAATCTCTTTCCCTGTAGTTTGAAGCCACTGCTCCATTTTTAGGCCATTTCCGCACTAGACTGTTATAGCGCTATTATTCCGCTTGCAACATCCTATGGAATCCTGGGGTTTGCAGTTTCGGGAGGGGCCAGCTGGCCCCTCCCGAAACTGCAAACCCCAGGATTCCATAGGATGTTGCAAGTGGAATAATAGCGCTATAACAGTCTAGTGCGGAAATGGCTCTAGTCTTTGGGGCAGCGGAAAGCAAGCTTGCACATGGCATCCCTTCAAATATTTGTGGTTAAAGCTACAGGAGGGACAAGAAAAGGATGGGTCAATGCCCTTCTTTGGCTCTGAAGAAATCTTGCTAAGAAAACCTCATGACAGGGCCACTGTCATGCTGCCATAAGAGTCCAGGCCCAGCTTAACAACCTTGTGGATCTGCCCTCTTTCTAGCACTGCTGAGAGCAGTTTCTGCTTACAGCAATAGAAAATGCTACCAGGAGTATGCAACAGAACTGGAGCAACCCTGCTCCACTGCAGGCAGCAAGTGCCTCTGTCGAGCCCCTCCTCTTCCACTGGAACAAGGGCATCATCCTGCTGAGGTTAGTGGAGGGAGCCGTCACCAACACAGGACTAAGAGGGAAGAAAATACTTTTTATTTTTTTAAAAAAATCATTGGGAACTGCCGTTTTTAGTATCACAGACACTTAATTGCCAGATTTAGTGTCTGAAATAATCATGCAATCAGACGGTAAGCTGAACAACACAGAGGGATTTAAGTGCTGGCTGCTAGCAGGGCAAATGCTGCCAAGGACGTCCGTCTGCTCGCTGCTTGGGCTGCAGTGGGCTGCTCAGCTATTTGGGGCCAGCTCATACAATCAAGCGATGCTGTGAAGGTAATTAATGGGAGAGGGGGAAACATGGAGGGAAAGAGCTTGCTGGGCTAATGGCTTTCAGAGAGAAAGTATGCAATGTGCCACATTTGCAATGAAGGATTGTAAATGTGGCACAGTAGGAAAGGATGAACCCACAAGGTGCTCAGCTTTCCTTCCATGCTGGGATGTTGGGAGATCTCGGTGTGCATTACAGCCAGTTTCTCTCTCTATAATACCCTTCTGCAACCCAGCAATCTCTAGAGGTTTGGGACTACAACCCCCAGAATTCCTGACTATTGACCACATCAGGCTGGGATTGAGAGCTGAAAACCAAAACACCTAGAGGAAAACCAGACAGTGCTCAGTAAGGGCAGCTTTTCATCATGTAGAGAAATGATGAGAAGAGTGCCTCAGGATTCTGTCCTGGGTCTGGTGTTGCTTAACATCTTTATAAATGACTTAGACAATGAGATAGAAAGCATGGTTATCGAATTTATAGGTGACACCAAACTGGGGGACAGTGGGGTAGTGAATATCACAAAGGACAGGATCAAAATTCAAAATGACCTTGACAGACTGGAGAGTTGAGCCAAAGCCAACAAAATTAGTATCAGCAGGGATAAAGGTAAGATATTACACTTGGGCAGAAAAAATGAAATCTACAGATAAAGGATGGTGACACCTGGCTTCACCACAGCACATGTGAAAAAGGATCTCGGGTCCTTAGTAGATCCCAAGCTAAGCTTGAGTCAACAGGGTGATGCAGTCGCCCAAAAAGCCAATGAAAGTCTTGGCTGCATCAACCAGAGTATAACATCCCGATTAATGGAAGTAATAGCAGTACCATGTTCTGCTTTGGCCAGACCTCACCTTGAATGCCTGTGTCCAGCTCTGGGCATCACAAGAAAGATATTGAGCTGTAATGTGTCCTGAGAAGGGGGACCAAGCTGATGAAAGGTCTGGAAACCACTAAACCCTATGAGGAATGGTGTATGAATCTGAATATCTTTAGCAGGGAGAAGAGAAGGCTAGGAGGTGACCTGATAGCCATCTTTAAATATCTGAAGGGAAGTCAAGTAGAAGATGGAATGAGCTTGTTTTCTGCTGCTCCAGAGACTAAGGGCCTTTCCGCGCTACACTCTTGTAGTCCAATTATTCCACTTTCAACATCCTGTTGAATTCTGGGATTTGTAGTTTACTGAGGTCAAAGAGCTCTTGGTTGAGAGTTCTAAATGCTCCTCTCTAAACTGCAAACCCCAAGAGTTCATTGGATGTTGCAAATGGAATAACAGCACTATAACAGTTAGTGTGGAAATGGCCAAAGAGTCTGATGGAGAGGTGTGGGGTGCTCAGTTATAGGCTAAACAAAGGGGTCTGGACTTCCAGCTTCCCATGACCATTCAAGACCCCAAACACCAGATACATCATGAGGAGAGTACGAAAGTTCAGCTAGTCACATTAGGGCTTATGCTTCTTTTTAACCTTGACTGAATATATCCTAGGCTGTCTATAACTCTGTAACTACTCCTAAGTAACACCTGAAGGAAGGTGCCTTTGTGTCTAAGATACCCTTTAGCTATAATGTAAGGCTGCTTGCTTTGGATCAATGCTTCCTTTTAAAGATGTCTTCTTTCCATGCTCTCTTCACATACTTTTGCTTGGTGTGTGCGTTTGCATGCATAAAGGATTCTCATCTCCCATAGGAGATGAGTCTTTGCAAAGACAGAGGTGGAAAAGTTCAAGTTAAACCCCTCAATAACTTCTCACTGAGTTACATGGGGTAAACGAGTGGGAGGTGGCAGCTAGACAGTTTGCAGGGGTCCCCTCTCCTACTCAAGAGCAGGAGTTGGGGCCAGATAGCCCGTACAGCTTCCTGAAGGCTTTGTTAGTTGAGCTAAGCCTGGCCTTGGCCCTAGTGAGCAACTCTTTGCCCTGTCAATTTTGCTCTGTGCTTCTGTTTCTGACAATGCCCAGCACATGCCCATAACAGCCTGAGTAGGTCACCAGTTGCTGTGACAGCGGGAGGCTGCTCTGAAGCACACAGCCCCTGACAAACACAGGTAGCTTCAGGGCTGCACTGTTTTTGGCAATGTGTCATCCACGCACACAAACAAAACCCCAAGGGTGGCAGCTGAGAATTTACAAGCACTCAGAAGGTCAAAGATAATCGAGCTGCTGGACTTTTCAGCCAAAAGCGCCGGACTCTGCAAAGTCGCAAAGAGACAAGGCTTATTTTGTGGTTGTCTTTTGACTGGGCTGTAGAAACAAATGGTCTTTTTTTATTGCTTCCTACAGAAAGCTGAAAAAGCTTTGAGAGAGAATACAGAAATCCACTGAGCACAGCTCCTGAAACAGGGAGATAAAGGCAGACTTGAAGAAAAGAGGAGAAGTTCCAGGCATTTGAAGGAGCAAGGGGAAGGAGAAGTGTTGGGTTAAACAGTGGTTCCTCCAAAGAACTACTGCCAATTTAGTTCAAAAGAACAGGTTGCTTCCCGATAGCTGTGGTTCTTCGAGCGGTCATTTGTGCCCTTACACAATGGGTTTTCACACCTGTGCAGAGATCCTATTGGACTATTCCACAGCTGAGTAGCTTGGCAGGAACCCCACCCCTTCCACAAACTGCATATGATCTGCCCACCAAGCTCCCTTCCCATCCGTTTTGAAATCTGTCAAAAGAACAGTGACCTGAAAGAGGGGAGGTAGGGCAGGATTATGTTGAGAGCACAGAAGAACCACAGTTACAAGTAACATTTTTTAAAATTATTATTATTATTATTATTATTATTATTATTACTACTACTACTACTACTACTGCTATTATTCCCCATGCTTTGAGAGTGTCACTACCTTGATGGACCTCCCTTCACAATCTCCGTTTGGGCATGCCATTCTTTTTCAAGGAGCACCTGTCCCTAAGCACCACCATCTGGAACCTGCCCGAGAGGTAAGACTGGAACCACTGCAACACAGGGTGTCCAATTTTCACACACACACACACACACCCCAGCGTTCCACAAGGATACCAATAGTCAATAGTATCGAATGCCACTGAGAGGTCTAAAAGCACCAACAGGGATACACCTCCACCCCCATCAATGCTAAGACAAAGTTCATCCACTAAGACAACCAAGCAGTCTCAACTCCCTATACTGCTCTGAAATTGGTCTGAAATGGGTCAAAGAAGTGGGTGTTATCCAAGACCACCTGGAATTGGAAGGCAACTGCCTTCTTGATCACCTTACCCAAAAAAGAAAGACTAGATACTGGACTGGTCTATAATTATTAAAGTCCAAGGGATCCAGGGAGGGGTTTTGCAGCAGTGGTCTAACCATTGCCTCTTTCAAATAAAGTGGAAAGTTCTCCTCCCTGAGAGGTGCACTAATAATATGTATTCGAAGTCTAATTGCATCTCCCCCCTGCACAACCAGCCAAGATGGACAGAGATTGAGAAAACTGGACTGAAATTAATACAATGAAATTCAAGAGAGATATATGCAAAATTCTACATTTAGCCAACTTAAGACAAATGCACAGGTATCAGATGGCGGAAAATTAGCACAGCACTACTGCATGTGAAAGGGACCTCGGGATTATTGTTAATCAGATGTTGAACATGAGCCAGCAGTGTGACACTGCAAAGAAGGCAAATGCTACATTAGCCTGTATTAATAGACATATCGTTTCCAAGTCAAGGAAAGTAGTGGCAGCACTCTGTTCTGCACTGATTAGGCCTCGGCTGGAGTACTGTGTTGAGTCCTGGGTGCCTCATTTTAAGAAGGACAGAGACAGGTTGGAGCAGGTTGAACTCGTCTCTATGACAAGTTAAGTTGAGGAGAGGTTGAAGGAACTGGGCATGTTCAGTTTGGTGAAGAGAAGACTGAGGGACGACATGACTTCAGTTCCTTAAATATCTAAAAGACTGTCCCAGAGAGCAGGAGACAGGCCTATTCTCTGCTGCCCTGGAGCGTAGGACCAGGTCTAATTGTCTGAAGTTACAGGAGGGTAGATTTTGATTGATCGTTAGAAGGAATTTCTTGTCAGTGAAAGCAGTTTGGTCAGGGAACCAACTGCCTAGAGAGATTGCAGGGGGAAGATCTCCTTCTCTGGATGTCTTTAAAACAACATAGGACAGCTCCTTACTGGGGGTGCTCTAGCTAGAGATCCTGCATTGGGCAGGGGATTGGACTTGATGTTCCACAGGGCCTCCTCTAACTCTATGATTCTACGTGAGGATCCAAATCTGCAAAATAAAAATTAGTCTCTCAATTGCCCTCCTAAATGTTCCTGCACAATTGACTAAGTACACTCCTAGTGCTAAAAGTTCCTCCTCCCTTTGAAGATTCCAAACATGCCGGATCAGAGGCACTGGAAATTTTAAAGCTGCCCAGGGAATGCTGCATACTGCTTTCCCTTGATTCCACTACATTCTCCCCTGAAGTTAGCGCGGAGTGAAATCATGATCTTTTTAAGCATTCCAGATGTTTCTTACAGTGTGCACATTTGCTTTCTATCAATCATCAATTACCCTCATGAAAGCAGCGCAGTGGAAAGCCAAGCCTCGAAACAACAGGAGTTATTAAGTGAGGGAGTGGAAGGCCAGTGTGTCACCAGATCTCCTCGGATTGCGACGAGAATCAAGGATGAGTCAGAAATAAAGACAATGGCAACCAAGCAAAGATTGGGTAACCTGGCAACAATAGATGAAATCGATACAGCACGGAAAAGTGACGGATGATTTAATACAGAGATGCCCTTTATATGGTGACAGACTTTGTGCTGTCCAGCTTCCACTCACTGCGAGATGGATCTTTCCCCGCTTTTTGGGCTGCTGAAGCAAAGCAGAGACCCCCTCTGACAAAACCTGCCAGAATTTCAAACCAGGAGACTCTCTAGGAACAAGGGCAAAGCATTTCAGCTGTAGGCCACAGTTGGTGTGCAGGAGCATACGAACATAAAAGGAGTGATTCTGGCTAGACTGGAGGACCCTCTAATCCAACATGCCATTTCTGCAGTAGCCATCTTGTTGCCCCAACGGACACGACACTAGCAAGACACGGGTGCAAGAGCAGCCTCAAATACCCTCCACCTGTCCCAGTTTGGCAGTGACAACCCCAGTTAATCCCCTACCATCCCACTTTTTCACCTGCTTTAAAAAATGTGCTGGTTTCTTTTTCTGCCTCCCACTTTCCCCCTTTGTGGGTGTCTCTTCATTTGCCCTTTTGTTGCCCTGGCTACCCCTTCTGATCACACTCTGATGTTGTGTGCCCATGGGTGTCTGGTTTTCAACTGTAAAGTGTTGGAAGGTACGTCCTTCTTCTCCTGCTCTCCGGCAAGTGAGATCCAGAGGCAAGTGAACCATCTAGCTGCCCTGGCTAGTAGTGTCGGGTAGCCCTCTATATTTCAGTACGGGACATGTAGTAGTAGTTAATTAGCTGCTTGCTTGTAGCCAAGGATGGGAACCAGAGACCATTAGATAAACAAAGCTAGGAATGCAGCACTGATAAGAATTACCAGCCGAAGCCAGCCCTTCAAGGTCTCTTGCTGTGGGAAGGGAACCTTTTGCTTCTAATGTTTGGATTTTGCTAATTACTTTCAGTTCGCTCACTGAAGTCCTGTACAACGCATCACACTCCTAATAAATAGTGTATTAGCACTGTTACATTAGTGTGTGTGATTTCGGTTCCTGGCAAGTAGCCACCAGAATCCTCAACCAGAGAGCTCTAGGAGCTCACCAAACTACCAGTCCCAGGATTCCACAGAAGACAGCCATAGCTGTCTATGTTTTAATTTTTTATTAAATTTGTTTTAATTCTTAATTGAGCATTTGTGTTTTAATTTTTGTATTCTGTCATTTTTATCTATATATTTCTTAAAATTATTGAAAGACGCTTTGAGTCCCAACATAACAACAACAACAACAACAACAACAACAACGTGACATGACAGCCATGTTGAAATATTTGAAAGGATATCATATGGAAGATTGAGCAAGCCTGTTTTCTGCTACCCCGGCAATTAGGGCATTAGGATGCAATGGCTTCACATTTCAGGAAAAGAAATTCCACCTACTAAACCTTAGGAAGAACTTCCTGAGGGTAAAAACGGTTCAACAGTGGAATATGCTGCTCCCTCAATGGATGTGGTGGAGTCTCTCTCCCTCTCTCTCTCTTTCTCTTTTTCCTTTTTTGGAGGTTTTTACAGAGAGGCTGTTGGGAATGCCTTGATGGTGTCTTCCTGCATGACAGAAGGGGGCTGGACTGGATTGCCCTTGGGGTCCCTTCCAGTTCTAGGAGTCTATGAATCAAACCAAACAAATAAACCAGGGGGACAGATCCTCTCTCAGTTGCAGAATGCCTGATCTGACTGCAGGCAGCCCAGGTTCAACCCCTGACATTTTGTGCTAAAATACAAAGTGGGTGAAATCTTGGAAGCATGCTTAGAAGTATGGCCACCAGTGAATTAGTTGCCCTGACTTGGGGTGCAGCTGTATATGTTCCTAAGCTAATTCAGTAAAAGCCAATTGGGGATCTCTTTCTGATCCTGCGTAGATGAACAGTACACCTGCTCATCAATTCAAGTCAAGTCCATCAGGAGGGGCTCTGAAACCTGCTTTCCCACAGTTAGATAATAAAGATGCTGT